>OY723402.1:18267457-19467457 GCA_963210345.1 Inga oerstediana
CGGTCGCTTTCACACATTGTCAACAGCGCTCCAACAGCATGCTCCCGGCTCTGGAGATTGCCGTTTTCAAGAACTTCAATGACTGCAAGGACTGCACCTTCCTCGGATGTCAAGGCAGTCCTGCCCTCATCGAAACCCACTAAGGATTCTATCAAAGCACAGCACTTCTCGGCTGTTTTTGAGGACTTTTTACAGGTTTTGAGAAGATCAACTATGAAAGGGACTGGGTTTGTTTCGAGAATGGCGCTGAGATTATCAGGGCGGGTGGATAAATTGGAAAGAGCCATTACTGCATCAGCTTTGGCTTGTTGGCTTCCATCTCTGAGGATCTCCACAAGAAGAGGAATGGCTCCAGAAGCACAAATGATTGGTTTGTTGGTAGCAGAGGCGGATAAAGTGAGCAAAGATGCAGTGGCGCACTCCTGCAGGTTTTTATTTTGTGATTTGAGGAAAGAAATTATCGGTTTTAACGCACCAGCCTCCACAATGCTGATTTTGTTCCTGCAATATTAAGATCAGGTTGAGTGATGAGCATGGCCGAATAAAAATTTCTACCAGAAAGTTGGACACCGAAGATGCAAAGAATAAAGAGAACAGAATAGTAAAGTTAGTTCATAAAAAACCTCAGCCAAAAGCAATCAAATCAGAGTCCTGATTGTCTACAAATTAGACTTCCTCTAGTCAATTACACTAATCTCCATCAAAAGAAACACAATACCAAACTAGGGTTTTGAGGAAAGAACGGTGATGTAACAAAAGGAAACAAATAAAGGGGCTATATGTAACTATTTAAACAAGAAAATGTGATAAATATGTTTAATTCTCACTCAATTCTCAAGCCACCAAGGCACCAACCTCTCTGTTAATGGGAAAAATTGTGCCATAGAAATCACAGAAACAGGAAAAAGAGAAAAATGAATAAAGAATACATCTACTCTGTCCTCAAAATTCATCTGGATTATGAACATGGTTTCATAAGGAAAAATAAACAGCACAAGGTACAGGCGCACCATAGAAGTATCATCTTTCTCTTAGTGCATCAACAAATTTCACTCATTATTGAATCATATCAAAGCAAAAGCGAAAACATGAAATTCCAAGAAAAAAAAAACAGGGAAGAAAAGAGATTGAATGATACAACACCACATCGAGACAAAAATGTAAAAATACAAATCAAAGACAATCAGCTGGAGTTACACAGCAAATATGAAAGCCGACCCACAATTGTCACCATGATAATCATAAATAAAGTCAAAGTGAAAGAAGATGATAAAAGATCAGTATTCTACTATAAATCATTAAAGTATGTCAAATACCTTCCTTGCAAAACTTATCAAAATATCATCCAATTTATAGAAGAACAAGACATCATTCATTATATAGAATCCAGTATAAAATTTTCTCCTGATTTTACTACCGCAGCTCCAAGCTTCCATTTATAACAAATCGTATATTGTCACAAAATAAAAGGTAACAGTTGCAAAGGCAAAAATGGGGGAAAACTTTCATTTTCTAGAAGGTGAAATCTAACTATCACCAACAAATGACATCAGGACAACTTGAAGATGAAGACCAGAAAAGGAAAAAAAAAAGGCCGAAAGGAAAAGGGATTACACATGTGAACCAAAGTTAATAAAGGCTCTAATCCGATAAACTTCAATTACAAGGCATCCAATTCCTTCGTATGACATGATATGCCTGCCTCTAACCCATCAGAGATAATCGTAAAGCAACTCGATTGAAATTCCAGAAACCTCCAGTTCACCAAAAAAAATTCCAATGACAAATAAGTTTGATGCTTTTAATGAATCACGGGCTATTCCATCCAAAACTTTTCAGCAAACCAATCTACTGGGAAAATAAGTAAATTTTATTCAAACCCATTGTTCCCCACCAAAAATTAATATCTGGCTAGCTGTTGGAAAAGAGTATAACCATCCAACCATCCCAATTCAAATATACCAAATTTTATTTTAATTCTTACACCAACCAATCAGATGCAAACAGAAACTGGGAAAAGGGCAAGAAGAAAGCTAAAATTAAAGAGACATAGGGAACCGTAAAGATTACAGAATATATAATATACTACCATATTCTACAATTATATTCTCCGAATTCGTATTTTTTTATTTCAATTTTTTAAATCGAATCCCCAACTGTACGACTCCAGTGCATCGCGCCTCATAAAATAAAAGGCACGATTTCTTAAATCAGGGAAAGCAGATAAAGCACTTCGAACGATGAGAAGCAGAAAAAATTACGAATAGGAGCATCAACTTGCATAAATATTAAATAACACACCACTCGCACTAATCACAAATCTCTTAATTCCAATTTCAAAGGAGCAAGTAATTGGGAACTAAATCATCTGATTTCGTTAGGGAGAGAACGGAAGGGAACATACTTTTCGTCCTTGACGGCAAGGTTGAGCAAAGCGAGAAGAGCAGGTTCGTGGGACTCGGACGAGTCGAGTCGGAGCATGGAAACGAGGGGACCGACAGCTTGAGAGAGCTGGCGGCGACAACGCTGTGAGGTTTTAGTGAGGCGGCGAATATCACGAGCGGCTTGGAGCTTAAAATCGGGATCGTCAGATTGGAGGAGCTGAAGGGCCCGCCGGACGGCAAGGGGGGTTCGGGGGGTGTCGGCGTCGAGACTGGCGTCGGGACTGAGAGCGCCGGAGGAGGAAGAAGATGAGGAGGAGGAAGAAATGTCCATGGGAGAGAGACGAGAGAGAGAGGAAAAATCAGAGAGGGATTTAAGAGAGGGAGTGAGCGAGGAGAGAGAAAAAGGGGTGTTTGGGAGAGGCGTTAAGCAACAGTTGGTATTGGTGGTGCTGGTGTGGTTATAAGGGCAAAACAAAAGGTCACGTTTGAGATAGAAAGGAAGAGAAATAATAATATTTATTATTATTATTATTATTATTATAGAGAGGAAGGTTGGCCAAAAAAAGAAATACTAGAGACAGGAAGCGAGTGGTAGCGGTGGCGGCAGTAGTAGTAGGGGTTGGTTCGGGTCGTCGGTAAGATAAAGTCCTCATTACATTAGACCCGTTTTTGTTTTAAAAGAAAAGTTAGGCCACATGATTGTTGCGAAATTTCAGCAATGATTTTTATTATTCATAATTTAATATATAATATATCTTTTTATAAATTTTATACTCTATCTAATCCTAAACATAAGATTTATTTATTTAATTTAAAAAAATTAAAGAAACTAGATAAGTTATTTAATTATTACATATGTGTGTGGGGAGAGAGATATACCTCTAAAAGACTTTTATTTAATATTAGATTATATATCAATTTATAAATTAAATAAATTAATTTTAAAATAATAATAAACATAATAAATAAAATTGGAAAATATGTAATATTTAGCATTAAAATTTACTTCTAAACTATATCATATATTGGTTTTTTACCCGTAACTTACCCCAACATTCAAACGCAATAAAAAGGTGGTGAACTAATGTTCTAATTCCCGTTGACAGAGATGCCAACATTTAATGTCTTACAGTGCATCAAATAAAATTGTCTCAAATAGGAGGATACATGTGTATAGTAAAAAGAAAAAAAAAATCTTATAAAATTGTATTAACTCTCTCTTAACCTTATGCTAATTACGAATTTAGTTAAATTCATAATTACACATTCCAAGTTTATTGTTTTATGTTTTTAATTTGTAAAATCATATAAATTCGTGTTAACTTTTTGAATTTAATTATGTTTAGAAGCTTTCTATGTAAACTTCACCAAAAAAAAAAAAAATTTGTTGAGTGTGATGGATTTTAATTTCAATAGTTTAGATTTTACAACGTTATATTTTTATATTTTATTTATTTAATTATATTTTTAATATTTATTTATTGATAAAAATAAACTCTTACACAATATTTAATTAAAAATGATGATATTAAATTAATTTTTTTCATACATCTTCTTTTTACATCTTAATTTGTCAGATTTTATTTTCAAAATGAACTTGATTTGTACAACTTAATCATAAGAAAGGGGACTTCAAATTGGAAATATTTACCCTAATTTTTGTCAAACAGCCTTTTTTTTAAAAAAAAAATTAGTCGAACAGAATTTGGCAGTTGGGAAAAGGAAAATGTATCAAACTGACATGAGTATTCTTCACGCATATAAATGGTCAAAATTGATACGGGAATTGAATTGATATTTCATGGAGTAATATACTTTTTGATTTCGATCAACGTGTCTTCATTTTTTTTATCTTTTTAAATTTATTGGTGAATGACTTGTGGTTAAGAAAAATTAATCGGTAAAATGCTTTATCCTTTTGTTGGGGGAGTTCAACTTTTATCATCATGACATAAAATCATAAAGCGTGGAACATGTTTTGTGCCCTCAAAATGGTCTGCTCTATCATGAGTACGCTTGCTGAAATAGTTTAACATCCCATTTTTTAAATAAGAAAATTCATATCCTTATCAATGGTGTATTTTTTATATATTATTATTAGGTATTTGATTCGGGTTCATAATTGCCCTTCTTAATATAAGTGCCTCCTCGAGGACTCGTACTCGAGATCCAGATGGATCTAGTTGGGCCTTACACCTTTAGACCAACTTTATGTTGATTATATCCTTATCAATGGTATTTATTAAATATTTAGTAAATAAGATTTTTCTAGCTTTTTTTTTTAATTCACATCCTTATCATAATTTGTTTATAAAAATTCCCCCATCTTCCCACAAAATCTTTTTCAAGCAAAATTTTCCTTTTTAGGGGAAATTTTAAATAAGAAAGAATATTGACTATCTCTGAGACCTACTTAATTATGTGACAAATCATACTTTAAAAAAAAAACTTATACAAACAAAACGTACAGCTTACCGCAAGCTATATTCATCAAATTTTACCATTAATCATAAGCCACTTCTTATAAAAAAAATTATAATGATTTATCACAGTTTACCTCAAAGATATCCGTTTGCAAAGCCTACGAATTTCTATTCTCTTATAATTTCTATTCAATCATGATAATTTCTCTAAGGGTCTGTTTAATACGGTTTTGGACAGAGGGGGGGGGGGATTTTTGTTACTTGGATTTAAAAAAATTTAAAGAAGTGGGGTTATAAAATTGGAAAACAGATAAATAAATACCACTTAAACTTTAAAATCCTAAATAAATGATTTTTTAAAAATTTAAGTTGTCAATTACTATACTATTTTTTGTTAATCTTATTATTCTTATTGTTAATAAAATCATTTGGGATTTTAAAGTTTAAGTGATATTTTTTTGCCTATTTCTTTATAAAATTTTAATAAAGAACATAAGTAAGATAAAAGGATAAAAAAAATTTGGGAGAATTTTTGAAAAGAAATATGAAAATTGAAAAACGATAGATCAGTCATTTCGTAAGAAAAAAGTTAAGAATTCCTTATCACGTTTTGACATTTTCTAATCAATTTTTAATTAAAAAACTCATCTATCATTTCCCAATTTTCAGGGATTCTCCCAAAAAATAAATTAAAAATTTTTAATCGGAATTCTTTAATTTTTTTTAAAAAAAATTTATCTTAAATAATTTTTGCTTCCCTCACTTTTCAAGAAGCCCAGAGAATCACTTTTAATTTGCACTTTTTTTTTTTGATACACATATGGCCAAGTTACCTTGGAAAGTTTATACAATCAAAAATCACTACGTATCAAATGATTGAACATAGTCATTCCGCATGATAGGAATACATCCAGAATGGGGAACCGGTAAAATGACCAATCGCTGGAGTAAGTTCTGAGCGTCCCTTGCCAAGTAGTCTGCACACCGGATTGAATCCCTTGGTGCATAGCGAAGTTCAACGTCCCATTCCGAGTACAACAAATCCCTGATTACATTGATCTCAAAACGGAGCGGATGATGTAGACCAGTATCCTGCATAACCAAATGATATGTCTCAAGGGAGTCTGTGTAAGCAACAACCCTCTGAAATCCATACTGTTTGCATAGTTGCAGGCCTTGGGATAAGGCCAGCAGCTCAGCAGTAGTCGGTGGAACAAATCCAAGTCGACCCTGGAAACCGAGAACCCATCTACCTTTATGATCCCGAACAAGACCTCCGCATGCTGCATTGCGATGAATATCGACTGAGCCATCTGTATCCAGACGAACGTATCCTTCTGGTGGCAACCTCCAGGAATGATCCTCTCCAGTCTCGTAACAGAAGATCTGATGCTTCAATGTGTCTGACGCAGTAGACTCCATGATGTGATACAAGCCCCTATGAATGAGTTCATTGGGTAGAGCGCGACTTCCTTCCATAATGCCTCTACATCTGTTCTTCCATAGATTCCAACAAATGATACTAAATATCCGGACCCATGGCCAGCGATGAAAACAAGGCTTCCCTGGGGAGAGTGAGAAATTATCCCTAAGCCATACCTGCAAATTAGATCGAAAAAAACTAAACCGAGAGTTAGGAGCAATAAAATGTAACCACACTGATCTCGCTATCTCACAATCACGAAGAATGTGTATAATGGTTTCTGGCTGATGACACTGAAAAGGACACTCCTCACTGGCCGATAAACCTCTCATAGCTCTGAGTGAGTTAGTAGGCAGCCTCTCATGAATAATTTGCCAGAAGAACATCTTCACTTTCTCCGGAACAGGAAGTTTCCACAGTTTCTTCCACAAGGCCGAGCCATTCATATCCCGCTGGGTAGAGATGAATTTATAAGCATTACAGACACTGAATTTGCCATCCGAAGCACTTCTCCAGCAAAACGAATCATCTCCAGTTTCTCTTGGAGGTGGAATTCTGATTATAAAATTAATCACCCAGTCTGGGAGAAACTCCCTCCAATGAGAAATGTTCCATTCCCCATTTAGTAATATGAAATCCTTTACTCTTGCACATGGATTCAAGGAATGGAAATTACAATCAACATACTGAATCAGAGGCTCAGGAAGTGGAGTCCATAAATCCCACCAGACGTTAGCTGTGTTCCCACTGCGCAGATTCCTACCAATTCCACTATAAAAGGTGTCCCAAACAGCAACAATACTACGCCACACAATGGATGAATTGATCTTCTTACACACCATGGGGTAATCACTATCACCGCACCCATACTTCCCTTTTAAACAACGGACCCAAAGGGCCTCTGGTTGGGTTAAGATACCCCAACAAAGTTTCATAATAAAAGCAATATTCTGTTTCTTAAGGTCTCTAATACCCAATCCACCTTCTTCTTTAGATTGCTTGATTTGTTCCCAGGAGATCAGGTGCATTTTTTTCCCGTGGTGACCCTGATTCCATAGGAAATTACGACTAATCTTCTCCAACTCCTCCAGTGTGCCTTTGGGAAGCAGCATTGTTTGCATATGGTAGCTCGGCAAAGCTGACAAGACCGCCTTAACCAAGACCGTCCTGCCAGCAATGGTCAGATATCGTCCCTTCCATCCCGTCAATCTCTTTCTTGCACGCTGGATGATGGGGAGATAAACAGCTTTAGTAACCCTACTATGTAACATAGGTATCCCAAGATATTTGCCAAGGTCACCTGTGATCCCTATTCCCAAAGAATGGCTTAACTCAAGCGCCCTATTAAAATTAACATTCCGGGAAAAAAATGCCTTAGACTTGGCCAGGTTGATTCGATGTCCGGAAACTTGACAAAAGGTTAGCATAGTATCCCGCATGAGGTCAATCTGAGCTGCAGTAGCCTCCCCAAACAGGATAAGATCATCCGCAAAGAAGAGGTGTGAAACTGAAGGAGTATGCCTATTGAATCGGAGACCCTTCCAGAGACCGTCCCTCACTCCCTGGTTGATCAATTGACTAAGTCGTTCCATACAAAGCACAAATAAGTAGGGACTGAGCGGGTCACCTTGACGGACTCCCCGGGTAGGTTTGAACTCAGGCGATTCTGACCCATTCCAGAGGATCTTCATGGACACCAAAGAGGTACATGCCATGATGAGACGAACCAATTCATCCCGTAGCCCAACACAAACAAGAGTGGACTGCAGAAACTTCCAATCGAGGCGATCATATGCTTTTTCCATGTCAACTTTGATAGCAACAACTCCTTTCTTTCGTCGCCTACTTCTCATAGTATGAATAGCTTCTTGCGCAATGATAACATTATCACTGCTCTGCCGACCTGTTATGAAGCCACACTGTTGGGGTTGCACCAAGTATTGCATCGCCTTCTTCATTCTCTCAGCTATTATTTTAGTAATGAGTTTAAAAATGACATTGCAAAGAGAGATAGGGCGAAAATCTTTCAAGGTTGTAGGATAATCAATTTTAGGAATAAGGACAATATTAGTATGATTGATGTCCTTGACCTTCTCTGGATGGTGCCAAATTTCTCTAACCAAAGCACACACCTTATCCCCAATGTGAGCCCATTGGGTGTGAAAGAAGTGTGCTTGAAGGCCATCCGGACCAGGCGCTTTAAACGCACCCATCAGAAAAGCAGCATTTTTTATCTCAACATCCTCCACTTCTTTATGAATTTGGGCATCATCATTTGGGTGTAATGGGGGAAAGTTGGCAAACCATTGTGTGGAGTCAGGTACGTGGCAGTCCTTAGTGTATAACTCGGTAAAGAACTTGGCAGCCATATCTCGTAAAACGTGCGAATCAGTAATCAAATTTCCTTCGTCATCTTGAAGAGCTTCAATACGCTGCTTCTTTCGTTTAATCAGCGTGGATGTGTGAAAGAATTTGGTGTTCTTGTCCCCCCAAGAAAGCCACTTACACCGGGATTTCTGGTACCAAAGCAGCTCTTCCTGAGCACACAATTTGCTATATTCCTGCCAGAGCTGTTTTTCAAGTTTAAATAGGCCATTAGATGAGTTATTTTGCCTAGCTCTATCTATGCCTTCTAACCGGTGAAGAAGTTGCCTTTTTTTCTTTGGGAGACTACCAAGCACATTGGAATTCCACTTAACAGCTTCATCCTCAAAGACCAACTTTGAAAGATGGTATACTGGTATATCCTTATCTCGAAAAATGTGAAACCCATTCTCCATTTCAAATCAAACAGGCATTGAAGTCAAGTCTCGAAAAATGTGCATTTGACTTTCCTTGAAGAAGATGAAGGGACATAAATAATGCTGTCAAGGAGTTATATTGTGAAAATTGGTGTGATGAATCATGCTTAAAGCCATTAAACAAAGTTGTGCACGTCAAATATTTGTTTGTTAGCCTCTACTTTTTCTTTAAATTTCTGCCCCTTGTGAAGGAGAAAATTAAAGTTAAAGTCATAAAATAACTTTTTGCACGGAAATTAATAATAATCACACATTACTCCAAAACCAATTTTGTTGATGTAAGCTTAGTGCTCCAATTATATGGATCCAACGGTCATGAATCTTTTGCTTTTATCTCTTAATTAAAAGGAATACTGATCTTTGGATCCCAAAAAAAAAAAAAGAGAGAGAAGGAATACCGATAAACTTAACAATGAGATAAATAATAAAAAGAAGAAAAACAAAGGAATAAAGCTTATGAGATTCACAAAGAGAAAAGAGAGCTAAAGTTAGTGCACTTGAGTCACTCTCCCTCCCTCTTCAATTTGTATTTTTGCACTAATTCAATACGTTAAATGCAAGATATTTATATTTTCTTTAAAAGCTATAAATAAAATATTTTACTCTTTATGATTTTTTTTTACTTGATTAAAGATTTCCTTTCAATGCTTATATCTGCTAGGGAGCAGATATCCTCATAATCCATTTTCTTCTTTTCTTCTCAAAATCTTATCTCCACTTTTTGATGAAAAATGATGGTTCAGATTTAATTTTTTCTAAAAGAGATAAAGAATTATGAGGATATATGATTTTGTATTTGTTTATGATTAACAAAGAATATTTCTTTCGAATATATTTTCATATTTGGTGTATGTTTAAATTTTTAAATATATTTCTCCAACTGTCCACCGAACCAAAAAATCTTTACTACTATAAAACATAAAAAAAACACAGAAAATTGCATTATTTATAACTTATTTAAGGGTGTGCTAAGAATTAGAAGTTGTTTTTATTATGTTTTAAATCCTGAAGAACAACTAAAGACCAAGTTTTTCATTCTTACATCTTTTTCTAGATTTTATGTTATACATTAAATCTAGATTTTATGTTATACATTAAATCTAGTATTTGATTCTTATCATGATATTAATTTCAATATTTTAAACGTTTTATAATTTTTTTCCTTCTCAAAATTTGTGGACGGATCTAACTAACTGACAAAGTCAGATATTTTTTATTTGTCGCTGCCTACTTTTACTTTATGGACGTCTTTGCGTTGGCAAGGCCAGAGTTAATTAGGCCACTTTTACATATTAATAACTCAATCAAGCATCTGCCTGACTATTTGCAACGTAACCACCAAGCAAACTAAAAAGTAAAAGAAATAGTATGGCCAATAACTAATTTGAGAGAAGCATCTCAAAATAGTTATACTACATCTAAAGATTCAAATATAGAAAATAAGATTAATTAATATTTTAAAAATCATTATCTAACAGTTACTTTGAATTTGAGTTGTTGTTCGCTTATCAAGTTGGAAATTTTGGTTAAAAGATGTTGGACCCCATTTACTCAATCCAATTGTTAGTGAGAAATTTGACAATAATTTTAATATTTAGAAATAATGTGACTTTTTTTTTTGGTATTAATTCATCAGTATTAGATACTACTAATAACCAATTATTCCGATTTATAAGAATATAGATTCACAATAGGTAACGTGGCTACCTCCAAATAATGTGACATCTCACTTCTTTTCAATGGAAAATGGTGGAAAACATATATATAAGTGGTTGGATGTAAATTCATGATAAAATATATATAGCTTCTTTTTGGGGTATGTATCAGAGTAGATGAAGCAGCATTATCAGCAAAAGAATGTGCTTATAATTTTTTTTTAAAAAAATAATGTGATAAATAAATAAATAGAGGGAAAAAGGGTTGATGATTGGATGGGGAGGATTTTGATTTCTTGGGGTTGGTACAATCACTGTGTACTTTTGTCACATGCGAGTTCGTAGAGTACAAGTCTTGTAAAACCATGAAAAGCCATTTTTATTCTATTCTTTTGTATATTAATTATTAATTATAAGTATGTAATTATTATTATCAAGGTATTAAAACTCGGACCGGGTATTGAATCGGTCAGGATACTGGGTTAAGGGTCAGTGGGTCAAACCGGGGCTAAATTGGGACCAAACTGGTTAGTAATTGAAGATTTTAGGTTTATAGTATAAAATTCTAAAGAAAAAATTTTTGAAAATTGGGACCCGGACCGGACCGGTCTACTGACTGGTTCGGTGGGTTCCGGGCCGGACCGACCGGTCCGGTCCATGTCTGAGAACCCTAATTATTATCCAAAAGGCACACAATAAAAGTGTTTGGATTAGTTTTTGGAAAATAGTTTTTACGATTTACAAGATAAATATATGAGAGAAGTTTTATCTCGATTTACGAAAAATGATTTTTGAAACCGCGGTTCGAGGGTTACCCAAACATACACTAAAGCTTACAAATTGTTGTAATTGGATAAGTAGTTCCTTCCTTGTGCCTCAAGCGATTAATTTCCCATAACTTTGATCTTTTATTCCTTTCTTTTTATTTTGTCGGTGAAACTCATCTTTTTTTTTTTTTTAATGTTCCTACTTCCCTCTCGCACGTTATGCATGCCACCACTTCCCTCACGTTTTGTCGGTTCAGTCTTTTATCTTTCAATGTTTTTCCAATAATAAAAACGACAAGATATTTTTTAGCACATAGGTTAATTATATATGTTCACATTGGGGAGATAAATGGGAAGATCGAGCAAAATTATTTTTGTAGTTAATTTAAATGGGAATCCTCCAAAATTAGGATGGGTTAGACTTAATATGAGCGAGTTACTGTATTTAAAACATAAACCGTGTTTAGAAAGGCATATTCATTAAGTAGTTATAGGGTATGTCCCTAGCATTATTAACTAAAGAGATTTTTGAGTATCTTAAATTCCATTAAATTAAGGAGCACAGAAAAGTCAAGTTAATTTTTCGCTTATTCCTTCATATGTTTTTTTAATAAAAAGGGGATTTATAAATTAAAATGAAAAGTGTACAAAATAACACATTCCCGATTTATAATATATAGGACACAATACCAAAAAAAGAAAAGATAAAAAAATATCACTTAAACTTTAAAATCCCTATACAGTTTTGTTGCCTACTAGGATATAGATACTAACTACAAGAGTATAATAACTGACAATTTATTTTAATAGGAAATTACTAATTTAAGATTTTGAAATGCAAATAGTATTTTTTTTTAATTTTTTCTATAAAAAAGAAGTATTATCGGAAATAATAAGGAAATAAATTAGTCAGTGCAACAAGATCTACTTCAGCAGTAGAACATTAGAGTGGGTAAGAGATCACAACTTGTTTTGACAGCTAACAAGGATTTTTTCTGAAGAATGTAACTCTGACCAAGTCATTTTGGCAAATTCATGGATGAAATATAAAAACTTTAAGATAAATGACATTCAATATAATGTCTAACATTACTGAAAATATCAGGAAATAAAAATTATAGTAATAGGTGACTAGTAAGTCAAATACAATCATATATTTTTAGGGGGGCCAACATTTAACATGAATTGAGTCAATTGACTAGCTCAGCACAAAATATTTGTATGGGGAGTTTGTTTGCTTGTTTTTTTATCCCCTAAACTAACGAATAAAAACTTCAGGGAGAATAATAGGAAAACAAACTTTGCAATTGTAAAATCTCAAATCAAATATTTCCTCCGGTCCATAATATAGGGTATTTCAACTAATTTATGGGAAATAAAAAATAACAATTAGCTCAATAAATATGTCCAAAAGTGAATATTTTTTCCCACTTTTACCCTTATTGGAAAATGTGTTTTGAAAATTTAATGAGTGGGTAAATTGCAAATGAGCATTAATTACAGGGGCAAAACTGAAAAATAAGCATTAATTTTCTTACAAGTGACTTCTATTATGGATCAAATTATTTTTCTATAAATGCCCTATATTATGGGCTAGAGAGAATATTTCTTATAAAATTAGTTATCAATCGCTTATTAAGTATTATCATTACTTTATCAATTTTTGATAAAAAAAATATGATCTAAAATTTTATATTTCAAAGCTTTTATTATGCCATTTTCCTAAACTTTATGAGTGGTGATCTTCATAGGGCAAATAGCCGTGTCCTTTAATACCTAGTTTTCCTGCTTGGAATTTTTCATCTCTCTTTATATGTAGAAAAAATTTTTTATATGTAGCGTATTCGTGCGGACAAATTCTGAAGTAGTATACCATAAGTATATAAGCAATAATTGGATTGCATTTGAAGGGAAAAATAAAATTAAATATGGGCATAATTATTGTTCATTGATCAAGGAGACACGACGGGAAGAACTTGGAAGAATTTCTCAGTCGGCGGGCCACGTGGCGGGGCATTAATCGCGGGAAAAGGAAGGGGGCAGGTAATGGTGGGCCAGAGGCAAGAGGGCATCTATTAGGTCGCAACCGCACCACACGAATCTCGTGGGGCTGCCCTCATTCACTCCTCCCCAACAATGGGCCCACCCCTCTCCCGCCACCCTCATTCCTATTTTGTCCCCCTTGATATTTTCATTCCCATTCTAAAAATCATTCCCCTTCTAAAAATCGTGCTTCAATTGTTTGTCTTCTCATAAATAAAGTAATAAATAAAAGAAAAAAATTGTTAAAAAAACTATTTCATAAAATTTAGTTTAAAATAGTCTTTTAATCCTTTAAGCTTACATGAGGCATACTTTTGATCCCTTAACTTTATAAAGTATGCGTTTGGTCTTATAATTCTAACACCGTTAATAATACTAACAGAAAACGCTGACATAGCAAATTCAAATAATGATTATGTAAACTTAAATGATGACTGTATGATTAAATTTTGTTAATCTTAAATTCAAAATACGTGTAAATTAAAAAATATCTAAAAACCTAATGAAGCAGTTAATATCAAAACCTCGATTGAATTAAACAATTTTAGTTTAATAATCTAAATATCTTAATACATTAGTTTAATAATCTAAATATCAAAACTTTGATTTTAGTCATAGCAATTTGTTAGTTTATTTTAGTTTAATAATATAAATATGGTAAAAAGATAAATAAATATCACTTAAACTTTAAAATATCAAATAAGTGATTTCCCAAAAACCCGAGTTGTCAATTGATATACTCTTTTTGTCAATTCCATTACTCTTATTGTAAACAAAACCAATTTGGGATTTTGAAATTCAAGTGGTATTTAAATGTATTTCTCGCTATAAATATATTATATTAAAAAATTAAAACTTAAATATACTTTATCAACTATATAGTCATCATTTGAGTTTGCAGCGTCACCGTTTTCCGTTAACCATATTAACAGTATTAAAAACATAGGATTAAAAGTATGCTTTATGTAAATCTTAAAGGACTAAAAGTATACTTTAACATCAAATTTATTACTTAAAAGCACCTGGAATTTGTTTAAGAACTCATGCAACTCAGCTGTGCGTGACATAACAATGTGCAAAACGGACTGAAAGACATCATCAGCACATGGTTAAGAAATTCGTTGCACACGGTTGAAAACTACTTCCCCACGCCTGGAGATGTGTTACATCCGCTTTAAAACATGGGTTTTTGTAATGATGGATTTTGAGCCATTTTTTTTCTAAATATTTTTTTTACCAGAATAAATAAAATTCAATTTTAATCCATTTGTTTTTTAACAGAAAATCGTTATTTTGCCAATATCTCAGGATGGTGATTTTAAAATCAATATACCGCATCACCATAGCCAAAGCATTAGGTAAAAAGGAATTAAATAATTAACGTTAACGAAATTTCTCTTGAAGTGGCTCTTGGCAATGACGACAAAGCAAAGGGAATTGGAGGTTGAATTCTGTAAATAGTATTATTCTCTTTTAACTTTATATTTTCATGTTTATATTTTTGAAATTGAATAATTTTTTTTTTCTGGGTACAACTGAAAAATGAACATTGAGAAGTATCTATCAAAAGGATATGGATCTAGCTGGGAACGTAAGAATGATTTTACCCATATCTTGACCACGTAATGTAAGTGGACGTGTCCTCATGAGCATGATGTGGGCGCAATCCATGGGATCAGGCCCACCTGAACATGTTTCGGAAACAAATTTAAAACTTTTGCTAAAAAAAATAGGGTTAATATAATTTTTGGTCCTTGAAATTTGATTGAATTTTGGTTTTAGTATCTCAAGTTTGAAATCGGTGATTTTAATTCTTAAAGTTTCACCTGATTTTGGTTTTGATCCCTGAAGTTTGAAATTGGTGGTTTTGGTCCCTGAAGTTTCACCCAATTTTGGTTTTGATCCCTCAAATTTGAAAAGGACTTGATTTTTTTCCCGGGTCGGGTCGGGTTTCATAATCGAGTCACCAAGTACTTTTCAAACTTGAGGGACCAAAACCAAAATCGGGTGAAACTTTAGGGACCAAAATCACTAATTTCAAACTTCAGGGACCAAGACCAAAATCGGGTGAAACTTTAGAGATCAAAACCACCGATTTCAAACTTGAGGGACCAAAATCAAAATTGGATCAAACTTCAAGAACTAAAAGTTATATTAACCCATAAAAATAAAAAGAGAGTAGAAATATGAAATATAGAAAGAATTATTATGAGATGAAGGGGTCAATAATGGGAGGGAATGAGTTAAGTTAGAAGCCACACAAGTCAATTCCATCACACTCCTTACCGATTCATTCATGTGGCTCTCTTCTCTGCTCTTTTTGCTTCCTCTCTTTATATTATTAACTTCTTTGTTATCATCGCACCATTGTCTCATCTAATCTTTTGGCTTTATCAAAACCCTAACGTCATTTTATTTGGAATCAGTTTGGTGCTCATCACTTTTGGCTGCACATCAAAGTGATGAATAGACCTCCTACAGATTTAATCTTGACATTCTAGATTGATTTAATGATATTCAATTGATTATTTTTTTAAAAAAAAGTTTACTAAGATTTTATTTATACCCATTAAAGTATTTTTTTAAAAAAAAAGTAGACAAAAAAATCTAGACCACCTAAGTCAGATCCAAATCTGATGAGATTTGGGTGCTCATTGTCACTTTGATGAGCACTCAAGCTGGTTCTGATTTTATTCATACATAAGTTTTTTTTTCCTTTTTTTGTTAAATTTAAAATGAATAGGTACTAATTAAAGAACTTAAAGTTACAGCAATTATCAAACACACGACTTCACACTTATAAGAGGAGGTGTCATGTCACTGTTAGTTTTTGTTGTTTATATATCTTTGTGCTTGTAGAGGTAATTAATAACAATTAATAAGCAATGAATGTTTTTATGATAATTAACTTAATTTAAATAAAATACTATATTTAATTTGGGTCTTGTCAAAGTTTAATTGCTCTCTTATTCAGTTGTTAAAGATAAACTAATGATGCACCGCAGGAGGATACAAGGCAGGCATAGTCCTTAGTGAATTAATGTAGAAGTTATAACTGTGATGAGTTCATCAAGTCATGTCCACGTTATATATATATATATATATATATGGCATGCGTTATAAGTCGCATGGTCCCGTTAACTAGTGCACCTACATCAAAATTTATGGTGATAGGGATTTTTTCTGGAATAATGTACGTCCTAGTCATGAAGAAGAATTCTATTTGTGGAGGAACGTACGTAACTTATCCATTTAAGCGAATTGGACGCGTTCTTATTAATACATTATATTATTGTACAAACTTAACATGAATCATATATGCTTTTTTATGGCTTACACATAATATTCTCTCCGTTTTTTAATATAAGGTATATTTATCTAATTTGATTAAATTAAAAAAGTTAGTTAATATGATATGTATTTTCTAAAATATCTTACTGTATCTTCCTTAATTCCCTCCCACCTTCTCCTTCTTGATTATTGTTGAGAAAATATCTATAAGGGTAAATTAGAAAAATACTAATAAATAAGAAAATTTTGTCTTATATTTAGGATCAAGATCAACCTCTAAATGCGTCTTACATTAAGGATTGGGAGAGTAATACAACTTATTATATATGGATGATTATCAAAGAATTTGTAAGTTGTCCGAAATGGTTAGGATATTATACATATGATTGATCTGCCGAATGTAAGTTGTGAAGCAGAAAATTATTTTGCAGAAGTATTCATGCATATATGGAATAAACATAAAAAACCTAATACAAAAAAAGCCCTTCATGTACAAATGCCTCTTACCTAATAAACTTGCAAGCTGACGAGTGAGGAGAGGATAGTCCATAAATGGGAAATAATTAATAATTTAAGTTATTTCTAACTAATTCATATATGTAACATTAAAATAGTTTAAAAATTTAATTTATCATATAATTCAAAGGATTCTCAATATTTATTTTATTAATTGTAATAAAATCTGTCATCAACTCATCATCCCATTAATTTCTATTACGTCTCATTATATTTATTAAATATAAAAAAATATTTATATTATGCTCCTTAAAATTAGTAAATGCCTTGTAAAAAAGGCTAATAATACTTTCTAAAGGGCGCGATATAATAAAGAGCAAAAGGAGTTTAATATCTAGGTAAAATTTTAACTAGGTCCCAATTAACAGAGTTAATGATAACTAAGTCATTTGAAATCATCAAATTATAGTGAAGTTCCAAAAAACCTGAGTGTTATTAATTCTAAATGTGAAAATATAATTTTGCCCCCCTTCATTTAAACTTGAAAAAACCAATTAGAAAAGAATCTGATCCAGTTTCGCGCATGAATTTGGCATTAAGAGAAAGATTGTATTTTTGTGTTCTTCTCTTTCTCTTGATGCCAGATTGCGCGCACAAAACAGGTCAGAATCTCTGCTTATTGTTTTTTATTTTAAATGAAGAGAGGCAAAATTATATTTTCATGTTTGAAATTAATGGCACTTATATCCCTTGGGACTTCACTACGATTTGATAATTTTAAGGGATATGTTTGTCATTAAATCTGTTTATTGGGACCTAGTTGAAATTTTCCCTAATATGTATGTAGCTTCAAATTAATGTTGGGAAAAATTAGATCTGATCAATTATTACAATATCATTAAATGATTGATCCTGACTAGAAGAAAACTATGGATCCTTGGCGAGACACGTATGAATGAGGTGTATATATGAACTTTGTTTTTGGCACACAAATATACTAAACCTATAATTATATTCCAAATCAAATGGATATTTCTATACAAGATGGTTATTTATAGCTTATCCACTGGGGAAAGCAAAAGTAAACATCAAAGATTTGATGTGAAAAATATGTGTCATCCTCAATTATATATATATATATATATATAGATATTACGAGGCTGAAGTTGCATCATTTAAGCAATGATTAGAAGTAACATAGGCACACGTGGCTGTGGTTGTGACTCTCGCAAATTGCTTCCTCATAACTCTCATCCTAGTCATGGCACATGTGTAATTAAATTATAGGGAACATTATATTCAAGTCTCAAGTAAAAGAAAAAAAAATGATAAAATGATCCTTTCAGATTTCAAAATTACTAATATGTCTCATGAACTTGTTAATGGTGTCCCTAGACTTGTCAATGATGGGCACCTAGAGTTGTCAATAGGACTTGTTGGTAATTTTAAATCTAAAGGGACTACTTTTTTTTTATTTTTTTCTCTTACATGGGTCGTGAATGTAATTTTTCCTAAATTATAATATAAATAAAAGTATGCGTGATTAAATTAATGACGCATTTCTTAGTTAGTTTTGATCACAAAGCGGTTTTAATGGTTTTTAATTCATTATTTCGTGTTGGGTAAAGGAGCAAAAATGCAAATGATAATTGCATAAAAGAGCATTGAGCACTATAAAAAAATTTTAGGCGTGAAAATGCCCATAGTGTATAAAAATAGTAGCTTAAATGCTACCACTGTTTTGTTGAGCAACGTTGACTGTGTGTATTGAATGATTGACCAAAGATGCCGATGTGGACGGTGACTTGGCGAAGGGTGTGTGGATGACATGGATGATGAGCTGGGGGGACAAAAGACTGATTTGGACGTTGTTTTGAAAAAAAGAAAAAGAATAAGGGCTCGAGCGCGATAGAAAGAGATGTTAGCAATTGAGACAAATTGAAGCTAGGGAATCGATTGAAAGAGAGGTGAATCGCGAAAGGGACGAGGAGAAAATCGAGCAAGTGCGGAATACAAGGTTAAAATTGGGAAATCTAGAGGTTGTAAAGCGTTCGAAGGCTGGAACCGACAACCCATGTGAAGATATTCTTGTACGGAGTTGTAAAGAAGAGACAAATCGAACAGGTAAGCATCTAGTAGGTCCAAAAAGTTGTATTTTTTTCAGTTTTAGTAGTGAAAGGCATCAAAGCCCTTAGTGAATTTGTTGTTTATGTTGTCGCAGAGCACTTGGCATCAAAAGGCAAGGGTAACTTCGCTTTCGAAGATGAAATGGTGGAGTAGAAGAAATCGATGGCAGTGATGAAGGTAAGTGAAATTTCTAATTTCACAAGTGAGAGGTGAAAATATATGAAGGGAAATATGCAAGAGGGCCAAAAATATATTGCTGACACTATTAGAGTCATCGGTCAGATTGGGCATAACGAATGTGAGAGTGGGTTAATGGCAAATGATAGAGTTCAAACTGAATCAAATGTTAAAGGCCAGGAACAAGAGGTAATGGAGTATAGAGAAGTGCTAGATAGGTTAGATGACATAGATATAGACAATCACTTTACTGCTAAAATTGGGAACTGCGTTGCTGATTTTTCTAATGAGGATAAAGACCCAAAAAACATAGTTGATAATAGGAAGCATGGTTCTTAGTATTGTGACAGTGAGGATGAGAGCTACGTGGATGATAGTGATAACCTGGACACTAAGGAGAGTGTTGTATATGATTTTGAATTAGAAGGTAGTGGCGAGAGTGAGGATGATGAGGAGGATTTGGGCCCCGAAAATGATGATAGGCCTTTAGAAGAAGCAAGAAGGGATATGGGTTGGAGGAGTCAGGTAGCAAGCCCTTCGTCATGGTGGGTATGACTTTTGTGGACAAACTAGAGTTGAAAAGGGCCTTGGATAGGTATGCAATAACTAAAGGGGTTAAGCTCAAAATAGCAAAGAGTGATAAACGTTTGATAAAAGTGGTTTGTGATAAAGGCTGCCCATTTGTCTTGTATGCTTTAAGGGGTGGCCAGCAAGTGGGCTATATGATAAAGACATTGCATTTAGAGCATGAAAGTGCAAGGGTTTATAAGAACCCAAGGGCTTCCATACGCTGGCTGGCTGAAAAGTTTAAGGAGAAGGTTCAAGAAAATCCTCAGTATAAGGTAAGTGAGATGAAAATAGAGGTGGAACGTGAATTGAATGTTACTGTGAGTATATATAAATGTAAGAAGGCGAAGAAGATAATGCAAGAGATGGAAGGGAGCTTTAAAGATGAGTTTGTGAAGTTGGAGGCTTATGGCAATGAACTAATGATCTCCAATCCAGGATCAGATGTTAGAATGGAGGTAAGTCCTGAGGCGATTGAGCAAGGTAGAAGGATATTTAGAAGGATGTATGTTTGTTATAATGCTTCAAAGGTATTTAGAGTTTCATTTTGATTGTTAAATTTGCTTACCTTGTCGTTAAATAGCATGGGTATACGGTTAGATGAACAAACTCAGCATTCAAGTCAGAATGCACAACCTTCCTCTCAGACCACATGTCCACCACTTCCTACCCAAAAAACAAATCAAAGGACAACAAATGTGTACAAGCTAAGTCCACTATGTGGTATGGGTATACGATTGGATAAGCAAACTGGGAGAACTGTGTTTAATGTTAGTGTTGTGACTAATCACTGTCATGAATTTTTTGTCTTGTATTAGTTACTATGACTTCATCTGCATGTTTCCGTTTGTGTAGCCTGGATTGATATCAGAGGTCGTTATTGAGGAAGGGATTGCTGCAGAATATTTGCAACATTATGCTGACCCACAAACCAAGTTTCCAATCCCTAATGAGAGACAAATGTGAATTTCCAAGAGTGCATGGAAGTCACCTGCTGAGGGATCTCGAAGAATCCAATTCACATCCCAAGTGTCTCATCCTATTCAACTTCCAGGTTTGTAGCGAGAGGCAACTCCAGTATTACAACTTCACAACTTCTCACCCAAACACAATCCATGATTGCTGAGAGTAGGGACACTTCAAAGCATACTCATATGACAATATAATGTTTCTGTTTATGTCTTTTTTGTGCCATAATGGCCACTTGTGCATTTTGTAACTCAGTACCTTTTTTTTTGTCATGTGTTATGCTGAGTTGCTATGACTTATATGCTATCATTTTGTAAATCACACAACTATATGACTTGTATGTCTCATGTTGTCATTTTGATGTAATTTTCATATTAGTGTATTTTGATATAAGTTTCAGATTAGGATATTTTGATGTAAGTTTCATATTAGGATATTTTGATGTAAACCCTTGACAGTTTGTAATATCCTAAGTCCAAATTCTAATGAATATACATTAGTCAAATTTCTCAGCAGGATTTTTATGATTTTTTTGTCTATCCATGAGCTTTTTGTTAGTTGCCTTATTTTCTGGAAAATCAGTTATTCAAATAATATCCTTTGTATTCGAATAGCTTCCTTGTAAAACATTGATTTTTATTCGAATACTTCATCTTGTATTAGAATAAATTTTTAGAACTTGAAGGTGTATTCGAATAGTCAATTCCTTATTAGAATAGCTCCCTTTGTAAAACATTGGTATTTATTTGAATAGAACATCTTGTATTCGAATAATCCTTCACAATTAGAAATGTATTTGAATACTCAATCCTTTATTCAAATAGACATGTGTTTTTATTCTAATATACTTATGTTTATTCGAATAAACTCCTTACAAGAGAAGAAGAGCTTATTCGAATACACCTATTTGTATTTGAATAATAACAACCTTCATAATCAAATACCGCAACCTATATTGAAAACAAACGAAATACAGTAGTTCGAATAGCTAGTAGTTCAATTTGAAACATGTGTTCAAATAGCTAATCTTGGTCCCTTTTCCATTAAAAACAATGAAATACAATAGTTTAATTACTCATTACATGGTATTGACATCATACAACTTGTCATATTAATTACATCTATATTGACATCGCTCTCCCTATAAATCAAATACCACATACTAAGTAAAAAACAATACCCACACCCATGTTATTATCAATATAGCTATAGCAATTTTGAACTTCCTTTCCACCTTTCTCACTTGACTTTCCCTTATCTCATATCTATGTTTCATCTTCCTTAATTCTCCATGGATGGCATCAAGCTCTTCAAAAAATCCAAGCTCCAATGTTACCTCATCCAATTCGTGTATTCTCATCATACAACTTGACAAGGTCATTAAAAAGCAACTTTATCACAACGTTGGCCCTCTCACCAAAGTTGGCATCATGCCAAGCAAAGAAGCCACAACCACTTGTAATGAATACAAATGATGCAAACCCAATCCATGACCCAATCGTAGGCCCAAATCCAATGGATGAGGTTGCTTTTAGGAGAAAAAACTAGAGGATAAGAAGAAAGACCTGGAAGCTTTGGGACTTGGAAAACACGATATAATAGGGATAAAAGCTGTTGGGGAGAGTGTGGAATTGATTTGGAAAATCTTCTCTCTCTTGTGGTTCTATCTCTCTCTTTTCTGTCTCTCGTTCTTTACTGCAACCGTTTTCATTCTATGTTTCTCTTTCATTTTACTGTGATTTCAATTCTGGTGTTATGCAGAATTTTATGATGAATTTGATGTAATGCATGCTTGATTTATCCATCAATAGATGTATTATCTTCTGTCATTTCTTATTTAAATTTGAACATTACAGTTTTGGTGCTTTCATTGAGAGACATCGATGGCAGAGAACACAAGATTAAAGGAATTGCAAGCTGAGCAGAAAAGACTAATGAGTTCATTGACGAAACTAAGGGTCGTTTTTTGAAGCTTGAAAGTTTGATGGAAGCCATGATTCTGAGGATGGATAATATGAACCAAAAGATCGAAGCATCGATCAGCACAACCAAAGAAACAACCTCATCGATAGAAATCCCAGTGTTACATCACATGCCTTATGTTGCTCCTGTGGGAAAACAAGTCAAGATGGAATTCCCTTGATTTAATGGCACTGATGCTTTGCAGTGGATCTTTAAGACAAAACAATACTTCAAGTTTTATGAGATACCTGATGCACAAAAATTGGTAATGGCTTCAATTCATTTCGAAGGAGAAGTGTTGCCGTGGTTCCAGATGCTAGAAAAAGCCAATCGCCTTCCAACTTGGTCTGCATTATCCAAGGCAGTAGAGGAACAATATGAACCTTCACAGTTTGACTGTGCTCGGTCCCAACTTTTTAAGTTGGTTCAACAGGGAGCATTAGAAGACTATAATAACAAATTCATAGCTCTAGCCAACTAGTCAGAAGAGGTGCCCGAAATAGCTTTATTGGACTGTTATTTGGGGGGATTGAAACTAGAGCTGAAGCAAGATATTTTGGTTCAGAAGTCACATACGGTTCTACAAGCTATGGCTCTTGCTTGATTATTTGCTGAAGCTGCTGAGCGTGGGGCAACAACAAAGCCTCGAATGACTAATTTTCATGGAGTAATTAATCCTTAGAGTAAGGCTACTGTGTCTCATACAGGCTCAAATATTGGGACGAACATCAATTTCAGTGGTAGAGGAAAAACCAATTTGCCGCCATTATTACCAACTCCAGCCAAGATGCCTATAAAACGTATGACTCCAGTAGAAATACAAATTCGGAGGGAGAAAGGACTGTGTTATAAATGCGATGAAAAATTCTCTCCTACTCATAGATGTGCTAATAAGCAACTAATGATGCTACAAGAGTGTACGATTTCACAACCACTATCTTTACAAACTGTCAAATTTTCCTCCTCTTTTGCAAACAAAATAAATAAAAAACGCATATATACAGTCCAAAGCCAATCACATATATACAAAGTTTAATCACCATCCTGTCAAATTTCAAAACCAAAGTATACAATTTCACAACCAGCATCCTTAAAATCTATCGTATGTTCCTTGTCTTTTGCAAAAAAGAAAAGAAAAGGAAAAAACGCATTTACAATCCAAAGCCTTCGCACTCCTTTTAGCATCAATCATCTTCAAATTGTTCAGAGTCTTACCTGATTGTAGTTTGAGTAGCCATAAAACCTTCTCCCTGGGTTCCCTTCTGTCCATGCCGTCCATCGTAGAGCCACCAATTTGTGATGGTAGTACCTCAGTGGCCGTTCGTAATCGTCCTCGTGACTTAGATGCCTTAAGAAAACCACCCTTCTTTTAGTTCTTACGGACGTTGAAGAAGAAGACGAAGGCATCTCCTTCCTCTCATCAAGTCTCCTAGCTCCAATCTGCTTGCTTCTCCTGTTGCCCATCCTACAATTTTGATGACAATCATTTTTCTCTTGATAGCATTTGGGTCTCGCGTTCAATGGTGGATGTTACTCTTGACATCCACCCATTAATCATCCACCTCCCACGTCTACCTCCCACTCAGCAACTTTAGCCATGATGGGGGGAGATTAACGACCGTTTGCTCAACAAAACGGTGGTGGTATTTATGGTGCTCAATGCTCTTTTATGCAATTATCATGGGCGTTTTTGCTCCTTTACCCTTTCATTTTAGACAGTTTGAATTGCAAGACAGCTCAGCCAACAAAATAAAACACTTCCGGAAAAAAAAAACAAAACACTTGTCAATAACACATACCTTACTTCCAATGTGTTAGGAATATTGGAATGGGAAACACACATATCTTAATTTTCTTATGTTGTTTTAAAGTATTAGATTTGAATGACTTTTATTAATCATATGAAGATAATTAAATTTATATAAAAATCAGTAAATAAAATTTTATTAGTTAGAAGAACTTGCATATAATTTTATACACAAGAAGTATATCAGTATTCCCTAGAATTTCATATACAAAAAATACTAATAATTGAATTCAAGTCCTTTTTGCTGCTGAAATGTTTTTCATCGATTTATTTTTTTTGAAATTGTTTTTCTTCTATTTAAAGAAGAAACTTCAATTTTTATATGTTTTTTCAACACACACAAAAATAGATAAGGCTTTTCACTCAACACACACACACACACACACACACACACACACTTATTTGTGTGTATATATTCAGTAGTTATAAGTTGTTTATGGGCCAAAACAAACTCAGGATTTGGTTGGACATGTCTTGTTGCAAATTAAATGCCTATAAAATCATCATAATCAATTTTATTTTATATACTCTATAGAATCTATAATAATTTACACTTTTTATAAGTTTTGAACATGTTAGTTTACATATCGTAAAAGAAAAAAATGTGTAATTCAATCCAATTCTTTCATAGTTGTACCGACTGATCCTATGGATTTGGCGTGAGGTCTATTTATATTTGATGTTGATTTTTTGAACACCCATAAGAATAAGTCAAGAAAGCAATCTTTAGCATGGTTCTCTAAAGAGGCCTGGTTCGGATAATTTAAATCCTTTGTTTTTTCAGAGTCAATAGGAAGTTGTTGGTAATTCTGTTGTGAATCTAGTTTGACATATCTTTTGTTCACCATAAGAGATCAAGTGCATCAATGGGACAAATATTATATTGATACCCAAAGTGGATTCACCACAGTCATTTAGAGATTTCAGACCCATTAGTTTATGCAACGTGGTCTATAAGGTGATGACTAAGGAACTTGCGAACATGTTGAAGAGAGTAATGCCCTTTGTGGTTGCCCCTAATCAATATGGCTTTGTTCTGGGTAGACAGAGCTCAGATAATATTATCCTAGTTCAGGAAATAATTTATTCCATGAAGACTTGCAAGAAGAAGAGGGAGTTTATGGCTTTGAAAATTGACTTAGAGAGAGCTTACACTGAGTTAATTGAAATTTTGTAGAAGAGTGCCTTCGTGAGCTAGGGGCCCCAGAAAATTTTGTCGCCCTTGTTTGATGTTTTTTTTCCTCTTGTGAGTATGCAGGTGTTTTGGAATGGAACGCAGGGATAGAGCTTTGCTCCAAAGCGTGGTGTTTGACAGGAAGATGCATTTTTGCCATATCTTTTTGTTCTTACAATGGAAAAATTTGTCCATATGATCTAAAGTGAAGTACAACAGAATAATTGGTTACCGTTCTGTCTAAAAAATAATGGGACTAAGCTCTCACATATTTTTTTACAAATGATTTGCTCTTGTTTACTGAAGCATCTATAAAATAGGCTGCAATCCTTAAGGCATGTCTAGATGAATTTTGTGAAGCTTCATGAAAAGGTCAATGCAAGTAAATCAAGAATTTTCTTCTCTCCTAATGTCAACCACCAACGGCTGCAGGAGATTAGTTCATTCTTGGAGTTCACACTTACTGCAAATCTAGGTAAGTATTTGGGCGTTCCTGTGCATCATAAAAAGGTGACGAAGCAAACTTACAGGAAATCTTAAGTAAGATGGATAGCTGGCTAGTGCATTGGAAGGTTAACACCTTGTCATTGGTTGCAAGACATACCTTAGTGTCTTTGGTAATTTCAAAATTCCATCTTACACCATGTGGCGTCTTAGCTTCCTGCGCACTCCTGGGAGGAAATAGACAAGAGGTGTCAGAGTTTTCTTTGGGGAAGTACATAGTCGACCAGGAAAGTCCACTTGGTAGCTTAGGAGGATGTGTGTAAATGTAAGGATGAAGGAGGGTTATGTTGGTGAACTCCTGTAAATGCACCGTAATCCGAGTCACGTCTAAGGACGCTGTCCTTAAGAGCTATTCCGCGACCACCAACTGACTGGAAGCGGCAGTCCCCAGGATAAAATGGATCCTTCCTGTAGACACAGGGTGAATAGAACAGGAAAACGAAAACAACTATAAGGCAGAGAGAGCAGAAGGATGTCAGAGAGGATGAGAGGGCTCGAATGTCTAAGCTGGGTCCATCAACCTCTTGCAGGCAGTGCCATTTATAGGCCTCCATGTTGGAAATTATGCCCTAAGGGCCAATCATTGTACTTTAAACATTATTATTTTAATGAAATTTCTCCATTCTGTTATCATATTATTTGCATGTTAACTGTGATAATTGTATCCTTGGATAATTCATAAAGATTGTCCTAAAATGTCCCTGGTCGGTCATCTATGCGGGAGCAGAGATGAAACAAGACCAGTATGACTTTGATAAGATATGGAGATATGAATCAAAGTCTTAGGCACTTGTAAGAGTACAAGGTGCTGGACCGACCCACTATGAGAAAGCTACATGGATCAAGTCATAAGCTTTTCTCATGTATAACCACGTCACAATGCCCTTAGACCTAAGGTCATCATGGATTCCTACATGAGAGTTGCTAAGCTTTGAACTAGTCAAAAGTCACTTTTGACCGGGTGATGATAAAGGCTATGATCGAGCTTGGTGGTTTTTCATGTAGAGGAATATGAATGATCAAGATGGAATTTGTCCCTCACATTAGTAGAGAGATATTACTGGGCCGGGCCCCTCAATGAGTGAGTCTGAGAAATGTATGGCCATACTATGATGAAAGGAGTTTCTCTCTCTGTTATCAGGCTACTCAAGAATCGAGAAAGTAATGGTCAGGAACAAGAGAATGACATTTTCCATGCCTTATCCTTGATCGATATATTGTGTGACAAAAGGGACGTGACATGGTTGTATGACAGGTTGCATCGTGATAACGATCCTCATATGAATTGGGTAGTCGTAATGTCTTGCTAGAGGCCGCTTGCGACTTTTGGGTTATTGTAGTTATTGGCCCACTGCCAACTTCATATGGGCCTACAGGGTCGCACACAAGAATGGCCCAACACGAGATAATGTTTGATTTAGGGTGGATGAATTTTATATTTATATATATATATAATATAAAATTCATTAATAATATTATATAGATATATATATTTTCGAAATATTATATATATATATATATGTATATATATATTATATGATATTATTATATTGTGTTGGTTTTAAATTTAATTTATTAAGATATATTAAATTTAATAACTAACATGATAGAGATATAGTATCTCAGATTTAATTTATGAAGATAAATTAAATCTAATGGCTCTTTATTTAGATTAAATAAATAGGTTAAATTAAAACTGTTGGACAGATTTAATTTAAACTGAATTTATTTAATTAGCTCATCAAGATAATTAATTGTTAATTAATTTCAAAATTAATGATGATTAATTTTGAAATTTGAAAATAACCCTCATGGGTTATAAACTTGATAGAGCTGATAGACTCAGAGTACATCAGAATTGAGAGCTGCAAGTTAAACCCTTGGAGACATTAGAGGCGCTAGCACGCAGTCTCGGTTGGAGAGCATTCGTGTGGATACCGGTAGAGGGAGCGGACCTGACGTGTTGACTTATAGAGATCGTGAAAACTCTGAATCATCAAAAAGGTATGAATCCTTCCAACTTGGTTTAAACGCCGTTGATAGATCCTCGATTAGGATCGGTGAAAATTTTTTAAATTCTTCCGCTGTGCTTACCGATCCTACACTCCATGCATCTGAATGTTGGGCAACATTTTAATCCGCACAAATACCATTAAACTGCCAATTACATAATGATAAAACCACATGATGAGGCCGTTTCTAAACATTGAAGGACCATATATACGTTTGGCAATTTTGAAATATGATCCATGATCTTTGTAACAGAAATACTGATGCTTCAAAAATTCAGATGCCTCAAAACTTGGTTTTTTCGATAAGCCATTTTCACAAAAAATAAATTGTAGATTTTTCCAAAAAAACATTTGATAAAAAGTGCCCAATCTGTATTTAATTCACGCGCAGGGGGAAAATCGCCAGATTTCCACTACGTTTGCCTCTTGGTAGCCCTTTGTTGTGCGTACGAGCCCACTCTTACTCTTGGCCCATTTACTAGCCCAAATTCATAAGATGTAATATATATACTTGCATTCTCTCTTTCCCAAGCAATGTGGGACTTCTTCCATTTGACATATCCACATGTGACTTAAAACTCCAACAATCCCCCATATGTGTCAAAAGGAACGCCTTTAGCTTAGTTGCATATATAGGTATAACCATTGTATCTAGTGGTCTTTTGAACTTAAAACCGGACTCAGACAGTTAACACTTAGTACACAAAGGTGTTGGTAGTCCTATGAACTTAAAACCAACAACTCTTAGGTGTATACTAGAGGTATCAAAAGTCAGGTTATACCCCCACATTTCGCTGTTAACGCGGTTTTGCACGTTAAGACGGCCATGTGCGTGCCTGGTTCATAACGAATGCTCTAGAGATTTTGCCACGATCTCATAGGAGCGGCCTCACTCCACATTCGTAGAGGTGATTTCATTAAATGTACCTGCAATGAGCACATCATTCCGTAGAATTATGAAATCATTAAGAGCTTTCCTCATCCTAGCCAAAATGCATTCTAGCACATTCCCGACATCATAGGAAGGGACTAACTATTTACTTTAGTGCTAGCAGAATTAACGCACGACTTGTTCTTACTTATTGAACCTCCTTCATGGGATCACCAATCACAGAGGTTGGGTTGCCATCGCCGTTAATTTCTTATCGGCTTAAGTCTCATTCCCCTCGATGAATCAAAGATTTGTTTCCTTCCCAGGGGTTTTGTAAACTGATCCGCAAGGTTCATCGCTGGCCTCACATAATCGATTAAGATTATACCATCTTTTAGCAGCTGCCTTATATATTATGTCTCAATCTAATATGTCTAATTTTACTATTAAAGGTTTTATTTTTAGTCGTAGCTATCACAGATTGGCTATTACAATATAAAGACACTGATGGTGTTGGTTTTTCATCTAGTGGGATATTCACTAAGAAGTTTTTCAACCACTCAGCCTCAGTACCAATCAACTCTATAGAAATAAACTCAAAATCCCTTGAGGAACTAGTTAAGATAGTTTGTTTGACTGACTTCCACGTTATGGCACCACCACTAAGAGTGAACACATAGCCACTAGTGGATTTGCTCTCCTCTGAATCTGAGATCCAGTTAGCGTCACTGTATCCTTCCAATACAGCGGGAAATCCACTATAATGAATACCATAATTCATGGTACCTTTCAAGTATCTCAATACTCTTACCAGAGCCTTCCAATGCTCATTGCTTGGACAATGAGTATATCTGCTCAATCTACACACAGCATATGCTCTGTCTGGCTTGGTATAGTTCATTAAATGCAACAGACTCCCAATAATCTGTGCATATTTAGATTGAGCAATTGGTTCTCCTATATTTTTCTTTAAATGCACATTAGGATCATAAGGAGTATTCAAAGGAGACTCATCAAATAGTTCAAACTTTCTCAAAATGTTCTCAATGTAATGTTCCTGAGAAAATATGATACCATTATCATTACTTATGATCTTTACATCCAAAATCACTTTCGCTTCACCCAAATCTTTCATATCAAAATTAGAAAACAGAAAATGTTTTGTCTCAAGTACAACACTCATGGTAGTACCAAAGATAAGCATGTCATCCACATACAAACAAATAATCACATAATAATTGTTTATAAGTTTTGTATAAATACATCTTTCTACCTCAATAGTAGAGAAACCACCACTTAACAAAACTTGATCCAGTTTTTTATGCCATTGTTTAGGCGCTTGTTTCAAACCATATAAGGATTTAACAAGTTTACAAACTTTATTTTCTTGCCCAGGAATACTACATCCTTCAGGTTGTACCATATAAATCTCCACTTCTAAATCACTATTTAAAAAAGTTGTTTTAACATCCACTTGATGAATGAAAAGCTTATGGATAGAAGTTAAGGCAATTAGGATTCTAACAGAAGAAATCCTAGTTACAGAAGAAAAGGTGTCAAAATAATCAATATTCTCTTTTTGAGTATACCCTTTTGCTACCAATCTAGCTTTGTATTTATCAATAGTTCCATCAGAAAAATATTTTTTCCTAAAAACCCATTTACAACCAATAGGCTTTGCTCTTGGAGGCAAGTCTACCAAAACCCATGTTTTATTTTGATTTAAAGAATCAATTTCAGCTTTTATTGCTTCTTTCCAAAAAGATTTATCTGGAGAAGAAATAGCTTCATAAAAAATTTTTGGTTCATCTTGTACCAAGTAAGTATAAAACTCATCTCCAAAAGACGTTTGTTTTCTTTGTCTTTTACTTCTCCTTAAATCTTCAACCAAAACATCATTTGAATTTTGTTCAGAAGAAGTAGAGGAATTGTCAACTCTTTTAGGAATATGCTCAACCTTTAAAGGAAATATATTTTCTAAAAACTCTGCATCTTTTGTTTCAACAATTGTGTTATGATCTAAAACATCACTTTTCAAAACCAGAAAATGATAAGCAGCACTTTGTTGAGCATATCCAATAAACATGCAATCAGAGGTTTTAGAACCAATTTTTCTCTTTTTAACATCAGGTAGTAAAACTTTAGCAAGACACCCCCACACTTTCAAATATTGAAGGTTAGGCACAAAACCTTTCTATAACTCATAGGGTGTTTCCTTGGTTTTCTTGTTAGGTATTATGTTTTGTAAAAAACAAGCAGATAACAAGGCTTCACCCCACAGGTTATTAGATGCTGCAGAACTTACAAGTAAAGCATTCATCATTTCTTTTAAAGTTCTATTTTTTCTTTCTGCAACACCATTAGATTCAGGTGAATAAGGAGGAGTTACTTCATGAATTATCCCTTCTTTTTCGTAAAAATCATTTAATAATAAATATTCTCCTCCTCTATCTGACCTGACTCTTTTAATCATTTTATTTAATTGATTTTCTACTTCTGCCTTGTACAAAAGAAATTTTTCAAAAGCATAATCTTTATTTCTCATCAGATACACTTTGGTATATTTTGAAAAATCATCAATGAAAGTAATATAATACCTTTTCCTACCTCTAGTCTTAGTTTGTTTTAAATCTCCCAAATCAGTATGAATTAAAGCTAACAACTCAGTTTCTCTTTGAGTAGTAAAATGCGGTTTTTTAGCTTGCTTAGTTTCTACACAAACTTCACACTTTTGAATATCATCTTTAGTTTTAGAAATAAGCCCAAGATTTTGCAATCTTTGAATATTAGACTTATGAACATGTCCTAATCTAGCATGCCACATATCATAAGAATCAATCAAGTAAGTAGAAGAAGATGCATTCTCATTCATTTCAGAAACACTAAGGACAAACATACCCTTATTACAATATCCCTTCCCAATAAGAACATTGTTCTTGGTCATGACAATCTTGTCAGATTCAAAGCATACCCTAACCTCAGCTTTCCCAAGCAACGCCAAAGAGACTAAGTTAACTCTGACTTCAAGTACATACAGCACGTCATTCAGTGCCAAGGTATTTCCAGATGTGAGCTTCAATACCACCCTCCCTTTTCCATGAACCTTTACGGTTCGGGAGTTAGCTAGATAAATGTGGTCTTCCCCTTCTTCAAAGGAGGTAAACATCTCTTTGTTTGCACAGATGTGCTTGGTAGCTCCTGAGTCTACTACCCAATTCTTCACATCAAAGACAAGAAGGGCTTATGACACCATAGCAACAATGATTTCTTCATCACTGCTATCATCTCCTTCAACCAAATTCACATTTGGCTTAGGAGGATTTCTACCCTTTTGGGAGTTATCTCCCTTAGCCCTTTTCCTACACTGCGCTGCATAATGACTTGGTTTTTCACAGATAAAGCAACTGCCCGTCTTCTTCTTGGGGTTAGTATCCTTGGGCTTGTAGTAAGGTTTCTTATTTTTATTCTTTTTGTTTTTAGAGTCATACCTCTTGTTGTGCTGCTATTCCTCAACTAAGTTTGCTTTAGCAGCCATCTCTTTGCCCTTTGCAGCTTGTATCACCTTTCTGTTGGTATCTTCAATGATGATATGAGTGATCAGATCATTCAGGGACAACTGCTTCTGTTTGTGTTTCAGTTGTTGCTTGTAGTCCTTCCATGATTCTGGTAGCTTTTCGATCAGTACTCCAGCCACAAACTCATCTGGTAAATTGATCTTCTCAGCCTGAAGCTCCTCATTCAACTTGTGGTACTCATTGATCTGGAGTTTAATGTCTTTGTCATCTGTCATCTCCCACTTGTAAAAGTTTCCTATCACAAACTTCTGTTTTCCAGCATCCTCAGCAGTATACTTGAGGATAAGTGATCCCCATATCTCATTTGCTTCTTTATAAACATGGAACACATCGAACAGATTGTTAGATAAAGTAGTGATAAGAGTATGTCTGCAAACCTTGTTAGCACAGGCCCAAGCATCCTTCTGGGCTTGGTTAGCATTTGGGGATGGTGTAGATTGTGTAAGTGTATCAGCAACTCCATGCATGTCAAGAATAGTGTAGACACGTTCCTGCCAACGTCTAAAGTTCTTCCCTTCAAACTTTTCAATCTTGGAAATGTCTGGAAACTACTTGGGCATAGGCACTGCCATTGGAATAGGACCAAAACCAGCGTTGTTAGCTTCGAAAGTAGCAGCATTGTTCGCCTGGGCACTAGTTCCTGAACCAGCAGGAGGAATAGAAGTCATACTAGCTCTTAAGATTGTTGATGAACTCCCACAAATGCACCGTAATCTGAGTCACGTCTAAGGACGCAGTCCTTAAGAGCTATTCCGTGACTACCGGCTGACTGGAAGCGGTACTCCCCAGGATAAAACGGATCCTTCCTGTAGACACAGGGTGAACAGAACAACAAAACGAAAACAACTATAAGGCAGAGAGAGCAGAAGGATGTCAGAGAGGAAGAGAGGGCTCGAATGTCTGAGCTAAGTCCATCAACCTCTTGCAGGCAGCGCCTTTTATAGGCCTCCATGCATCTGAACGTTGGGCAACATTTTAATTCGCATAAATACCATTAAACCACCAATTACACAATAATAAAACCACGTGATGAGGCCATTTCTAAACATTGAAGGACCATATATACGTTTGGCAATTTAAAATATACGTTTGGCAATTTTGAAATCTGATCCATTACCTTTGTGACAAAAATACTGATGCTTCAAAAATTCAGATGCCTCAAACTGGGTTTTTCCGGTAAGCCATTTTGACAAAAATAAATTGTAGATTTTTCCAAAAAAACATTTGATAAAAAGTGCTTAGTCCGTATTTAATTCACGCGTAGGGGGAAATCGCCGGATTTTCACTACGTTTGCCTCTTGGTGGCCCTTTGTTGTGCGCGTGAGCCCACTCTTCCTCTTGGCCCATTTACTAGCTCAAATTCATAAGATGTAACATATACACTTGCATTCTCTCTTTCCCAAGCAATATGGGACTTCTTCCATTTGACACATCCACATGTGACTTAAAACTCCAACAGGTTAGGTTTATGTAGTGCCAAACACCAAAATACATCTTTTATGATGAAGTTGGGGTGGAGCCTTGTAAAGAGACGGGATGTATTGTGGGTGAAGTTTATGAGGGTAAAATACAAATGCGGTGAGGATGTTATGGCAACCATTGAAGCTCGCAGAGGATGTTGTCAGGCATGGAAGGGAATCTGCAGGAATTGGGAAAAAACGAAGGAAGGGTTTGGATGGACGATAGGTAATGGTGAGAAGGCAAGATTCCGGGTAGATGTGTGGTTGCCAAACTATGGGAGATTACTCGAATATAGCATCCTCAGGGTGACAGAAAACATGTGTGGAGCTAAGGTTAGTGAGTTCGTAGTCTGCTGGTATTATAAGATGAGGTAATAGATCCAATGCAGACCATTGCGCAGGTACGTGCCCTTGTAATATGGTCAAACTCTCGACTTTCTACACCCCAAGAAGTAGTTACTAGTTAGGCTCAGATCAGATTGTCATCTACCTCCCGCTGGGTAGGTTAAGTTTAACGTGGACGGAGCCTGTGGTTTAAATGGATTGACTACATGTGGAGGAATCGCTCGGAACAGTGAAGGACAGTGCATGTTCAACATTGGCCAAGTGAACAGCCTTCACGCTGAGTTGTGGGTGATTCTATAGGGCCTTAAACGTGCATGGGACTCTAATTGGAAACATGTTATTGTTGAGTCGGACTGTATGGAGGCGATAAACCTGTTATTTGATGGCTGGAGTGAGACTCGCCCTGAGGCAGATCTTCTCCAGGAGATACGCTCGAGGTTCAGATGGGAATGGAAGGTTCAGAATGATTGGTGCAATCGTGAAGTCAATATGTTTGCCAATACACTTGCGAAGGAAGCTTTGGGCTGTTCGGCAAGAGTTACTTTCTTTACTGTACCACCAGATTTTATTTTGAATGCGTTGAGAGATGACTCAAGTGCTTAGTTTATGATTCGCTTTTCTCTATCGGAAAAAATACTTTATTTGAGAGTGAAATGAATTAATCTTTTGTAAATGCTATTAAAACTGTATAAATTTGTTATTTTTGGAATATTTCATTAATTTTTCCCTTATTTTGTCCAACTTCTTATGAGAAGATTTTTACTTTAAAAGAAAAAATTAATGTTTAATTAGCATCCTAAAGTATTTTTTTAGCAGGTACAACATTTTAAAGTATTTTATGATGCATCAAAGATTTTTTAAGCGCATTTAGCACATTATTTTTTTTTAATGCAACTAGTACTCTAAAATACTTTTAGGTACCTTCAGCACCCTAATAAATTTTTTAGGACATCCACCACCCTAAATTGTTAAGGTACAAGAAATACTTTTGGGTGCTGAACAAACCTGAAAAAAATATTTCATGGTATTAGATGCACTACAAAATATTTTATGGTACTGGATGTATTTGTGAAAATACTTTATGGTGTTAGATACACCTTAACCCTTGATAAAACATGTTACTCCTTTAATCCTTAATATAAGACATATTTACCTAATTTGATTAGATTAAGGATGTTAGTCAAGTTAGTTAATATGACATGTATTTTCTAAAATGCTCTAGTCATCTTTTTAATTCTCTTCTTTCCTCTCTTCTTTGATTATTGTTGAGAGAGCATCGATAGGGGTAACTTAGGATAATATTGACAAATATAAAAATTATCTTATATTTGGAACCAAAATTAACTCTCCAAATATAACTTATATTAAGAACCGGAGGAGTATTAAGTTAGTACAAAAAAAATTAAAATTGAACTAAATGGTATAACCTTTTTGTTTCAAAAAGAATAGGAAAAAAGATTAAAAAAATATCACTTAAACTTTAAAATCCTAAATTGGTTTTGTTGACAATAAAAGTAATAAGATTGACAAAAAGAGAATAACAATTGATAACTCATGTTTTTGGGAAATTACTGATTTAGAATTTTAAAATTTAAGTGGTATTTATTTATCTTTTTCCCAAAAAAATATTCATGTATATTCCATATTTCCATATGAAACCAAATTTATGCCTAAAGTGTCCTATGGTTCGATCTTATTTTGTCATCAAGATTCAAGTGGACCAACTTTTCTATTTTTGATAGGGATGTTGTTGGGCTTGAGCCCTCATCAGAAAACGACGCGTTTCGTACTCTAATATAAAACGAACCCAGCTTTATTTACGAGTGCGTATGTATATGCTGTGTATGCTAGTATAAGTTATAAGGGAGAATTACTAAAAAAGATTTCATAGACAACTTATTTGTTAAATGGGATCTAGGAAGATATATTACATATGGAGGGAAGATATCTGCATACGGAGGGAAGGTTTTTGCACACGTAGGGAAGATTTCTGCACACGTATAGGGAAGAATTTTGCACACAGGGAAGATCATCTGCATATCAAGGAAGATATTCTGCACATGTGGAAGATAATCTGCACGTGAATGTCCCATTTGACAAATAAGTTGTCAATGAGGGATTTTTTCACAATTTTCCCAAGTTATAATAGCATTACTCGATCTTAAATATAAGAATTAGTTATCTTTTTAGAAATAAATAAAAAAATTAATAAATTATTTAATTATAATATATTTTATATTGGATTAAATTATAGATCCATTTATAAGTAAAATAAATTAGTTTGAAGAGAATAAGATAAATAGAAATACTTTAAAATGTTTTAACTAGTTTTTATAATCTTCTAAAAAAATCAATTGAATTCTTATATTTAAGATCAATATATAATAATAAATAACATTTTCTCTGGACCAGACTGTTCCCATGTTGTACAGAACCGGCACAATATCTGCACACACTTCAGCTTTATTCCATTTATAGTCACAACATATTATTTTCTCTTGCTAAGGATATTATATTATAATTATATTGTACATAAATACACCCTGTCATTCCTTAATTAAAAAATAGTCTCATTAAATCTCACATGAGTTTTCAATTATTCTAAGATTTTTCGATGAAATGAATCCCTTTTTGTTGGACTTTGAACTCTCCATAAAATGTGTGTGTGTGTGTGTGATTACAGATGTCTTACGCGTATATTAAATCCTAAATCGGTGTTTATTTTTCTATTTTATATCATTATAAATTACTTAAATCGATGTAGGGATACGTTGTTTTTTGTTCATTACGTGCCATCTGCAAGTAAAAATTATTGCATAATATCGCGTAAATGTCAGAGATTTGAATTTGGAAATAAAAAGAAAAAGAAGATAAGCTATATTTAATTTGAACAATAATTATTGGAATATTATAAGAAAATTATTCCAAATTGTCAATGTGATGATGTGGATATTTTCATTTGTTTTTGAATCCCATTTTTTAGAATGGTTTTGGAAGACTTTAGTTTCAATGATTGCGCATCGAACCCAAAATTAATAAAAAAAATCCAGTTGAAGGAAACATGAGAGTGAGGTTTTAATGATTATTTATTGCATATGCTTTTAATCTCACACACACCCCTTCACAAATAAATGACTGTACGTATAGTTATGTTTTTTTTTTTTAAGTTTATGATACGGTCACTTATACCTACGTGGAAATTTTTTGCTAAAAGAAAGTACGTGGAATTCAATCCATGCAAGCATGTAAGTTCATGCCAAAAAAAAAATACTCCCTCCGGTCTTAAAAATAATGTTTAGTTAGTTTTTTTAAAGAAATTAAGGAAGCTAAATAAATTATTTAATTATATCATATGTTATGCATTATTAAATTACATATAAGTTTATAAGTTAGTCAAAATAGTTTAGAAAAAAACTATAAATATAAATAATTTATTTAATATTTTTAGTATCTTCAAAAAAAATCAACTGGATTTTATATTTAGAATTAGAGGTAGTAGTAGACTGCATTACGTCTCCTTTTATCCTTTTGGGACATTTGATAAAATTGGAAGTTACATCTCCTTTTCCAGTGTTAACTATGAAAAAGATAACAATTAATTAGATAAAAGAAAAACAAGGAAAAATTGCTGAAAAACTCTTGATTGCAAGATTTATTGCTCAAATTTACCTAAAATTTGTTTGAGGACATAAGATTAGCCTATACTTAGTGTGTACTGCAACTTTTCTTTAGCTGTGAACAACCATATGACTGAAGATATGTTGCATGCATCTGAAAAAGAATTACACCGTTCAAAATGAGTTGCATGGACTCAAGAATTTAAGTTATGTGCCTTGGGCAGTAAATTTTACACTAGGGGATTTTTTTTATCAATTTTCTTTAAAAAACTTCAAATTATATAGACCTTCTCCCAATATATATATATATATCGATTAGAACAATTATTGAATGATTATACAAGGCAAATTGATTCGAATTTATAACCAACCAAATTCTTAGGCTTTGTTTGTTATGTTGGAATTGGCCTCATGAAAATGGAATTGGAATTAACTTCCGTACTGTTAACCTGTTTGTTACAAATCTAAGCGCATGGAATTGGCTTTCACATGGAGGCCAATTCCATCAAAATTGATGAAAATGATTTCCATACAAAAAATTAAAATTTGTAATTCCATCTCCAAAAAATCATTTTTGCCTCTCTATTTTTTTTAATCTCCCTCAACTTCATCTGTTCATTGCATCACCATTGGCTTTCACCTGACGGCAACCTCCATCAATTGACAACGGCAACCTCCATAATCGACGATGACGACCTCCATCAACCGGTGGCAACAACCTCTAACAAATATCTTTTCAGATCTGGCTGTCTTCTCTCACGATTTGCACCCCCAAGCCAAGACGTTAGCGATCTCCTCCTCCTCCCTCCTTAGTTTCTCGCCTTCGATTTTGATGTTAGTTGAAGCTCGATGCCAAAGGTGACTCGTCCTCCTTCCTCCTTTGTTTCCAACTCCGTTGACGGCAAAGTTCGCAACTTTAACAGCCTAAAAATCACCTTCTCCATTTTTAGATCTGAAAAAATATCGAAACCAATGGATCTTCATACTCATCTGGAAAAATTACAAACCAACAAATAGAAAGCTTCTGGTCTAAGTAGATCTCATGATTTATGGTTTGTTTTTGGTGGTCATCAATGGCTATGTTTGTTTATGGTTATATGAGAAGAACCATGGTGGATGGTTCTCACTGGGGATGAGTAGGGGTTGGATGAAGATGACTTCTTATTTTAATTTTGAAGGGTATTTAGGTATTTACTCATTATAAATATAAATGCTATTTAAAATGCAAATTACATTTCCATACCGTATATCAAACACCTTTTCAAATCTTATTTCTATATCCATATCCATATCTATTTCTATTTTTATTTTCATCAAAATTAATTCCAGTGTACCAAACAGATCTTTAGTATCTCATGACCTGAAATATACTCATATTATATATAGCAAAATATGTAACCTGAAAGAGACTACAAAGAGAATGATGGATGAGGATTACAATAGTTAAATAAGCTTGATTTCAATATATTTTGGAATAAATGAAATGGAATATAATCATAAATCACACATATCTACTATATAATCCTAGAAAATTCAAATCACAGCAACAAATTAAAAGAAAATGTAGACAATAATAAATGAGAACAGAGAGACAAATATAAAATAGAAGAGCAAGGGTGCCGGCCTGCTACACTTTCGGTGATGCACCCTGCTGTCTCTCAATTTTGAGGCATTTCTCAAATAGTTTTTTTCATATTTTTTTTATTATTAGATTCTACATGAAATAAGTAATATTTTAATATCTTATGAGCCAAAAACAGAATTATTTTCAATTTTTTATGATTTTTGAAAGATTTAAGACTTTAAATAAAAAAAATACTACACAATTTTTGAGTCTTAAATCTTTAAAAAATCATAAAAAATTGAAAACAACTTTACTTTTTGCTTATAAATATCAAAACATCACCCATTTCATGAAAAATCTAATAATTAAAACAACTCAAAAAAAAATATTTGAAAAGTGCCCTAAAATTAAGGGTCTGTGGGGAGAGCTTCGCCGAAGGTGTAGCAAGCGCCCCGCCCAAAAAAGAAGTCATTGGGAATGTATAGAAATTAATAGGCATAGCAAGCAGCGATATTTGTGGGAGGGCATGTGATTAGGCATAGCCATGTGATCCTAATTAATAACTCACACGTGATTAATGGTCCCCTCCACTGTATGCTTTCCCTCACACACAGACATAATTATATATACAAAGATTTAAAAAAAACAAAAAAAAACAACAACAACAACAAGAATCAATTATATATATTTGATTGATGAGAGACATTAAATCAAGAAGCAGCTAGATCTAACTGTCTTCGGTGATGATGATATTATTCTCTCTTTGATCAATTCGGTTCACAAAAAGGAACTCCATGTACGGACTCTCATATATTCATTTCACGCAACCATATGAAGCATGTTCAATATTATTATTTAACCTCATTTATATATAATAATATAATAAATAATACAACACACACTTTTGCCTGGAAAACTTTGAACAACAAACATTACTGGAACTAGATGCATACATGTAAGCTTGATCGACTAGTACTTTAGTGTGTATACATATAAATTCATCAGATCTGGTTCTATACTTCTACATGCAACGTACGTACGTGTATATATATGTACACTCATCAAGACTTGTTGACTAGCTTCAATATAATGGGTATATCATTAGCATTAATTCTTATAATACAGCTAATTTTTCTTTGATTGCTTCCTAAATTATTGAATTTTAATTTGGCCACCATTCTTCAGCAATCATATATATTGCGTGGTTCATTTTGAAGTTGTAGATGTTGGCGGTGATATATCAAGGGTAGTAGACCCCAGAAAAATATAGGGATCACAATTTTTGTTTAATGTTTGTATAGTTCGTAGGTTAAGTAAGGAATCCACTGCTAGAATATTTTCACAATGAGCATAATTTATTGAAAAAATCACTGGGTTCCAAACACAACTAATTAAAATCAATGGCATATTTTAAGGTGAAACGGGTTTGGTTTAATTAGTACTCCCTCTTGTCCTTAGTTATAATATATTTAGGGAGTTGATCTTAATCCTAAATACAAGATATGTTTCTTTAAATTTTTTCTAATTTACTCCTATTAATATTCCCTTAATAATAATCAGGAATGAGAGGGAAGGAACAAGAGAATTAAGAAAGATGACTAAGGTGCTTTAAAAAAAAACATGTCATGTTAACTAATTATACTAACTTCCTTAATCTTATCAAATTAAGTAAATAGATCTTATATTAAGGACATGATAGTGTATCAGTTTCAGAATGTTTGGTTCTGTTTATACTTATGGTTTATGTCTGCTGATATATATACATACATACATATATATTGTTATATATGAGATAGAGGGAAAATATGATGAATGAAGTTGAATGTGAAGCCAGTGTTCTGACATCAAACTTTGTTAGTTTGAGAACATAGACACTTGTTTAATTCGTGTGTAAGATGTCGGATTAATAGTCAAACCACACCGGCTATTGATTGTTAATTGATGAGATCAACCTTAAGTTTAATTTAATTAGTTTAATCAGCGATCTGACATGCATGCATGCAAACTCCTGGCCAAGCTAGTCTAAGCCTCAAAGGCAATTAATTAAAGTCAAGCTTAATTAACATAACTCAATTATTAGAATCTCTTTACTCTCTCTCTCTCTCTCTCACACACACACACACACACCAGCTATATATATATGATAGACACTGTATTAAAAGTAGAGATTCTTTCCTCTTTTAACTTCAAACAAGATAGAATGCAAGATGCATTTTTTTTTTTCTTTCTCCTTTTTGAAAACAAGAAATGACTTTTACCTAGCTACTGATCTTTATTGATATGACAGTGCATATTATTCCTTTTAGTGTGTGTGTAACAGCTTGACACACACCTAGCTTGACAGATGAAATTTGTTATCAACAGCTTGATGTTAATAATCAGTTTAAAAAAACCAAAAAAAAAAAAAGTCAAAGAACAATGTAATATTGTGTAGCATTATTTTGTATTCATACTTCACTCCGATAACAATTTTGATATTTATATCAGCTTAGCTGTGCATACATATATATATATAAATAGCCATATGTCAGATTATCTTCATTAGATAAGTCAGATACTCCGATCTAATTAACAAAAGATGTTGATCACAGAGAGAACAAAGACACAGAATATATTCTGAGAACAATAAATTAAACTGGGATAATATAAGTTGCAGACCCAGTATTGCACATGCTGCTAGGAAAATACATTGAAGTTAAAGTTTTCACTACTAAAACTTAATATTTAGATAAGAAATTAATTAATTAAAGTATTAGGGAAAGGCCATTCATTCTGAATATTCCTAAAATGCCCTTCAGAACGGCCAACTTCAGTTTTCTCTGGAGAATGGGCTTTCTTAATTAGTCAGACATAATGGATTAAAGATCTTGATCTTGATCTGATCTTCATTTAATGATCATTTCTGTTGCTTGAAGGTTGAGTTTCTGTCTCTCTGAGAAGAAAGAATAGCATCAATGGCTTCTTTCACTTGAGAAATATCAGATGCTTTTCCTCCTTGCACTGGCCAAAATTCATCAGTTGCCAGTACCTGCTTCACCATCAAGGAAGAAATATATATATATATATATATATATATCAAATCAGTGTTCAAACCCAGAAAATTAGTTTGAAGGAACTGCAAAATTAAACAGAGTGTTTGATTTAACTCCCACCTTCACTTGCAGTTGAAGAAACTTCACATAACTAATGGCTTTCTCCAACATGGTCACCAAATCAACCTGATGAATTAATATATATATATACACAGATATTCATTACTACACAATTAAAAGAGTGAATAAAGAAAGTATTTTGGAGTAGGTAAGAAGAAAATACCAACCTTGGAGCCATTAGGGACTAGTTCTTGAAGTATCTTGAGTCTCTCAGTTATCCTCTCTCTTCTGTTCTGCAAGACAAACATTCCATCCACCATGAACCACCACACACACACACATATTTTAACTTTGCTTAATCTTTAATCAACAAATCATCTATATTACAAGAAGAATGAAACATAAGTAATTAACATTTGGCTTAGAATAGAAGCAAGCAAACCTTGGCTGCTATACTTTGAGGATCCTTAGATGGGTTTGATGATTTTGTTGGCTTTGGTGTTTTACTGGCAGCAGTGCATTGCTTCTTTGAGGCTTGCATGCTCTCTCCCTGTAAAAACACAAAATTTAATATTAAAACTTACCATTTGTAAAATCTAATAGTTCTCTCATAATATTGATAAATACCATTGAAATGCGCTTATTGGAGGAAGCTTCTTTTTCTGTTGGTGAAGAATCATGATGAAGGCTATTAGTATCTGAAGGAACATTTGGTTCAGAGTACAGCCACCCATATGATGATGATGAACTCTCACCTTGCTGCTTCTCTTTTGATGATCCTGATCCATAGCCACTACTAGCAGTTTGAATGCAATTAAAATCCTGAATCAGTCTTGTTGGCTCTGAATTGCTTCTGGGGCTAATCTGATAATTCCACTGATGCAAACCATTATTATTGTTCTCCCACGAACAGTACTCTTTCTGCTGAAAGCTAAGCAAAGATTCACCACCATTCTTGGCTTTGAAGTTGATGAGAGATTGTGCAGCTGGTTCCTCTGCAAGATGATGATTGCTTGTGGCCTTATAGACACTCATAGGAGCAGAAGGAGAACGGTGGGTTACGGCAGAATCGATGCTGAACCCATCTTCTTCCTGAAGCACACAAGACTTGTGGTACCCAAGCTTCATGGTGATGAGAATTGAGAAGCACAATTCAAAAGACAAAGCTTTAATTAAAGGGGGTTTGAATTTGTATCCATGAGAAGAAAGCTAAGTAAAGCAGGGCTATTTGTAGATGCTAATTAAAGAGTTCAACTCAATGCTAATTTTTTAATGAAGGAAGATGAGAGTGATAATCCAATAAACTATATGGGAACGAGAAATCAAAATCTAATAGTAAAATACTAACTAGACTGGGTGTTTAAAGTTTTATCAAAGTTTTGCAGAATCATATTATTTAATTAATTAATGGAGGTTCTTATTGGGATTGTTAGCTGGCAGAGAGAGTGAAGATAAAAACAGCAAAAGGATCGCCGGATGATTCGCAAAACCCACGTCTCTCTTTTGATTTGATTCCCCAATTTGAGGTTTTAAGTCTCAATTTTTGATGACATGAAACTTTGGGGGGTGGCTTCTTACTTGCTTCGTTTGGATCGTAATACCTAAACACGTGGACTTAGACTCTGAGTTTATATAATTATCAAATGGTATATTCTGTGCAGCTGTCACTAGACCAGTTTTAATGAACAAGTTTATATATGTGACACTGATTGGCATGGTGGGTTTTGTATTCTTCAATTTGATTGTTCACTGAAATCTACACGTATATGATTGTTATGGATTTGAAAGAAAAAAATTATTTCAACTTTGGATGTGTATCGATGTACGTGTAATGGGCACAAGTCCTTAAGACAATCATACTTCAAAAGTTAATTGTTGGAGTTGAGAACTTTAAAGCCTTATCAAATCCTTCATTCAAGGAAACCCACCCAATGTGAAGCTCGTGACTAATAGGTGATCATTTTGTTTCGGTAACATGTTATTGGCAGCACTTTTCGGTTACTTCTCTTTAGGATCTCAAAAATCAAAATGATTCATGACGTACGGTTTTACTCTTAATGCCTTGAGATGATTCTCATTCAATCTACTGTCTCAAGTTTAAGTTAGGGGGTGTAAATGTAATCAAATGAGATTTGATATAATTACAGTTGATTTTGGGTAGTTTTCTTATTTCATTTATCACCACAATTTCTTAATTTGAATAGACTAAGGAAGTTAGTTATTTATAATAAATATAGATTAATTTTCCTAAAATATCATATTTTATTATGATTACTTTTAGATAGAAGTTCCTTAGTATGTGCAAGGGATATTTTGGAAAAAACTTATAAATTTAAAAGTCAAAATGGATTGATGTTTTATATTTAGGACTAAATCCAATCCTCAACTAACTATTATATTAAGGACTAAACGTAGTATTAAATCTAAGGAAAGGAGGTGCAGTTTTGATTTTGAGGGTAATTTTTTTGTTTTTCTTTTGGAAAATCAAAAAAAAAATATAAGACCGCATCATTTCATGGCTAAAAAATACCAAATAATTCTTCTTTTATCTGAAAGTTAATGATTAGAAAAAATCAAAGATGAGTACCCTGCTCATCTATTGAGAAAGGTAGGAAATTCAGATCCAATTTAATTTAGCATTTGTTAGTATCGCTCTTTGTTTTTCCCACGGGTAATTGGATAAAATGTATAACACTTTTTTTTGGGATATAAACCATGTCAAGTGTATATAGTTTTGATATAACATTGTTAATTTTATCATATAAATGTATATATCTAACATTCATTTATTAGTTTGTATACTTTGTATTCACGAATAGAATGTATATTAAATAAAGATGAAGTTAAACAGTTTTTAAAATTTAAGGTTCTTCTTTAGTTTTGGTAAAATGTTAACTAGTGTGAAAGTCATGCGAGGGTAAGGCAAGATATGAACTCTAGATTGACTGGCAAAAAAAAAAAAGGAACTCTAGATTGAATTTTTAAAACCAAAAAATGTATATTTTTGGTACGGATACAGCAAAAATAAAAGCTGGCATTGGGGACTGTCTTTTTTTTTTTTTTTTTGTTCAAAGGGGACTTTCTTATTAAGTGTAAGGACTTTGGAAACGCTATTAATTAAATGTCCTTTTGCCTCATTCGTAACCCCATGGGCGAGTTAATTCTGTACAGATAATACGGATAAATAATTTAAAAATAATTTTTGCTAGTTGTAACCTTTATATGATTCAGAAAATTTAACTAAATGTTACAAAAAGTAAAATAGTTGATTAATAAGAAAAATCAATATTATTCTTAAAAATATTGAGGTCACAGTAGCTTCATGAGCGTGGATGCAGATCATTAGCATTAAAAAAAATCACTTTTATGAAAAAAAAATACTGCCGTTAACAGGAAAGTGATTGACCTTCTATTTTTCCAGTTCTCAGTTTCGTACTGATGAAGTACCTACAGTTTGGAATTGCAAAAGGTCAGATATACAAGAAAAACAAAACTACTGCCAATTTGAATAAAAAAAAAAATTGTATCCATAAATCGATATAGCAGTTTAAAAATATTGCAAGCATGTGACTATTTTTGGGCAAAAAGTGACTACAACACACTATCTTTTTATAGCAAAAGGGATTACAAAAGACTAATAAGGGCTAGCATGAACAAAATGGGAGGCGGGGGTACCCAAAACTGTCACTGCAACACTAACTTAAAACAGTTATTACAACAGTTTGGCCTTACACACGACAAACGAACAATCAATAATTTTCTACTACTTCTGATCCCAAACATTTCTAACTACTTCACATGTGCAAATAAAAACATTAGATTTGTCATAAAATTCAAATGATTTTCAATATTACCCTTATTAACTACACTAAACTTGACATTATATTAATTTTTACCCTCTCATTACCTGTATTAAATATGAGCATATAAAAAAAATATATCTAATACTCCTCAAAACTAGCAAATGCTTGGTAAAAAGAATCAAGAATACCTCCTTGAAGACATCATTTAACAAGGACCAGAGGAAGTATTATCACGCCATGATATATCATTTTCCTTGATAAAGGCTTTAAGCTGATTGCATTATGGACAGTGAAAGAAGGAAAAACCACATAGGACACAATATGGGCAATGAAAAACAATAACTACAGATGGGAATATCTCTGAAATTCAGCATTAATGCTATACAGATAACATCTACTGAGTTCCCGACAGAGTAATAATCCGTCCATTTTGTTTTAGACCTCTAAAATGAGCCCCCACCATACAAATTCCTTCATTGTTACTGCGTCACTGAACAGCTAGGTTGGCTAAAAAGAAACGCCGACGCCGCAGGAGGAGGGGCTTGGCTGAGCGGAAATGCAGCAACTGGCGGCCTGAAATTTTCACAGCAGAAAGACATGCAAATTAGTCACATGGCATGCTTCTACACAAATCAGTAACGATTACATGGCCACCTTAAAAAGTCGTGTTCCCACTCTAATCAAGTCTTGGACTATGAATAAGACAATTTCAAGACATAACCGCAAAATAAGTGAACCTTCTTTCACCTCCAACTAAGATTTTAATGTTCCAATGCTCCAATTGCTCATACAGAAAACAGGATTATCTCCAACAAATACAATGCAAAATGAAACAAGTTGACTTTGTAATTTTTGTGTTCTTCATTAAAAATCAGAGCATGGTGACCATACTGACAAGCAATCTTTTTGTGTGTGTTGGCAGGAAGGGGTGCCAGTAACTGACTCTGCGAAAAAATTAACATCCATATGGGCAGAATGCATCCAAGGCCATGAAAGATATGTATAGAAAAGAGAAACATGCATTCTTTTTTTTTTTTTCCCGTACAAGAGTAACGGGCATTCGGAAAGCTCAAAGAATATTTTCTTCTAGAAAAGATAACTCTATTCCTTGATATTCATCAAAGTCTCATTTTTGTCCCCCACATATTTTTCAGTCCATTCCTATTCTAAACGAATGTTTTGTCCCAAACATTCCTTCCGGTTAACCTTTGTTCAATTATACATTAGATGCTCCAAGAAAATAAGTTAAATATATCTGTCGACAAAAATTCAGCACAGTCATCAATAATTCCACCTCACATGACACGCAGTGGAAGAAAGTCAAAGGCGAAAGGTGCCAGACCTCTAAAACACCTTAGGTGAAAGATGTAAGGAAAGTGCATGCTCCAATAAATGCAGGTACTAAAATAAAAAAATGTCATATAAAACGAAAAGAAAAAAAATTGACATAATATCATTCTATATGTAAAACTAAAATAAATCACAGCTGTGCATTCCCAGCTAATTTTGAAGTGTGTGCATCTTAAAGCATTTGTACACCCTGCGAAATAATATGGGATTAATTTCTTCTCATTGCCCAAAAGAAAATAACAGAATCTACAGTGCAAAGAGGGCTTAAAATCCTTAAACATGACACAAGAATTGGGTTCCAGCTATGTTTTGATCTTTCAAATGGGACAAGTGGAAATGCACCAACTGGCAGCCAGAAGAAAAAGAAACACAAATAAAATTCATTATTTCAATTATAAAGCAAATGAGAAAAAAGATAGTACAACATACTAAACAAAAGATTTCAAATGTTAGGGAATCTTACAGAGAATCCATCCGGGGCTTCTTATTAGCCTTTTTCTTGTTCTTTTTGCGCTTCTTCGAACTTGAACCATCATCAAGATGCTGTGGTTCACCTGCTTGCTGAGACAGATCTGCAAGTTTGGACTCCCCAGGGCACTTTTCTTGTTTTGACATCAGGAATTCTTGTTGAAGCCCTCTAGAAGAAGGCTCCGGAAGTGCAACCTCAAATTTGTTGCTATTTTCGTTATTATTAACTGTCACAGGAGTCGCACTAACAGACGCATGTCCCGAGCTAGCCATATGTGAAACAGTACTTGTATGCTGCGAGTCCTTCACATTGTTGATTGCAGCACAAAATTTGAATTTTGAGTTTATTACCTCAGAAAGCCGTGTTCCTAACCTAGAATCATCTGCATTAAAAAATTAATTAATATAGTTGCAAAAAAATGTCACCACTTAATTAATTATAAACAAAAGGGCACCTACTTAAATTTGAAAGAATAGCAGTTCGTGCAGTCAATTGCTCAGCCTCCTTTTTGCTTCTGGCTGGATCACCAATGTAGGATTTGCCATTGAAAACCAAAGATGATACAAAAAACAGATGTCCTTCCTGCTGAACAGTGTGGTATGTAACTTTATCCAGATTCATCTTGGCAGCAAATTCATTTAAGATGGATTTGAAAAACATAGTTTTCTGGAAGATGATCACAAAGTGAGATTACATAAGGTTAGTAACATTATATGCAACATCAGAACATTACTAATCAATACTCTGGAAGATTTTTGTGCTGAACAAACATCAAGCCATTGCAGCAAGTTTAAGGATATGTCAAGCAGATTCACAAAAGTCCAGAAATAGACAAACAGCTCAGCATTGGAAAAATTGTATCCCAAAAGGACCAATGCTTTAGACTAAAGACATAAGTTGCTCCTCTATCTCATCATTCATCCACAACAACACAGGGGCAAGTTGAACAAAAATGACTTCAAGAAGTTAACAGATCATGTTGAAATGCTTTAAATAACCAGGAGCACACGAAGGATCCAACATCTGCACTCCCTGACAAAACAGGTTTCCTGAAATGTCAAGTGATAGGAAATAGATTTTATGCCATATATCTGATATGAAGATGTAGAAGAATTCTAACCGCTAATTAACAACCAACTAACCCTCTTCTTTACATTTACATATCAATATCATACTAAACACACTAAAGCCATTCAATTCAACAACAGGCTATAATCTAATTCAACAACAGGCTATAAACACACTAATGTTACAGCAAAAATTTAATTTGCATACAAAGTAACAAACCTAAGAATTGATAAAAGAATTTAGCCCATTTACAATGTGGAGTGGACACTGTTATAGTAATAAACATGACATACAATAGAAGGGATAGAGAAAGAAGAATTGTACCAATGAAATTACAATTGAAAAATGCACTTATTGAAATCATAATCCTAAGCTAACAGACCTCAAAAATATCAGGAAGCCCTTCATCTTTGATCTTTGTCACTATCTGCTCATATGCAAGTTTGGCAACGTCTTGCTCAGCAGCTTTTCTGACAGAGAAAACATTTTGAGAAGTATAGTACTTCCCATCTACCAACACCGTTGACCTAAATTTAGGAGCATGAGCAGATCCTTCATTGGGAGTGTGATAAATAGGTAGAGGCATGTTTGACCTTTGAGCATACTCTTGTAACCTATTTTTGTGCATCAAATGCTCTGGAATACCTGGAGAGATGGATACACAATTCATAGGATTAAAGATCCCTTATGTGTTAAAAGCATACTTAGAACAAGCTAGAATTGTCATATGATAAAAACTACAGCCACAATGAACTCATTTTATGAGCAAAAAAATCGATAGAAACCAACCATCAACTAAGATCTCATTTTAGTAGCCGTACTCTCTTTACATTGCAACTATTAGAAATGAACTCACATGGATTTTCCTATTATGGGCTGGTAAAAAACGAAAGTAAGTTGGAGTTGTAAAATATTCATGCAAAGCTTCACAAAAATCATATTCAAGTCACCTTCTCACATAAGGACTTGTAACAAAAACATTTATCTGAAAAAAAAGAACAAGGTACATCCACTTTCACAGAGAAAAGGTAAAACAGGGCTTTTGAATTTAACTTGATGACAAGAACATACAAAATTTCAGAAAGAAATCCACAACATTAGAGACTACTCGAACGTTACAGGATACTTTGAAATGGGGAAAAAAAAAAACAGATCAAACATATAAATAAGAAATTTCTCTTATTTCAGAACATAATGCTCTTCCAGAGCAAGCAAACTAAGCAGATAAATGAAACAGGAAAACTCACGAGTGCCAGAAGGTTCCCCCGAAGTGAGCTGAGCTGAAGTAGATGGTCCAGGCACAGACGAAGACGGACCAGGAACCATGGCCTGAGGCTGGACTGAAGGAAGTGAAAACGAAGGCTGAGCTGAATGGGGCATTATTCTGGAGGGAAAGCTCGGCTGCTGTATATTCACGTTCTCCGGCTCGGCCATGAGTGAGCGAGTGAAGTGCAGAGAGTGAATCCGAAGGAGAAGAGAGGATGCGATAGCTTCCTAGGGTTTCCAAACCCTCTCTGCCAATGCAATGACGACAATTTTCTTTTGGGTACAGAGAGGACAGAGCTATCCGCAGATACCGGCGAGGCCGTTAATATAATTACTGTTAATGTTATTCGGAAAAAAAAAAGAAATTAAAAGGAAAAATAAAGTGTTGGCTCAAATGAACGAAAATAACGGAATATTAAAAATATCGTGAGCGGCAGGATTCGAACCTGCGCGGGCAGAGCCCACATGATTTCTAGTCATGCCCGATAACCACTCCGGCACGCCCACTATTGATGGTGAGATAACTCAATATTACCTTTATTCATTAATGATAGCTTCATGAAATTCGTTAGATATTCTTTTCTTTGCAATCCAGCCAATCCTGATGTCACCATTTGATAGGTTGACTATATGTATTTGTAATTTGGTCATTAAAACATAATGAAATTGTGAAAATAATAAATGGATACAAAATAACTGAAACACTCAATTAAAAAATATTGATAATGTTTTTTGTAATCGTGGAATCTAGCTATGAAATCGCTTTCCATGTCCCGTTCATATACTCAACGCTACCAAGTGAAGCCCAAGGTTCTTTCGGAGTGAGTTGACTTTAATAAATCTGATGCTTGTTTGGTATGATAGAATTAGGGGTGATGAAAATAGAATTGAGGATCAATTCCATTATGATGCTTGTTTGGTATTATGGAATTAGAAAATTTTTCAATTCCATGTGGAAGACTAATAGGCTCAATTCCACCCAATCAATTCCATCAAAATATCTCATATTTACAAGTCCATGTCATAATTTCCATCTATTACCCTCCACTACTTTCAAAAAAAAAATTGAAGGAAATTTTGGTATTTTTATACAAAAATTTAGATCTCATTTCCATGATATACCAAACATATTTTTAATCCCCATTTCCATTTCCATTTCTATATCCATATCCATTTCCATCAAAATCAATTCCAACGTACCAAACGGACCCTTAAGTCACGATTTTATAAAAAAAAAACAGTTAGATTGTGACTAGATATTTTCACAAATATTCCTTTTTTTAATAAAAGGAGAAGCCTAAGTGATATATGGCAAATAAGGGCAAGGGTTATATTGTAATTGTCTAATAGTTATAAGATGAATATTATCTTTCTAGTTAGTTAGAAGGAGAGACAATAGTATGCTGACGTGTCCAAGAAAAGGGAATATAACATCTGTACTGGCTCATTTGTGTTTTTGTGAATGAAATTGCCCTTTTCTGATCTCTACTCATATCAAAGGTATCAGAGCCTTCCTCTCCGGCCCTATGGCGCCACCGCCGGAGACTCGATCTTCCGATTGTATTGGCGATCTTGAGAATCGTTTTGAAATGCACCAAACGACGTTAGATGCCATATCTACTCGTATGGAGCAACACTCCCATGATATTCTGGATCTCAGGAACTTGTCTTCTCGTCTTGAGGATTGCTTACAAGATATCAACACCAAGCTTGCTCTGCTGACTTCGTCTTCTCCTAGCGGTAAACGGCCTGTATCTGGGAACGGAGGCGATGGGGGCAACGGAGGGAGTTCTTCCCAACCACACTTTCGTTTTCCGGCCTTTGGGTCCTTTACAGAGATTCCCAATTCGTCTTCATCTTACTCTATTGCCACTAAACAGAGCCGCGTTAAGTTTCCGAAGTTCGATGGCTCAGATTTTCGTGGATGGGCTTATCGGGCTTGGCAATTTTTTGAGGTGGACGGTACCCCTCTAGACCAGCGAATTCGGCTTCTAAGTATACATTTGGAGGGCCATGCTTTACGCTGGCACAAAACCTTCATGTGGCATCGCTCTCTCATTGAGATCAACTGGTCTGATTATTTCACACAGATGGAAGCTAAATTTGCTGAGGTACGAGATGAACATCCTACGATTGCTCTTAAGAAACTTTTCCAAGATAGTTTCGTGGCTGATTATGAGAAACGATTTGATGAACTTCTCTCTGAAGTGGATTTATCGGATGAAGTCGCACGCAATCTGTTTGTTGGTGGCTTACGTCGGATATCCAACGTCCGGTGCTTAATTTCAATCCATCGACTCTGGCTAGCGCTTTGTGTATGGCTCGGATGCAAGAAGCCACAATTCAAGCATTGCATGATAATGCTCCATCCTCTGCTAGTCACAAGAACCAGTTGCTGGGATTCTCATCGGGTCGATCAGCTGAGATTGGAGGATCCAAGTCTATGTCTCATTTTGGCCCTCAACCCAACTCCTCTTTCAGATCTTTTGGATCCAAGCCCATATCCAGCACTCAACATTCTTCATCGCCATACTCGACTCCTCCGAAGACGTCCTTCTCTGCTTCTTGTCCAGCGTCGAAACCCACAAAACAATTGTCTAAGAGTGAGATGGATGACCGCCAAAAAAAAGGGGCTCTGTTATTGGCGTGATGAGAAATATTCCAACACTCATCGCTGCAAAACCTCACACCTGTTTTCTTTGCTGATTGATGAAGATGATGAGAATTTTGAAGATGCTCTAGCGGATGAACCAGCTGCGGGTCATATTAATGCTATTGAAGGACAAGAGACAGCATCCACTCTAAAGATTTTAGGCCACATTAAAAATCAGCAGGTAATTATTTTAATTGATACGGGTAGCACCCATAATGTCTTGGATGCATCTATGGCCAAGAGATTAAAGATAAAAGGTTAAACTCAGGAGGCCATTCGTCTTATAGTAGCTGATGACAGATAAATAGTTATTTCTACCCACTGTGCTAACCTTGCTTGGGAGATGGGTGGTTCTGTTTTTAATTCTAATTTCCTTGTCATGAAAATTGGTGGTTATGACATGATTTTGGGCACTAAGTGGCTTACACTATTGGTTGATTTTCTATAGATATGGCCATTAAAGTATTTGAGTTTACATTGAATAGGCAGAGGTTTAAACTTCACGGCCTTGGTTCTAACGAGGATTTATGTTCTGAAGTATTATCTCTTCGTGACTTAACCACTGTAGATCATTTATATTTGATTCATGTTCCTTCTCACTTGCAAGTTGATTTAAAACTGGATTCTCCACTGACTGAGAATCAACAAGCTGAGTTGTCGAAGCTTCTGGATGATTATAAGGATGTTTTTGCTGAACCCACATGCCTCCCTCCTCCTTGTGCATTTGATCATTCTATCCCACTTTTAGTTGATCGACCTATCATCTGTAAGCCATATCGATATGGCCTTGTTCAGAAAACAGAAATTGAGAAGCAGGTTCAGCAAATGCTTGATAATAGCATAATTCGTGAAAGTAGTAGTTCCTTTACAGCTCCAGTAGTTTTGGTACCCAAGAAAGAGGGGACTTGGCATTTTTGTATTGACTTCCGGAGGCTTAATGAAGCAACGATAAAGAATAAATTTCCCATACCTGTCATTGAAGAGCTATTAGATGAGTTAACAGGGCTACATTCTTTTCTAAGCTTGATTTGAGGGCTGGTTACCATCATATTCATATGAGAGAAGATGACATTGCCAAAATAGCATTTCGAACTCATGAGGGGCTTTATGAATTTATGGTTATGCCGTTTGGTCTTACCAATGCCCCCGCTACTTTCCAAGGTCTCATGAATTCTGTTTTTAAGTCTTTTTTGAGGAAATTCATCTTAGTCTTCTTTGATGACATTTTGGTGTATAGTAAGGATTGGTCTACTCATTTACATCATTTAGCCATAGCCTTATCGACCTTGAGGTAGCATCAGCTCTTTGCTAAAGCCTCCAAATGCATTTTTGCAGCCACTAAAATTGACTATCTTGGTCACTTAATTTCTGCTAAAGGGGTTCAGGCAGATCTGCGGAAGTTGGAAGCTATCTCTTCTTGGCCAATACCTACTTCTATACATGATTTAAGGGGTTTCCTTGGTCTTACTGGCTATTATAGACGCTTTATACGACAATATGGTTCCATTAGCCGTCCGTTGACTGAGTTATTGAAAAAGGGTGTTAAGTTTGTTTGGTCCCCTGAGGCTCACCATGCTTTTTAAACCCTTAAGCAACTTATGATTTCTCCTCAGGTTCTTGTTCTTCCTAATTTTAATGACACCTTTGTCATTGAAACTGATGCATCAGGTTTTGGGTTGGGTGCAGTTTTATCCCAAAATGGCCATCCTATTGCTTTTGCTAGCAAAGCCCTTGCTTCTTCTAAGAAGCCTTTATCTGCCTATGAGCGGGAACTATTGGCTATTATATTTGCAGTAAAACAGTGGTGGTCTTACTTATGGGGCAGTAAGTTTATCATTAAAACTGACCATTTACCTTTGAAGCATTTATTAGAGCAGCATGATCTTAGTCAAGAACAATTCAAGTGGCTTCATAAGTTATGGGGCTTACACTATGAGATTGTTTATCGAAAGGGTAGTGACAATGCTACCGCCGATGCTCTTTCTAGACATTCTGATGGCTCTTGCTTGGCTTTATCTGTTCCGGTTTCTTCCCTTTACACTAGGGTACGAGACTCTTGGCTGGTTGATGATCATTTACAGCAGCTTATCAGCGACTTAGAGCAAGATCCAGCAACTCATTCTAAGTACACTTGGCAGCATCAATTGCTGAAACGCAATGGTAAATTAGTTGTTGGGGCTGACACTAGTACAAAAAAGGTGATTTAGACCGGCACATTTAAACCGGTTATAGTAAATGAGGTCTAAAAGAAATGCGCGGTGGCATTTACGTAATTATAAAGAATTTGGGAGACCGGTTATTATAATAACCGGTCTAAAAAATAAAATTTAGACCGGTTGTACACTAACCGGTCTTAAAAGATTAATTTTTAGACCGGTTATTCTAATAACCGGTCTAAAAATTAATCTTTTTAAGACCAGTTACTAGAGAACCGGTCTTAAAAGTGGATTTTTAAGACCGGTTGTCTCACAACCGGTCTTAAAAATCCACTTTTAAGACTGGTTGTCTCACACCCGGTCTTAAAAGTGGAGTTTTAAGACCGGTTGTGAGACAACCGGTCTTAAAAATCCACTTTTAAGACCGGTTGTCTCACAACCGGTCTTAAAACTGTCCCCAAATTTCAACCCCAGCTCTTGCGCGCCATCTTTCCCCAAACTTTCCCCAAATTTCTGAAATCAACTCACTCCGACGCACTCTCCGCCTCCGTCAAATCCGTCTTCCACCTCCCAAATCCGTCTTCCATCACCGACGCACTCTCCCAAATCCGTCTTCCATTCCGTCACCGACGCACTCTCCGCCTCCGTCAATCTCTTTCTGGGCCGCCACCATCACCGACGCCCTCTTTCTCTATCCCTCCGCCTCCGTCAATCTCTTTTCGGGCCGGCACCATCACAGATCTGGCTCTATTTCCAGCACCGCCAGCAACTGTCATCACAGCTTAGAAGCACGCAGTTGGTAATTTCCCCTGTTTTACTGTCTTCATGTCTTTAATCCTGATTTCAGGTCTAGGCGAATTAACTTGATACCTTCATTTTCGTTGGCATGCGATTATCATATTCCATTTCTTGTTATGGCCTTTTCTGTCTTCTTAGGCAGACGGTAATAGGCAGAGAGGAGAATGGGAGGCAAGTATAGAACTATCAACTACTAGCTACGAACTATACTACCTGTCTTGGTTTGGTTTAGCAAAATTAATTGCTGTTGCACCTCGGGTGAGAAAGTCAACATTCTCATCCATTGTACAACCCCATCCAGACATTGGTTCACTGATATAAGAGGGCTATATATATATATATAGATAAGTAAGCTTTTACATTTCAAGTTTGATTAGAGTGTTAGTGTGAATTAATTAGAATCGGTGTGAGGGAATCTGTATGTATCTTTTTTTTTTTTTTTTGCCATAGGAATCTGTATGTATCTATATATATAACGAGAGGGGTTAATGTAGTCAATTAATTATACTCTAGAAGAGAGAGATGGTGCACTATACCTTGGTTGGATGAATCATCCTCTTATTGCCTCTTGTGCTTGGAGGTGAAAATCCCCCTGAACTGGAAATTGATTCAATTTTGCTATTGAGGGCTTTTCGTGAGGTAACCTAGTTCTGTATATTTCTATTTTCCCTTGCAATCTTCATTTCATAGTGAAGTTACTCTATATATTTTCGTCAAGACCATCTTGGATTTTATATCAGCAATATCAGTTTCAGCAAGCAAGGAAGAATGCAGGATTATATAACTATGAAATCTATACAGGTTTGCGGGCTTGGTCCAAAGCCTAATAGTCTTTTAGGTGTTGGGCTTAAGCTTAACTTAGTTTTGATAATTAAAGGCCTAGTGTGACCTAAGGACGAATAATGTGTGAGCTGGACTTGATATACACTCACTTTTGTTTAAATAGAATTGCTAGTTTTTAAACTATTTTGCCTAACATATAAACTTATATATAATCTAATAATACATAATATATGATATGATTAAGTAACTTATTTAGATTTGGAAGGGATAATTTAGATGAATCTGGGAATGGTCATTACTAAAATACCCCCAAAATAAGTGCAATTCTCTGAACCAAGAGAGTTTCTAGTAGGACTCATAGTTGTGCCACAGAACTGCAATAATTTTGTTTAGATCTATTTATATTTCTTGGATGCTTTTGATGAATCTAGTTCTGAACTTCCTAAGTGGCTTGGGACGGTTGTATATATAAGAGTCAAGTTTTTTTAATGCTATGAGCAGCTGAATATTATAAATATCAATTGTCCAAATTTGATCATGCCAAATTTAATATCATAGGGCTATGCGGACATTCCTACACAGTGCTTGTGGTAAGCATGTTCGTGACTTAAAGGACCCTACATGGATCATGCCAAAGGTTAGTACATATGGATTTGTTTAAAGAATGTAATAAGACATGCCTTTATATTTGTTTTAATGATATCATGTTTTTTCTCAGAGCCGTCGGCAACCAAAGGGGTCCAACTTATGTGGTTTTTATGTTTTGAGACACATTTACAATATTATCACTCTAGGCACGACTGATTTTACTCAAGAGGTAAATTTATATTTCAGAACTTTTGTTTTACTTTATTGTTTTTAAGTTACTAAGTCAATGTTTCGTCTGGTTTAGGTGTTACAGATGTTTGATCTTGCTGATCCCTTTCCTGAAGAAGATATTGATTTCATTCGCACATCTTGTGCTGAATTCATCCATGAGCTATTACAAAATTAGTGAGTTTTTGAATCCAAAGTTCATTGTAAAAATGTACCCATATTAGGTTAGATTATTATGTCCTTTGTGAAGCTTGAAGACCTTTATGAGATGTTTTATCTCTAATTATGAATATGAATGTAGATATTTAATGACAGATGTTTCTAGCTGTATTTGGCATTTGTTAGTTTGTCCCTTTTTTTGTTTACAAGATGGATGTCAATGGATCAAATCGCATATAAGCACTATTTCATTATTATGTATTTCATAAGTATCTCCAAGTAAGCTTTAAATGTTATAAACAGGGAAGCATGTTCTTGAGGCTTAAGTAATTCTAGAGCTAGTGAGGGGGTTGAAGGTATTGTACGTATATGCCTCCAATTTCTGTGTCTTCCTATAGAAGAGGCAATTAGAGGGACTTTTACATTATTCCTATTGGGTTTCAGTTTTCTGGGACTTTTACTGCTGTCATTTGGTCATCCTTACTGCTGCTGGTGATATATGACTGTACTGCCTGGTGATTTTGAATTTTGAAATTGAAATGAGTGATTGTTATGTACTGCTGTTTAAAATTGGAGCATTCTGTGCGTGTACATATAATAAAAGGGCGTTTTTTAAAAAAAAATTAAGCTTTAAGACCAGTTGTAGCCACAACCGGTCTTAAAAAGTACTTTAAGACCGGTTGTGGCACAACCGGTCTTAAATGTCTAAGCTTTAAGACCGGTTGTGCCACAACCGGTCTAAAAACTCCACATTTAAGACCGGTTGTGCACCGGTTGTGGCATAACCGGTCTTAAATGTGAGACATTTAAGACCTGTTGTGGGGCGCAACAGGTCTTAAATGTCTCACCTTTAAGACCGGTTGTGCCACAACCGGTCTTAAATGTGGAGTTTTTAGACCGGTTGTGGGTACAACCGGTCTTAAAAGTTTGACTTTTAAGACCGGTTATAACAACCGGTCTAAAAAATAACAGACTTTTTAAACTGGCTGTATCAAGACCTAATACAGAACCGGTCTAAAAAGTCATTTTTAACCGGTCTAAAAAGTCATTTTTCTACTAGTGTGACCTTGGACTTCGTACTGATTTACTCACTTATTTTCATGCTGATGCTATTGGGGGACCTTCAGGTATGCACCCTACTTTTTGCCGTCTTGCTGCATTTTTCTATTGGAAAGGTATGGAACGAGATGTTAGAAATTTTGTGTGTGAGTGCATTACTTATCAACGTTTTAAACCTGATTTGGCTGCTTCTCCTGGCCTTCTTCAGCCTTTACCCATTCCTGAACATGTTTGGACTGAATTATCTATGGACTTTTTTGTGGCCTACCTAAATCTTATTCCAAGACTACTATTTTGGTTGTGGTTGATAGATTATCTAAGGCTGCTCATTTTATGGCTTTAAAGCATCCTTTAACAACAGCAGATATGGCTTATATATTTATGGATAATGTTGTTAAATTGCATGGTTTCCCTAAGTCTATTGTGACTGATCAGGATCCTATTTTTTGTGGAAAGTTTTGGAAGGAACTTTTTCGTTTGTATGGGGTCAAACTTCACTATTCTTCTGCTTACCATCCTCAATCGGATGGCCAAACTGAGGTTCTTAATTGCTGCCTTGAATGTTACCTTCGCTGCATGACTGGTAATTTCCCTAAACAATGGGCTAAATGGTTGTCCCTAGCTGAGTTATGGTACAACACTACATATCATTCTGCTATAGGTATGTCACCTTTTGAGGCTGTTTATGGTGTCTCTCCTCCTGTCCATTTACCTTATATAGCAGGGGATTCTCTTAATGATTGAGTCGATCGAACTTGTCTATCAAGAGAACTAGTTTTACAGTTTTTAAAACAACACCTGCTGAAAGCTCAGCATAGGATGGTTCAGCAAGCTAATCGGAACAGGTCTGACCGTCAATTTAATATTGGTGACATGGTTTATCTGAAGTTACATCCTTTTCGTCGGAATCTGATTAATAATTCCTTTCTTCACAAGCTCGCTGCACGCTATTTTGGACCTTTTCAGGTCCTTAAACGCATAGGGTCTGTTGCCTATGAGTTAGAATTACCCCCTGGCACTAGAGTTCATCCGGTATTTCATGTCTCCTTTCTTAAGAAGCACCATGGTCCTTCTACTGTTATTCATCCAGCTCTACCCCCTGTTGATGATCAGGGCCAATTTTTGCTTAAACCAGAGGAAATTCTACGTCGTAAGGTTATTAACCGCCACAATTTACCTATCACTCAGGTTCTTAATTCGTTGGAAATTTTCCCACCCTAAAGATGCCACTTGGGAGGATCTTGCTGTCATCCAGCAACAATTCCCTCACTTTCCTACTGCTGCACCGCCTACCAATACTATCCTTGTGGACAAGGATCTTTTTTAGGGGGGGAGTAAGTTGATATATGGTAAATAAGGGCAAGGGTTATATTGTCATTGTCTAATAGCTATAAGATGAATATTATCTTTCTAGTTAGTTAGAAGAGAGAGACAATAGTATGCTGACGTGTTCAGGAAAAGGGAATATAACATCTGTACTGGCTCATTTGCGTTTTTGTGAATGAAATTGTCCTTTTCTGATCTCTACTCATATCACTAAGCCTATTGTGTAAGAATTATAATGGTGTTACAAAAAATGGAACATATTTTTTTTCCATCGGAGACGTTTTAGTCTTCTTTTTTTTTTTGAACCAAAAGATTATGATTTTATTAATAACCAAAACAGATTAGAGTATACATCAAAGCTATAAAACCAACAACAAACTACAAGTACCGGAAGCTAAACTATACGAAGAAAACAACATCAATCTGCAACAGGCCACTTTAGCCAATTCCTTCCCCCGCAGTCTGCTATTTAGCAGTATTGTTTCTATTTATTGGGTCCTCATGCTTTCTTCTGTTATAGTCATTAATCCTTGTTGTCAAAGTCTGCTAATTCTAGCCCAGGGGGCTTGGTCCGGTGGTTGAGACAAGGGAGGCAAAGATTCCCTCCCGCCACCTGGGCTCGATCCCTGGGAAGTCCCTCCCAAGGGGCGACTCCGGATTAGTCTGCACCTTCGGGTGTGGGATACCGGAGGAAGAAATTCAAAAAAAAAAAGTTTGCTAATTCTAGAGTTAACAGTGTTGCTAATTGCTGAAATGAAAGATTGCTAGACTTTGCCTTTACGATCTGCATACTAAAATTGCCGCATAGACTTAACAAGAAAAACCAATCAGAAGCCTGTGCCAAAGAAGGGAGAAGAGCCCAATCGTTGTGAAGAAACACAATAAAAGCTTATGAACAGGGGTTCACTAGGGGTAGTAAGACACGTTTACAGGCTTAAAGAACGCTTATATAAATACTTATTGATCACTCACTAATAAGATCCTTATATCAACAACGAGATTAAATAACATATACTTCATTGACATGTATGAGGAACATGCGGATGTGTAACACTCTTCATTTTGCTTGGACGTTGTTATAAATATTCAACCAATATTACAATCATTACTTCGTTATTGATCGCTAACTTATTTAAAATGCATAAAAATATAATAAACCCAACTCACTATGCGGCTATTTAATGTTATTAGACATCAGTTTGGTGGGTTTGATCCAAAATTAAATTAAATTGTTGGATGAAAAATAGATCAATGCCTAACATACTCATATATATTAATTGCATTTCCCAAATTTCTTCAACTAAATTAAATTGGCCGTGGTTTGGTTTATAGATGGGAATTTTTCTTGATTAGCAAGAATAGTTAACAATAATTATAAGAAGGAACGTGATTAGCTTGTATAAGAAGAAAATATCCAGTATTGTATTCCTCTGTTACCAAACATTATATATTATAAATAATTATTCTCAGTAAAATATAAGTAGTTTATATAGGTAATAATATAATAAAATCAATTATGTCATGATGACATCATTAGAGAACATGTCTCCGTGTAAACATAACACCCATATCAATCTATATATATGATATATCAGACTCGGACAAAATTATTATTTTTTAATCTTTAAGAGTAGAATTTTGAATTAAAATATAACATGGGTATCTATATTCTTATTTTATCAATTATACACTTATTTGTAAAACTATATATATATATATCTATATCTATATATACACACTATGTTCTAAATGAAAAATCTGGCAACACAAAATATATATAACATTGGATATCTGTATATGAGTTGTTGCTGTTATTATTATCGTTAATATAATATTAGTGCTACTATTACTATAACAATATTAATAAATAAATGATTCGTTTATGAAATTTATAATTTAATATAATTCTGATTTACTATATAAATGACAAATGTACTTGTTACTTAAGATTAAAGGAGTAGCTTATATATATGCACAAATTAAAGGATGACTAGTTACTCAATGTATAAATTAAATGTGATTGACCATCCAATTGATTAATATATAAGGGAAAATTAGACATCACCAGTTTGCTTCATCTATAAGAGAACACCACAAAGAAAATGCAAATCCGTATCTATGGGAAATAATAGTAGAAATAGTTTACTTGTGAACTTGTACAATATTTCATTTTTCTTAATCCTAGATAAATTCATAGCTAACAATACACTCATGTAGAAGGACACAATTTTTTAAGTTGACTATTTTTACTATATAGTTTTAGTTGTTCAAACATCTATGAATTATATTGAAGAATTAATGGAGAAAGCAATCACACTGCCTCACGATTTTCTTAACTTGGGAGATTAAGGAAAATGAAACTTAACCAAACTTTTAAATGCTTCATTGTGTTACTTGACAAGTGTCTCGGAGGAGAGTGTGCTTTATTATTATATTATTGTTTATATTTATTTTTCAAATAACATACGAATATAATTATCACTCTAGTCTTATTTATAAGTCCATTTTGATAAAAAAATTTTAATCCTTATTATAAGTCAAATTTCAAAGTAATAAATGCATTTTTTACATTTTCCCCTATTAATTACAGTAAACAAAAAGAATTTATTTATATTGATTTTTGAAATCAATCATAGATAAAGACAAAATTGGAAATTTAGCTCATAATTAATGATTTAACTAACTCTTCTTGAAATATAAGAGTTAGTTAATTTGAACTTATAAATAGGATTAAAGTGGTATTACTATCAACTGTGATTATGCTTAACAAACGAACAACTCAAATTATCTCCAATTATTCTTTTTTATATAATTAAAGAGATAGATACCTCGATAATTCAGGTTTATATAAGGTGAAATTACATAATGTTTTTTTTTTAATCACATAGACGGTTCGAATAGAGAACACAGAGGTAGAAAAAAAAAATCATGCACACACATATATATGATCAAATGGAGGTAGTATTATCAAATGTATGGGAGAAGCTACTAATCGCACAATAATTGCATTTAGCTAATTAAAGATAGTAGATATATGTCCTGTTTACGGGTTTATTACAGTAGCTGTGCTAACTAACTAAAAAGTCTTGCCTACACACATCTTAAAAAATCAATTATACATTAGCTCTAATCCTTAATACAAGAGCTTGTTGACTAACTTAGATAGATTAAGGAAGTTAGTTATACTAGTTATTTGTAGTATATATACGTTGATTTTTCTAAAATATCATCTTTTATCATGAATAAACTTTGAATAGAAAATCCTTAATGTGTACAATCAATAGAGATATTTTAGAAGATATAGTGGATTGAGTTATTATATTTAAGACAAAATTTAATTTCCAACTAACTCTTATACATTAAGGACTGAAGAAAGTATTGTAATAGTAATCCTGTGATAAATCTCGCGAGCAAGTCTATTAACAAGCCCTAAGAAGAGCATATGGTGGCAGATTATATGATATTTGATGTATTTGAAGTGAAGTCAAGAGGGTTGTGGAAATTTCCAAGTTATGAAATTCAGACCGGATCAGCCGGTTTGACCCAAAAACTGATGAACTAGTCGGTAAACTGGTCAAGTCCAAGAATTAACCCGGTTTGACCTTTTTTTCCCCCAAATTGATTTTTTTTTTAATTTTCTTTATAATCTCATGTTAATAATCCAAAAATGTTTACTTTCTCACCGGTTTGGTCTCAGGTTAGCTCCAATTTGACTTCGGTCTGACCCATGACCTAATACCCCAACTGATTCAGTAACCGGTCTGGGTTTAATTACCTTGGAAAATGTACACTAATTACTCTTATGAGGTAAGATGCAACAAGTGAGTTTTAGAAAGTAGTGCTTAGATTGAATTTAGAGCTTCAACACTTGAAATTTGAGAGGAAATATGAATAATCAATAGGGTACTAATAGAATTTAGACTATTGCATATTGCACCCTATAAAATTATGGTGCGACAATAAGTCCACCATTTAAGATAGATAGAAATCCAATACATCCCATGTTATTCCAATCGGGCAGGCGCGGTTTGACCATGAAAGCCCTCGAATTGGTCATATAATTGGTCCGATCCGACCGGTTCAACTAGTTTAATATTTATTTAGATTTTCCTGAATTCAAGAATTCATATCTAATTTTACATATTTTTAAAAATTATAAATTAAAACTCTATGGAAAACTTGATATGTCTATTTTTTAATGTAAAAAGAATTACTAAAAAATATTATCATTTAATCTTAAAAAATTGTTAAATTCCAAAACTATTCCAAAAAATATTATCGTTCGAGTTCATTTCCTCACAGGTTTAGCCCTGGGTTAGCTCTGGTTTGACTCCGATTTAACTTATTGACCTTTGACCAATTACTCAGACCAGTTCAATGGCCGGTCCGGATTTAATAACCTTAAGTACACCATCATGTGATTGAATAAAGTATGTGCATATCGTTAAATAGACGGTTCATCATGAAATTTTAAAGGGTTGATGTGCAAATTTGCCCTTCAAATTTTCACTGAAGAGTAATGTTGTCTTGAAAGTTTTCTCAGATTTAATGTTACTCCGGAAGTTTCAAAATGTAGCAATGTTGTCCTATATTATTAAAAAACTAACGTTAATTTTTTAACTATAAAAAGCAACTTTACTCCATTTTAACACTTTTATGGCAACTTTAAACCTAAACAAACTTATTTGGTAACATTACCCCTCAGCAAACACATCCAAAACAAATTTGTATATTAACCCAAAATTTAGGAGGGTATAATTGCTTTGTCCTATGTGAGGACCAAAGATCAAAATAGAAAAAGCTTGCTGACAAAACTGATGTTTAGAGACTCATTCGAAAGGCTGAGAAGCAAATTGAGAATGATTTGTATTTATTCTCTAACTCTAAAGGGTGTTGGAAAGGCTTGAGAGCCCCCAAACCCATCACACTGTGTGGTCAATATTTATTCTGTATCTTCTGTTATTTACACTCAATAATTTTTTTATGTCATTGTGATTAAAGTGAATACTTGATTTTTTTTTCTTATATTTACCATATCTCATACACCAGCTGAGTTATATATGTGTTCTTAGTTTCTTAATTGCTAATGACCCAAGAGTAATATTCCCTGTTTTTAATTTGCTCAGTTACCAATACTATGTGTGTGTTTGGAACAGCGATTGAAAAAATAGAGTTTCTCAATTTAGCTTTTGGTAATCTTATTTTTGGTAAAAGCCCGATTGTGTAATGTGATTTATGTTTGGAACAACGATTGTATAAATGACTTTTGTAAAAATAAAACTTGTTTGGATTGATTTAAATATAAGTGACTTTTGTGATAATAATAAGAGAGAGTGAGTGAAAAAATATTTTAAAAGGTTAAAAGAACAAAAAAAAAAGAGCAAATTAATCATTGAAAGCTACGATAATTTTTTTTTTTTTTTGTGATACAATGACAAGAGCAAGCTCTTGAGGCCATGGCGGCCAATAAAAATAAAGATACAAAAGTAGTGACCTATACTCCCAAATGTGAGCTAATATCAGCTGACATTTGGGCCAAACAGAAATGTGGTGGGAACTGAATCATAGAGAGATCGCTGTTCGAGTCCAGTGCCTGCTTTGCTAGAGCGTCGGCGCATTTGAGCGCCTCTCTGTAACAGTGGTGAATCTCCAGGTCCCAATCCCGGTGTATTAGATCCCTAACCTCATCCAAATCATGCTGCAAGGGGTGATAGTGACCGCCTGCCTGGAATAACAACTGAATTGCTTCTAATGAGTCAGTAAAGAGCTTGATTTTTTTGAACATCCTGGTTTTGCATGTTTGTAGACCAATGCGAATAGCATGAATCTCTGCTGCTGTCGAACCTAGACTTAGACCTGTATTCTGTTGGAAACCGTAGATCCAATCTCCGGAGCTGTCCCGCACCACTCCTCCAACTGCTGAAATCCTGTGTTCGTCTACCGCTGCATCTACATCGATCCGAACATAGCCTTCTAGTGGAGCTTTCCAATGTTCTAAGTATCTTTCTGGAATTCTATAAATCTTGTGCTTATACCGGCCTTCCTCTGTTCCTTCGTGAAGAAAATGCATTCCTCTGTGCACTAGCTGCTGTGGGAGGACAGAGGTTCCTTCAAAGACTTTGTTGCACCTATTCTTCCAGATTTGCCAGCATAAAGACCCAAATACTCTCAGTCAGGGCCATTGGGAAAACTTGCGGTTTCCCGGTGAATGTTGCATGTTCCATTTGATCCAGACCTGTAAATTGCCAGAGAAAAAAACAGGGTAATATAGAGGGTTAATACAGGAAAACCATACAGAACTGGCAAACTCACAATCTCTCAAAATATGCACTGCTGTTTCCTCACAGTTACACTCAAAAGGGCACTCAGGGCTTAATCTCTCGTCTCTCTTCGCTCGGATAGAATTTGTAGGAATTCTCTCTTGGAACAATTGCCACATAAAGAATTTAACTTTCTCTGGAATAGGCCATCTCCAGATACTTTGCCAGAACGGATCAGCCGGCTCCGTGAGCGACGAGTAAATCATGGAATAAGCTGATTTGACGCTGAAATTTCCATCGGGAGATTTCCTCCACCAAAACAGATCGTTACCATTTTGAGAAGGTGGAGAAACTTGCTTGATCTTTTCAATCACCCACCATGGCAAGAACATATTCCATCTTTGAAGATTCCATTCTCCGTCTGGTCCGACGAAATGTTTTACCACTTCTTCAGGATTAATTAAATCATGATTTCTGTTTACATAGAACATAAGGGGTTGGTCAAGATTGGTCCATAGATCCCACCAGGCATTTGTTGTCTGCCCACTCCTGATCCTTTTACCCACAACTTTCCTAAATGAGTCCCAAACAGCTGTGATTGCATTCCAGGTAGCGGATTGGGACTTTTTCCTTACAACTCTTGGAATTTCATCTTCCCCACAATCATATTTCGCTCTGAGCACTTTCACCCATAATGCATTTGGTCTAGTAATGAGATTCCAGCATAGTTTCATGATGAGAGCTTCATTCTGACTGGAAAGATCTTTTATACCCAGACCACCCATCTTCTTATCTAACTTGATTTTATCCCAAGAAATGAGATGCATTTTCTTCCTATCCTGCCCCTGACTCCAGAAGAAATTTCTATTTGCTTTCTCGAGATCTTGCAGAACACCTTTGGGGAGAAGGGTAGTTTGCATCTGGTAGAACGGTAGAGTAGACAGGACAGAGTTGATCAGGACAGTTTTCCCGGCCATGCTCAGGAATTTACGTTTCCAAGAGGAGAGCTTTTTCTGAACTTTGGACACCAAAGGAGCAAACGTCGTTTTGGTAGCTCGCTTGTGGAGTAAGGGGACGCCGAGGTATTTACCCAGATCTCCAGAAATACTGATACCAAGAGATTGACCCAGTTGATGAGCTCGTTGGAATTGAACATTCCTGGAGGCAAAGATCTTGGATTTCTGCAGATTTATCCTATGTCCTGATACCTTGCAGAAAAAAGTCATTAGATCTCTGATGATCTCCATCTGACTAGTGGAAGCCTCAGCGAAGAGAAGAAGGTCGTCAGCAAAGAAAAGGTGAGAGAGATTTGGACACGATTGATTAATCCTTAGAGGCTTCCATCTTCTTTCTTCCACAGCCCGGTTTATCAATTGGCTCAGTCTTTCCATACAGATAATGAAGAGATATGGACTCAAAGGATCACCTTGTCTCACACCTCTAGAAGACTGAAACTGAGTTGATATAGATCCATTCCAAATCACTTGCATTGTGGGAGAGGAAACGCACATCATCAACAGATTTACAAAGTGGTCATTTAGGCCCAGGCTACAAAGATTAAAACGCAGGAAGTTCCAGTCCAGTCTGTCGAAAGCTTTTTCCATATCCACCTTAATAGCGACATAACCCTTCTTCTTTCTAGTCGTTCTCATAGTGTGGATCGCTTCTTGTGCCAAAATTATATTATCACAGCTTTGCCTACCCTTGATGAAGCTGCACTGAGTGGGATGAATCAGGAAGTCCATTATTGTTCTCATTCTGTTAGCAAGCACCTTGCTAAGAATTTTGTAACTCACATTGCATAAGGATATGGGGCGGAACTCCTTAAACGAGGCGGGATTTTCGACCTTTGGACCCACAATGCTCCACTGAGTCTGAAAGAAGTGTGGTTGAAGGCCGTCCGGACCAGGCGCCTTGAAGGCATCCATTTCGAAAGCTGCATTTTTTATTTCCACTGCAGACACATCCTTCTGAAGGTGAGAAAGTTGAGAATCGTCCAGGGATAAGAAGTCATCAGGCCATTTTGAAACATTTTGCACCTCATTATCTCCCGAGTAGAGATCTTTGAAGAAATTGAGAGCAGATGTTTTGAGCTCTTCTTGGTCAGTAATCCAGTTCCCTTGTCCATCTTGAAGAGAGTCTATTTTGCTTTTCTTTCTTTTGATTACTGTGGAGGAGTGAAAAAAACTTGTATTTTTGTCTCCATATTTGAGCCACTTGCATCTTGACTTTTGAAACCAGAGAAGCTCTTCTTGATTTACAACCTTGATGTATTCCTTCCACAACTTCGCTTCAAGTTTAATCAGACCCGCATGAGGTCGCACAGTAAGCTGACGATCAACCCCCTCCAAGCGCTTGATCAAAGTCTTCTTTCTTTTTGGAAGGAAAGCTACGATAATTAATTAATAGCAGTATAGCGGTAATTAATTAATAGCAGTATAGCGCAAAATAATATATACCAATTGAAAAAAATGAATTAAGTTATGTGTGATCTATAAATAATATATTTTGATAAATACAGCATCTAACTCCAGAAAAATAACATGCTGGTACTTGATGTATTATAAATAAGATTAAGTGCTCGTTTAGAATAACTTATTTTTGGGTAATAAGTGCTTATAAATTGTGATTCACGGTATACGAGGTAAGTATGTGAGAAGAGTTTTATCTCGGCTTACGTAATAAGGACTTATTTTTTAAAAAAACGCTGAACCAAATAAACCTTAAAACGTTGAATATAAATTATTAAGAAATATTGTTAGGGTGTTAGGTGATACTCTACCCATAAATATAATTATATAAGAATATGATAAGAGTCTAGACTAGATGGGGCCATATTTAGTTCCTAATAATACTTTAAACATGATTATTTCTTATAAAAAGAAGAGAGGATAACGTGACTATTTAAAAAAAGAAAAGGATGTAGGAGCTATCCATACACTGCATGAGATGGGCGCCCATAGATTAAAGCATTTTATATGAATTAGAATAATAAAAATATAATTATTTGAAAGGTCATATATTTTATTTTGATATAGTATTTCTATTCAATGCACCAGCCAAACGTTCTTACAAAAGTTGCAAGACTATAATGAATACAGTGGATGTTATAAACTTATAATATTCTCAACGTGCAAAAAAATAGTCAAAAAAAAAAAACGTCGCAAAATCAAATTAATAAGAAAAAATTTTAAAAAAATATCACTTGAATTTTAAAATCTTAAATTAATAATTTAATAAGAACTTGTGATGTCAATTCCATTATTCTTTTTATCAATTCCGTTACACTTCTTGTTATTAGGATTTTGAAGTTCAAATTATATATTTTTTTAGAATTCTCTGAATTAATAGTCAATGATAAGATCTTCAATAACAATTATAATACTAATGATAATAATAATGGAATGTATTATAGTGAGATCTGAATCTTATTAACAAAGGTGCGCTGTTATGAGGGGTTGTTAGGGGCAAGGTGGCTGCGAACCATTGGATGCTCACCAAACAACGACAGCCATTGAATGCATCGTACGATAGATTCAAATTATTTTTATCTTCAAATCAAATCCCTGTCTATTCTTATTGCATCATATTATCCCATTTTATGTCATCCTTATTTTGTCATTTTCCTTAATTCACTTTTTATTCCTCACGGCTTAAAAATTAAAATGATATTCTCTCCTCTTCTTTTTATAAGATTTCATTATTTGAATGGGAATATTCTTTTTTTGCAAGATATCATTTGAGTTCACAAGAAAAAGATACCATTTGAAAATATCTAAACCTTTAGAGTCCGTTTGGATCAAAGAAAGAGTTGAAAAGAAAATGAATAGAATGAAAAGGAATAAAAAATATTTTGCCACATGAATATTTGATTTACACTAAAAAAAATAAGTTGATAGAAAAGCTTTTGTTTGATATAGTGTTTGTGTGGGATAGTTTATAGGCTTGTTTGGTTCAGCGTTTTCTTAGAAAATAAGTCATTATTACCTAAGCCGAGAGAAAACTTCTCTCACATACTTACCTTGTATACTATGAATAACGATTTATAAGCACTTATTACCCAAAAATAAGTTATTCCAAACGAGCATTATTTTTTACTTATAAGTACTTATAATTCGTGATTTACGATATACGAGGTAAATATGTGAGAGGAGTTTTATCTTGATTTACGTGATAAGTGCTTATTTCCCAAAAATAAGCTATTCTGTTTTTTTTTTGCTAATTAAAAAATAAATTATTCCAAACATAGCTATAATAAAATTGATAGTGTGATATGAAAAATTGAAGAGTAAATGGCTTTAATGCCCTCATTTTAAAATTATAACAAAACAATTAATTTTTTGTTATTATTAATAAAAATGTTAAAACAATTTATGTTAATATGTTTCATTTAATTTTATAATTAAAACTTATTGGTTATTATTTGAATTTATTTATTATTTTATAATCTAATTATCATTATTATAATCTTACAAAGTGGGGCCCTCCATAACAATAAGGACAGTAGCAAAACTGTCATTTTGAACGTGGGTCCCACATAGGGCCAAAAACAAGAACGTGGGTCCTACTGAGAATTTTGCCTCATTAAATAATGCGTTCAATTTTCAAGCGAATGTATGAAAATTGGTGTTGGCAAAAAAGAAAAGAAAAGAATGTATGAAAATTGGTGGGTCCAAAAAAATGTCAATTTTCATTGACCCAAACGGGCTATTAAGCAAAATTAATTTTGATAGATATATAAAAACGCACGGTAAGAATACTTCATTATACTTACTTTGAGATTTAATCTCTTCATAAATATAAAAAATTAAATAATTTTACCTCTTAAATTTATAATTTTTAAGCTAGTTTTAGTTATTGCATATATAAAAATAAGCGCCATATACTCATAAGTGGAGACTTGCATGACTATAATATTAACAGTTGCTCTAAGGCTTACCTTGTGATTTAATGATCACCATGAGTTCACAATTTTAATTATTAAAATTGATAACATTTTTAATTTAAAATTAAGTAGAACTATGTATGATAACAATTTTAAAAAACAAATAAAAACTCTCACCATGACACCATCATAGAAAAAGAAATTATTTGATGCGATCCAGAATCAACAAGTTGTCCCTTCCAATTCAAGTGACATCTCTTCCATTTCAAATGATCACAGAATCATTATTCCATTGTATTTTTAATTTGATGATAAGCTTTCCTCAAAACATAATAAAGTATTCTTAATTTGAAAAATGGATAACTCGTGAAACTAAATTACTCCATTGAGCATTTTGGATTACGTGAATGTAGAATTATAAATGGTGTGATTTTCCTCAACTCATGAAATCGAAACTTCTATTTTTATTTATTTATTTATTTTTTTGACCGGTGGTTTCTTCACCTAGTTACCAACTAAATAATGCTAAGAACCATTACCACGTATCGAGGTGCTTCATGTCTCCTTCGACCGTACCAGCAAGATTCTCTTCTTCTTCTTGCACCTCGCCCTCTCAGTCAATTCATGCTCTTTCAGCTTTCCCATAAATAAAGGCCAAAAGCAAGAACATCACATTTTCACGTTCTTCATTTTATTGAGTATTTTATTAATTTCTTCACATCTTTTCTCTCTCTGTTATTCAAAAATTCTCTCCCACTCTTCAAGCAAACCACCTTCAAAGCTTCGACCTTTTAGCCCATTCCCTCTCTCTCTACTGGGTTTCTGTGATATTGTTGGTACCAAGCTTCTAAATGGGGCTTTCCCAAGAAACTTTCATTGATTCTTGGGAGCCTTCAAATCCACAAAATGCTCCTGATAATACAGCTGCAGATCACTACTACGACTATAAGAAGCTCAAATTCAGAAGCACTTGGAGAAAAATGATCTGGATGATTGGGTTTGCCTGTTTTACCCCTTCTCGCTGCCGCAGGCGAAACAGCGCCGGTGGGATGATTCAGGGCCAAGACAAAAACAAGGCCTGGCTACTGGCGGAATCCGGCGGGTGTCCGGCGGAGTCCTCAAATGCCGACCCACAATCCGTTCACTCATCCTTCAGATTCAACATATGTTCTCAGGTCGAGCTGGAATCTCTGGAAATGAGTTCCTCCGCCGCCGCGACGGTGTTGATGGTGAATTTGGATAATGGGGTGAGTGAATCTCCAGCTCGGGAGCTAAAATGGTGGTGGAAAATAGATTCACTGAATAAAACCATATTTCCAGGGACCAATAATACTCTCATCAGATTCCACTACAGTGAAATCCTCTCTGCTACCCACAATTTCTCCGAGGGTAAAAATCAAATCTTTCTGGGGTTACCATGTTTACCTCAAAAAATTTTTGCTCATTTTTTTTGTATGGGATTTGTGACTCGTTGTTTTTGGTTATGGGTATAGGTAGAGTATTGGGAAGAGGGGCTTTGAGCTGTGTTTTCAGGGGCAAAATTGGAATTCTGAGAAGTGCTGCGGCAATTAAGAGATTGGATAAAGAAGACAAAGAGTGTGCAAAGTCTTTCTGTAGAGAATTGATGATTGCCAGCTCTCTTCACAACCCAAATGTTGTTCCTCTTGTAGGGTTTTGTGCTGATCCAGAGGAGGGTTTGTTTCTGGTCTATAAATTTGTCTCAGGAGGCAGCTTAGAACGCCACTTGCATGGTGCATATATATATATATATATATATATATTTTCCTATCTCTGACTCTTTTGTTTCTTTTGAGATTGATGAGTTTCACTGATGATTCATGATACCTATTTTTTCACAGCGAAGAAGATGAAGGGTGTAAAGGGAAATTCACCACTACCTTGGTCTGTGAGGTATAAAGTTGCAGTTGGAATTGCAGAAGCAATCTCTTATCTGCATAATGGAACCAAAAGATGTGTTGTTCACAGAGACATTAAGCCCTCTAACATTCTTCTTTCCTCTAGAAAATCTCCCAAGGTTAGATTTCTTCTTCCTATAATAATAAAAAAACTATTCAGGATTTTAGACTCCAGATTTTGATCTTTGTAAATAATAATCTGTGAGTTAAGGTCATACAAGTGATTCTGATGGATTGGTTTTTTGTCATATTTTACAGCTATGTGATTTTGGATTAGCTACGTGGACTTCAGCTCCTTCGGTTCATTTCCTTTGCAAAACTGTTAAAGGAACATTTGGGTAAAAAACTTGACCCCTTTCCTTATTCTGTTAAAGTTTTTACCTTTTTTGTTGTTTACTTGTTCAATTTACTGAATCAGTTTCTGTCTTTGCTTCTGTTTTTCTCCCTTTCCATATAGTTATTTGGCTCCTGAGTATTTCCAACATGGGAAGGTGTCAGATAAGACTGATGTTTATGCTTTTGGAGTAGTGTTACTGGAACTCATAACCGGTCGGAAGCCGATTGAGGCGAAAAGGCCGCCGGGAGAAGAGAATTTGGTCTCATGGGTAGGATAATTCTTTGATTCTTATAAAACTTGTGCTGGTTTGTGATTTTTTGGTTATGGTTGAACTGATTCTTGAAATGGTTTGTGGTTGGGAATAACTAGAAAATCTTAGCTTGTATGTAACTACAAGCTAAGTCCTACAGTGCTGTTCATTGACTTCGAAGAAGACAATGATGTGTATTTGGCTCCTAACGTCAAGATCATTAGCCTATGTAATAACCTAACTGACAGTAAATAACGAATAATATCAAAAAGTCAGCTTATGAAAAGTAATAATGGTCTGGTTGATGTTGTAAATTTTATTAATGGAAAAAAAGTATACTAGAAGAGCTACCCTTAATTTGAGCTTGACAATACTTGGATATGGATTAGTGGTAGTTTTTGATACAGAATAGTTATACTAAGAATGAAAATCAGCTCATCATAAAATCTGTCAAAAGCTTACTGAATTTTTTACCAGATAAAAGAAGGAATATTTCCTGTTAAAAAAGACATGTTATCTTGAATATAAGTGAAAAATGAAATATATGACGGTTGAAACTTAGAAGATTTAAAACGAAATACTTGTATGTAAGAAACAAAAGGGCATATACTTTATAATTATTTTTGGCTTGTTCTTCATCATGTTACATCTCTTAGTAACACCTTTCTTTGGTATCAACACTGTTCAATAATAGTTTGGCTACTAAATTTTGTCCTTTTTTATTGGAAAAATTGGTGAAAAGTCTCTTTTTAAGAATTTTATTGGTGAAATGGTGCTTTCTATGTATAAAAACATATTGGTTTCCTCTTTTTTAATTACTGTTGAGCATTGTTGACTCAAATCTGGTTTGACTTTCATTGGCAGGCTAAACCATTGCTTCAGAAAGGGAAAGGAGCCATTGAAGAGTTGCTTGATCCTCAACTCAATTGCACCTTAAAATCCTCGAATCAGATACGTCGAATGATTGAAGCTGCAACAGCCTGCGTCACACACGAAGAATCTCGAAGACCCGGCATCAAAGAGATCGTCTTGATACTGAGAGGTGAAGAACCGATCTCCTCTAAAAGGAGGAAGCCTTGTTTAAGTGCTTATGGATCTGTAATGGATTCTTATCCTCAGTTACTAGAAACAAACACAGATTTCAAAGGTCACTTGGCTTTAGCTATGTTAGGTGTTTCAGAGTTTGAGGATGATGATTATCTCTTTGGTCGTTAAAAACATATGGCAGCTTGGAAATCTTTGGGGAAAAAGTTCTTAAGTGGACTTGACATGCAAAAAGACAGATAGACTAATGATAGTTTTGTAAATCTTGTATGCTTAAGAATCCACCTTTTTTTTTTCTTGGCCATGATCTCTCTCTCTCTCTCTCTCTCTCTCTCTCTCTCTAGTGTTAGTGTTAGACCTTAGATGTGGAGAAGTGTTGAATTTGTAAATAGAGATTTAGGAGCTCAAACAAAGATTGTTATGTTGATGTCTTCCATTTGCCCTTTTGTTTCTCTAAGAGGGAGGAGTGTGATGGAAAACTTTTATTTTCTATGAGATTCTTGTAAGCTCTTGGTTATCATTACCAACCCCGTTCTTTCATCCAATGGATTTGTTTGGGGGCAACGATGAAGTTAAATAAATTATTGAATTATAACATATGACATATATGATTTTTTTGAAATACTTATTATGTGTATTATTAGATTATATATAAATTTATAAATTTAAAAAAAGGTTTATAAGTCTAGAAAATTAGTTGGAGAAAAATGATAAATGTAAATATCTTAAAATAATTTATGTAAATTCCTTAATTTTTCCAAATCAACCAACTAGGTCGAATGTTAAAGAGCCACGGGGTAATATTATTTTAGCGATTCGTTGTTGCGTCCGGCTTAAGTACATTAGAAATCTTAACAAGTAAGAATTTTTAATTTTTATTCAACTCATTTCTCAGTCATGTTTACGAATGATTACGCATATCGATAGCAAAGCCAAATCTTTTTAACAGCATTAAGCATGCTCCTTTATACAGTATAATACTACAACATAAGATATATTTAATATTTGAATTAAAATATGAGCATGTCAATTGGCAATTTTACTTAAGAGTTAAAGGACTATTTTAACACGGAAGTTGTCATAAAGGGGTAATTTTATCCTATAAGTTTTTTGGGGGACAATTTTATCTTGGAAGTATTAAATCTGGAGCAATTCTGCTCTAGCCGTTATTCCAATTTAGTTTGATCGTTAGTTGATTAAATATGTTGAGTTGATAGTCTATATGTCATCCACATCATTTTTGTTTTTTGTCTAAATGCAAATTTTCCCTGAAAGTTTTCACTCGAAGTGTGTTTGGTTTGAGGGGAGGGGAAGCGGGATTAAATTATAATTTTAGATAGGAGAAATCCAAAATTTGCTTTCTCATTCTTTTAAATTTTGGATTCCTACCCAAAATTTACTCTCTCATTCATTTTAAATTTTGGGTTCCCGCCCAAAATTTAAATACATTCAACCTAAAAAGATAATTTACCCTTCTTCCCCTCCCTCCCCTCCCTCCCCTCCCCTCAAACCAAACACACTCTCAGGAGTAATGTTACGCTAGAAGTTTCTAAATCATAGCAATTTCACCCTCACTGTTATTCATGTTAAGTTTATTTATTAGTTGATCAAATATGCTTCTTAGGATGATTTTACCAAAAAAAAAAAATGCTTCTTTGGCAAGTCCACATGTCATCCACTTCATTTTTTTTTTTCAAAGTTAGATTTAAAAATAAATAATTTTTTTTTTTAAAATGCATCCCATGTAAAAGATTAGAGACAATCAAAGGTAAAAACATCTTGTGCAGTGAAAACTTCCACTTAAATGTTCACGTTGCGAGCTCAACATATTCGGTCAACTAATAGTCAAACTTAACTTAGACAAGTGTTGGGGCGACATTGGTATGATTTGGAAACTTTCAAGACAACATTGCTCTTGAGTGAAAACTTATGGGGCAAATTTATATATTAACAAAAATGACGTAAATAATATGTGAACTGTCAACGTAGCATATTTGATCAATTAACGGTCAAACTTCACTAGGATAACGGACAAGGCAAATTTGCTCTTGATTTAGCATTTCTAAGGCAAAATTATACCATAAAAAACTTATGGGGCAAAATTACTCCACTATGACAACTTTCGGAACCAAGGAACGAAAAACCGGACCGGTCAATGAACCGGTCACGGCACAGGTTCAAGGGTTAATGGGTCAACCGGGGTAGGACCGGTGGTCGAACCGGTCGTCGAACCGGTCATATTAAAATATTATAACTTAATTGACAATAACAAAATAATCAACATTCATAAGTCATAACAACAACAATTTATTTATACATCACACGTACAGAGACATTCACATTACAACAACAATTTTTTTATACATCTTCAAAGCACAGATAGAAATCCGATGACCCTAAAATCCCAGCTCATCGGATTCAGAACAGTGACAAACTGACAACAGACGTAAGGCTAACAAGAAATTAATCAAAATTCAAAAGTCAAAATTAAAAAAAAAAATACCCAACCAGGTAGCAGGTCGCAGGTCGCAGTTCGCATGTCGTCGAATTTCGTTCAGATCAGCCGAAGGTCGAAGGTCGCCATCCGCCGCATGTTTCAGACCGAGAAGGATGAATCGACGAAGGTCCAGGTTTCGGCTACAAATCACGGAGAACGGATGAAAAATTTGGTTCTGATTCTGAGTTTCAGACCGAGAAGGATGAATCGACGAAGGATTATGATTTTTGAGAATTTCAGATTCTCACTCTCTCATTCTCGGTTCGCGCCTGGCAGTGGACTGGAGACGAAGAAGCAGATCTGCAGATCGCGCATGTCTACCGGCTCCAGATTGACCCAGAAACGGCGACGTTTTGGCAGTTAAAAAAAAATTCCCAGCCCGGCCAACCCGCTCTGCCTGCCGGTTTCGCCGGTTCTCCCCGGTTCGACCGGATCCTCACCGGTTTGAGCCCTCCCCCCTCTCCAGCAGCGGACCGGACCGGCCTGGAGACCGGTTCACCGGTTTTCCGGTCCGACCGGCCGGTCCGGTCCGGTTTTTTCCTCCTTGTTCGGAACAAAATATCCCTTTAACCTTTAAATAAAATGGCGAATTGACATGCTCATATTTTAATTTAAATATTAAATATATCTTATGTTGTATTTGATAAAGGAGCATGACTAATGCTGTCAAAAAGATTTGGCTTTGCTATCGATATGCGTAATCATTCGCAAACATGACTGAGAAATGAGTTGAATAAAAATTAAAAATTCTTACGTGTTAAGATTTCTAATGGACTTAAGCCGGACGGGTCCAAAAATATTATGCATTCCCCATGTGTAGCTAAAATAATGTTGCCTCATATCTCTTTGATATAAGGTTTAGTTGGTTAATTTAAAATAATTAAGGAACTTATATAAATTATTTTAATATATTTATATTCATCATTTTTCTCCTTTTAAAGCAAAATTTTCCTTCCATAACAATTTTTGAGGTAAAATAGCCCTTTAATCCTTTATTTAATAAGTTAAATTATGCATAATTCTACTAAACTTTGGACCCTGGCTTAGGAAGATAAAGATGATCTGTATTGACCTGATTACTTAGGAAGATTTATCATTATTAAGTTTTAAAGGTTAATAGAATTATTTGGACATAATCTAAAGTTCACGACAATTTTATGTAATTTAGTCTATTTAATATTTTAAAACATAAGGGACACTGCAAAAGCTGGGATCCCTTCAGATTTGAGACAGCACATGAAAAGTTAAAGTGGCATTGGGTTCTGGCCGAAATAAAAGGGGAAAAAGTGGTGTTATTTGCCCACTTATTTATTTATTTATTTTATTGGGCCAAATAGGTGCCCAATGTTTTTTAACTTGTACCAAATTTTCCATGTTAGTAAATGTCAACTAATGAACATGGTCCTTCAATATGATTTCTCAAATTGGGGTCTTAGTGAGTGAATATGTTACCACCTTAAAAAATATGACTGCAATTTCCAAGTCTCTAGGTCGATCCTTATTTATTGATGTGGAATGAGGCCTCTTTTGTTGAATCTGGGACATGACCAACTTGTTTTGTTATCCAAATAAATTGAAGCAGAAGAAAAGAAGAAGAAGAAGAAGAAAAGGTAATGTTTCAAAAGAAGCGAACGATAAGGCACACCAACCAAAAATATGGCCCGACCATCCTCAAAACAGTAGGAACAGCAAATATCCAAAAGCCATTTTCCATAAAACTCCAACTACCACTGCTGTCGGTGCTGCTAATATGTGATATAAAACGACCAACAAGATTGAACTATATATATATAAATATATGTATATATATCCTATTTTGGCAGTTTGTGCGGCTAATAGAATAGAATATGCAACTTGCCATGAACCAGGGGTGTAGCAAGTACTAACACATTCAATGAACAAGCATATTCATATTGGATACTGATGAACTTTGAATTAGAGGTATTACATTATTGAGTGATTAGAAGATTAATCACAATTATACAAGTGTGTGGTGACAAGTGAGTCCATCCAAAATAACTTGAGATATTTTGGCCTGAGTAACATACCTTACATGTAATATATACGAACTTCTAATCGGCTTAATTGACATACCTTGGGTGTGATTAATGGAACCTCTAATAATAAGAGGAGAACATCTATCCTATAATAGCTCATACTAATTGGACATTTTATGTTACTACTCCTCTCTTCCTTGACAGTTGACTTTTTTTTAGACAGATTAAAGAAGCTAAATAAAATACTTAATCATAGTATATGTTGTGGATTATTGGATTATATATTAGTTTATAAGTCAAGTAAGTTAGTTTGAAGAAGAACTATAAATATAAATACTTTAATGTAACTTAATTAGCTTTCTTAATTCCTCCAAAAAAAAGTCAACTGGTTCTTATATTAAGGATACGAGGTAGTATTAAATTTGCCTCCACTATAAAACTACAAAGGGTTTGGATGGTGTGAACTGCAACCAGAGGGGAAACAATTTTTTGAATTGCAGAAACGACCAAGGATGTCTAATGTTTTACAGTACAAATACCACCAAGAAGAGAACTATCTCACTCTCACACACACACATTCATGGATCTGTATCCGATCCTTAACTTTAATTTGTCAAATTGTATCAGAGCTTCTCAGCTATGTTGTGCCTTTTCCTTTACACGTGGAAATCGAAGGATGCCGTGCAGACACTAGAGAGTAGAGAGTAAATTGTGGATGAAAGAGAAGTTGATGCTTTGAATATTCCGAAGGAATCATCAAAGTAAAATATAAAATGTAAATAGTGTAGAAGTTGCACTGTTAATAAGTTATGAACAATGCAGTTCATCTCGAACCCGTGCAAATACACATGGCACACTCTGATTTGGCATATACTAAATGCTGATTCTTAAAAAACTCATGTTGAAATGAATTAACAGTCTATCAGGAATCCAGGTCCAGTTCTTTATTCAGAGATATGACACAAGTATGATCCCTGGCTAATTATTTATTGAAACAAAATTGTTCTAGTCTACCACAGAAAAGCCACTAGGTGCCAAAAGAATTCTCCGAAAATAAGTGAAAATGCCCCATTGTTTAGAGAGAATAGGTCGTAAATTTAGGATACTGACTTAAGCATGGCACTGAGGACAGCTTCCTTTGTAGGCAAAGCTGGTATTGCCCCTCTCTCTGTCACGGTCAATGCTCCACAGGCATTAGCAAACTTGAGAGCATCTCTCAGTTTATCCTCTTCCTGCAGGTTCAAATCACATAAATAGCTCTTCAGGAAATTATATATACACAACCCAGATGGCATCCAGAATGTAGAAAAGAAATTACTGAAGCAATGTAATATCCTAAATACCACTCAATATCTTTCATGTGATACGTATCCACCAATTACAAATATTTCAGTATTATATCCTGACCACGTGCAAGAATGGAAAACAAACGGAAAAAACACTAAAAGATAAGCCAGCCTGATAAACTAACAGTAATTATATGTTGGCACCCGTAGTTACCAATTGCTATCTGTGATATTACATGCACAGTTAACTGGGGCATTGATCACTGGCACCTAATTCTCAGTTGTATGTGGAACTTGTGCAGGGAGGTGACTTTTACAAAAGCCATTTTAGTTTTTTTTCTTTTCAATTTTTCCCCAAGTGGCAGGCATAAGCTGGTAATAATAAGATCTGCACATATTGTGCAAGGAAAAAAGAAAAGAAAATTCTTTTTGAAAATTCAAATGATAACAGAGATTTTACATGATATGGATTTCTAAAATTGTCAGATAAAACCTTTGGAAATTTGAACTGAGAAGTTTTTTGCTATTTCATCCAGCATGTGAAGGGCATATGAGGCAAATAAAGTGTTATAACATAATCACAAAATTTGTTTATTGTTTTCACAGACATGACCTTTTTGTGTCATTACCTAAAGTAGGAACCATCTATCTCATTTAAGGGTGAAAAGCAGAATAAAGTACACGGTCATGGTGGTTATATCGGTAGGCATAAGGTGGTTTTTCTTTTTAATGCATTTATTGAACAACTTGGACATAAAAAAGCATTGCTCTGACCACCACCTGAAGTCTGGTAAATACTTTAGTCTTTGGCTTTGCTATTTAGAATATTAAAATCACTAATCTATCTTTACCTCCAACACTGACTCACAGGACACTCAAAAAAGCTAGAGTGTAAGAAAGGCAAAAAATGAAACCGATGTTCCTTTTTCCATTTTATTTGGGTTTCTCTTTAATTTTCGTTAGGGTCTCATGATGCTTAACAAATATAACCGTCAAACAAGACTATGTGTGGTCAACATTGCCATCAAAATAGCTCTCTGGCAGATGATCCACCACCCATTTTTATTCAATATCTTTGTTTTGATAAATGGGTTGCTTTATTAACGAAAAAATCTTGCCTACCTCGAGCAAAGAAAGATCTACAGCTAATTGTGATAATATTCCAGCCACAAAAGCATCACCAGCACCAGTAGTGTCAACAGCATCCACCTTAAATCCCTTGACTCTACCACTGAAGTCCTGCAAAAAGAGGGGTATGAGAGTTTTCAAATGATTATCACCAAGAACATATTATAACTAGAAAGACAGTGGTTAAATGAACTTCTTTAAACGCTTCTAAGTTAGAAGTTAACTCACATGCTACATGCCACACATTCTTCCCTATAAGAGAATCAGTTAGCCAGAGAATTTTTTTTTTTTAAAAAAAATAGTCATTTACTTTAAGCCTTATTTTCCAATTAATAAATTTCCTACAACTTTATACTTTTAAAATGCAGATAAATTCTGATAATATTTTCACATAGATTTTAGTTCCAACTATTCTGCACAATCTGAATAGTAATATCATTCAACTTTGTACCTGATGAGGGCTGATTATTACAAGTCAAAACCCAGTAAGTGTGTGTGTTTTGTGAAATTAATTTGAACAGGGAAGGGTTCATTATCCTTTTGTTTGAATATTCAGAGATCTGTGCCAACTTGTTAATAATTAATCAGGTGCTGTCTAGGTAGATGGAAAAATTATTCATCTTTTTTGCATAAGGGCAATGGTTTTAGGTTTCTGTTCATTAACCAACATGTCAAAAATATTGGTTCATATATTTTTCTCAATGGTAATCAGTTTCACATCTTAAGCTGGAGAAAAAATAAATAAGGATACTGTTTGTGCAGCGATAACTTGGTTGTTCACCATTAATATCCTCATTTAAGATATTGAAGATAAGTCAAAGGGTGTTTGCCAAAAAAGTTTGGGCAGATGAGTTGAAAAGCATTGTAGAAGCTAGCATCTTTGGAAGGCTTACCTTGGTGTAATATCTGCAACCATCTGGGCCTTCTGTAACAAGTAGTAACTTGAGGTTTGGATGGAATAGTTTACGAACGACAGCGTCATCATAGGGATCTTCTCCTTTTGTGAGGAAAGAAATCTCTTCTTCACTTATCTGAAATTAATTAATCAGATTTGAGTCAGTACAAATGGTGTTGCTTCTCTGTTCCCCTGAAGTCTGCATTCTAGAAAAGGAAACAAGAAAAGTCTGCTATGAACTAAAGGATATATCGTAATATACTGAGCCCTACAGATTGATAGGCGACAAACCTTAATGATATCAGCTATCTCCCATATACTTAGAATTCCTTCTCTGGCACTTTCTGCAGAAGGCCATAAAGGAAGCCTCAGGTTAGGATCATAAGACAGAATTACACCAGCATCTTTTGCAGCCTTTGTGGCAGCTATGTGTGCTGACTTGCATGGATCTGTAATAAGACTTATAGAACCATAATGGAATATTTTGGCCTGCCAGAAAGTAATAATAGGGCAATATTAAAATATAAATTGATGAATCAAATTGAAGAGCCAAAGTGGACAACATCAACAGGAAATAGATACAGAAAAAGATTTTACTGAATGACCTTAATACAGAGAGTTGGCATGGTTACCTTTTTTATTAAGTCAAAATCAAGTTCAGATTCTTGAAGCAACATATCAGCACTAGGATTACGGTAAAACATGAACTCTCTTTCTCCATCCTTCCTCAAAGTAACAAATGCCAATGCAGTACGTGCACCAGGGTCAAAACGCATCCCTTCACTGTTTACATTATTTTCTTTCAATATATCGACGAGCATGTAACCAAACTCATCCTCACCAACCTGTTAAGTACAATAGAGAATTAGACTGCTATTAATAGGCAGAGAAATCTTTGGTCTGACCTCTAAGTTATGGAGTAGATTATTGCTAGAGATTCAATATATTTTAAGGTTGAGTATTCATGGATAAAAATTATGTCTATTCATTAACAGATTACATTGAATTTTGGGGTTCCTGGCTTCAATTTAAGATGGATGGACTAGGCTAACATAGCTACAGTCATCTTCAGGTGCGAATACGATTCTATTATTATGTGATCAGATGAGCACCAGAGATTCAAATCTTGGAATCTAGGGCTGCCTCCAATACAATACTTCACTATATGCTCATTGAGTTCTAAAAACAGCAAATGACGATAACTCTATATAATAATTCCCTGGGAAAATCATATGATAATCCATTCCTAGCATTACAAGTTTTTAACAGTTAAGACTGAGAACCAGCTGTAAGAATATAATCATGGACAAAACAATTTTTCTTAGTACATGCAGAAAAATTCATAGTCACATATTAACATGTTTCAATATTTTCATTAATTTGCAATCAGATACATTTTCCTATGCCCTGTTGGGATGCGTCACATTGTTTATGACCTATGAATAATGCAGCTTACAATAGATTTTGAATTCAATTAATATATTGATTCTTGTATAAAGGGACTATTCAGTTGACCAACAATAAAAGTGATACAACGTGAAGGTTAAGTTCATAAGCTTACAGGCAAGAACCCCACAAAAAGGTAAGTTACTACTACAGGCTATATATCTCAATCACTAGAAATCACCAACTCACGATGTAAAATATGGTAGAGAAATATGACTATTCTTGCATGCATCGTCTTGCTGCAAGACACAAGGATAAAATCTTCAAGCAAGTTCAGTATCGGCTGTATGATTCAGTTTCAATAAAGGCTGTATATTTTTTGTGATACCTTGCCAATAAAAGCTGATGAGCCACCTAAACGAGCTATGCCTACAGCAACATTAGCAGGGGCACCACCTGGAGCCTTTTTAAACGCTGGTGCTTCAGACAAGGAAAGCCCACTAGTAGTTGGAACAAAATCAATGAGCATTTCCCCAAAGCTAACCACAAGCGGCGATTCTTTTGTTTCAGGCGCCCCATCACCAGAATATGCATTCCCTAACAAAAATTAACACTCCCAAGTGAAAAATTAGAAGCAAACAAGCACTTGAACTGCTTAAATTTAAAGCTATTTAGCATAAGCTAAACCCAGAATCATGCCAAAATGACGTAGACATGCATTAGCTCTTGATCAAGGTCAAATTAAATGACATAACACATGGAAGTGCCATAATTGGAATACCTTTAACATTCAATCGGACAATCGGAGGGGAAATGGGGAAAGAAAACCCCGATGGTTTGACAGTGGGGTGACCAAACTTGACCGAATTCCGGGGGTGGGAAGGGACGCTTCTGAAGCAGAGAGTAGCAGAGTGAAGAGCCATGGAAAAGGAGGAAGAAACACTAACACTTCAAGTGAATATTTGAGTGTTGAAAGCGAATCTTTTGACAAAAGAAGGAAATGGGTTTGATGATAATGCATGAAGAGAAGGGATGTGGAGGATTAAAAAGACTTTGGAATGGCCGAAAGAGAATGCAAGTTGGGTGGATTACAGAGTGATGGCCGGCGTGTGAGTTTGTGAGTAGCGGAATAAGCAATGAGAGACTTCTGTTTAAGTCAAATACTGGGTGTGTTTGGAAGAGCGATGGGAAAAATAGAGTTTCTCAATTTAGCGGTTGGTAATTTCAATTTTGGTAAAAGCTCGATTGTGTAATGTGATTTATGTTTGGAACAGCGGTGGGAAAAATGACTTTTGTAAAAATAAAACTTGTTTGGATTGACTTAAGTACAAGTGACTTTTGTGATAATAGTAAGAGAGAGTGGGTGGAAAAATATTTTAAAGAGTTAAAAACACCAAAAAATAGTTTAAAATAATTTTTGGAACTGAAAAAGTACATTAAAGATAAAATTGCAATCAGTCTGATAACATATTGGGTACAGTTGAAAAAATATTTTAAGGGTTAAAAGCACCAAATAATAGTTGAAATTAATTTTTGTAGCAAAAAAAGTACATTAAGGGTAAAATTACAATAAGTCTGATAGTACACTGGACACAACTGAAAAAATATGTTAACCATTTTCACTCTGCCCAAAAGCTAAATCAGTAAAAGCTGAGAAATGGAGCTTATGCCAAAAGCTATTAAGATAGAATTAAGCTCGATTGCTCAACGCTGCAACCAAACACACACTTTTTTTTTTCCAGTTGAGCCATTGAGCTTATGAGCTCAAACGCTCAATTTGGGGGCTCAAACGCCCCCCCCCCCCCCCCCCCCCCAAACACACTCACTATTGTTGCTTATTGTGTCCGCCGTTTTGTCCTGCCTCTGGTTCGCTCTGGGACCCTACCCTGACTCTTTTTTTTTTTTTTTTTTGGCCCGAAGGACCCTCTGACTCTAACCCTCTAATCTTGTCAAAAATTTATGTTATTATTACATTGATTAGCTTAGGTCCTTAGGCTTTGTTATTTTTCGGTGATTTCCTTAAACTAATAAATATAAATATAAATATAAATAGAAGTATCATTCTGATCTTATTTATAAATTCTTTTTAATTAAATCTCACATATTAAGAAGAGGTAGTTAACTCAATGATTATGCGATAAATTTTTAATTATGCCCTCATTTATGAATAGATACTTTTTAATTCTTTCTTCTCTATTTATTTTTAAATTATTTCTTTATTGGTACAATAAATAGGGGTAAAATTATCACAATCTCATTTACTACACTGAAACTGAATTTATAAATAGAACAAAATCTATTAATAAAAAAGGTTTATAAATAGAACCAAAATAATATGAACTAGCTTCTCTTTCTTCATTTATTTGCTATTGAGACATCCCCCATTGAAATGACGGATTTTTCACAAATAATTCAAATTAAATAGATATTTCTACTTTCATTTTCTATTTTATGTGTTTTGGAAAAAGCAGAAACACAATAAATGTAGTTGAAGAAAATATTTATATTAAGTTGCTTATATTCATTATGTTAAGTTTTCCGACAATATGAAATTATGTGGCCTATTTTTAAATATTATTATTTAATTATAAATAGGACAAATGGTTATATGTGATTAGAAAACTTGACAGATCATAAGAAAAATTAATAGTTCATCTTTAGATTCATATTTTGTTATTTTTAAATCTATGTAAATTATTTTCATTCGTACACACAAAAAGAATTCAAAATAGAATTCACATGGATAATATGTATGTCAAATTTCTTATATCCATTATGTAAGTTTTTCAATTATTTGTCGCCTTATGTTCTATTTTATTCATATAAGTTTATAGTTAAATGATAATATTTAAAAAAAATGACATATAGCTGCATGTAATTGGAGAACTTAATATGAGTATGGTCCAATCCATATTGGTCCATGAATGTCTTTGATAAATCATTTGGGCTTAGACCGACGGAAAAGGACGCTATTTCAAACATTTTGTTGGGCCTGTGAACATGAATTCATAGGATTACCGATTCCAAAGATATTAGGCCCAAATTTTAAGGCGACCTCATTTCTAAGAGATGAACCGAACTTGCAATGCACCATTGTGAAGCGAGCCCAAGAGAAAAACCCTTCAAACACATTATACATCCAGGTGCTAATGGCAAACATAATGGCATAACTTTGATTTTCCCCGAGCATGTGTCTTTTGCGTAGAAAAAGAAGTCTCGCCTATAAAAGGAAGTAAAAATATCTATGAAATTTTATTGAAAGTACATTTAGCATTATATACGTTTCAGAGGTGCAAAAGTATCCGGGAATATTCAAAATTGAAATAAAAATGTTAGTACCGTTAAATTTGATTTAATAATGTTATTTTTTATAGTGGGACCCACTATCTTTTTTTTTTTACTTTTACATATGCATATATAATGATGTTAGGTCAAATTTAACAGAACTTTCATTTTTACTTCCATTTTAAATATTCATAAGCATTTTTGTATCTCTAAAATATATATAGTGTTAAACGCACTTTTGTTAAATGTTGATAGACATTTTTGTACCTTGTTTTTTTTGCCTGAGACATTTTTGTACCTTCACCCATTATAAAATGTTAGTGACAATTAAAAACCAAAGCCCATTTGATCCAATATTTAACGTGTTTAATAGGCTATAAGTTACACCTTCCGACATATAATCCTATATATATATATATATATATATTTCAGGGATGAATTATTCTTTATTTATGTGAAACACTAATAACTTAGCTTAAATTTCTAATACTACACATCATTTTTTTCCCCTCCATTAATTAATGGTTAGTCTTATTGCACTTTTTTTTCCTACTTGCTAATTCTCTCTTTCGCTCACTCCCATAAAAAACAATATTTTTGAAAAATAAGTTACATTTTATTTACTTATCTATTGTTTTAAGCCAATTTTAAGTAACATTTTGATGTACAAAACTCAATTGTTTGTATTTTATAAAAAGAACTGAACCAGGCATGGAACTCTAAAGAAAGAGAATAATATCCAAACAGCAATAAAGAGAAAAGGAGGTAAAAACTTCGCTGCATAACTTTCCTCTATTTTTTCTGACCGTTGCTTCTCAATGGTCGTTGGTTTCCGACGCTGTTTCGCCGTGATCGACGTCAATCTGATGCATTGTCTTCCATTCCGACGCTGCTCTCCTATTTCCGACTCCGATCTGAGCTTGCTTCTCCCGTTTCGGCGCTGATCTGTGCTAATCCGAAGTTCCGTCAATCTAAGCTTGCTTTTCCGTTGATCTGAACATCTGCCTGGTAACGTCGATGTGCTTTGCTGCAGTCTGTTCGAATTGGCGTTTCCAGGTGCTTTGTGTTGCTTAGCTTTGTCTGTTCGAATTGCTTTGCTGCAGTTTTTTTTTAAATTCTGGTCTGAGGAGGAAAAAAAATAAAGAGAGAGAGAGTGGAGAGAAAAGTAAAGAAAAGTAAAATTATTTGTTGTATGCTCAAGATATGAACGAGCGGGAGAGAGAACGTAGTCCCATGAGAATGGTTTTGGCACCAATGCTGGAGGAGAGGGAGGCCTTGAAGCATAGTAGGAAGAAAATTCGTGATGATGATGAAGAGTTCACAAATAAGCAATCCTTAGCCCCATGGGTTGAGGATTGGATGAGTGACGATAATATTGTACAGGAAACCACCATACCTGAAGCACCTAAACGGTCATACAAGGATGCATGTGTGGAGGATCAGACGCAGAATAATTGTTCAGATGATGAAGAAGAATGGTGGAGAGGGGATGGATGGAAGTCTAGGATTGAAGTGGAGATGACGAAGAATGGACCAAACATAATTGTGTCTCCGGAGTTTAGAAAGAAGCTAGCGCAGAAATGGTCGATATCGTTGTTCGTTAGACTCCTTGGCAGGATGGTGCGTGAGGATCAATTGGGTTGTAAACTACAACAGCTGTAGGGACGTAGAGGCCAGGTTGAAACTATTGAGATAGGATCCGGGTATTTTTTGGTTCGTATGAGCAATAAGGAGAACTATGATTTTGCATTAATAGGAGACCCTTGGTTATATATGGATCACTACCTAGCAGTGCAACCATGGAAGTCAGAGTTTGATCCTGACTCTAGTGAGGTTTCCAAAATCGCAGCGTGGGTGAGAATTCTTAAATTCCCAGTTGATTTCTATGATAAGGGTATTTTATATGTCGTGGGTAACCAAATTAGAAGGGTTCTAAAAGTGGATACAAACACCCTTCGGAAAACAAAGGTCGTTTTACTCGTATGTGTGTTGAAGTCGATTTAAGTGCGCCTTTACTTCTGTCATTGATGATTAATGGGAAAGAGAAGAAGATTGTTTATGAGGGTTTGCTTGTGATTTGCTTCTCATGTGGACGGTACAACCACGAAACGACTAATTGCCTTAATAATCAAGCAATAAGCACGTTAAAGTCGCCATGCATGTCGAACCCGTCGGCTTCCACAGATACAACACAAGAGCCTACATGCTCTAAGACCGCAGCCAGGATGTATAGGGAGTGGATGGTCGCACCGAGTCGTAGAAGGGGACAATGGATCTCGAACACAGGGAAGAGTAATCATGGGCGTGAGTCTAGGAGTGATTTACGTTCTCGAAATATGGGAGGAGGATCACATTTTGAGGCTCTTAATGTTGAAGATATGGGAATTAATGATGGAGGTTATAATGATAGTGCAAATCAAGGCAAGATTCGTGATAGTTCAAAGCCAGGAGAAAGATCGCGTGAATCAAAAGGGAACTCTGGTCATCTAATTGAAATAAGTAAGGGAGTAAGGGGAATAAAGGATCGGACAATCTGAATGTAGGAAAAAAAGAGAGAATTTATGAGAATCCGAATAGTGTTGGCCAATTAAAGACGTTGAATAAAACATGTGCGACACAGACAGCTAAGAAGAAAGGGATTGAGGAGGGAGCTTCCCACAGAACTTTAAGTATGGGCTTGAAAATGCAGCAAACAAGAACTCAAGTGGACTCTCATTTGTTGAACTCTCACATGTTAACTCATAAAGCCGAATCGTCATATAATTTAAGTGGGGAGGCTGGGTTACGAATTAAAAAAAATATTATTCAAATAGACCCTAATTCCACTACTATCCGCCTAAAAGCCACTGATCCTCTTGACCCAGGTGCAGAACGAGGGGAGAATTTTGCAAGTCCATTTAATCCACTTGGGACTATTGATGAATGGTGTTGTTGAGGTGCAGGAGGGACATATGTCTCAATAATAACTGATTTGGTTGTGCTCTTCTTCATATTTATCAATTTTTTATGATTATTATGACTTGGAATACTCAGGGTGCCGGTGGTGCCTCTTTTACCAGATTACTTAGTGATGTTGTTGTCAAACATGGTGTTAATTTCTTTGCTTTGTTAGAGCCCAGACAGCAAGGGATGAAAGCCAAGCTCATTGCAAGGAAATTGGGATGGGCGAATATGCACATTGTAGAAGCTCGGGAATTTAGTAGAGGTATATGGTTATTCTGGGATTCTACATTTCATTTTTCTATGACTTATTGTGGTGATCAATTTGTTCATGGAATGGTTAACAAAGGCACAAGTGTAGAGTGGTCTCTTACTGTGGTCTATGGGAATCCAAATATGGTTATTAGATGACAACTTTGGCCCACTCTTGAGGGTATTCAACAATCGATTGCTGGAGGCTGGGTGGTGATTGGAGATTTCAATGCTGTTTCATGTCCTGAAGAATGCTGGAGTAAGAAACACAGGGAGAATACAGGTATTGATAGGTCCTTCCGAAATTGGTTATTGGATAGTGAGTTACTTGATATTGGTTTTAGTGGACCTCGATTTACATAGGGCAATTTGATTACCTAAAGCAGAATTGATAGGGCCTTGGTGAATAATTGTTGGTTTACAGATAATCCTAATGCAACTGTGACACACTTGCCAAAATATAAGTCCGATCATTATTCGGTGCTTCTGGATACTGAATCTCATGTTGTTACTGTAAAGAATCGAAGACCTTTTAGATTCTTTACCCCTGGGTTATGCATGAAGATTTCAAGAATTTTATGCAGCGTCACTGGGGGTTGGGGGACGACTGGTGCAGATCCATAGATTAGTTCATGGAGGATTTGAGGCTATGAAATAAGGAGGTTTTCAGTAACATCTTCTATATAAAAGAAAGTTTATATCGACGATTAGATGGGATTAATGCAAAGATAGCTTCGGTTGGTATCTCCGAGTCTCTTGAAAAGTTACGAGGGGAGCTATGGGGCGAGCTGGAGAAACTCTTGACACGGGAAGAAGTCATGTGGCTACAATACTCTCGAGTTAACTGGTATGTGGATGGGGATCGTAATACCAAATATTTCCATTCAGTGGCTAACAGTAGGCGAAGAAGGAATAAAATAGAGGCTTTAAAGCTTGACACTGGGGAGTGGACATATGATGCGGCTGAAATTATGAAAATGGGAAGTCAGTTCTTTGAAAATTTATATATGGAGACCCAGATATATAATGGATCTTTGGTTTTTGGATGCACTTATCCTGTTATTGATGACATAAATATGCGTACTCTGGGGAGATCGATTGAAGATCACGGGATTAGACGAGCTTTGTTTGATATGGGGCCTTTGAAAGCACCAGAACCAGACGGTTTCAACCCGTTATTTTATCAGAGCCAATAGGAAATGGTGGGACCGTCAGTGATTGACTTAGTTAAAAAAGTCTTTAATGATCCTATGTGGATATGACAAATCAATGCCACTCAAATTGTACTTATACCAAAGGTGGAACATCCTGAGACGATTAAAGATTTCCGTCCCATAAGTCTTTGCAATGTTGTATACAAAATAGTTACGAAAGTTATATCAAATAGACTCAAGGCAGTCATGCCTTTAGTGATAGCCCCGAATTAGTGCAGTTTTGTGGAAGGGCGCTAGAGCTCGGACAATATTATCCTAGTTCAGGAGATCATTCACTCTATGAAGTCCTTAAAGAGGAAAAAGGGTTTTATGGCCATTAAGATCGATTTGAAGAAATCTTATGACCGGGTCAGATGGAGTTTTATTTCTGAATGCTTAAGAGAGCTCAAGATCCCTGACTATCTTCTTAGAGTTATTCAAGCTTGTATCTCAACGTCTCAAATGCAACTGATTTAGAACGGAAAAGCTACTAATATGTTTTGCCCTTCCCGTGGAGTTCGACAGGGTGACCCAATATCGCCGTATCTTTTTGTTATCATGATGGAAACGTTGGGCATCTCATCCAAATAGCAGTAAATGAGGGTGACTGGAAACCTTTTAGGCACTCTAAAAGAGGTACTCCTGTCTCTCATATTTTTTTTGCTGATGATCTCATTTTGTTTGTAAAAGCATATCTTGATCATGCAGGGGTTATGAAGGCCATCCTGGATGACTTCTGCGATATTTCGGGCTAGAAAGTGAATGCTGGAAAGTCAAGAATTTACTTCTCAAGAAATGTGAATCATATCAGGTGCAAAGAAATCAGTGAGTTTTTGAATTTTACTCCGACGTCGAATTTGGGGAAATACCTGGGAATGCCTATATTACATGAACGGAGCTCAAAGGCAACGTATAATTTCCTCCTGAATAAGATGGATGCTCGTCTGGCGAATTGGAAGTCCAACATGCTATCGATGGCAGCCAGGCATACTCTAGTGTCCTCTGTAATATTGGCTATGCCATCTTATACTATACAAATAGTGCCTCTACCTTTGGGAACTTGAGATGAAATTGACAAATGATGTCGTAACTTCCTCTAGGGTAGTAGCTCAGTTAGTAGAAAACCGCATATAGTCTCCTGGGATTTGGTGTGTGCACGTAAAGAAAATGAAGGCCTTGGTCTCAGGAAGGCTCGTTACCAGAACCAGGCTTTCATGATGAAGCTTGGATAGAATATGATTAATAGACAAGACTCACTCTGGGTTAAGTTTTTGCGTGAAAAGTATAAAGCCGGCAATAATATTATTCCTAAAATTGAAAAGCGTCGGTCGGAGTCAAGTACATGGAAGGGTATTCGTAACAATTGGGAGAAGGTTAATAATAGTATAACATGGAGAGTAGCAAATGAAGATAATATATCTTTCTGGAACGATGTGTGGGTGCCACATTTGGATAAGCTTCAGAGTTTAGTAACCCAAGCATTGCCTAGAGATGTTACTAAATGGAGAGTAGCTGACTGCATCACTCCCTCCGGACAATGGGATATGAGCAAGTTTGATCATCTACTCCCAGGACATGTATGTACCGCTATCAGACGGGTTAATATCTGTCAGCTAAATGGAGATGATTTCCTAGCATGGAGATGGTCTTCTGATGGAAATTTCTCCCTTAGCTCTGCTTACAAATACATGGTGGGTACCCCACAGGCTCACACTAAATACCGATGGAAATGTGTTTGGAAAATGAAGGTCCCTTAAAGGTACCGTACTTTCTTGTGGCTGTGCTTTCATGGCCGTTTAATGACGAACATGGAATGGTTCCATCGTGGTAGTCATCCTACGGGTACTTGTGAAGTATGCCAAAATGCACATGAGTCAATACTCCACGTTCTACGGGATTGCCCGACCATTTCTGAATTTTGGAATAGTTTCTTATCGCCGGGTTGACGGGATCTATTTTTTGGCATATTGGATAGAACTGACTGGCTTGCATGGTGTATGGAGAGAAAGGATGTTGTACAGGGTTTTGAGTTTCATCTTTGGTTTACCGTCTTATGCCGATATATCTGGTTGGCTCGTAATAACCGTTGTTTTAACAACAATTCTTGGAGTACAAATGTCATTTTAGCCCATGCTTGTGCATGCTTAGCATGCGGTAATACAAGCTTGTGTAAAAACCATAATTAGAAAGAGAGTTGTACACATTGGAAACCACCTCCGCCTGGGTAGGTGAAGATTAATACTGATGGATTCAGGAGTGACAACTTAGGGATGTGCACTTGTGGTGGTGTATTGCGAGATCACAATGGTGAGTTTTTGCTGGGGTACATGTATCGAATTGGCCAAGGGACGGTGGTCTCTGCTGAAGCTTGGGGTGTATTGTGGGGTCTTAAAATTGCCTGGGATAGAGGATATAGACAAATCCTGATTGAAAGTGATTGTAGTGAAGTCATGGAACTTATTCAGGCAACGGTGTCTCAAGAACACCCAGATTTTCAACTTATCATAGAGATTCGCACGTTGATGGCTCATGACTGGAAAGTCGGAATGTTACATTGTAATCGAGATGTTAACACAATTACAAACGCCATGGCAAAGGAAGCTTGGAAAATGGCGTTGGATCTCCATATCACTGAATCGCCTCCTGTAGTTATTACGAGCTTATTACTTATTGATCAAAATAGGTCGAGATCGCAAGTAGACTCAAGATGATAGCTTCTGAGTTGTTTATAGTTTTTCATGTACTATAAAAAAAAAGAGAAAATAATATCCACATAAGTCATAACGTACAAGAAAGAAAGAATAAGGATAAGTAAAAGCCACGTATGCCTTCTGCCTTTCTCTCTCCAATAAAGGAGACACAATATTTGAAGAGTAAGGAAACAACAATAGTTTCATATCAAATCAAAGTTAATTGATTGTGCAATTCATGTTATGACCCCAAGTGTATGTTGGGGTTAATTTTTAAAAAATAATTTTTATTATTTATAAAATAGATATATGAGAATAATTTTATTTCAATTTATAGAAAAAGACTTTTAAAACCTTGATTTTAACTTTTCTCAAACACTCATTAAAATTGGCAACTGCACGAGGAAAAAATGAATTTATGTTCCTTAATCCTTACCTACCATCCTCCATCATTACCCAATGGGAGGAGAGATAAATTGTTTATAAATAATAAAACTTAAAGGACTGTTTAATTTAATTTTTGCCCTGCCCTTGAGTGATTATCGAGGGAGATGGGAGGGACGAAGGGCAATAAATTTATGGAAGAAGAGAGAGGTTGGTTGAAAAGGGCAGATGAGAGAGCAAGAAGCTCATTCATTATAAAAGCTTCGACTTTTGACAGCAATACATTGCAATGCGTGGCAGTTTGTAATTGGTTAGCCGGTAAAGCTTGTTACCCAATCAAAATGGCAAATTGGCAACGGATCCAGGGGGAATTTTTTTTTAAGTTTTTAAAAAATATACACTCCCTCTGGTTTTTTATCGAAGCAATTTTTATTTTTGTCATGTAAAATGAACAGACGATTACTTAAAAAAATAAATGTGTTGAAAATATCATGTTTCTTTTAAATATATCTCCACTTATGAAGAGAGTATAAGAGAGAGAATGAGTAAAAAATATAAAAGAGTATGGGTATAAAATATAAAATAAAATATATAATAAATAAGTAAATGAAAGAGAATTAATGGTGAGTGTGAGGTAATTAATATAAATATATATAATTAATAGAGGTAGAAAAAGAAAAGATAATTTAAATTTTAAGACACAAAGAGAAAATTGTTTATAAAAAAGATTAATCCTACAAAAAAAAAGGTTGCTCATGTACAGGAGGGAGTTTTAAATAGAAGGAGCTTACCAACTATTTCATCATTATCGTTATATAATGTCACATTTTAATAATAGTTTATTTTTAGGTAATAAATGTTTATAAATTGTGATTCACGGTATATAAGGTAAGTATGTGAGAGGAGTTTTATCTCGGCTTACGTAATAAAAACTTATTTTTTAAGAAAACGTTGAACCAAACAAGCTTAATGTTCCTGGACTTTGCTTATTTGACTGTGTTCATGGGAAAACTTTAGAAGGCCCTACGTGCGCTCACTTTGATTTGGATGCTTCTCAACTAACACACATTCAATGACTTAACTAATATTCCGTGATTTATATGAATTATTCCCTCCAGTCCTATTTATAAACATTTTTTTTTTATTGTGCAAAACGAACTGGTAGTTAAAAACAATAAGTGTGTAAAAAATGTCATGTTTTCTCCATATATGCCCCTATTTATGAAAAGAGTATATGAGAGAGAATATATAAAAAGTATGAGAGATAATGAGTATTAGATATAATAAAGAATGAGTATTTAATAAAGATAAAATAGGAACAAATAGCTTATATTTTCAAATAAAAAATAAAATTTTTTTATAAAATAGACTAATCTTATAAAAAAAATGATTTATAAATAAGAGTGGAGAGAGTATTAGTTAAACAACACGTCTTATATTTTGCACAAGGAGTACTCCTTAACATTACATGAAGGTAAAGTGGGGCATCTTTATTTATTGAAAGAGGAAACATGAAACTCGTTGTTAAAAAGCAATTCATCTTGTTCAACAAGAGTAGATCCGCTCCCACAACTGTCATCTGACAAGATATTTTTGGTTTTTTAAACGCTTTTTCAGGGAGGCAGACGTGATTTTTTTTATAAGCTTTCGACTTTTTCAATTCTCTATCCCCCTTCATGCTCAGTATTATTTTAAACCATAGGAACCTACCTAAAAATTAAGTACAATTATAGGGTATTAATTTTTTTGTAGCTTTTTAAGATATGTTGATGTTGGGTCACAAAATATGGATATTTAGTTTGTGGGATGAAATGGGAAAGAACTAAAGAAGAATATGTGGAGGGCACAATCTGGCCACGTGAGGGAGAAGTTGACGGATACTACTAGGTCCTACCAAAAACCGTGTAACACATATTCCCTTTCATCATAAATATAAGATAGAATTAATTTTTTAATAGATTAATGAAATTAAATAAATTAATTATTCATATTATATATTGTATATCATTAGATTATATATCAGTTTATAAGTTAGTCAATATAATTTAGAGAAAAATGATAAATATAAATATTTTAAAATAATTTAATTATTTTTCTTAAATTTTTTTAAAAAATAAACCTCATCTTATATTTAATACTCGAGGGGGTTAATATATATATATATATATATATATATATATAGGATCTGCCAGTTTGGTATTGCTATTAGCCTAGTAGGGTGCGCTGCCGCTCTCGTTCAATGGACTCGTCACTCCACCACCACCGATTGCTCTTCCTCCGCATTTGCCTGCGACTTCAAATTAAATTATAGCCATGAACTCAACTCCGTGTGGTCCCCCACCTTCAATTAAGCCCTCAATTGTGCTTCACTCTTTCTTTATCAGTTATAGGTGTTTTTCTCTTAAATCTTTTCTATATTATAAGTTATGATTTAAAAATATTTATAAATTAAAATTAAGTTATTCTAAATAAGTACTTAAGTTCTTCTTGTATATTTTTTTAGGCTTGATTTCATTGTTAACTCTTATAATTTGATTGAATTTTGACTTTGATACTTATATTTTTTAATGGTTAGTTTTGATTCTTATAGTTTAATAAAATTTTGGTGAGTTTAATGACTAGTCCATATATCTTTAACGAGTTGTATTTTTTAGTTTAAACTCAAAATAAAGCCTTATAAAATTTTATGGACCAAAATGAACAACTTAATTTGAACTAATACAGTGTTAGTTTAACGGTGTAAGTCTCTATTAGATTCCTCCAGATCTCAAATTCGAGTCTCAGATAAGCCACTTTGTGTTGTGAGTGGCAGCCACAAACTCCGAATCGGAAACCAGGTGATAATATAAAAAAAAATAATGATTTGAAACTATATGAATTAAAACAAAAATTTTATTAAATTGTAAGGCCTAACAATAATATTAACCGCATTTTAAATTAGAGAGGTAAACACTAAAAACCTAATGTTACCGGTGACTTCCCACTTATAAAGGAGTTTTTATACCACTAAGCTAAGCTATAAGGTGATTAGCGTCTTTCTTCTTCTGGTAAAGAAAAATCATATTCATAGGATTACATACTCGTTTGTGATAGTTTATTTTTTACTTATAAGTGTTTATAAATTATGATTTACGATATACGAAATAAGTATATGAAAGAAATTTTATTTCGACTTACGAAATAAACATTTATCACCTTAAAATAAGCTATCCCAAACTACCCCACATATGTAAAACCATATATACCAAAGTGAAATCAGATATGACTCCATTTTCATATCTTTCCTAACACTGCGTTTTATTTATATCCATTCATTTTGCAAGATTTGGTGTCCACTCATCTCTCACCACCTCACCACCTCACCACCCACTAAGCCTAACCTCCTCCTCTTTACACGTGAACTCGTTTCTTAACATTCAACTCTCCGTTGTTTTTACTCTTCTATTCTCTTATTTAGAGAGAATATTTCATATATGTGTGTGTGCAATTTCTTTTTAAACTTCGCATCTAAATTCTCTTATCAATCTCATTGTCGACATGATGAGTGCTTTATACTTATAATGTACTTCTAATGAAGTCTCGAGAGCCATCTTACCTAAAGTGTGTTTGGATTAGCTTTTTTTAATAGCTTCTGGAGAAAAAATGAAGAATAACTTTTGGAGAATAGATTATAAGAAGAATAGATTGTGAGAAAAAAGTGATTTTGATAAAATGAGAGTGTTTGGATGTTTTGATCAGAATAGCTTTTTTCATGGTCAAATTACATAAAAGGACATTAACTTTTGTGATAATTACATATAAAGAATAAGATTATATTTTATGTATTATTTAAGGATTTATATCAAATTTAACAGCCAAGTTTTTCCTGAAGAACGTCTGGTACAAATAAATTTTGGAAGATGGAAAATAACAATGAACAATTAACAAGGATATAAATTTAACAAAACCGTTAAATTTGACCTAACGGAGTTAAATTATAAGAGAAGAAAACATCTAACGGTATTAAAAATGATACATCTTAACCCATTATTTAACATTAAATTTCATAATTAATACCAAAAATGAAATAATTTTGTCTATATGTAATGTTAATTAATTTAACTAATTTTTTTTAATATAATTAAATTAGATAAATAAGTCTTAAATAGGATAAGAGGGAGTATTAAAATTTTAAAATTTTAAAATTCTAAAAAAAAAAAAGAGAAAAAACGTTGAAATTCAAAAAAATAAAAAAGATGAGAGAGAGAGTGTGTTGTGGGGCCCACAAACATAAAAAGAACCAATGAGAATGAGAGAGTGGGACCCACAAAATTGAAAAAGTAAGAAAAAATGGATTGTTCCCAAACCAAGGTTTGGGCCTCCCAAACCATGGTTTGACATGGAAAATGGATTATTCAAAAATTGTGAGTGTTTGGATGAATATTTTCCAAACCATGGTTTGGCCTCAAAAGCAATTTTTTTAATTGCATCCAAACACACACAAAAGAGAAAGTTAAACTAAACGGAAATAGTATTTTATCATATTTTTAACTGACCCTTTTCTCAATAATAATTGTTTTTTTCTTCTAACTTAACCAAACCAAACTTTATACACACAAAATACACTAAAATAAAATTTTTAGTATAAGACATATCCTTCTACTCTTAATATAAGCGTTGCTTAACTAATTTAAGTAAATTAAGAAAGCTAGATAAATTATTTAATTATAACAAATATGATCTAATCTCTCCAAAATATCCATGTATAACATTAGATTATATATCAATTTATAAGTTAAGTAGTTTGGAAAAATGATAGATATTAGAAATAAAATGAATTGAGGTCTTATATTTAGAACTAAAATTAACATCTTAATTAGCTCCGAACAGGACCGGAGGAGTATTATTATAAAGGGTTATTAAGGTGAAATTTAGTAAGGAAGTTTTTTTAGTAGGAGCATATGACACAATTAAGTTTTGAGTGGTGCAAAAGTAAATACAATATTTTGAAAAAAGATGTAATTTTGGCAAACCCGTTAAATTGATTTAAACATCCATTATAAAACTATGGGAAGAATAAGTGGGTTCCACATAAAAAAAAGATAAATGTTTGAATTAATTTAACAAAATTGATAAAATTGCTTTGTTTTTAAAAGATTGTATTCCATCCAGTTTTATTTATAAGAGCTTAATAATCAAATTACGTGGTTTAAAAAAAAGGTTAAAGTTAGTTAAAATTTAAAAATAATAACTATGTCTGAAATAAAGTTTATTTTCTAAGGATGCCTTAATTTATAAGGGGTAAGTAAGAGAAAGAAATAAAGTAAATATGAATATCATCAACATTTTAATTAATACAATACATATAATTAATGAAGGTTAAAAATGAAAAAAAAACTTATTAAATGTTCAGACAATTTTTGTCGGACTCTTAAAAAAAGAACCAAACTAAGATAATTCAAATTTTGGGTTACTCAATCTTTAAAATTTAATTGTGTCATACGCTCATGACAATAAATTTAATTACTAAAACTGCACATTAGCCCTGTTGTAAATATTGCTCATCCCTTGAATTTTGTACTGTACAGTTTATGAAAGCGTCAAATTGTCAATAGAGCAAGGGGTATTGTTTGTTTACATGAATAATTGAATATCACCCCGATCGAGCTTTGCAAGTATTTCTAGAATAAATGTATTTTTATTGAAACAATTGAAGTTTGGTGTCAATAAATGTTTAAAATTAGGGGAAGTCTTGCAACCTCCTTGACAAAGGCTGAATTTGAATTTTGAACTTACAAGTTAGAATAGTTTCCGTTTTTTTATGATTTTGGGGACAACATCTTCACATCAAAGGCATATCTGTTTTGATCCTGCAAGCATCAACCAGATTTTTGGCGGATTCATGTGAGTAAAGGTCACATGGTCAGCTTTGTTTCCTACTTTGCTCATATCCTACGGGCTAAGGAGGGGCACGTAAGTAATTTCATTATAAACGCGTCAAATATTTATTGGTCTCTAGACATCACCTCAGTCCTTTAAATACTAATTCGCTCCCTTCACGACGCGGCCTTCTACTTCGAAAACGCGTTAAAGGAAGAAAGACGCGTGAAGTGAAGGTGAAGGCCACTACTCTTGTGTGGGTCTCTCTCTCTCTTCTTGCTTTCCGATGGACGAAGAAACTCGCCGGATCTTCAACAAGTTCGACATTAACGGCGACGGAAAGATCTCCAGCTCTGAGCTGAAGAAGATGCTGCTCACACTCGACTCCAAAACGACGTCGAAGGAGATCAAGCGCATCATGGCCGAGCTTGACAAAAACGGTGACGGCTACATTGATCTCAAGGAGTTCGCCGACTTCCACCAATCTGGCGTTGACAAGCTCGCCGATTCAAGGGAGCTCCGCGACGCCTTTGATCTGTACGATTTGGACAAGAACGGACTGATCTCCGTCACTGAGTTGCATGCCGTGCTGCGAAAGTTAGGGGAGAAGAGATCCTTGAGCGACTGCCGGAAAATTATCAGCTCCGTCGACACCGACGGCGATGGTAACGTCAATTTCGAGGAGTTCAAGAGGATGATGACTCGCGCCTAGAAGAACCAAACCAAATGTCGAACGGTAGGTGAATACTTGAAGTGTGATTGTGGAGATTATCTGCAGTATTTACATGCAATCATGCAATATTATGGATTGAATTCTCTGCAATCGTTTCTAGTGTTAGATTAACGTCCTACTATTAGCGAATGATCGATTAATTGTATCAATACTTTCCTTTAACGTCACTGATCGTATCCAGTATCTCGTGTTTTATAATTTTATAGTCCATTATTGCTACTAACCATTTTCATACTTCATCAGAAGTCTAGGTCACCGCCCAACGAGATCATCGTATTTTTAAAGATCACGCCGGGCGGGACCTGGCTTCCCTCCGCTGCCAGGTCCGTTCGCTGCCCATTTTTTTCTTGAAAGCACACCAAAAGTAGTCTGAGAGAGGGATGCGGCTGAATTTTTTTTGGTCCAAAAAAATGGTATTTAATATTTTAAAATATTTTTTTTACGTATTTTAATATTTTAAAATATTTTTTAAATAACATATAGTATTCTAAAAAATTTTTTAGTGCTTTTAACTATTTAAAATATTTTTCAGTTGTATTCAATGTGTTAGCAGACTGATTACAATTTTATTCTTAATGTATTTTTTCAGCTCTAAAAATTAATTTAAAATATATTTTGTGTTTTTAACCATTTAAAATATTTTTTCAGTTGTACCCAGTATTTTAAAACACTGATTACAATTTTACTGTTAATGTATTTTTCTTAGTAGTAACGAGCACCAAAAACTTAGAATACTGGTTTATTGATTTCCACCACACTCTAAAATATTTTTCCAATAGAACCTAATATTTTAAAGTAATTTTTGAAGCTGAAAAATACATTAGTTAACACATTATGTACAATTAAAAAAAATATTTTAAGAGGTTAAAAATACTAAAAATTATTTTAGAATATCGCATGCTACTTAAAAAATATTTTCAGATACTAGATACATCCAGAAAAATACTTCAAAATACTATATACTATTTTTTTAGGGAAAAAAAAGTTCAGACCCATTCTCTTCTCAAAACTACACCAAAACTGTATAGTTTTAAGAAAAGGACGGGCAGTGAATAGACCTGAGAGCGGAGGAAAGCCATGTCCAAGCGCTGGTCATTGTTGTTTGACTATCACTCTGATTCTGTTTATAAGTCTAAATTAATTAACTTTCATGTACCAAGGATAATTAGTTAACTCATTAATTATAGGTTATATTTGCAATTTTGCTCTGTGATTGGTTTTAAAAGTTAATATGAATAAATTTTTTTATTTATTACAATTAATACAGGAAAAAAAGTAAAAAATATATTTGTTACTCTAAAATTAGACTTATAATATGAATCAAAATTTTTGGTCAAAATGGATTTATAAATAGAATATTATCATTTATTTAATTTATTTTTTAATCATAAAGTCTCAGTTTACTCGAAACGTTTGAAGAAAAATGTCCCGATAAAAGTGGAACTTTGAAGAAAGATTATTTATTTTATAAATTATTAACGACGATACAGAATTTAATGTTTTAATATTGCAAGAATAATATAAATATTTTTAAACCAACGTCAGAATTGCACCGAAATTAAAATCTACTGAACGACTAATGAAAAGCCTACTGAAATTTCAAAGTCTTGACTCCGTCCAATAAAAAATCATGCCAAGAAAACACTTAAGAAATTTTATCAATATGTGCCCAATTAGGTTGATGGATGACCAAGAGGAAACATTTGTGGCAGGTACAAATCATAGTCATGACGAACATAACTAACTTCAACAAGTCACCAGCAAAGTGGACTATAATTAACCACGTAATTGTTTGCAAAATAAAACAATTAATTGAACGAGCCATCATAAACAACAACAACTGGTTCAACAGATGGATCTTATTCTTCAGTCTTCACAATATGACGAATTCAACATATGGATCTTATTCTTCGGTTTTCACAACATGACGAACCAAGATTAGAATCATCATTAGGAAGGGTATCCACATTTAGTGCTGGGATATGCCTTAATCATATTTTCGTTCAATAAGAGAACACTTATATGCAAATATGAAAGAAAAAAGGGAAGAGAAAAAAGAAATAACATCCTGTGGAGTCCCCAATGTTTCCCAAGTCACCCAACATCACAATTGAAAGTGCCCTATCATATGATTCCTATGGACCATTCATTTCTCATCGACCCACCAATGAAATTAGTATAATTTGACTAGAGCGATACATTATTCAGTGTGCTTGAAACTCCTATAATGCTCTTGATCATGCAAATACAGACTAGAAGGTTTCAACTCGTATCCATTTGTTCCCCATTTCCATTTTGATTTTGGCTTTGACTAGTCTCACCATCTTTCTCATTTGTCAGAGCGGCTGTTTCTTCAGTAGCCGGAGCAACACCTTCGGCCTCCGATTTGGCGGGAGGTGGCGGCAATGTTTTCTTCACCAGCTCTACTATTTCTTCAATCTCCTCATCTGGAAAACGATCCTCGCACTTCTCTATTATCTGTGTAATAAAAATGTAAACACATCGTATTATATCAGAACTAAGCAAACGCTGCACGTATCATCATATGTTGGAATTTATAAACAATTTAGATAGTCGTTAGAAGGTGATGATTTATCTTGATTAATGTGAGGATCCAGGGCCAAGAACAAGATTCTAAGAGAAGAATTATTGAATTAGAATATAATAAATAAGTCAGGCACAATTGTTTTTGTTCTAAGGGGTAGATAACATATCATTGCTCCAAATGATCCAGACTTTCATCTCCCTCTTGGTTGTTCTCTCTCTTGTACAAAAATACAATACGCAATATCTATTAAATTCATGTCATCTCATTCCTAATAATTTTTCCTTTTTATTACACTTTCATCTTGGGACACAAAGGACGTCTCTTATTCACAGACAAATTTTTCTATTTTATCAGTATTATATTTGCTGGCATTAATTCTTGACGTGTTTGGCTATGTTTGGTTCCCTATTTGTAGGACCCAAACTCATCTTAGAACCAAATAAATCATAACCTAGCTGTCTACCCAAAAAAATCATACCCTTGCTTGTTTGGTTTTCCTAAACCCATGTTCAAGGCAAAACAAATCTACCCGTAAACTCACATTTGAGCGAAAGCAATCATGATCTTGCTTATCTGTTCTGCAGTTGAGGAAAGCCCATATTTTGCAAATTCTAATCCAAACACATACTTTAAGGGTGTGTTTGGTTTTTTTGGGGTGGGGAAATTACAATTTTGGACAAAAGAAATCCAAAATTTACCCTTTTATTTTTTTAAATTTTGGTTTCCCGCCCCAAATTTAAATTCCTTCAACTCAAAAAGGTAATTTACCCACCCTCCCATTCCCTCTCCTCCCCTCAAACCGAACACACCCTAAAGTTTGAACCCTCTTTAATTGACTATAGAACAAAATATAATCATATCAACTAATTTTGCTCCCAACTAATTGATGCAAAGAGAAATTAGTTTCTACTTCTACCGATAATGAAAATTGGCACCTTTATATTGTCAAAAGTAATTGAGCAATAATAGAGATAAGTCAAATTTCAACAAAGTTAGCCAGCTTACCAAGTTGGTGGAACAAAACAAACTGAAGCATTTAACGGTTTAGTTGTACCTTAGGTCATCTGGTCTTTTCTTTGAATGGTATAAATTTAATTGGCCTTTTTAAACCCAAAATAAAACCAATATCTAAGCTCCCAGCTGAGACATCATCTCAGGGCTTCCCAATGGGTGACAAACTAAGTGGGCAACAAAGACTCATAAATAGTACTACTTTAATCCTTAATATAAGATATATTTAGGCAGTTGATCTTGATCCTAAATATAAGATATAGTTTTCATATTTGTCCATTTTTTCCTAATGTACCCCTATTAATACTCCTTCAACTATAATCAAGAAGGAGGGGGAATGAGGGAATTAAGGAAGATGACTAGAATGTTTTAAATAATATATGTCATATTAATTAACATAACTAATTTACTTAATCTAATCAAATTAGCTAAATATGTCTTATATTAAGAACTGGAGGGAGTAATGGTTATAATTTTTAAGGAATTGGATGTTGATTTGAAGACCAGTAATTACTCTTTGCTTGTGAAAATTGTAGGCATGATGGTCCAAACCTGTTAACACACCTCCAAGTGTTTCTTACCGACTTCCAGTTTGATATGATACAATGACGAGTAATTACTTTTTTTTTTTTTTAAAAAAAAGGTTCAAAGCTAGAAATAAATGCAACCACTATATGACAATATATGCTACTGCTCCAAATAAATCTGTTGTGTATAGATTCAAACCCCGTACTTCAGAGCAAAAGCCAGTAAACAACTTAGCACCGTGCTTCTACTAAGTGGACAATTTTACAGGCTTAGATTCAAAACAATAACACAAAAATTGTGTGAACAGCTAAGAGAAATTGCAGAGCTTAGGAAACTTACAGGAAAAATTTCAACAGCAGCAGTTGGCCTGATGTTTAATATATTTAGAACCTCAGCCTTTGCAAGGTCATGCCTTTTGCATTTTTCCAAGAACTCGTTGACATTCTCTCTAGTTTGATCACAAGTAGCAGTATTGACCAGATAATCGTAGACCTGTTTGATGGGCAGAACAGTCATACACCTTAGGGGTCTGGAAGTATTATTATAACATAATAGTAATAGAGAGGTTTCTCTTCAACCTTATACTCAGACTGAGCTACTTTAGCTAGAACTCTTGTTGGGTCTTTTGATGCTCCTTTAGCTCGTAAAAAGTCAAGGACCTCAAAATTTGTGAGAGCTCCGGCATTGGCCTCTATACTGTGACAAATATTTAAAACTGTTTTACCTCAAGCTGAGGAAATTTTTTTTTAAAAAAAAACTGATTCGAAGGTTGATAAATAGGAAGAACATACATTTTCATCTAGCAGGAATTGGAGATAGAGAGCAATGGAAGTAAGTGCACGAAGAAAGCCTCTACTCCAACAACAATAAAGGCAATCTCCTCCACTTGGGAGTCAAGAAAATTGGGGAAATTAGATTGAGAATTCTACAAACAGGATGATGCAGAAGATGATGGCAACAGGAGAGAGTAGCTACACCAATTGATCTCGTTCACGTACTGAAATTATGTCTCTGCAGCCTTTGGGCTACATGATTAAGATTTAAACCAGCAATTAACAGGTTGGAAAGAATAAAAGACAATGCTGCATTGAGTTGGAAAAAGGATTTTCTAGCCTATTAGCCTCTTCATGAGACCTGATCATGGGTTGAGCTCGTCTAAAAAAAGGCCTGAACCACAAAAACAAAAGGCCTGGTCCACCAAATGAAGAAGCAATATACTAATTGCCATGTTTCATTTCTATATTCATGATTTAAGAAGCATCAAATATCAATCAAAATAATATTCATAGCCAATGATATCAGATAATGATTGATAAAATCATGCATTAATAGGTTACTATCCTTAAACCCACCATAAATTTGAACTCTATGAACATTTTCATATGCACATGCGTATACTGCATAAACATTGCTCTCTTGCAAATGGGTTTATGACTCAAACAACACGACCCAACAATTTAAACCTGGACTCTTAACCAGCATGCCTGTATGAAACCAGCTAAGGACTAACTTTGGAGATAATGGTTGCAAACACACCCATGCAAGCAAACACGCATGTGTATGTGTGTGTAACTTGGGAGTAAAACATAAAAAATAATCAGCATTTCTGATATGAAAAATGCATCACACTCAATTAGCTAGACTTGGATTATGATCTAAAATTAATGATAACCAAATTTTCCAGGATATATGAATATTCAGAAGATAAAATCATGTTTCACAAAATATGATTGAAACAAAAATATCAAGATGATATGTAAATGTAATAAAAATTAAAAAGTTAGTTACTATTAGTTAGTAGATAGCCATTAGGTAGTGAGGCGCCTTTATGATTAGCTTCTAGTGATCCCATCCCCTGCCTTAGTATAAATAGGCAGCACCTCATTGTAATTCTTCAGGCTATTATGATATGGTTAGTGTGAATCAGTTCTCTTCTCTATCCCTCTGCCTCTATTCTTCTCTCTCTCAATTTCCCTTTAATCTCTTCTAATTCTCTTCTCCAACCCTCTAATCTTCTCCTCTTCTACCCTAATTCCCAATTCTATAAACATTCATATCACATCTCCTTATCAGGAGTGCTCATTGTAATTCTTTAGACTATTATGATATGGTTAGTGTGAATCAGTTCTCTTCTCTATCCCTCTGCCTCTATTCTTCTCTCTCTCTATTTCCCTTTAATCTCTTCTAATTCTCTTCTTCAACCCTCTAATCTTCTTCTCTTCTATCCTAATTCCCAATCCTATAAACATTCATATTACGACTCCTTATCACAAGACAACAATATTAAAAAAATAGTAAGGAATTACTTTAGTATTCTCCAATAAGTGCACAACAACAGTGCTGCTTAGGAAGTAACACAAAACAAATGCATAAATAAGGAAAATTCAATTTCAAATGGCCAATAACATATTGCTAGACACCCATTTTCACAAACACTAATGGTAGCTGAAAGAACCAAAAAAGATACATCCTACACAAGCATTTTATCAAACGGCTGAACTGCATCTCCTAGAAAGTGAAGCAGGATCACAAACAATGAATGGAAAAACCCATGATGCATGGAGTTGAATCTGAATTAGCTAATCAAAAGTTAACAGTGAAATTCAAATGAATAGTCTATGCCTTTTGTCCCAAAAGATAAAGGGCCAATATCTTCCAGCTCGAAAAAAGCCTGGCTCCCCATAAAATCTTTCGAAAAAGAAATAAATAAATAAATAAATAAATTAAATTCTTTAGAGAATTAACTTGTTGAGTATAACGACTGAGGAGAGGACTAGCTGGGTCTGGGTTGGGAGTCCTTTTGTTTGGTTCAACGGAGGTGAGTGAGATTCATTAAAGTTAGGTTAGGGGAGGTTATGAGCTTTGTTTGGTTCAAGAAGAGGGGAGAGGGGGTTTGATTTCTTGTTTGATTCAGAAGGGTCAAAGGGTAGGTGAGGGGAGCTAATTATAAATGGACAAATATACCCTTTTTTCTTTATTAAAAATATATCACTTATTGTAAGCCTATGAAGATCAGATAAAACAAACAGAGCAACAATGGGCATACACACATCAAACTTATTGTAAAGTTTTCTGAATAGCTGCAATCATGGGCATACACACATCAAACTCATTGAAACTTCTGAATTACCTCAAAGTCACGAATGTAGTCATAATTCATAAAGTTCTCAGACAACAATGCTTTCCTTCTAGGGACACCGTACAAGCTAGGGTGAGGAAAGTCGAGTATATATGGTACAGAGTTTTCATAAGTCTCTTAGAACAAAAAATTGATAATACTTACATATCAAAGATTGGGATGATCAGAACAGAAGTTAATTATTGCTCAGTTGGTCTCCCAAACTCAAAAATTATTAAACCGTTGCAGCAGATTAATAATGTTTCCTTTCTACTGTTTTTTTAGTTTAATGCACTCCAAAATTATTAGCTACCGTCAAGAATATGCTTCCTTCCTGTACTCAGACAACTAGATTGCTAATAAAACAGATTCAAATTTCTTTTCTTTCTATAAAAAACGCTGCATATTCAACCCAGAGAAATACTAAAAATCAAAGAAATAAACAAAACTCTGTTTTGTTCTGGCAGCCATGGAAGTTTCAGTTCAAACAAGGTAGAAGAAGAAAATAGGAACTTTGGGTAGTCACAAGAAACAAGGTCGAAGAACAATAATGAAGGTTTTTACTTACTTGAATGAGTTGGCGGTGGCGGCTTCAGGAGCAGGCGGCGGCGGCGGCACCCACGCCGGAGGAGGAGAGGACTGAAGTGAAGGAGCCAAGTGACGACCCTGGAGAAGACGGGAAGCATATCCTCTCGGCGGCCTTCTTTCTCATAATCCCTCAGAATCTCAAAATCTTGCCCGTTAAGATAATCGAATGGATCACAATGCGCCATATCATTAGACTATTATAAATTGAATCTGAACCATTTATTTAATCAAATCGAGACAGTCCATTTTCAGAATCCCCAAAACTTGTTCAGAATGCCTCAAATGCCAGCACAGCGTCAACCTCCGGCGAGTCCGTGGCTGATCGAACAGAGCCTCAAATGTGAACCTGTTTAGATGCAAACAACTCTTTTTTTTTTCATAAAAGATTTATAAAAGATGAAATCAAAATATCCTTTGAATTTTTTAAATAGCCAATGTCGCAAAAATATCCGTTATAGGAATGGATTTTATTTTTTTCCAATTTGAACTAAAAAAACGCAGAAGCGAACTCACTGACCATTTTTTTTCAATAGGGATGATTTCTTTTGTTGTTACCCTTTCTTTTCAAAGATAAACCCAGTAGGCTTGTGATTTCAATTTTTTCAATAGGGATGATCATTGCGCTTTCATGGATCCTCTAGACTTGGGAATCATTGGCATGAGCAAGAGAGGGATGAAGAAGAAGGGCGAAGATAAACTCTTCTCACATACTTACCTCGTATACCGTGAATCCATGAATCACGATTTATAAATACTTAGTGTGTGTTCGGGAACCGGAGAAAAGCGCGTTTTTCAAACAAAACCATGGTTTTATCAAATAGCAGCCGAACATCTCCTCAAATCAAATAATCCCGTTTTTCATTCAATCCTGTTTTTCATAAGCTATTTCTACACACTTTTCTATTCTTTTCCTATTTTTCCATGTGGGCCCCACGCCAATCTCCCTCTCTCATTCTTTTTTTTTTTTTTTAATTTCGATGTAACCCTCTGTTTGCTCTCATCTGTTTTTTTTTAATTTTAAAATTTTTGTGTTCCCTCCTATTTTTAATATAAGATATATTTATCTAATTTGATTATATTAGAAAAATTAGTTAAATTAATTCAAATTATATATAGACAAATTTATTTCATTTTTTGTATTAATTATGAAATTTAATATTAAATAATGGGTTAAGATGTATCTTTTTTAATGCCGTCAGGGGTTTTCTTCTTTTATAATTTAACGCCGTTAGGTCAAATTTAACGGTTTTGTTAAATTTACATCATTTTTAATTGTTTCTTATTATTTTTGCATCTTCCAGAATTTATTTATATCAGACGGCCCTCAGAAAAAACTTAACTGTTAAATTTGGACCTTAACCCTTAAATAATACATAAAATTTTTGCATAGAAACTAGGCTGGAGTGGTAAAAAAAACCACAAATTAAAGACACAGACACACTTGCAAAAATCAAAACCATTCCAAAGAATTTAATGAAGAATAATACAGTGGGTTTGGCAAGAGATAACCCAGGTTATTAAAGGAGATGAAAATTAATATAGTGTACGCCTTCAATATGTACGTTTGATCTAATTTTGTAATTTACTACATAATTGACTAATGTTATAATTTTATAATTTTTGCATCTATTTTTTTATATTACATAATTGAAAAATGTTATAATTTAAAAATGTTTGGACAAATTTATTTCATTTATTGTAATTATTATGCAATTTAATGTCAAATAATACTTAAAATATAATCTTATCCTTTATATGTAATTATCATAAAAGTTAATGTCCTTTTTAGTCATTTAACCATGAAAAAAACTATTCTGATAAAATCATCCAAACACTCTCATTTTATCAAAATCACTTTTTCCCATAATCTATTTTCCTATAATCTATTCTGCAAAAGTTATTTTCTCAAGAATCTATTCTTCAAAAGCTAATAAGAACACACCCTTATTATCTAAAAATAAGCTATTCCAAAAAAAGTACAATATGAAGTAACTAACCGTGGGAAACGCTGGAGTTTCCTCTATGCACAGGAGATCCCCGTTTGTGTCGAAGGTCCCTGTTAGTATTGCGGAAGAGGCAGACTTTGACAGGTTGGCCATCTTAGGCTTTTGGCATAACAATAAATTGTATTGGCGGTCATGATTGTATCTAATAAAACGTATGGTTCAGATGTAATTTTAAAGTGCCATGAGGTGTCTCCCTATGATCCCTCAGATTGATCGGACGGATAGACTTCAAAGCTTCTGAGGGATTCCAACTTCTAAGCAAAAGGCTAATGAGAGGATCCGAATCCGTAGAAGACAACCCAAGTGACGACGCTGGAGCACCAAACGATCGATGCATTTGATTTGACGAGGGAAGAAGGGCTTTTATTTTACAGGCTTAGCTTTGGAATATCAACAAACTTTCATGGGTAATTCGGTCAGGATGACACATAAATTTTCTCTCCCTTCAAAAAAATCCCGCCTCTCCATTTCTTTTTAGATCCATTTCCCTCCATTTCCCTAATCCTGGCCATTAATCTAATCTAATGGTTAAAAGCCACAAAGACACACCACACCATTTCAAGATCTTCACGTTCCTGCACTGTGAGCCATCATTATTGAAACATAACATAAACCATTTATTAAAAAAAAAATATATCACCCGCCTTCGTTTTTTTTGGGTCCCAAAAGCGCAAGAACATGTGACGGAAAGCAGGAGATTTATGTTCCAGCAAAAAAAAAAAAAGCAGGAGATTTATGGAGATGAATTGTGAGCTCAAGTGCTAGGTTTCAGACTATTAACTTACCTCCAATTGTATATCTACCAAATCCCTGTCAAGGTTTTTCTAAGTTATCTAGTATGTACGGTGAATATGAAAAATTATGATTTCATTGATCATGCATCAAGTAAACATTTTATCATTTTCTTCTTTTTGTTATATTTTTTCCTGGAGAAAGTAGATGAGGACTGAGGTAGTTAAGATTTTGTACTTATAAAAAAATTTGAATATCAACTTCATATGTTTACCAGTCCAAAGAATTATGCTCAAAAATTGACCTTGAAATTTAAAATTTGAAGCGTTTACTAGTCTAATTTATGCCATTGATGCAGATAATAGAACTACATAAGAGTCATTATGAGAGGCTAGCATAAAAGATGAGAAACACGGGCAGAGGTTGGAGGAAGAACTATTGAACTGCTCTCACAAAATAGTATAAATTAGATGATGGCGCACAGTGCGGGAACGTGGAATGGTGTGGAGTGGTGTGTTTTTGTGCCTTTTGATCATTAGATTAGATTAACGGTCAGGATTAGGAAAGTGAAGGGAAATGGACCTAAAAAGGAATGGAGAGGGCCCTGACCCTGAGAGAAGAGGGCAGGGGAACACATGACAAAATTTTCTCTCACCTCTCATCCCTCCTCCTTCCAACCAAATAGGATATTTTAATTTTTAAACTTCATCTATCATGACTTCATCAAAAAAACCTCTAACCAAACAAAGCTTAAAATATTTGGTTCAATAAAAGTGAGGTTAGGTGAGTTTCATTAAAATTAAGTTAGGGAAAGTATGAGATTTGTTTGGTTCAAGAAGAGGTGAGGTGATATTTGGTTTCTTGTTTGATTTAGGAGGGTAAATGAAGGGAACTAATTATAAATAGACAAATATACCTTTCTCTTTTCATCTATATATTTTCTTCCTTCTTTTACAACTTATTTATTAATAATCATTATTTATTAAATTATTAATAGAATTCTAACTCAACCATCATGAAAAATATAAGTGAAAAAAATTTAATAAAACTATTTGAATTAATTATCATATTCACCCCTCTCCCAAGAAAAAAAGAGAGAAAGAAAATATCTCTTCCAGAACTGCTATTTATACGGATGCTTCCTTCAATGCTTCATTTCCAGCAGGCTAGGGAGCAAGGATGCAATGTGCTGCCATGTGAGGAAAGCACTTCATCTACGAGCCCGAGGGCTGAATTGATCCGTGTTTGTATGTACTACCTGAAATGAAAATCCTGGCGGCTCAACCCCTTTAAGTTGAAATGTGTGGACATCATGTCAAGGAACCAAGAATACAATTGTTGTTTCAACATAAGTAAATTTCAGAACAAAATAGTTAAGAACCCCAATGAAATGCTTCCAGGTACAGAGGGAGACTCGGAAAGCCAAAAGGTTCCACCTTCCAGAAGCTCTACCTTCAATTTTGAAAGTAATAATGAAGATCAACTAATAACTTCTGTGATGGATAACTTAAAAATATTTGAAAGGCAGTTGCATGTAAGTAGCAGCATATAGTAACCCCTTCAGCATTAGGTTGAAACAAATTTTCCACAAAATATAGACCATCCCCTTTTCTCATTCAAGAATTTCCTTTGCTTTGAGCAGAGTGTACTTTTATGGAGGAAAATATTTGAACCGTACTTGATCTAGTAAACACACCAAATTAGGATTCCACAAGTAGCAGAAACAGGATTACAAAATCTTTTCCTGGTGAAGAACATTCATTTTTCATACTGCAGCTCATTTCCAATTGTTACCAGATTTAACTTCATTGTGAGACAGTAAAGTCAAGATTATTATATAATGTTATGTTTCACTTCTTCTCTTGAATTCTTATGAGAGCATCCATCTTTTACATAATAATTAGAGTCGTTTAAAATATACTACTGGAAATGATCATAAGACTGAAGGAAAGCCAATAAACTGAACTAAAACGTACCCAAATAAGAAGTAATGGCCCCAAAAAGAAAGAAGAAACGTTGTCACAAATACATGATATTATTTCCTAAAAAAGCAATACATAACCATGTTCCTCATAGCATTACACAAGTAACCAAAAAAAAAAAAAAAAGGAAACTAGTAAACAATTAAACTAAATTAGAATAATGAAGGTAGAAAGTGAAAACTAGTAAATCAAAAATGATCCATCCAGATCAAATACCCGAGGGGGAAACCAAGTAAGGGAAGAACAGGAACTCAGCAAGCACAGTAAGAACCTTGAAACTAAAAACATCAGTTTCCCCGATCACTTATTCAATGAACAAGCAACGAAATACTGAAATCCAACTTCATCCAAAAGGAACCAAGACCAAAACCAATGAAATCTAGGTGCAACAAAAAGCAACCATATCTAGCAAACCCAAATCAAAATCAGGATCCGAATCCGTTTAAAAAAAGTGCAACACAGAAAAGAAGCAACCTTGTTGAGTGCAAAGGATCGTTGGGGAGTAACTAGTAAAAACCGATGGTGGCTTGAGGAGGTAGTGAGCTTGGAAGAGCAACCGACGGTGGCTTGAGGAGCAGGCGGCGGCAGCGGCTGGAGGAGTGGCCGGAGTAGACGCTGGAGGAGCAAACGCGCAAGACGACTCGGAACGGAGGGAAAAAGGATTTATAGTGGCCAGCGTAGCGTTGGAATATTGAAAAATTGTGATGGGCAACTTGTGATATAAATTTTCTCTTACCTATAAAACATCCCAAATCTATAGGTTTCACAAAGGAGGGAAGTGACACTACAAGATAAAAAATTTTCACCAACCCTCATCTCCCCTTCATCCAACTATCAAGGTTTTTTAATCTTCAACCCTCACCTAATTTCACCTCACCGAACCTAGAAAAATCACCAACCAAACACACCCAAACTTCAGAGGGCAAAACACAGCGACAAGAGAGATATACAAGTAGAAGAATAGAGAAACACGAAGAAGCTACCTGAAGAGAGTTGCAAGAAGATGTTCCAAGAACTCTGACGCTGCCTACGTCCGCCAATGGAGGTGGCGGAACTCCGAACACTTGCTGCCGTGATGGTCAGCAATGTCTAGGGGCGTAGAGAGCTGATTTTATTGTTTTGCAACCACAAGGAGTTGGGCTTTATTCGTATAGTATTTCTCCGCTCTAACCGTTGTTACATCGCTGAAGTGGCAAAGTAATCCTCCCCAGCGAAGGGAAGTGCGAGGTTCGATCCCCTCCACCGGTCTAGTTTACTCTGTTTTTTAAGCTATTAAAAATTTAAAACCCTATTTTTCTATTTTTTTTAAACTCAACTCAAAAAAATCCCACCCAGCCCCCCTCCGTCCTGTCCCTCACATAATAAGAGTGTGTTTGGATATTCCTCATATAAGTCGAGACAAAACTCCTCTCACATACTTACCTCGTATATCGTGAATCATGATTTATAAGCACTTATTACCCAAAAATAAGATATCCCAAACGAGCACTTTGAGCAGAATAGCTTTTGAAAAATAGATTATGAGTAGAATAATGATTTAGAAAAATTGTGAAAAAATCCCTCATTGTCAACTTATTTGCCAAATGGGACCTTCGTGTGTAGATTAACTAATTTTTCTAATATAATTAAATTAGATAAATAGGTTTTATAAGATAAAAGGGAGTATTAAAATTTTAAAATTCTTAAAAAAAAAAAAGGGATTAAAGAAAAATTGGTGAAATTCAAAAAAAAAAAAGAAAAAGAAGAGAGAGAGAGTGTGGTGTGGGGCCCACATTAATAAAAAGGACCAATTAGAGTGAGATGGTGGGGTCCACATATGGAAAAAAGCAAAAAAATTAGATTTTCTCAAAACCATGGTTTGAGAAAATTTGAGGTGTTTGGATGATTCTTGCAAAACCATGGTTTGGGAAAATTTTTGAGTGTTTGGATGATTTTTTTTCCCAAACCATGGTTTGGGCTCAAAATAGCTTTTTTTAAGTGCATCCAAACACACTCTAAGGGTCTGTTTGGCAAAGCGGTGGGCAACCCCCACCGCACGTTTAGCCAAAAAAAAGCACAGTGGCCTAATTTGATCCGTTTGGCAAAGCTTCGGAAATCACTGTGCTTCTCCCTCTACCGTAGCTTTTTTTTGAAGCCCCACCGCACAGCTTTCTTCCCCACCGCGCAGCTTTGCAACTAGACCGTTGGAGACATTCATTTTTTGGCTCACCAAATTTGTTGGTTTTGTTCGACATTCACGCATGCAAAACGAGGTCTCTGAGCTGTGGTTTTGTTCGAATCTAAGCTTCCGTCCAGATCTCCGTCGAGGACTCCGTCTTTAAGCATCGCCGTTGTGGGTCATAGCACCGTCCAGATCGCCGGCAATGAAACAGCTCGAAGATCTTCCGCTGGTGCATGTCCGAATGATGCTCTGTTTCGTTGCTCTATTTTGCTGCTCCGTTTCTCTGGTTCGAGGTTCGAAGGAAAGAGAAGACGGTTTGGTCAAATTAGATTTGACCAAGGACTTCTTTGCAAACTTCAAAAGTTTTTAAGGAGGGATTAATTTAAAATTTTTTGAAATATTTGTAGGTTTTACTGTAATTTATGAAATATTTGGGTCATTTTCTGTGATTTATCTGATCCCTTTCCTTCGTTCACTGGTAATTTTCATAAATTCTTGGGTACTGTTCTATAATTTTCTCTAATTCTCAAATTAATACTTAATCATATAATAATGTCCCAAAAAATGCATTAATCTGACTTATTGTATTTTATCAAATTTTAATTTTAATTTAATTTTTCACTTCAATTATCACAATATATACAAATAATATATATATATATATATATATATGATTCATGCCCTTTTCAGTTATTTTGCATCTAAACGGGCTTTTTAAACTCTAATCCAAACAGGTTCAAAGTTAGAAAAAAAAATCACTTCTGCCACCGCTAATCCAAACACAAATCACATTTACATTTTCACTTTTTTTCCTACCTTACTTTTCTAAAAATCAGGTGGTTAAAAAAACCACTTTTCCACCGCTAATTCAAACGGGCACTAATCCTCGAACTTCCCATTGACATTAGTTTCATGGTACAAAATATTTTTAAGAATAACTTCCAACATAAATGAGAAAAGAGAACGAGAAATTAGTCTCATAACCACCTCCACTTTGGTGGGATCTCCCACTTTACCATTTACAAGTTAATAACAATTTTAAAGATTAATAATCAGAAGAAAAACCTACCCTTATTATAACCATGTATAACCTACACTCATCATAAAAATAAGTTTCTTCACCAGAAACTCTTTCAAGTCCAGACGCCATTTTTCTCTGTTGAGCTAACCAACTCCACCAGTAGCTGTTTCATGGTTCTAAAGCAGTTCACCATTGTTCATGCAACTCTCTTGTTGCGCATCAGCTTCCGATGATTCTGATGTTTCTTCCACTTTCAGGTTTATGATAGAAGCCTTGACCTCCTGGAACCTCTCTTCTGATAGTGAAACGTCAGAGAGAAGCCTGCATACATATGCTTCAGAAGCAGCTTCAAAATCATCTCTTCTCTTGAGCACAAAGTGTCCACTGATCTCCCACACAGCAGGATTCACTTGAGCATCTATTATCTCCTGGCTCACTTGTCCCAGCGCTCGCCTCTCGGCATAACACTGGTTATACAAGGGCGAGAACAAGGATGAATCTTCTGCTACTAAAAGGCTAAAAGAAAAAGAAACTTGCAACTTGGTTTTTCAATTACCGGGCCTAGTCAGTTTTTGAAAACAAGAAACTTATTTCTAGTTAGTCTTCCAGTAAAGCAAATCAGAAATGCTGGAAGAACTAATATGCAATGAGTCAGTCATTTTTGGTAAGTAGCAAATTGTTTTTGGTAAAAAGAGGAAACTCAATTTGGATTTCAACTTATCGGACATAATTAGTTCTGGTTCTAGCTCAAATCTCTCCAGTCTAAAATTTTGAACACGAGCAGAGTTGCTTCCTTTGGAAAACCAAAACCATGGTAGTCCACATAGATCAGTTCTTCCATTGCTCTCCAATCAAACCAAATTGTTTATATGTTATAATTTGACCAAACAACCGTAAATCTCACCTGACAAGAGTTAAGAAGTCTAGTTTGGTTGCAACACAAGAGTGGTCTTCCATTTCTATTATATAAAATTGAGATACGCAGTTTGCAATATACTCACATTATCATTAATTAATACTAACTCCAGTTCTTGATATAAGAACTTATTTGTAAGGTAATTTGCCCTACAAACAAGATCTTATATTAATGACCAAAGATAGTAGTAACTATTTTTTTAAATCCTTTTCCTATGGAATACGAAGGACATTTCCTACTTAAATTTAGATTACCTTTTTCATTTTAATTTTTCTTTCCATTTCTTTTTATTCTGCATACTAAACTTTTATAGAGGAATATCACAGAAGCAGAAGGACACCAAAAGAAGGAATATTGTCAAAGGAAACATACCTGAAAGAATAGAAATATTCTCTTCCCACAGTCAGAGATAAGAACATTGAAGGGGATGTTATTATTCTGAAGGAAAACAAGCCTACAAGCAACAGCATCAGACAGATCACGTATAGAATTTTCACCCTCAAAAACTAGTCCTCGAACTGGATAGTTCAAGAGTTGGGATACACAGATTCCTCGAGAATGAAGTTCCTCATCTACTGGTATCCTTTGTGTAGGGACTTTCTCGGCGGGCAAGGGTGCTGCTAAGTAATATGCCTGTGCCAGAATATGAATTAGCCAAGACTTGGAATATGAATATGACATATGAACTGACCTATAAGATTCAAGTTCCAAGAGGGATGTGACAGCATACTTGGAAATGTAGATGATTGATAGTGGCAAAAGCACCCAAACTATTGTAACCCACTCTAAAATAGGGATCAGTAGCTTCTTCAGCCATATGCACTGCAAGCAGGAAACTGTCATGGTCAATCCTCTGAGGCAAGGAATCCAGGATATGGGGTATGAGAAGGACATGTCCATACTCAAGTGGGCTCACCTAATAATCAAAGTTCAGTCATCGATTAGCCATCTGTTTAATCTTCTGTAACAAGGATATAGTTTTACTTGTAAATATGCTTGGATTGAGGAGAATGGAGCCAAATGGATGAAAATTGAAGGTGTCATACAGGCATGCTATTGACAAAAATCTAAATCAAACAATTCCTTTCAATTCCATTCTCTTGAAATCAAACATATCCCAGAGTTCATTAATAAAATCACAAACAAATCTCCAATAGTCTAAAGTTTTGGTGAATACCCTCATAAATCCAAACTAATCAACACTCAACAGGCCAAAAAAAGACCATACTAACATTAATTGCTACAACATTGGGAGATTTTGATATCTTCTCAACTGGAGCGTTTGGAACAAAATGACTCTTGTGGTCACTGCTCTGCTCAAACAGAAAGAGTGCTTCTTCTTGTCCAACTTTTGTGAAGTTAAACTTATTATCATCAAAGGGCTGAAGAACTTGATCCAATTGGAACTCAGTAGGTCGTTTCTTCAGGAGGCGCTCTTCATTCAGTTGTACAATAAACCCATGTTGTCCAGGAATGGATTTCGTCTCATTTGTGGTCACATCATGCCTGAAAAGCCCCCGTTTCTTTCTATTTTCCCACTCTACAAGCAAGAGATCGTGGAGGAATGATATTTCAGAATCTTCCTCAGAGGATTCCACCATTCCAGCTTCTCTGGGAACATTGCCATCTTTCTTGTATAGATAGAAAGGAAGCCTAGAGGCTGAAACCACAAGTTCAAAATAGATTCCTCTAACGTTTTTCACTTACCCTCTTAAAAACATGCTAGTTTAAGAAACTTAATGATAAAAACTATTCTTAAGAAAAAGCTTTGTAAAACACAAACTACTTCTATCCCTCTCTAATTCAAGTAATATGCGTAAAACAATAAATCATGTGCATGCATATCCTACTCACCAACTCCCATCGTCTCCAAGTTTATTATAATATTCGTGGTCCTTCACAATTTTGAATTTTGGTGATATAAGCTTTTGAAGAAATCAAGCAATATTTCAAGCCAGAGAACTAAGGAGCTAAAAGCCTAAAACGGTATAAGAAACTCAGTTAAATACTTAGATTGCTTCACTTTTCTTCCGGCAGCATCCAAAATATGTTTTGATTCAAGTATCTGTTTAAAAATGGTCGTTAAAATAAAGCAAATAAATTGATCATCAAGTTTTAATTCAAACAGAAGCAAGTGATTCTAAAGGCAATACCAGGTAGGCAGCACTTTCCGAGGCAATGCCGGCCACAACCGAGGGATCCCTGTTCAGAATCATCTTCCTGGTAATCGGAAACGACAGTGGCGACCCTCTTGATGGTCATCTTAAGATCAAAAGGGCTTCTCCGATAACAGATCAAGACCCAGATCTAAAGAAAACCCCGACCGACAAGGAGGAGGTCGGAAGGGGTGCCGCCGGCGGAAGGAAGGGGGCGTCGGCCACCCTGAGGGAAAGAAGGGATTGGAAGTGTGCTTAAACGAAAATGAGCTGTCTCGGAGCTCTCAAAGGTACCAGAGGTTGCGTTGTGTGGGGGAATGAAGCCGTAGTCACAACTCACAAGTAACAACAATGATGGAAGTTTTCTTTCCCAGAATTCAGCGGCAAATCCTACTGTTTGATGCGAACTAACGCTGATATAATGAATCGCTTTTGGAATTTTGCCGGGGCGGGACGGTGACGGTGCATTCTGGAACTTCCCACATCGAGAGTCAAGGTCAAGGGAACATTGCATCGGATCTTGTATGCCTACTCCGCTTATTTTTCTATTTTAGTCCTAATACTTCACTTCTGAAAGCAATTACTTGTACAATTAGGGGCTGATAGATCTTAATGGAACTCTAAATTCTAAGATGTAACCTCTACTTTTCGTTAATTTTTTTAAATGACCTTATTTAATACTCCCTCGAGGAGAATTAAGTAAGTGATGGAGAGAAGGAATTGAAGAGAATGATGAGAATGTTTTCAGAAAGAACAAGTTATAAGATCTATCAGCCCCGTTAAATATGTGTATATATGGAAAAAATATAAAAAAATTAATCTTTCTGTTATTTAAAATTGAACTCAGTTATGACTCAATCTCTCAACTATGACTTGGTATGATGCAATTCCTAAACTTTTAATTTGGTATAATTCAACCCCTAAACTTTTAACTCGGTTAAAATTTAGTACTCTCCAATATTTTCTTATTTAATAAGTTCATGTCTCAAAAGCTAGGTTATTAAACCCGAACCAGCCATTGAACTGGACTGGGTAGTGGGTCAAGCGTCAGTAGGTTTTGAAATAAATAACACTTCAAATTTCATAAAACTAACATTTAAAAAATGACAAATAATTCCAAAGATAAATTGAAATCACTCAAGTCACCGTCATACTTCAAATTTCAAAACCTTAACTTAAAAAAAATTAAACAAACATATCATTCATCACTCATGATTATTTATCTCCAAGATCGATGTCACTCAAGTCATCATCATCCTCCATTAACAATATCGCTGCCTCATCCTCATCATCATCCTCATCCTCATTTCCATCATCTTCAACATTCTCTTCATGTACATTCTCTTGCCCTATTATAGATTTCCCTTTGCTATTGGCTTTGGCATTCAAGTTCCTTGGACCTAGAAAAAAGAACATTTAATAAGCATGATTGTATATATTTGAACTTTAAATTTTAAATAAGAATCAACCTAAGTTTAGTTTAAATAAAATATTATACCTCTCTTCCTTTCTTGCTTGGAGCTCCCTCATCAAGAGTGAAACTTTCATGAATGTCCATCCATGACGCATCAATTGGCAAATAAGAATCTTCTTTTTCATTAATCTACTCATTATCAGATTCAATGTCTAATCCATCCATGACGCATCAATTGGCAAACAAGAATCTTCTTTTTCATTAATCTACTCATCATCAGATTCAATGTCTAATAAACAGATTGGATCATAAGTCTCTCCCTTCTCCTCTCTTTTCTTCTGTCTCATCTCAAGTTGAAGGTTGTACTTAACAAATACAAGTGCATTTAACCTTTGTTGCTCTAAGCGATTTCTTCGTTTAGCATGCACTTAATCAAAGGTGCTCCAATTTCTCTCACATCCAGTAGCACTACATGTGAGACTCAAAACTCTCATGGCTACTTTTTGTAACTCCTTACCTTCTCCTCCATAACTTTCCCACCAAAGAGCTACCAAAACAAATGGAGTAATAATTTAGAAGTGCCTTTGAAAACTTAGATTTATATAGGATTAAAAATTAAATTTTAAAAAATAGTAGAGAAAGGTAAAAATCTACCAGGCTGCTTTTTGTCTCTAATATCTATTGCTATGCTCCTTCCAAAAAGCCCATTAGCAGCCTTAAATGCTTCAAGTTGTTGATCAATTTCAAATCTTATCCTTCTATCTGGAACCATTCTCTCAATGGTTTCATATAAACCATACATTACTTCTTTATCCACATTAAATTCTTTGCTAAAATGAAACCTAAAAAAATTATAAAACAATAAATAAGTTTTATTTTTTTAAACATACACTTAAACAATAAATAGGTAAAGTACATGATAAAACTTACTTATGATTGAGATAATATGCAGCTGCATGGAGGGGCCTATGTAGTTGTCGTTCCCAGTTAATATCAATGATCTCTCACACCTTCTTGTACCTTGATTTCTTTTCTTGAAAATTGTTAGCAATATCTTCTTTGACTCTATCTATTGCTTCATAAATATATGGCATGGCTGGTCTCGAATCACCATCCACAAGTCTTAAAACTTTTACAAGTAGAACCACACACTTCAAGCAATATATGATAGACTTTCAAAATTTTGAATCACTAAAAACCATGTCCTCCACTTGCTTACCGTCACTTTTACTAGCATAAGAACTAGAAGTCAAATCTTCTGAAGCAAACATAGTACGAAGAGCACTCTTTTGCTTCAAAATGCAACTTAATGTAAGATAAGATGTTGCAAATCTTGTCACTGCCGATCTAGCTAATTCTCTTCCCTTGGAATACTTTCTATACAAGTTAAGGACCCATGTATGCCTATAGATGAAGGTTGTTATTTTCTTTGTACTTGTGATGGTACTATAAAAACTAGAAGCTTCCCAATGTCCTCAAGGATTAAATTAAGGCAGTGTGCTGCACAAGGGGACCAAAATTTTTTTCTCTTCTCTTCTAACATCGTCCCTGTTGCCACAAGATTTGCAGCATCATCTGTCACAACTTGCACTACATTATCCTCTCCAATTTGCTCAATCATGTTGTCTAGTAATTCAAACATTTGTTTGGCATCTTTTATCACACTGCTTGTGTCTACAGATTTTAGGAAAACTGTTCCACTTGGACTATTTACCAAAAAATTTAGTAAGAAACCTCCCTTTACCATCAGTCCAATCATCACACATTAAGGTACAACCCCATTTTCCCCAGTCACTCTTATACTTCTCTAAACCTTCTTGAATTTTATTAATAGCCTTTTTTAAATAAGAAACTCTCACCTCATGAAACGTAAGAGGTTTTTAACCTCTACCATATTCACCAACAGATTTTAACATTTGAACAAATAATGGACTTCTCACCAAATTGAATGGTAAAGCATTACCATATATGCACTTACAAATATCTTCAATTACTAAACCTCTATCTTTTAACATCTCATTCATTATCCTCTGTTTCGTAGATTTTGATGTTGCATCCTTCCCCTTAGCAATAAAAGAGTCTATTATACCCTTATTTTCATTAGCATCTTGGGAAGTTGCCTCCTTAAACACTTTAAGACTAACAACATTTTTAACTTTTTCTCTATTGTCTAGCATTTTAAGAAACAAATCCTTAACATCATCGGGAACACTTGTACAAGAAGCCACATTATCTCTAGTTTCAGCCAAATGATGTTTCATCCTAGCCACACCACCCCAATATTCATGTGAGCAATATTTGCACTTAACTAAAAGTCTATGCGGAGGAACACTTTCACAATAACTCTATGTAATATCAATTTCCTTCCTTTTTTTTATTATGAGTCATTTTTCCCACAACAAAAATAACACAGCAACACCAAAATAATATAAGAGAAAAAAATAACTAGTTGAATTGAAGGAAGATGAAGAGGACTAAGTATTACCAGATGATGAGAATGGTAAACACCTTTTCCACTGTGTTGCAACAAAGAATGTAGTGGTAAGGAGAAAGAGGAATAGGAAATAGGGTTATGATGGGATAAAAAGAAATATATAAGGCTTAATATCTTGATATGATAAAAGTAAATACTTATTATCTTTTTTCTACACAAAAGGATTAATTAATTAAAGATCCCATAAATTATGGAAATCAATTAGTCTAAATCAATTTCGGTTGAAATATATCAAATATAATCAATTCATGATAAATACTATTATACTAGATTTAGATATTTTATATATAATAATTTATGTATAATCTTTTTTCTTAAAAACCGTAATCCTCTCAGATCGGCTGTGATCTGTGAAAATTGAAAAAAAAAAAAAAACCGAAAATGTCGCTGATTACATGAAAAACGGAAAAAAAACACAAAAACAATCACACGTGGGATCTTTTGAACTGGGTCGCGCATAGATCCAAGTCGGATCTGTGCGCGACCCGTTGTCAACTGCTTCGATCGATTCTCCTGGGAATTGCGATTTAGGCGATTTCGGTGAGAATCGATTGATCTAGGGTCGATTTTGGTAAAAAACGAAACACCCCTACGATTCGCATCATTGGAAGCAGCTATCGGTTCGATTCATACGATTCACCATGCGATTCATTCGATACTGATAACACTGGTTTTAGACTAACATCACTAATCACCAATAACTACATCAAAAATAAATGAATCAATAAATAAAATTCGAGTAAGACTGGACCAGACCAATCGGTCTAATGACTCGATAGCAGCCCATTTGGTTGGTCTTCCATTGCATTGGGTTATCTTTTTCAAGACTAGATCGTGTTGGGTTTACTCACGACATACTGAGTTATATTGGATCACCAGGTTTTTACACATCATGGGATTGAGATCACATCACATATTCTTTGGTTTTTCGAGGTCACATATTCTAACCCGTGCTTGTTGTGGGGTTGTTGTTTTGAATACTTGTGTGTTACAATTTGATCCTTAAAAAAAAAAAATTAATTAGAAGTTCATCATGTCATCCTTCCCGCAATTGGTTTCTCCCCACTACCCTTCTTCTTCTTATCATCCATTTCTCATCTCTTCTCGTATCAACGTCAAAATGAAATTTGAGTAGTTTAAATTTTAAATTTTATACAATTATTTAAAATGTTAAACTAACATGGGAAAAAAATTATAAATAAACTCAAAACTGCTGAATTTATAGTAATGACAATTAGAAATTGCAATAAAAATTATTTAAATACCTATTTTATAAAAATTCTAATATAAACCATTTAAATTTGAACTAACGTTATTAAACGAGACTAATCAACATGGGAATGTAATCCCAAGCAATCAACATCAGTAAGGTCCTTAATGAATCAGGATACCTATCAAGAAAAGAAGAGTTGTTCAACCCTTTTTTGGTAATACTATGTTTTGATCTCTGTGATGATGCAGGGGAGACTTCAAATCCTTCTTTTTTTGTTTTTGCTAATCCATATTTTTCCTTCTCTGTGAATCTGTGATGATGCACAACTTGTAGGATTGGGTTTTGCTTGTGAAGCTGAACTCAGACCCAAACTGAAAAAGCATTAAAAGCCCAGCCCAATAGTGTTGGACTCAATGGCTTGACTCAAACTCTTGGAATCGGTTTCCAAGTTGGTGCTTGTTTGGATTACATGCAAAATCGCTTTTTCTTAAAAAAAAAAAAAAAAAACAACCTTTCTTACCTTTTACTAGATAAAATCCTATTATATAGTACTATCTTCGGTCCTAATTATAAGATTTAGTTAAATTTTTTAGAGAAATTAAGGAAATTAAATAGCTATATAATTATATCATATATTTTATATGATTAAATTATATATCAGTTTACAGGTCAGACAAATTAGTTTTAAAAAAAAAAATATAAATACTTTAAAGTAATTTAATTAGTTTTCTTAATCTCCGTAAAAAAGTCAAATAAATCTTAAAGGAGTATTTAAGACAGGAGAGGTAGTATTATTCATCTTGTGCAATGCAAAATCAATTCTCTACAGTTATTTCAATCGGGCAAAGTTTATTTGATCCTCAAAGGCAATCAAAATTGGAAGTGAAGTCTCCTGTGATACACACACATTGTTGGGTCCATGGCTGGGTCTGATCATGCAAAATGCCGTTGATGGTTTTAACTAACTTTTACTCTTTGTTGTGCCAAAAAAAAAAAAAAAAACACTTTCATTACTCTTTGACATTGACCAGTCCAAGCCCCATTGATTTCCATATGGCATAGAATGGTAGCTGAGGAGATGAGAAAAAAGGCCACTTACTATTTTTTACCATGAGAATCAAAATTTGGTAAGGGAGGAAACCATATATTAGAGTCATGTAACTAATTTGGGGATACATCTTACTCACTCCGGTCATTTTAATAAAAAACAACTACTCAAATCACATAAAATGAACTGTTAATTAAAATTAATAAAAAACAATAAATATGTAAGGGATGTAACTTTTTCTAGATGTGCCATTGTTTATGAAAATGATGAGTGTGAGGGGGGAAAAATGAATGGGAAAAGAGATAAGAGGGATTTGGGGTCTCTAATGTGCTTCTCTTTAATGCCCCTTGTAATGCCCCAACCTCTCAAAAGTTTGTTTTTTTTCTTTTTTCTTGTGATTATTAGATTCTGTATAAAATAAGTGACATTTTGATAAGTTATAGGCAAAAAATAATGCAGTTTTGAATTTTTTATAAATTTTCAAAGAAAATTAAAGACTCTAAAATTATGCATTATTTATTTATTTATTTATTTATTTTAAAAAATCATTAAAAAAAATCAAAACTACACCATTTTTTGCGTATAATATATCAAAATGTCACTTATTTTATGTAAAATCTAATGATCACAAGAAATAAGAACAAAACATTCGAAAAGTTGTAAAATTTTAAGGTGCATTAGAGAGCACATTAGAGAAGGCACATTAGAGAGGCCTTTAGCCCATATAAAAGAAAATAAGTGAAAAAATGAGATGAAAAAACACCTGTAATTAATTAGTGATAAAAGTGATAAAGTGCTTTTCGCCAATACAAAATCAAATTAATACTTATAATAACACCAATTCTATGTGAGAGAATATTATTTATAAATAGAACAAAGGGAGCAATACCCATGTCAGATTTTGTGTCTTGCTCCATCATCGGTTTCCTAATCTTTTTTCCCCAACAAATATGGAGTGAGCAATATTATATCCTCATCACCCGACCACTCAGTACGTTATATTTATTGGGCAAAATAAGGAAAACATTTTTGAGACAAAATCATTTCTTAATATGCACTATTGCAGTTTTATAAGGCATTTCAACATGTTTCACTGAATTTTTTTTTTTAAAAAATGTTAAACCTCATTAATGTCATCTTAAAATCTAATATTTTTTTAACTTTACCCATATTTAATATGAATGAGAAAGAATTGAGAAGTTGTATTAATTCAAAAATGAGTATTAAATCTAAAAGAGAATTGAGAAATTGAAAAACAATAAGTTAATAGTAAAACTGTATATTCATATAATAAATTTAATGAGATGACTTATATTAAAGACAAAAAAAAAAACTTATGCTCTAAAGATAAAAATCAGATGAATTTTCTACCAAAGAAGAAAAATTTGATCCATTACTTAAATTAGGTAGCGAGGATTTATAAGTCATTTTGTATATTGAAAACAATTAATGTAGGGAAAAAACCATTTGAAATGCCAAAATTCAGAATTAGGCCTACATTTTTAACAAATCCCTAATAAGGCCTATAGGCCTAATCAGGGATATATGAATTTATTGATTTTATCAATATGTCATTTTGTCATTTTCATTTTGTCTCATTCTTTTTTTTTTTTAAAATAAAATCTCCATTTCAATCTTGTCGATTCCTCGCATCTCCTCTCCACATCATGAGATTTCTCTAGCTGTTTCAACATTTGACATGCTATTCAAATCTTAGATTCTTCTTTGAGTCTCTCTCCAATCACATATGACCACAAAAATAGTTTTGTGATTGAAGATAATTTATAATTACTTTGAAATCTGGCATAATTTTGTTTTTGGGTAAATTAAAAATAATTTTTTTTACAAATTTATAGTTGTGAAAACAAATTATAGGTGTTTGTTCTTTCAATCATCCCATATACATTTCATCACTACTAGAAAAAATGGTTTTAACGTCCCCTTTTTTTGGCTTTTCAACGTCTGAAAACAGAGGGACGTCCATCTGAGGGTCGTAGAAAAAAACGTCAATAACGTCCGTAAAATAGGGGACGGCTATAGGCAGGACTTTAGACGTCCCCATTTAATACTGGGGACGTCTAAAGTTTGAGGTGCACTTTAGACGTCCCCAGTCCTAACTTGGGACGTCTAAACTGTCGAGAAAGCCTTTCCCACGTCTCTTTTTATTTTAAGAACGTTAAAAGTTTTTTTAAATGGCCTTTTTATATATATTTCACTGTCTGGAAAATGTAAACTGCAGAAATAGGATGGAAACAATAGAAAAAACAACAGCAGTTCAGCAGAATGGAAACAACTTGAAACACAGTGATCAACCTCATGGCTCTACATGCAATAACTTTAAGGAGTAGTAAACTAATTAACTAACAAACCACACAACAATCTATATCCAACAACAACAACAACGTTAATTATATGTACAATATATAGAACCACTACAAAAGTATGTCCTACACAAACTACTAAAGACTTTGCTCTGGTCTACGTTGAAGAAGATGTCCAGTCAAAAAGTCTCTGATCATATTTATGTCTTCATATGAGTAGGCATCTTCATTGTCAAAAATCTGTAAATTAGAAAATAAGCTTAGATGAAATATTGAATCAAGTGAATGAATTGCCATTGAATTACAACACAAAAAATATTATCCTCTGAGAATGAAGAAGTGATTACTTGTTTAAAATCTGTCGTAATGCCACTCTTAATGATGTTAAACATATAAAGTAAGACATAGTATTCACATTCTCAGCCGCCAGGTTGTTGAGGGCACTATAAATCAAAAGCAAATGGTTAAAATCAATAAAGGTATATCTAAAACAACCGTCAATCAAAAGAACTTGATTTGAAACTACGTACCTTTGGAAAGAACCATTTTGGGTCTTTGCCACCTTTAAGATCGCGTGGCCCGCCAAGCGCTCGATACGTTTGGGATGCCCTATCATTAAAATGAAAATCAACATAAATTAGAATAATTCATTTAAGTCAAGAATCAAGAAGCAATGAAATACAAAAAAATAACTTACGTGTTGAAGACGCTTTTAGTTTCTTTGTCTAGTCTTTTACTCAAGGAATCAAACCAGTAAACTATGTGGGACCAAGGACAGAGAACACAAAAACTCTAGTGGTAACTATAACAACATATACAAATTAAAAAGAAGTTAGATGACAAGGCAATTATTTATTAAAAATCTCAAATACACAAAATTAAAATGCGTACCCTTGAACAATCGGTGCTAGATAACAACGATAGTCGTTCTCTCCCATTGTGAAGCCCACATAGTGCGTTTTTTTTTGCACAGTATTTCTATTCCTTGTCGTATGTGCAGGAGATAAGAATCCATATAAATCAACTCTTTGCAAGTCAATGCATATACGATGGAAGGAGCTATAATAGAATTAAATTGATGAATGTATTAGCTAGTTAAAATCAACTTAACTGAATGAAGGAAAAAATGGGAAATAAAAAACTTATAGGATTGCAAATTTGCCCTATCCTATATCTAGCTCCTCCAATTTAATGAACTATTTAAGATCTTCTTTATCAATTGTGAAGGGATACTCTAATTCCTGGCCCACAATCCCTGTAGGCATATGCAAATCAATCTGGTGAATGCCTTTATAGATCTGCTGCAGTCGTGCTAAGAAGGGCCATTTTCCTGCTTCATGCTCGTTCTTTTAGAACATAAAAACATATTGTTAGTAGGATGCCAACACATCTCAAGTAAAAGTGAGGTAGTTCCATACCATTAGAGGTGTTGCTGCTGAGCCAATAAGATATACAGGCCAAAGGATGAAAGATCCTCTCACCTGAGCTATCGTGGCAACCTTGTCATCAGGAATAGGGATGGTTGTACCTTCTTCCCCCTCTCGAACACACGTCATAGTCACCCTACGTAAATGGTGTGGAATTAACTGATGATGGTGGGTGGTAGCTTGTGTGTGAACGAGAGCATCTGCAACTACACGCAGCAGTGGAGCATCCAAAGAGAGGATGGCAGGTTCTCCCGGCATTGGAGTAGGAGAAGGGTCGCCAAGTGGTTCCTCCACCGGGTTGTAACTTCTTTTGGTGCTGTGGAAGGACGGGGATGAATGGGTTCTATGCTCGGAAGTTGCCATATGTGATTCAAACATCTTCATCATTTCTGCTCGTAGCTCAGGCATCAGCTCAAGACGTAGCTTTGGCAACAGCTCTTGTTGGAGCTTGTCGCGAAGGTTGGCCTCGAGCTCTTGTGAGCCTTCTTGTCGAATCTTGGCCACAAGCTCCCTATTGGGTTCAGCTTGTGACGAATAAGAATGTGAGGCTCGACCAAAATACTTCATGACACGAACTCCCCCTGCCTCCGCTAGAATATGACCGGGGTGATTTGCCTTCCTAATCGCCATTGACAAGATGTCCATCCGTCCACTTGGAGTGAATGAACCTTGGCTACTATGATCTTCCAGTTCATCCTGCAGCATAAAAGTTATTATAAATGAAAATTAAGCACTCCCAATATGAAAAAAAAACTTTGTACTTATGCTCTAACTACTTACAATTCTTGCGGCAACCTCAGCAACAGTCGGATTTACGTACTTCCCTCCCTTAATCCTCCCTGCTTTCCATTTTTTGTGACGTGAAGGAGGTGGCGGGGCCTGAACGACAACGCGAGGATTTGATGTGGCTGCTTCCTTCAATTTCTCCAACTCTTCTGCCATCATCTTTCGCTCAAGCTTCCGATAACCACCACGAGATATGTAATATTGATACTTATTAGCTGCTTGCTTCTCTGCATTTGCTGCACTTAATGCCTGTGAAAGGAAAGCAATGAACACCAAATCAATAATGTCAACTATATTCAAATAAAATACTGATGACAAAAATCTTACCAAAAAGTTTGGATCTTCTCGTGATACCATAAACAACCTCCAGTCCTCTGGAAACAAATACGTATACTCCTAACATGGATCCTTACCCCTCAGGTCCCCTCGAATGTAATCTCGTGTAAGCCTGTTTTTGAAATCTTTCCATCGTAGACGAACCTCCCTCATCCACTCCTTGTACATCTCCATAGTGTCAGGGACATCATAGGTTTGCTGTAAGGTAAAAACATAAGTTAATTATATTTGAAGCAATAGGAATAAAGATATATATGCAGATTTATCAAAATTTATATACCAAAAGTTGTTGTCAAATCAAGTCTTTCGTTTTTGGTGGAACCAACTTCCAATTATCATAGGTAATGTGAACTTTGCTTCGAGCCAAAAAACCTAAGTAGCTAATGAAATGGTCTTCCTCCGGACCAATTGGTTTCATATTTTCATCAAAGTCAATATGCAACCTCTCCTGTTGATGGTGATGACGTGCTACCAATACAGGCATTTTTGTATTGCCTCTAACCCTTCTTCTTACAGCAGGTTCAGGTCTCGCAGTAGGTTCAGGCTTATTCATTTCATTGTCCCTATCACTTTGTGAGTCACTAGAATTGTCCATATTCATATAAGCACAAAAATCATTGTCAGATAGGTGAATAAATTGTAAGTAAATGAATAAACTAACTAGTTATAAAAAAAACAGCACACAATACTATTTTCTAAGTTAAGCTCTTACTCTATATTGTTTCCCATATTCCTTCACTATGATCATTTCTTATAACATATTCTTCATCATCTACCAATTCTACTTCACTTGTTGTAGGTGGATTAATTGTGAAAGGTGGTGTGTTATCAAGGTTGAAGGTCAGATCACCATGCTTCTGTTTTTTACTTTGAAGTACAATGAAAATTTTTTTATTTGCAGGATCTGTGACAAAACACTTGTTTCGCCTGGCTTGCTAGAATGAAGGGCTCATCCTTATAACCTACTTTTTCAAGATCAACTGAGACAAATCCAAATTGTTGATCTATTACCACAGCATTATTGCTAACCCACTTACATTTGAATAAAGCAACTTTGAAATTATTGTAAGTGATTTCCCATATTTCTTCTATCACTCCATAATAGGCCATGGATGCTAATATGGGGTTTTTGTCTTTCGAACTGGAAAAGTGCATGGCTTCAGCTTCTACCATCACCCCACTATTTGTATGGTACTTCTGTCATCTTGGTCTTTTGTGTAGAAAGAATACTTGTTTATATCATAACCGCTCCAAGTAATGATCTGATACGAAGGCCCCCAGGCTAGCCACTCTATAGTCTCAGACACACCAGTCTCATGCAAAACCTTTTCCTGAAACCACTCTATGAATGTTTTGTTTTGCTCAATAGCAATCTGCATGTCATTCTTCCTTGGATTCATGTTCCTCAATCTCTTTCTGTGTTCATCTATGTACGGTTGAACTTCTGCCATGTTATTTAGGATATAAAAGTGTGCTTGCAACACCTCTTCATGAGGCATAGTCTTTACTTTCAATCCTCATGTTCCCTTGCTTCTCCCTTCTTCATGCCGAGATTGTTCCTTCTTCCCTGATAGATAATCGCTGCAGAAGTCCATAGCCTCTTCAACTACGTATCTTTCAACTATTGAGGCTTTTGGTTGATAGGGATTTTTAGAATACCCTTTTAAGATCTTCATGTATCGCTCGACAGGGTATATCCACCTCAGGTAAACTGGACTACAGAGTCTTACCTCCCTTACCAAATGAACTATCAAATGCACCATTATATCAAAAAATAAAGGAGGAAAGTGCATATCTAATTGGGACAATATAATATAACCCTCAGCTTCCAGTCCATCAAGCTTTTCAGTGTCAATGACTTTGTTACAAATAGTATTAAAGAAAACACACAATCTTGTCACAGTGCTTCAAACGTTATCTTTCATAATACCTCTAATAACTACTGGTAACAGTTGTTGCATCAACACATGATAATCATGGGACTTCATTCCCACTAACTTCAAATCGTCCATTGACACACACCTTCTCACATTCGAAGAATATCCTTGTAGTACCTTAATTTCATGCAAACACCCACACAAACTTCTTTTCTCCACTTTTGATAGTGTATGCACTGCTGGCTCCATGTATGCCCTCCTACCATCATCTCTTAGCTGTGGATGTAACCGTTCTCTTATTCCCATATCAATAAGGTCTAGTCTCACACTAATCCCATCCTTGGTCTTCCCTAGAATGTGCAAAAGCGTACTGACAAGGCTATCACAAACATTTTTTCTCCATGTGCATCACATCAATACTGTGTCTCACATCAAGACTATGCCAATATGGAAGATCAAAGAAAATTGATCTCTTCTTCCATATGTTCTTCTCACCCGTAGTCTTCTGATTCTTACAGAGTAAGACATTGATACGTTCAACTCAACTGTAAACTTCCTCTCCAGTTAATGCCTTTGGAGCCATTCTATGCTCCGGCAAGCCGTTAAAACTCTTTCTTAACCTACGAGACGGGTGGAGCCTAGGAAGGAACCTCCTGTGACCAAAGTAGACCGTTTTTCTTCCATGTTTAAGTTGGTGGAAGTAAGTGTCTGCTTCACATATCGAACTTGCTTTATGCCCCTTCACACTATACCCTGAGAGGTTTCCGTATGCAGGGAAGTCATTTATCATCGTGAAAATCATTGCACGTAGCTTGAATGACTCATTCTTATATGCATCAAACACATCTACGCCTTCCTCCCACAACTTCTTCAAGTCCTCAATCAAAGGCGCCAAGTAGACATCGATATCGTTCCTCAGTTGTTTTGGTCCATAAATCATCATAGAAAGCATCACATACTTGCGTTTCATACAAAGCCAGGGGGCAAGTTGTATATTATAAGGAGTACCGGCCATATACTCTGTGTGCTATTAAGAGTTCCATATGAATTGATGCCATCTGTATAAAGCCCAAGCCGAAGGTTTCTTGGCTCACAGCCAAATTCAGGGAACATTTCATCTATTTTCTTCTACTGTAGAGAGTCAGCCGGGTGCCGAAGATATTTTCCATCAGATATTCTATCATCCGAATGCCATCTCAACTTCTTCACTTTTTTTGTAGTACCAAACAAATGCTTAAAGCACGGTATCATTGGAAGATACCCCAAAACCTTTAAAGGTTGTCTTTTAGTTGTCCCATCGCCACAACCACAATCTTTCTTCACTTTGTATCGTGCAGTTTGACACTTAAGGTACTCACTCAGAACTTCATACTCATTTCTATACAGTACGCAGTCATTAGGGCAAGCGTGTATCTTTTTATACTGCATACCCATCGTAGATAATATTTTCTTGGCCTTATACATACGATTTGGAAATATATTATCGTCTGGAAACATATCACGCAACAGTTCAAGTAGCAATGTGAAACTACTATCGGTCCACCTACAAGTTGCTTTTAAGTTAACCAAATGTAGTGTTCCTGTCAGCCGTGTGTACTTACTCCCAGGGTACAACGGTGTTTCTGTATCACTCCATATGCTCTCATATTCATGCGACTGCACAAAGGATTCTACCTCAACATCGTAAATCATTCTCTCCATTCTATCTTCATCTATGACATCCACATCTTTCTTCTTGTGCGACGGATAATCAGTTACTTCTTCACCATACCATATCCACCTTGTGTATCATAGATTTATTCCATCACAAAGTAGGTGATCCCTTATAACTTCAACATCATGTCTTCTCTCATTTAAACAATTGATACAAGGATAAAAATACTTCCCATTTTTGGTCGGAGCGTTCCTTCTAGCATATTCAATAAACTCTTCAACCCCATTCTCATATTCTTCACTTGTTCTCAAAGCATTCATCCAACTATGATCCATTTTATTACCACCTACGTCATTCCCATTAATAACACTCAGGTTAAGAATAATTGTCAACTCACGGTGGTCAAACATGTGGGAGTGAGAGACAAACCTTTGGAGACGGAAATGGAGACCAGCCACTCATAGAAATAGAGACCACTCACGGTGCCACTCACGTACGGTGCTCTTGTCAAAGAAGAGAGAGGAAAAAATAGAAATATGATTATGAGAAAGAGGAAGGAAGGAAGACGGGGAGGGAAGCTTCACGGGGAAAGGGAGCACGGGAAGAGTTGTAGAAGAGGAAGACAAATGGGAAAGGAAGCAAGGGAAAAGGGAAAGGGGAATGAATACAGCTGGGAACGAAGCTCACGGGGGAAATGAAGCATGGGCAAGGAACATAAAGCTGCTATGTTGCAGCTGATGGGACAAGTTTTCTGCGTCCCCAGTCTTACTGGGGATGCCTAAAGTGAGCCTCAATGCATTCAGGGCAACCTTTAGGCGTCCCTAAAGACACTGGGGATGCCTAAAGTGAGGAGAAATGTTTTTTTTATTTAAAATCAACCAGCGCCAAGTCCTCCCCACCAAATGTTATCTGGTTTAATTAAAAAAAATTTTTAAGCCTTTAGACGTCCCCAGTTGGACTGAGGACGCCTAAACATGGCTTTAGGCATCCCTAGTCAAACTGGGGACGCTTAAACATGGCTTTAGCACTGGGGACGCCTAAACATTCATTATGGCGCATTCTAGAGGGAAATTTAAAGTTTTAGATGTTTTAGGCGTCCCTTTCTAAACAAGGAACGTCCTTTAGGGTAGTAATATGTATTTTTTGTAGTAGTGCATGTAAATTGTGCGACATTAGGGTTAAAAAATTATGAGGACTTACCCTTCAATATTGTTGAGTTGACTAAAAATTGAGATCTCAATGCTTTAGGAAGGAGTGGATTATGTGTTTAGGGTTAAAAGTTAATAGGAATTTGCAATTAAAAATCTTCAATTTTTTTAATTATAAAGGGCCATGATGGTCTTTTAACAAATTCATAAATCCCTAATCAGGCCTATAGGCCTTATTGGGGATTTATTAAAAGTGCACATCTGATTTTGAATTTATATATTTCAACCGGATTTAAATGAGATTCTTCCATTAATGTATTTATTTCAAAGATGAATATTACCAATGTAGAAATACTAGGCGTACTAGGGGTGCAACCACTTAATTATCTCCAATACCTATGCAAATTAATCACAGTTATGGAAGCGATTATTGCAGAAGCAATATGCCTCTTTTCAACTTATGCACAAACTGAACCTCTCATGTCTATTTATAGTATTATGTGTGCTCTTCCCCCTACAAACATATCATTTCCTCACATAGACATATTGTTTCAATTAAAGAATATAACTTGTAGAGACATATTGTATTGGGTAAACAATAATATACAACAACAATAACAAAGCCTTTATCCCACTAGGTGGGGTCGGCTATATGGATCGCATGACGTCATTGTGCTTTGTTAAAAACAATAATATGACTTGTAATAATTAGAAATTATCATAGATATCCACCCAAGCTTTTATATTATTTTCATTCTGTTCCTAATACTATTAGGTTTGGGCCTAATCCACTAATTGTGGACTATACTATTTTCCAACAACAATGAAGAAATTACTTGACCTGACCATGCTAATTTCACATATTATCTATTACTTGACCATAATAATTTGAGATATTACCCATTAAAAGCGTTAACTGTATATGTGTTAGAAGCACATGGAGGAACACTTCATAGGTAGATTTGCAGCTTAACCTTTTTTTTTTCTTGTAAAACATGCTGGAAATGCCTTGCAAATAGGATTAAAGGAGCATGTTGTCCAAGCTGGGTGGTGCAGTTAGTTAAAACTTAAAAATTTTGATTTTTTTAAAAAAAGGGTTAAGGGGCAACAATGCCCATGAGCTTTTCTCAAATATGCACCCAGCACAAAAAACTTTTATTGGGTGCAAAAATGCCTATAAGCTTTTAAAAATAGAGCAAAAATACCATGTCAATTAAATACCCAAAACGTCTGTCACTTTTGTTTCTGTGGGACCCACCTAGTGCCCATGTGTCAACGATTTCCATGTTTTCTCATCTCAGTCAACTCTTTCTCCCTTCCTGTCTCTCTTTTCTCTCTCTCTCTCCCTCACCATGGAAACATCGTCCAGTTCCATACTCCAACTAAATTTTGTACTCACATATCTCTCACGGTCATACTCTCTCCTTCTTCAGATTCTCATTCTACTTTTGTCCATCATGACCTCCGAAAATGGAGAAGTTGAAGGGTATTGAAATTCTTTGTTTGGCTTCCATGGTGACTTTGGATAGCTCTTTTTACCTGTCGCTTTCTCTCTATCCCTTTTTCTGAAACAAAGTCTTCTTAATTACATACAAGATGATGGCTTATTCATCCTTTTTCGACGCTTTTCACTTTTATTATGCATTGGATGCTTCTTTTAGTGAGCTCTACTAGTTTTGTGAAATTATAACCAATACGTTTGCTTCTCCAACCCATTCTCTCTCCTCCATCATTTCATAGTTTATAATGCTTGCATAAACTAGTGATGATGCTGTGAAGTGGCCTCCTCCTATTCTGGAGGTGTAGGGGGTGGTGGTGGAATGGAGTGAGTGGTTTCCGTTCTATTCTGAACTTCGTACGTATCTCTTTAAAAATATTTTTGTTCTCCATTTTTGCCATCTCCAAGAATAAAGTTACTGTGGAATGATGAACAAAAAGGAATACCACATCTAGACGAACACTCTGCTTACTTTGCTTTTTGTGATTAAATTATTTTGCTCCAACTTAAACGAAGCCTTAGAGCATGGGAGTCATTGACACAGGGACACTAGATGGGTCCCGCAGAAACAAAATTGACGGACGTTTTGGATATTTAACGAAAATGGTGTTTTTGCTCTATTTTAAAAAGCTTATGGCATTTTTGCACCCAATAAAAATTTTTGGTGCTGGGTGCACATTTGAGAAAAGCTCATGGGCATTTTTGCCCCTTAACCCTTTTAAAAAAGCTAAAACTTATCATCATACAGAAGCATATCTTCTGAATCGGCTAGAGTGGTCTATGGTCATTATATATATAAGACGGAGAAACTTATTAATGGATCGGCCAGAGTCGATCGTCATTCAATTAATAAGGAAGATGGCTCTCTTTTGTTTGCTTCTTGCATGGCCAAGTTTCAACCCAGAAACAACCCTCTCTCTCATTTAATGGCCACCACACATATATATAACTCCACACCCAAACAAACTGTCTTAATTAACTACCATTTTAATCTTTTTTCTCTGCATAAAAACGACACATTCTTTGATCGAGACCATACCTATACGGACACCGACTGACCGAATCATTTACCACCACTACTTCCTTAATATTGTATATTCAATACAACTACTACCAGAAGTAGATGGTAGGAAAAAAAACAAAACAAGAGCCTATCTAGCTGATCTAGCGGATCAGATTCACATCAGTTGCCAGTGGAGCTATTTTGTAACGTAGCTGATAGCGTCTATATTAGCTGCTCGATCGGCACCGAAGTCAGATTCGATGGAGATGATGATGAGTTCACCAGAGATGATAACGGAGATCCACTAATAATATTGCAAGAGTATCTATTATACGACTTCCAAATCTGGATATATATACTCCAATATATTTTGCCATGTGTGCCTGTGAGGCTTAGATTATACAAGTTTAAATGATATTCAAATGATTCAGACAAAACAAATTAAAGAACGAAATTAATATATCTAATTTACATGCTTATATAATACCTCATCTCATCTAAATCATCAATGCAATGTGCATAGAAAGTCATATTTACTTACGTACAAATCATATAAAAATGCAATATTGTTAATTGATAAACCATATTATGGCTTTCATATATGTGTTTGTATTTCCTAGTTATTTCTTCCCATTAATAATCCCTTCAGTTCAAATATAAGACCCAGTTGATTTTTTTATAGAGATTAAAAAATCTAAATAAATTACTTAATCATAGCATATATTGTGTATCATTAGTTTATATATGTTAGTTTATAAGTCAAACAATTTAATTTGGAGAAAAAGCAATAATTATAAATACTTTAATGTAACTTATTTTGCTCCCTTAAATTTTTTTTAAAAATCAATTAGGTCTTATATTTATGACTGGAGGTAGTATATATCTTACTCGCATAATTTAAGACTCTCATCTTCATCTTCCTTTTATTATGATGGTTATTCTAGTAATTATGCTTAATTATCTTGTCCCTTGATGAAATTGAAACCCAATACAGAAAAACATGCATGTCAACTTTATCTTTCTAATTAAGTATATACCACCGATAGCCAAATACTGTACTAAATTAAGAAACAAATATACAACACCACAAAGTATAACTCCTTACAAAGCCAATTAATTTGCATGATAAATCTCCATGTATGCTGGAATCCTGGTGCGTCATAATGTTCACTTAACCCATTTTCATGTAATAAAATACATAAAACAAATAACATAACCATTAACACTAATTTTTACTTTGGTGCATCCCTTGCTCAGCCTCTGACCCTATAATCCCAAAGAAAAAAAAAAACCAGAAAACCTTACTAATATTTCATGAATAGTGACTCCACAAAAAAATATATAACCGTGTACCCACAGCTTATAGCTATAGTACCAATCCACTTTATTAATATATGCATAGAGGATCCATCCCATATTCCCAGTTATGCAGTATCAAAGTCGTCTAATCAGTTAGTAAAAGATTTTTGGTTCGTAACAGTCAACACATATAGACAATTAATATGGATGCCTACTATATAAGAAAATTAAAGATTCGATCTATTAAAAAAGTAAACAGAGTAATCTCAAAGAAATAATATAAAAAATGCAAGGCCTTTAAACTACTAATTGTATCATTGAGACAAATTACAAAGTAGCAAATTACTACCTCCGGTCCTAAATATAGGACAAAGTTTGTAGTGCAATTTACACTATAAACTTTGTCCTATATTTAAGACCGGAGGGAGTATAATTTATCATTGAATTAAATCAAAATGATCAATTCAATAGACTCTATGGGGCGCCGCTTGGTTTATGGTAAAGGAGGTAATTCAAAGGATCATTATTGATCAATTATAATAGAGAATGGAACTGGATGGAATGATGATGACTATATGTTGTTTGATAAGATATACGTTAGTTAGGTAGGTAGGTGATGTGACTTTTATCGTTAAAGCAATCAATTAATAACTATTTAATTAGGACAACCTATTAATATAATATATTGACAACCTAGGTCATTCTCCTAAGGAGTAATCTGAGTTTTCTTTATAATTGAATTATAGGTGATGAAAAATGTAATGGAATAGACCTAAACTAAAATGCAAGACTCTACTACCTAAATATAAAATGCAAATGACTCTAAAACCTATATAAAAATGAAACTAACCTAAATGAATGAAAATGCAATTTTTTTGCCCGGAGGGGGTTTATGAGAGGGAAATCAAAATCCTAAGGAAAATAAATAAATTAATATCTAAGAAAATCAAATAAGAAAAGGTAAAGAAGGTCTACTTTAAGTATGGTGAAAGGAACAACTTAAGATTTACATGGAGTTAGCTTTTTTAGCCCAAATTAATTAGTTAGATCAAAGGGAGATTAGTAAAAGATATGGATTAATAAATCTAATCACCTAATTGAGCATGGGAAACCGTCAAGCTTAATAACACTTACTCAACTAGAAAACTCATAATGAAATAAGCGGTGACTAATTAAACTCATTAAAAACCAATCATAATTAATTTCAAAATAATTTTGGAAATCTTGTTTTCAATTGTCCAATCAAACAACTAGACAATTAACCAACTAATTAAACAATCAAGAGGTTAAACTCAAATTGACAATTAAATTAATAATGAAAACTCAATTAATAATTCAATTGACAATTTAAATGTTTGCAAACAAAAATTCCAGCAAATGTCTCAAGCACAAAACATTCTGAAATATCAATCCAATCCAAAAGAGATATATCTACAATCTAAAACTAGATTGTTCTCAAGAAACACAACTCAAAATTATTTAAAACTAAATAATCTCAAGTCTTGAATTAAAAAGATAAAAGGAAAGACAATTCTTTATGGTCTTTAAGTGTAAATTCTTAGGCTCTAATTTCCTCCATACTCTTCCCAAATTATCTCCCAAGAAAGCTTAAGCTGCCATGATTTTTTCCTCTCCAAGCTGCTCCTTGCCCAAGGCGAACATGGTTGAATGAAGATGAATTGGGTGAATGGCGAATGAAAGGGATTGGATGTTGATGTGGTGGGTCCCGTGAACAATGAATAAATTTGGATGTGTGCGTGAGTGGATAAGAGGAAAGTAATAGATATGATAATTGTGCGCTGTTATGCGAGAGAGAGGATGGTCAGCTCTTGTGATGAGATGGCGCGCCGAATACGAAAGCAGTCCGTCTTTTGTCTCCAGCGTCCCCTCATGATAGGCGGCTGCATGCTAGATTAATTAAAGGGGGAGGAAGAGAGGGTTTTAGGGTTAAAATTTGACTCCATTAAAATTTAAGTAGCCTAATAAAATATAATTATTAAATTCTCTTTTAACTTCTAAAAAAAATTCTGCATCATAGGATCTTTTAATATACTTTTTTTTACCCTGTAAGAATCAAATAAAATTATGATATATCATATATTTAAAAATATTATCCAATCATAAGATATCAATCAAAATATCAACAATTTAGGCCTAATAATCTCATAATCAATTCAGATTTATATTATTTCTTAAAATTGGCTAACAATCTAAATATTATATAATAAATGCAAAATAGTCCCTAAAATAAATGAATAAGATGAAATAAAATATATTAAATTTGGGATTTATCAGTAGGAATGGGGTTTATTTATATTATTTGTTTAAACATAAATTATAGTGAAAAAACCACAATACCCGTGGCAATAAAACACATAGCGAAAACGGCAACAATTAAAACATAGATAAGAGAAATGGGGCTGGATTTTCTATCCATATGAAAAGCTTATACTTTACCAGGGCATTTTGATAAAATAGATAAAGAAAACACAACAAAATTAAATCTTTTGATCTTTATAGATTTAACTTGGTTATGACGTAGTTTTGAAACTTACTCGGTACGTGCAACTTAATATCTATAAGTTTAGCATAGTTGAAACTCAATTTCTATAGTTTTTTTTTTTTTTTTGATATTATCATTCAGTATCCGGTTTGAGGTTTGTGACTGCTTCTCCACATAAATGTTTTCTTTAGGACTTGAACTTGAAACTCAGAAGGATCTAACATGGCCTTATACCCCTAGACCAACTGTATGTTATTGGTACTCAAATTCTATAGTTTTAACCCTTTAAAATTTTATTCCCCTAAACTTCATGAAATACATAATTTTGATTTTTAAAATATAAGGACTAATGTTTGAGATGGGTAAACTATAATGTATTGATGAGTTGCATCAAATTAAAGTTTGAAGATTAAGTTACAACCAAATCAAAACTACAAGTACTACTGAGTTATACCGAGTTAAAATTTAGGAACTGAGTTGTAACCAGATCAAAACTGTATGAACCAAAAGATTAATTGTCTAGATATTAGGCGTAGGGTGAGAAACATGATTATTAATTAAACTCCTGAAAACATGATAATTTTCGTTACTGGGAGAGCCTCTCCATTATTTCCCGACAGCGGGAGAATCACAGTATGATCAGAATTTCATGAACAGTGACTCCGGCAAACTGGGGAGGCCCTCCATCTGTAGAAAGTCTGGGTCCAAAAAATCCATCATAGAATTCCCACATTGCCCCTGATCATCATGTCCTTCATCATTCTTCAGCAAACTCTCCCACCACTCCTGATCTGACAACTGGCCCTTGCTAACGTCAGCAGGACGAGGAGGAGGACAGGGCGGCCGAACAAAACCGCCACCAGAACTAGTACTGGTAGAAGCATTAGCACCACCGCCACCGCCACCACTTTCACTTGTAGTAGCAATAAACTTATTCTTATTTTTCCTCAGCCATGGCGAATTCTCAGAGAAAGCATGAGGCTGAGGTTTTATCACCACGTGACTTTCTTTCACTACTTTCGCTATCAGCTCCTCTTGCTGCTGTTTCTCCTCCTTTTCTTTTAACCGATGATGATGGTGATTTTCTTGTGTCTTCTTAATGTTACGCATCCTGGTGTGCCAGAAGTTCTTCACATCATTCGAGGTTCTTCCAGGCAGTCTTCCCGCTATCAATGACCATCTATTTACAAAATTTCAACAAAATTAAGGAAATTAATTAAAAAGTTACTTCCAATCCGAAACCCCGAAAAAAACCTTAAAAATCTCATTAACTGCATTAAGATTTAATAAATTTAAATTTTATTCTTATTTAATATTCATCCGGTCCTATTTATAGAGTAGAGATAGAACATTTATAGATAGAACATTTATTTTGTTCCTATTTATAAGTCACATTATTAAATTTTTTATATGAATGAACAATTATACATTCATTTAGGTAGCGAAATCAAAAGGGCATTTTAGTCCAAAAAATTGATTTGAGACAATTAATTAGAGTTAAAATGGAAAAGTAGTTAAATTTTAAATCAGAATTAATGGGGTTTAAAATTTTTCTAAGTATGTTGAAATATGTTGACAGCGACTTCTCAATAGGACCAAAAGATCGAGTATACACAATAATAAATACAAGGTAAAATTATACATTTATGTCCAAAAAAAATGTTAAAAATTAATGATGTGATTTATAAATAGAACTAAAATAAATTAAACATTCTCTATGTGACTTGTAACAGGACAAGAGGAGTTGTGTGTGTGTTGAAGAGAAGAAGCATATGCCTGTTTCCAATAAGTTTATGGAGCCTCATGATCAAATCAACCTCGTCTTCAGTGAAGTCTCCTCTCTTGATGTTGGGTTTCAGATAATTCAACCACCTCATTCTGCAGCTTTTCCTGCATCTCTTCAAACCTGCAATCAAAATTCATACCATATTACACACACAAATATAAATTAAAGCTATTAATCACCTTATAGCCTAGTGATATGATAACTTCTATGTGGATGGTTGCAGGTTTAATCCTGCTTGTAACCTTAGATTGTTAGTGCATGCCTCTTTAACTCAAAAAAAAAAATAGATATAAATTAAATCTCTCTCAGTGTCTCTCCCTAAGAGAGAGAGAGTTTACTTAAGGTTGCTAATGTTTGGGGGATGTTAGAGAGAAAGAGAGAGTGTGTGTTACCAGCTCTTTGAGGAACAAGATGCCATCTTCCCTCACCGTACTTGTGAACGCAAGCTCTGAGAAGATTGTCTTCCTCATGGGTCCAGGTGCCTTTCCTCAACTCTGTGTTCCTCTCCATTAATTTCATCTCTCGCTTATACTCAATGTGCTCATATAACTCATATATATAGACACACACACAAACACATGTTTGTGTGTGCGTTTGTGTGTTTGAGTGAGTTTACCTTATCATCATCAGTAACAAATTAAAATATGTTTATCAATGAGAAGTAGTATCATAGCTACTGGTGTTCTCTATTTTAAAACATATGGAAGAATGACGTGCAAGGAGAAGGACCACTTAAATTTCAATGTGTGTGTATATATATTGACTCGATTCTTGGGACCATGCCTGGGAAAATTGCCATAACTAAATTCACAATTTCGATGCAATATCTCAATGTATGTAAATCAATATATCCATATAAGATCCAGTATAAAATTTAGGGTTAACTGATATGTTATTCCCTCCGTTTTTTAATATGATCAAAACTTTCCTTATGTTTTGTTATCCAAAAAAAAAAAAAACTTCCTTATGTTCCCTTTATTAATTTTTTATAAGAAAAACATAAAATTTCAAGAAGCATTTGTGGCAAATTTCCTAAACTGCGGCCACTCTTAGTAAAACCACAGTTTATGCATGGATGAATGTGAGATGTCAGCGTCGTCTTTTCTGCAGTGAAATCAAAAGGGCATTTTAGTCCAAAAAATTAATTTGAGACATAATTATTGATATTAACTACCTTTCTTAAACTGTGTGGGAAACTTATTTTTCCCCGCTTATACCTAAATACGAAGAGAGTATCTTTACAACGGCAATTGATACCCTAAAGAAAGATAATATGGAGCCATATTACGTTGTATGATGTTTTAAAAAGGGCCCTTGACAAAATTTAAAAAAGAAAGTTTAAAAAAGGGCAAAATATCGTTAAAAACCCATGCTAACTGATAGTGAGGCACTTCTGGTCAAAGTATACGTCTGAAACACATAGGTTAAAGGTTATATTTGTCTTCAATGTATTCATGGAGGACAGGAGGAGCAATTATAACAGCCCAAAATTTAACGAAAAGAAAGGTAAGAATGAGTCTAATGTGGGGGTTATAAATAAATGGGATCCTGGAGAAGGCAGTAAGGCACAGTTCTGTGTACGCCAGAATCCTATCCTAGATGATTTGGGTGATACAGAGATGAGTGATGTGGTGAAGTCCAGTGTTCAGAAGCAGTAGCTTGGGGCCTAAAATTTCTTATTAATTTTTTTATGGATTATAATATATTAATTTGGAATTCTCGGGGTACTGGGCCAAGTTGTTTGCAGGTTTGATTTCTGAATTAAAACGGAGATATCAGTTTGATTTTTTAGCTCTCCTCGAACCAAGGCAGAAGGGAGAGAAGGCAGGAGTGCTTAGTAGACGCTTGGGCATGGAAAATGTGGAGGTAGTCGAGGCAAATGGCTTCAGTGGTGGAATATGGTGTTTTTGGAAAAATAATGTTGATTTCAAGGTTACTTTTAAAGATTCCCAGGTTCTTCATGGGGTCTTTAACGAAGGAAAGAATTCGAGATGGGATTTATCGGTGGTGTATGGACATCCAAACTATTTAAAGCGTAGAGATCTATGGAGGCAGCTCAGTTTAATCCGGGTGAGTGGGTTGACGAAGTGGTGTGTGGGGGGTGATTTTAATGCAACTTTACGGGATGCAGATAGAAGGTCTGTATCAAAAGCACCAGGCCGCCATGATAATTTATTTGCTAAGTGGTTGAGGGAAAGTGGGATGGAAGAGATGGATTTTCAAGGACCAGAATTCACCTGGAGGAGGAATGGATCGGCAAGCAGAATTGATAGGGTTATAGCAACGAAGCAATGGTTCGATATGTTTCCCAACGCATCGCTGTTGCATCTTCCACAATATAATTCTGATCATTGTCCTCTTCTAATGAGATGGGTGAGAGGACCTAGATGTAAGCAACGGAAGCCATTCCGGTTCTTTGCGCCCTGGGTTACAGATGAGTCCTTTTCTTCTGTTGTGGAGAATTCATGGAGGCTATCTAGATCTTGGGAGGAAAATATTGCTGGGTTCAAAGCAGAGGTCACAGAATGGAATGAGAAGAGTTTTGGGAATATTAATCACAGGAAAGCTCGTTTGCTTCATAAATTGGAAAAGTTAAATGAAGGTCAAGAAGGGGATAATAAAAGGAAGGTGGTGTGGGAAGAGCTAGAACAGTGTTTGGTTCAGGAGGAATTAATGTGGTTACAGCGTTCCCGATGTAACTGGTATACTCAGGGGGATAAAAATACGAAGTATTTTCATACAGTTACGAATAGTCGTCAAAGGAGAAAGCAAGTGGAAGCGCTTAGAAAGGATGATGGGATATGGATTTATAGTGAGGAAGATCTTAAACGAGAAGGAACTACTTTTTTCCACAATCTCTACACCGAGGAACAGAACCAGAGTGGAGAAGTTAATTTTGGTGGTACTTATCCATTGATTTCTGAAAATTTGTTACAAATGATGGGTGCAATGGTTACGGAACAAGAAGTGAAACAAGCAATGTTTAGTATGGGACCTCTCAAAGCCCCTGGTCCAGATGGCTTGAATCCGCTATTCTTTCAAAACCAATGGAATACTGTAAGGGAGACAGTGGTGAAAATGGTTCAGGATATCTTTGGTAGGCCTAATGAGGTTAGAAGGGTTAATGGGACTTATATCGTTTTGATTCCCAAGATTGAGATTCCCCAGTGCATTCGGGATTTTCGACCGATAAGTTTGTGTAACGTTATCTATAAAGTTGTTACAAAAATTCTAGCCACCAGGATGAAGAGGGTTATGCCGCAAATCATTTCACCAAATCAGTGTAGTTTTGTGCCTGGAAGACAGAGCTCTGATAATATTGTCCTTGCCCAGGAAATTGTGCACTCGATGAAGAAAACGAAGAAGAAACAGGGATTTATGGCTTTGAAAATTGATCTTGAGAAAGCGTACGATCGTGTGCGTTGGGATTTTGTGGTGGCACGGTTACATGAATTACACTTCCCATCCCAAATTATTGATCTAATAATTGCATGCCTTACTACCCCTGAAATGCAGGTTATGTGGAATGGCAAGCCTGGACCAACTTTCAACCCGTCCCGAGGTGTTAGGCAAGGTGATCCTATATCTCCATACTTGTTTGTACTTGTTATGGAAAAATTGGCTCATCTTATTCAAGCGGAGGTGAACGCGATGAATTGGATTCCGTTTAGGTTAAAGAAGCATGGGGTGGCAATTTCACATTTGTTCTTTGCTGATGATCTTTTTCTGTTTGCTGAGGCTTCTCTTGAGCAAGCAGCAATTATTAAAGCCTGCCTAGATGATTTCTGTGCTGCATCAGGAGAAAGAGTCAATGGAGCAAAGTCCAGGATTTTCTTTTCAAGGAACGTTGGCCATAACAGGAGAACGGAGATCAGCGAGTTTCTTGAATTTACACCGACTCCGGATCTTGGTAAATATTTGGGTATTCCTGTACATCACGACAGGGTGTCGAAGCATACCTTCCAGTACCTAGTAAATAAGATGGAAGACCGTTTGAAGGGTTGGAAGGCGAATACCTTGTCAATGGCTGCCCGTCATACACTTGTCTCTTCAGTAGTTTCAACAATTCCCAGTTATGCCATGCAATCAGCATGGTTACCAGCAGCTACCTGTAAAGAAATTGACAAGAAGTGTAGGGGTTTTCTGTGGGGAAGTTCTGGTATGAATAGGAAGCCTTCAATGGTTAAATGGGATGAAGTATGTAAACCAAAGGATGTAGGAGGCCTGGGTTTACGTCATGCTCGAAAACAGAATGAAGCCTTTATGATGAAGCTAGGGTGGGGTCTTGTGAAGCGACGGGATACATTATGGGTGAAGTTTATGCGGGAAAAATATAAATGTGGGGAAGATATTTTGCCCGTCATAAATAATGCGAGGGGTGGTTCTCAGGCATGGAAGGGGATAAGGCATGTTTGGGAAAGGGTACAGCAAGGAGTAGGATGGCGGATAGGAAAGGGTGACAGAGTGCTCTTTTGGACAGACTCATGGCTTCCGCATTATGATAGTCTTGTGAGTTATTGTGTTAGAGATATTCCGGATGACATGTTAGCGGAACCTGTGTGTACATATGTAACTGCGTCAGGAGGGTGGGACTGGGCGAAGTTTGATTCATTCTTACCTTACTCGGTGCTTGATGCCATACGGAGGGTCATACCGTCTGCTCGAGGAACTGAGGGGGATATACCCATATGGCGGTTCTCGAATAGTGGGGAGTTTACTATCAAGTCAGCATATGGACTAGTAGTCGGGGAGCAGAATTTAACTAATCGCGGGTTATGGCGAAGAATATGGAAACTGCGCACTCCACAAAGATGTAAAACTTTTCTGTGGATGGCAGCTCGCGGGAGATTGATGACGAATTCATGGAGAGCAGTGTGTGGAATGCAAGTACAGCAGGATTGTTTTTTGTGTGCAGGGGTGTCTGAGAGTGTGTTACATGTACTTCAAGATTGTCGTATAGCGAGAGTTTGTTGGGCGAGGATTTCAGATTCTCCCGCTCAGAGTACAAAGTTCTTTGAGTCTATGGATATAACTTCTTGGATAAGATGGAATTTATTACAGCGAAAAGACTATGAAGGGGTGAGCTGGCAGGTATAGTTTGCAATTTTTTGTAGGCAGCTTTGGCTAAATAGAAACTCTGGAGTATTTCAAGGTCAGACCTCGGGGCCTCATCAGTTGATAGCTCAAGTCCGAGCTCAGACAAAATGGGCTGATGTGACGCTATGTAAGTCTTCTTTTGAGACAAGAGTAAATACATCATGGAAACCTCCATATGTTGGTTGGGTTAAAGTTAATGTCGACGGCGCATGTAGTTCGGGAGGGGATCGTGCGGGGTGTGGAGGGATCGTCAGGGATCATGAAGGTAATTTGCTGACTGGGTTCATGTATGGCTTGGGTAGAGGATCTAGTCTTAATGCTGAGGTGTGGGCAGTAATGATAGGACTTAAGATGGCTTGGGATTCCGGGAAGCGGCAAATAGTGATAGAGTCGGACTGCTTGGAGGCTTTGGAGCTGATAATGGGTGGCTGGGAGGAAGATCACATGGAAGCTCAGTTACTCGGGGAGATTCATGATATGTTAGATAGAAGCTGGGATGTATCAATGGATTGGTGTGGACGACAATCTAATCATGTGGCGGATATTTTAGCTAAGGAATCACTGGGTATAACTACAGGGCTTGTCTGGTTTCGGGAACCACCAGAATGCATTCGGTCTACGTTACTTTCAGATATAGGTGTCTCATAGTTTTTCTTTTGTTGTTGTGTGTTTTTTTCTTTCCTTTTTTGTGTTGGTTTTTCCTTTTCATGCTATTTCTTTAAAGTGTATGTCAATCAAAAAAAAAAAAAAATTTAATACTACCACCGGTTCTTAATATAAGATTTAGTTGGTTAATTTAAAGAGATTAAAAAAACTAAATAAATTAATTTAAAGTATTTATATTTATCATATTTCTCTAAACTAATTTACTTGCTTATAAACTTATATATATATATATATGTACACTACAAAAAAACTGGGTATTAGAGACGGAATTTAGCGACGGAAATTCCGTCGCTAATAATTTTAGCGACGGAATTTCCGTCTCTAATTCCGTCGCTAATCTGTTAGCGACGGATTAGCGACGGAAAATGGTCCGTCCCTAAAAAGGCCGTTACTAATTCCATTAGCGACGGAATTTTCAATTCCGTCTCTAATTTAGAGACGAATTAGCGACGGAAATTCCGTCTCTAATTTAGAGACGGATTAGCGACGGAATTTCCGTCGCTAATTTAGAGACGGAATAGCGACGGAAATGCCGTCGCTAATTTAGAGACGGATTAGCGACGGAAATTCCGTCTCTAATTTAGAGACGGATTAGCGACGGAAATTCCGTCGCTAATTTAGAGACGGAATAGCGACGGAAATTCCGTCTCTAATTTAGAGACGGATTAGCGACGGAAACGGAAATTCCGTCTTTAATTTAGAGACGGAGTAGCGACGGAAATTCCGTCTCTAATTTAGAGACGGAGTAGCGACGAAAATTCCGTCTCTAATCTGTGACGGAAATTCCGTCCCTAATGATAAATTCCGTCGCTAATTTTTGAGACGAATTAATAACAGAAATTCCGTCACTAATTTTTGAGACGGATTAGCGACGGAATTTCCGTCTCTAATTTGTCTAAGATTAGCGACGGAATAGCCGTCTCTAATCCGTCACAAACAAAAAAAATTAATTTCGTTATTAATTTCTGAAACGGATTAGCGACGGAATTTACGTCTCTAATTTGTCCAAAATTAACATTGATTTCCGTCTCTAATCCATCACAAAATTAAAAAAAAGAATTAATTTCATTATTAATTTCTGAAACAGATTCTGTCACTAATCCATTGCAAAGTGAAATTTTTTTTTAAAAAAAATTTATAACAGAATTTCCATTATAAATCCGTCTCTAAGCTTTTTTTTAATTTTCTCTCCAATTATTTTTTTTTTGGTTATTTTGAATTTAACGATAAGTCAACATTAATAACCTATAATAGTTAAAGAACAGTTAAAGAACTGAAAGTGAAATTAAATTAATTGCAAATAAAATCAAATTCAAACCAAGTTCTAAAATGATAGTAAATTAACTACAAAACAAAAGTACTGAAGTAAAAATGTATATAATATATCAAACAAACCACACAAATATTTCAAACGTCATCACCATCATCTTCTTCCATATAAGAATCTTCTTCTTCTTGTTCTTCTTCATCCTCTTGTTCTTCTTCATCTTCTTGACCAACCATGGCATTTGTTGTCATATGTACTTCTTCATACTGAATTTCAAAATCTCATTGGTTATTCATCATAAAGACAAAGTTACATGGTAAAATGCAATTGTTGAATGGTAAGAACAGTATCAATATTTATCAAGAAATATCAATGTTATTCCTTGCAAAAACGACAAGAGTTTTATTTAAAATAGAACGTTGAGTTCAATTATTTTCTTTTCATGCCACAATATTTCTAAACTAAGACAAATGTTATTATTTAGGAGTATGACTCTTGCAAAAAGAGATGCAATGCACATGACACTTGATATAAAGAGATATTAAATCAGAGTTACACAGAGAACACACATGGCACAACTTAATTAAAACCAACAATATCATACAATTTCAACAAAATGCAAAGAGCCAGTAAAAATAAATAAATAACCTTTTGATCCTGTCAATAAAAGCATAGCAACACTGAAATCAAGATTAATTCTTTCAAATAACCCAAGAATGCAAGATTTTTTTTTTTTTTTGTTATAAGGATCAAGTTAAACCAAAAAGACATGACATGAGACAACATAAGAAGTTTCAGAATTTCCAAGAAAATTTACAGTTTATTGATGAAAAATTCATTGACAAGAAAGAAATAGTGCATAAGAACAAAATAAGAAGTTTCATTTCAAAGACAAAGTACAAGTAAAACAAACTCTAAACCCAAAAAAAAGAGATAAAATTATGCAAAGGCACTCTACAATCCTCTGCATGTCCAACATTAGCTGCTTAACTTAAAACCTTAACAAATTAGTGAAACTTTTAAGTTTTTTGGCAATGAATGACGTTGGTACATAAATATGCACTCATGCAACTAACAAGATTCATAACACGGACACCTCCAACTGTAAGATACCAGAAACAATGGCTAAAAGCTTAAATCAATACACACATTTCTTAGTTTTAAAGACATATGTAATGAACATGGAAGAGGATACATACTCGATCATAACCTCATCAGCCACCTCTTTAAGACTGACTTTTCTCAATTGATTTTTAACCACATATGCTGCATTTTTCCGGCAATATGGCTTTCCACAACCACAATCATTCAGGTACAAAATTACACGCCTGTCAATTGCCTCATCCTTAAAGCCTACCTTACAAACCAATATTTCCTGAACACAAAATGTACAAATATAAAATCAGAGAAAAGAAATTCATCTGAAAATAAAAAACAGGTAGCATCATTAGAAAAACATATAAATTACCTTCATCAACTTATCAATGGCAGACTCACTTTTTTAGTCAATCAAGTTACCAAGACCCGACTTCAAAATAAAATTAATAATTGGTTTCTTTACATCTTGAATACACTTTTCCAATTGCTGCTGCACCAATTCATTGTAGGTTGACCTCAGTTGTTTCAGCAAAATATCTTGTCTGCCAATGCTCCTTTTAGTTTGAAAACTAAAACACTTTGCAATACCTTGTGAAAAAATTCCCATCATCATATCAAAAATATAGAGATGCCCTGTTCATATCATAATACAGAAGCTATAACCCATTCAAGTCAAATACTAGACATTAGGCCAGAAAAATTCAAATATTTAATCCAACAAGCAGTGATTCTCCCACGTGATGTGCGGGTGCATATAATCAATAGATAAATTGGTGCACTAATTACTAACTATCAATAAACAGCACGGATCCTATATTAATCAGCAGCGATTGCATAAAAGCTTCATTGGATATAGTAGCCAATCACCTAACAGATTTAGTTGACTTAATTGATGTAAAATAATTAAGCACAAATCAAGGCAGGAACACAATACAAAGGCAAACAGATTTTTAATGGAAAATAACAAAAACCTCTCTTCATTTATGTTCTTCAATATGTTCTCTATACAACTATGCTGGTGAATGAGCTTCAAAGCAGTCTTGCCACCAATACCTGCAGAGCACGTCAGTTATATATTAGAAGCATATGCATGATGAGCTTAAATGGGAAAAAAAAAAATCTGAACTCAGCCTCTACTAGTCTCAAAACACAAATGGATATTTTGGGCACTTCGAATGCTTCCATAATAATCACACCCAGAAAGAATACATAAGTCAATAAACTGATCCATGGTCAGATTTAGCTCCTCCAATATCTGGAAAAAAAAATCTCAGAAAGAACATATTAAACAGAGAAAATCTAATATTTTAGAAGCCACAGGACAATGACCTCTAAGGCCAAAGAGGGGAATCCACAATGACCTTGGCAACTTCCAATTCCATAACTGGAACTTTCTTTGAGCTAGGAACCATTAGATGGCAAAGAAATATAGGAGCTCCAAACGTTAATGAATCCATGTCTTTAGAAGAAGAAAAACAAAATCAATATGTCAATTACAAAGTAATAGAAAGCAATTTCAAATCTAGCATTCACTATATGAGCATCACAAATGCTAGTGATTTCAGCAAACGTAATTGAGAAGTCAACTTCAGTTACTACAAAGACACACAATGCAAAGTAATAAGAAATCATAATTTCAGTAGACCAACAATAATATGCAATTCAAAGTGGGTCCCGAAGCAATGCATGAACCAAAATTTGACCAAGTGTAGTTTCAATTGCTAAAACCAGTTTATGCAGCAAATTTCAGCTAATTCTACTATGCACAATTAGAAAACAGTCTTCTTTAAACAAACCAATAACTAATAACCAGACTTGAAGCCAAAGAGATCACCAGAAAGTAAGAAAATGATCAAGTAATTTGAGTCTAAAATGATATGAACAATATTATTTGGTCCAAATTCCCCAAGTGTCAGCCAAAATTCAATGAATGGCAACGCTCACACAAAAATGAAACTGAGAATGCTATCAGTCCACCCCAAAACCCATCAAATCAGAATTGGAAGACTGGCAACCAGAAGAAATCCATATAATGAACATGTAAATAACATAAATATACAGGGGTCAATAAACTCTGCAAAATTTCAAGGATAAATATTCGGTTGCAGAGAGTTCAACTTATTATAGGGTTAAAGAAAGAGTAGTTTAAAAAGAAAATGGCATCATAACAGTGAAAATCTGATGGAAGAAGTTGTGACTCGGAGGTATTGCTAGCCATAGAAAAAACAAAAGATGATTTTCTTAAGACCTGCGGAGGAAAAAGAAAATCCTGAATATCATAATTTAAATCACTCAACAAATGACAAGTAATGCAGCACTGTTTTTTCAATTAGTAGCTTAGCACTTTGAAAAAATGATACAACAAGTAGCTGACATTAAGCTTTTCTAATATAGGATGATAGCAAGCAACAAGAAGCAGATAATGAGGACTATATTGTGCATAACAAAAATCAATCAGGCAAATCATGTACTCATATCAACTAAGTCAAACTCACAATCCATTGTTCAGACTAAGGAACAATGACAATGAAAGAGAACCAGACCTCATCGTTAGCAAAAATAAAAGAAACAGACCTCACAGTTGAGCTTATGTTATTTAATAATTATCAAATAGCTAATCTAGATCTAAACTAGTTCAGAAGGACGAAAATATTACAGATACAAAAAGCTAGGATGAAAATATTACTGACACAAAAAGCAACAATAGAACACAAAACACCACATTCTTCATAAAGAAAGTTAAACAGCCAATAAAGATTACCTGCAATTAAAGATTAGCAAGCAGAAATCAGAAATAATAGTGACATACAAATACAATGACTTAACAAGAAGTTCAGCTTCTTCTAACCTTTCCAAGTCCGGTTTCAGGCAGACATCAATGCGAGTGACGTGGTAAGTTTTTTTTATCTACGTTCGTTTTTTAACAGACGTACAAAGTCGCTTTCCATATCCTTTTTTGTAAAAACTCATAAGCAATCAGAAGTTGGAAAAAACTCAGGAAAAAGAGAAAATCAGCACTAAAATCTGAATGAGATAGGAATTATTTCTGGACTTCAACATCCTGATCTTGTCAGGAAAAAGAGAAAATCAGCACTAAAATCTGAAAAAAAAAAAATCATAACCTGGAAGTGTCGTGGACTGGAGAGATTGAGATGAGGAGCCGTGGACTGGAGAGATTGAGAGACGACGAGGAGCGCCAGAGCCCAGAGTGAGCACTGAGCAGCAGCTGCCTGGAAGTGTCGATCTGTCGAGCTTGTTCGCGGTTGAGGACTCGCGGCTAGGGCAAACAACAAAGATGAGATCTGAGAAAGTGAGAAGTGGTATAGAGAAAGAGAAAGGGTTGATGGTTTACGAATATGGTGATTGGTGACAGCAAAAGCCTTTCCTCTTTTTTTTTTTTTAATCAAACCAAAGGCCTCAATTAGACACTCACAAAGAGCGGGAACATGAAAATTTTTTTGGAGGGAGCAAGATTTACCACAAATATAAATAAAATATTTAAATTCATGTTTTATCAAAGACTAATTAAATAAAATGAATCTACTGGACAAGAGTTGGCTTATTAATCTTTCTTTCTTTTACTTTTTGAGTTTTGTTCACTCTTTTTTTAAATTAGTAATAAAAAAATTATACTTATTCTTATTCTCAAATACATATCATGATATTAGCATATATCTAAATTTGCTAAGATTCTCAAAAAGTCTCAATAATTAATTAAGATTTATTTGTGTATTTCACTCAAATAAAACTTTTATGATACATTTATATAACCATAATCACATATTCATAAAATTCATTCATTTTATTAATATTTATTATTAATTTCTACTTATTCTGAAATAATTATACGGTGATTTCTAATTGCCATAAAATAATCCTATTAAATTCAATTTCATTATTCATAAATATATTACTCACAAATTTTCAATCTCAGTCAATTATTTTATTAATTTTATACTTTTATATCTCAAACAATGCCTTTAATTTACTCAAAACCCCAAGTTACTTAACAAATCACATCATAATAATACTTAAATATTAATAATAAAATTGGGATGTTGCACAAGGAACTAGAAAGAGGCTTCAAAATAACAAAGTGACATCCTGCTACTCAAGCTCATCAAAATATCTATAATTTGCTAAAACAAAACTTCATTTTTACTAATCAACTATCATGCTCACACACACACACACACACACATATATAGCAGATACATTTGAACCATGGGATTCAATCGTAGAACCTGTTGTGATCTAGTAGTGAATAATAGGTGCATAGTTAATTCTACGTATATCATATATGCATGTACACTGAGCACAACTGATGTATAAGCTTCATGATTCTTCTTGAGAGTTTCAAATGAACAATTTTTATTCAACAACGTTTTAATTGAGAGTCTTAGTCTAAAATACAACTCATTATAGTGAATTTTCAAATTGTACTCTGACTAATTATTTACTTTGGCCTATTGACTACCACTCTAATCCTACTTATTAGTCTCAATTAACAAATCAAATGAGTATTTAACATTGAACTAAACAAACCAACCGAGGAAAGAGAGAGTTTGAGAGAGGAGAGATGCAATGGCTGACGGAGAAGGGAGGAGAAGTCGATGACCTTGTGAGGCTGAACAAGTGACTAACCAATTATTGTATCAATCTGGTGTGTCATGCTATTTGTAGCCTAACCATTAAAATACAACAATTCATGAACTGATTTGGCATCTCTTAAACATTAGTTGGTATATTAAAAAAATTAAAAGATTTCACAATATTTATTTTTTCTTTATTTGTGAAATCTTAATTAAACGATTTGAATTTTTAAGAAAAATATTAAAAATGTGAACCAGATGAGTAGCCAACTAGGATTAATATTAGTTGAATTGTTGTATTTTAACTAATTATACCACATATGACATGGCAAACTAAGTTCACACAATAATTGCACATACTAGCTCCACCTTTGATTTAGTATTCAACAATCTTGATATGATTAGAAAAACACAAAATGAAGTAAATAAAATTCCTGAAGGTTATATGATGCATAAATACCTGTATTTAGAGGTTCCTTAGGCCAAGTTGCAAGAGTGAACTTTTTTTTTTCATATAATTGCAAGATTGCACTTGTACTGTAAATCAAATGAGTATTTAATTACACATTCATATAATATATGTAGTAGTAATTATTTATATGTTTTTATGTATTATTTGAAATGGTAGAATATATTACTGCAATTTGACTCAAATTCAATATTTTATAAATAAAATCCTATGCTTTGCATAAAACTCAAAGAAAAAGTTGTGATGTCTATACTTTGTAAATTGTATCATGAGTTGTCATGAATTTTAACTTTTATATATTAGTGTTCTTTGTTTGTATTTTTGTTTAATTTTTATCTACGGATTTCATAGCTATATATAGCTTCCAAAACAACTATTGTTTTTTTATTTTGTTAAAGAAATCATATTATTAACACTAATAAATGAGTGTTCGAATAAATTTATTAATAGTCTAATTAATTTCAAGAAATTAGCACTACAATTATTCTTTCTTTATTTATCATGTTAATTTCTAAAAGAGAGTAGTTCATATATTATTTCATTGTTTGTTTAGCTAATACGAAGTCACATGACGGTACCATTTTTATATTATTCGAATGCGTTTCATAAGAATTCATCTCCATGATGTCTCAACAAGTCACATGACGGAACAATTTTTGTTGCTAATTTATATCAAAAAACAAGATTAAATCATCCCTTAAATTAGTAACGGAATTTGTGAGGGAATACTGACGGAATTTAGTGACGAAATTTAGAGACGGAATCAGAGACGGAATTTAGCGACGGAATAATTCCGTCGCTAATTTCCGTCTCTAAAAATTTAGAGACGGAATCAGAGACGGATTAGAGACGGAATTTAGCGACGGAATAATTCCGTCGCTAATTTCCGTCTCTAAAATTAGAGACTGATTTATTGACGGTTTAGAGACGGAATAGCGACGGAATTAATTCCGTCGCTAATTTCCGTCTCTAATTTCCTGTTTTTTTGTAGTGGTAATATAATGATATACATGAGTATTTCAGAAAAATCATGTAATATATGTTGTAATTAAGTAATTTATTTAGTTTACTTAATTTCTCCAAATTAGTCAATTGAGTCTTATATAAAAAACCGAAGGGAGTAACATGGATGGAATAATTAGTAGAGTACCTTCTTTTTTGTTTTTAAACCAAAACACATAGCATCATGTTTAAGATGACCAATATTATACACTTAGGGTATCACATAACTTGTTGTTCGAACTATATATTTATCAGAAAAAAAATGTTTGTAATATTCATATTGACGATAAATAACGATGCTATCATAAGTTAAATGAGTCTATCTTGATTAGCACCATTTGTTTATAATAAGTATGGGTTAACAAATTTTTTTGATCCGATGAATGCCTAGTTGACAAAATATGTTACATTAATTTCTTCCTCTATGTTTCTTTTTTCTTTCTTTCTTTTTAACCAAAACATGCACATGTTTGACCATGAGTGTAGGTTGAGATTGTTTTTGAAAATGATGAGTGCTTAATTAATAAGTATGAATAGAAATACAATCGGTTGCGACACTACCGCTAGTTGATTGTTAGTCTAGACCGACAAATTTTGTTTTTTTACAAACGAATACCTAGTTAAAAGGACAAGGAATTAGCATTTAGAACTCTAAATATGATGCCACATATTTAATTAGTTATAAAAATGATGTTAATTGTTCCATTCACGTTATTGGCTTTTAAGGGGTTGATTACATTCCTTCTTCAATAATATTTTGGAGGCAAAAATATCTTTTAATCCTATGTCGTTTAACTCCATGTAGGCCACATGGGATACCAACCACAAAAAAATACTTGTATGCTCTAAGATTAGCTAGTGCCACAGCATCTAAACTCTAGCTATCAAATAAAAATATAACAACTCAACATATTCTAATTCTAGTTGGCTGATGACTTATCTAAAAAAATTGGAGAAAAATGAATATTTTAATATGCGATTTTTTTTTTCAAACGAGTTATCCGCCAACTAGGATTAAAATATGTTTAGTTGTTATATTTTAATTTGATAGACACTACTACAAAAAAGTTAATAAATGACATTTTTATTTATAAATACTATGGCGCTTACCAAACACCATAGGTTTCAATGCTGTAAAAGCAAGCTACAGCACTTGTTGAATTTTTGAAAGCGTCGTAGCTTGCAAATTTATTTTATTTAAATTGCATTGCTTCTTCTGGCACTTTATAGTGGAGCATCATAGGAGCTTCCTATGGCGCTTCAAATTGGAGGGCCGGAGGAGTCCTCCTACTGTGCTTGGCCTCCAATGGCACTCCATCATGGAGTGTCGTTGGAGCCTCCTACGACGCTCCGCTCCAACGGCACTCCATGATGGAGCACCGTTGGAGGCTCCTCCGGCGCTCCATCGAAGGAGGCTCCATTGGGCCTCCTACGGTACTCCATGTTGGAGCGCTGTAGGAGGCCTCCCTCCCCTTCTCTGGCATTCATGCATAAAATGCTGTAGGAGTTATATACTCCTACAGCATTTCTTATAGAAGCGCCGTAGGAGGTTTGGAATTTTTTTTAATATTATTTTACATAATTATTCAATTTTCCTGAACTCAAATTCATCAAATCCATAGCAATTCAAATCCAGAGGGAAAAAAAGGCTAAACAAAATGAAATAAACGAAGCAAAACAAAATGAAACAACACATAACTAATTCATAAGATGAGTATTAATTTTGTATGTATGGAATTACAATGTAATAACAAATTGTAATGTACAACTGATTTATAGAATAAACAACACACATACAAGAATAGACAAGAAACAACCTAACTCATGTACGTAGCTAATTGCCTAACCATATATTCACACCATTCTTCAATGACTTCATCCACTTGTTGGTCAGGAAATTGGTCAGAACGTCGATCTTCATAATACTACATAAAATTACACAGAACGAATTAAAATCATTAAAAATCAATTAACTTAGATACTTGTCAATTAAATTTAATACACAGCATGAACTGTAAGTCAAAGAATTGAACTTACTTTCGTAGGGATATAATTTAGATCATGATGAGTAACAACATCTTTCATAAATTTCATAATGTAATAACCGCAATCATTGTCGTTTGGTTGGAATAGGCACTGCAACAATACAAAGAAATAGTAAAGTCAATTTTTGAAGAAAAAATTTTGAATGACAAATTTAAGTAAATTCATATATAAGCACTGCAATCTTCCTCCAGATATAGGCTTTGACTGGGTCTTTATGTGTAGAATAGCTCAATCCAATGTTGCTTCGATAAGCGGTCAATGCACTTATAAAAACAAGTAGTGACTGATTAATTTTGGTTATTCAATAATCACACACACAAATATTTACACACACACCCATATACTTATTTATTGATTATAAACATCATATTAGGCCGGTTCTCTGGATAACCAGCCACTAGAGGATCCACATAGTAAATATGAAGGCCTTTAGTGAATGCAGGATGGATAACAAGAAAAATCCAATGTAACATAAAATATTTTGAAAATTTTACTTCGACAATAATGTTATGGTAAAAGTGAAAGAATAAAAAAAACATACGTTTTTAAAATATTGTCACAAGTAACTTATCCCGGATTGTATGGCAAAAGAAAGAACATATTTGGGGTTGCTCTCCGCATGAAGATGTCCTTAAGATCGTTAGATTGTCCTTCCAAATCACTCCCCCTTTGCTGGCCAAAGAGGTGTGGGTTGACAAATACAAATCTATTCATGACTAATGTTCACTAATAGATAGTAGTACAAGTGCCTTTATAGAAAACAAACAATGTCATTAAACCAAAAATAAAATTAAATGATGAATAATAACAAGAGTGATAGACGATGATAATAAAGTATCTAATACACATGCTGAAGGCCGTCGCACTAACCCATCTATGACCAATCACGTCGTTTAGTATACTACCATCGACATGATCATCTATCTTTGTGTGATAGATGTCCCCATCGATGGGAATTTCCTGACCTCCTTGTTTGCTTAAATTTGGTGCCAACAACGCCAATTGTTGGCAATATGAGGCCATGTGTCTATTACTTTTGTTGCTGGTTGAGGGCTGGGACTTCTGTTGGGTTGCTGAATAGTTAGATTTTTTCCCAAGCCCTTCAATTCTTTTTCCTTTATGATGACCATCAACCTACAAAATTAATCATGAAATTAAATCATGTAATTGTAGATAGAAGTGCATAAAAAATTAGAAAGAATTGTAATTAACTACCTTTTGATATGGCTCAATCAAACCTATTGGCCATGCAACATAACCATCGACAACTTCGTTCACCATTGTATATTCATCATGAGAAGGGATTGGTAGGAGGGCGTCATCATTTGTGCTACATCAACCCTTACTCAGAGTGTGTTTGGGGGCAACCGTGAATTATGAAGTATATCATTGTCAGTGTTGTAGGCCACGCCAATAGCAATTGTGTGCCTGAAAGACTCATCGACATGTAGCCTGCAATCCGACTCACCCTATAAAACATATAATTAATATATTCAGGTACATTAATGTATAACGCAAGAAAAAGTTAACTATAAAGAAAATTATTTACCAAAGGAATGGGGACTTTTGGGGTGGATGGGCAACTATTCCTCATACTTGTGCTAGCACATACTGGACTAGGTGCTGGCCTAGAATGCAGTAAGGCATCAAGTTGAGCCTTCAATAGTGCATTTTGCTCTTCCAACAAACACGTGTGTGCACTCATCTCCTGCTTATAGCAAGCAACCTCTTTCTCTAGTTACAAGAATTCATTTTTGGTAGGTCACTTTTAGGATCTAAAGTAAGATTTTTGGGTTACTGCAAACCTCGAACATGACTAGTATACTTAGGAGCTCCAAGAGCTTTACTGTGAAAATTGTCACGACCAACGTAATCCATCAACTTTGGCTGCTCTTGCGTCATTGTGCGCTATCACAAAAATAATTGCAACAACAGTAGTTATTATAAAAAAGAATAATTTAAGTAAAGGCAAATCTTTATTAAGAATAATTTAAGTAAAGGCAAATCTTTATTATATGTATAATCAACGACTTACACAATATTCTGCTACTTTTCTGGCTTGTTCGTTGGGGATGTCATCCTTTTTATTTGTGCAGCCGGCCAGCCACAAATCATGTCATGGTATATGTGTGACATCATGGGTCTCAAATGCTGGCTGGCTATCATTTTCAAGCTGGGGAACTTCATCTCTATTGTGTGGATCCATTTTCCTACAAGTTAAAAAACCAAACAAAATATCAGCGTGCAGTGACAAACATGGAAATCAAAGTAAATTAAGTTAAAATATATGAATACGTGTAATAAAATATACAAGGTAAAAAATCAAGGTACTCATTATCATCTTTTCCTCTTTCTTGTTGATTTAAAAACCAAGTCCCCTCTCCATGATCATGTTTCATGTATAAGGATTCATCTTCATTTTCATCTTCATCTATATCAATATATTTTGACCACAATATGTCAAAGGAAAGATCATCGTCAGGAAGATTCAAACTCTCATTACTTTTAGTATCAACTTGTTCTTGATAATTCTTATTTGATGGAAGTACAATGGACCAGTTTCTTCTTAGCAGGATCCGGAATGAAAAACACTTGTTTTGCTTGTGATGCTACAATCAAAGGATCGTCTTTATACCAAACTTTAGAAAGATCCACTTGAACAAACCCTAACTCATATGTCCGCAATCCAGTGTTATTGTTAACCCACTTACATATGAAGACAGGGACCCTCAACATAGTATAATCTAACTCCCATATTCGTTCAATGACACCAAAATATGACATTATTTAGATAGGGTGTGCATCTTTAGCACTGGATCTGTGTCAAGAATCAGTAACAAGTGTTACCTCACTATTACTCCTTGTATCATGTTCTTGTGTGTAGAATGTGTAACCATTGATTACATAACCATTATAAGACAATACATTTAAGCTTGGTCCATTCGATATAAATCTTAAGTTTTTAGAGACAGAATTAGGATTCTTCTCCACATCATCATTAATACGCCTTTTTAACCAAGTTGGAAACTATTGGTTGTGCTCTTTTGTTATCAAATTTTCATTCCTCTCACCATGTACCAATCGAAGAGCATCCTTATGTTCTTTAACATACGGTTCAACCTCATTAGTGTTATGTAGCACATACAAGTGAGCCTGCTCCCATTCAGTCACTGATATGATGATTACATCCTTTCCATTTATTCCTTTTCCCGATGTTCGCCCATTATAACGAGGCTTTGGGATCCCTACAGGGTCAATATTTGATAGAAAATTAGTACTGAAGTCACTTGCTTCTTCAATCATGTAACGCTTAACTATACACCCCTTTGGTCGATATCTATTTTTCATATACCCTTTTAAAATTTTCATAAATCACCATTTGGGTACATACATATTAGGTATATTGGACCGCACAATTGAACTTCTTTCACCAAATGTATGGTTAGATGGACCATAATGTCAAAAAATGAAGGTGAAAAATACATTTCAAGTTCACACAGAATATAAACAATAAGCCTTTGCAAATCTTGTAACTTTTTGGGTAAGACTAACTGTATACCAATCGGTACAAAATTCTGCATTAGCATATGACAATCATGAGATTTAAGATTCTTTTGCTTCAACTCTTTCACTGATACAAGATTCTTTATATTTGAAGAATAGCCCTCTGGAACTTTGACTCTTTTAAGAGACTCACAAAATAACTTCTTCTCTTTCCTCTATAGAGTGTAAGCCGCTGGAGGTAGATAAGTACGGTACCCTTGCTCAACTGGTGCCAACTCTTCTCTGATTCCTAGGTTAACCAATCTAACCTAGTATTCACACTGTCCTTGCTCTTCCCTTGCATATTGAGCAACATATATCACAGATATTTTTTTTATGTGCATCACATCAAGAAAATGTCTCACATATAAGGACTTCCAAAATGGAAGCTTAAAGAAAATAGACTTCTTCTTCTAGCCGCTTGTCCCGATTTGTTTTGCAAAATGCTTGCCAAAATTGTTATCCAAGTGTTTAATCTTCTCAAAAACCTGACCACCGGTCAACATCTTTGGTGGGATACCTTCTTCTGACTTACCATTGAAAGCCTTTTTCCACTTCCTCTAATGATGTTTCGATGGTAAGAATCTTCGATGTCCCATGTACACATTTTTCTTTCAAGATCTAGTCGCACTAAATGAGTGTCATCTTTACATATAGGGCATGTACAATATCCTTTAACGCTATATCCGGACAAATTACCATAAGTAGGGAAATAATTTATTGTGCCAAACAACATGGCTTTTAAAGTGAAACTTTCTTCCATGTACCCATCATATACACTGACGCCTTCCTCCTAAAGCAGCTTTAAGTCATCAATTAAAGGAGCCAAGTATACATCTATATCATTCTCAGGTTGCCTTGGCCCAGAAATTAACATAGACAACATCATAAATTTGCGTTTCATGATCAAGTGCGGAGGAAGGTTATAAATCATCAATATCACCGGCCACGTATTGTGTGTACTATTCTGAACCCCGTGGGGATTGATTCCATCAGTTAAAAGTGTAAGGCATAGGTTCCTTGCTTCATTTGCAAAGTCAGGGTAGTCATGATCAACTTTTTTCTATTGAGGGGCATCTGCAGGGTGCCTAAGGTTCGTGTCTTCAACCCTTTCATCTATATGCCACGTCAATAGATTAGCAATCTCCGTATTACTGTACAGTTACTTAAATCTTAGACTAATGGGAAAATACCATACAACCTTCAACAAACTTTTTCCTTTCTTCTTCCTATATTGAGATGCATTGCATTTAGGGTACTTCTCTAATGTTGCAAATTGCTTTCGAAATAATATGCAATCATTAGGGCATGCATGTTTCTTCTCATAACCCATGCTAGTTGTAGAGCAAAGTATTTGCTTTGCCTCGTATGTCTTAGTAGGAAGTACATTTTCTTCTGGGAGCATATCTTGCACAAGTTCAAGCAGTGCAGTGAAACCCGAATCACTTAATCCATATCGCACTTTAAAGTTGTATAATTTCAACACTGCTAGCAATCTTGTATATTTAGTACTGCCATCATATAATGGTTTCTCTGCATCAGCTTTCAACTCTTTAAATTCTTGAGGATAGTCATGAAGCACCCCTTCGACCGCATTTAGCATTTCTCAAAGACCATCGTCCTTATCATCACACATGCTTCGATTAAACTCATTCGAAGGATCGATCGTGGTATTCACCCGATCACTACGTGCATCATCCGTCTCACCGTGTCTTGTCCATCGTGTATATGATTGATCAATTCCATGACATACTAAATGATCTAGCAAGTCAAGTAGACTAATTCGCTTTCCTTAACAACAAGATAAGCACGAACACAAGATTTTGTTAGGATCATTTGTATACTCGCTTGCAAATCTAATAAACTCTTTTACCCCATCTATATATTCCCTTGAGCATCGATCAGATGACATCCATTTTTGATCCATTTATACTTTAAACATATTTTAAAACTGGTTAGTTACTTGCCTCTTGTAGTTACTAATTACTTTTATGTTTTGTCATTTATTTTTTTTAAAAAATCGGCAGCATAACGTCCTCAAATTTTAAGTTTTCCTAGTATTAAATCGATCAATTAATCAACCATTATCTCAAGTCCAATCGAATACACAAAATCTAAGAGAATAGAATAACGGCAATACAACATGTGAAACTATGGATAAATTGCACAATTTTGACAATAATTTTTGCATTAAGAATAAAAAAACATAATTTTCGCATGAATAATTTTGACAATAGTTGCTTGCCTCTTACAGTTACTTATTACTTTTATGTTCTGCCATTTATTTTTTACAAAAAATCGACCGCATAACGAACGTCCTTAATTGAATACACAAAATCTAAGAGAATAGAATAATAGCAAAGCAGCATGTGTAATACCCCGAATTTTGAGACTTGAGGCTAGAGAATAAGCTTGAAATAAGTGGATTGCTAAGCCCCGGTTTAGCAAGATCCCAAATTATGATTAAGGGTTAATGACTTCAAAAGTGGAGGTGATTAGTGGTAAATGAACACTTTTGGAGAAGATGATATGAAATGTGATTCGTATGTGTTGTAAGCAGTGCCGAAACTCTGTATTTAAGTTCAATTGTGGATTAATATTTAAATTGACTTAAAATATAGGGAGGGCGCCTATTATGGTTAAAAGGAAAGATATGATGTGTTTGGTGGTGATTCAGTGAGAATTACCATAATCAGGGGCAAAACGGTAAAGTTACCGATCAATTGGTCAGTTACCGAAGAGGAAACTCATTAGTAACTTCAAGATCAATGGTTGTGATTGATTCTTAGAGATTAAAAAGGGTGGAATCCCATTTGTGTGAGTTCATTGGAGATGGAACAAGATCATGACACATGGCACTTTTTGGACCCTTGGATTAAGTCAAATGTTCAAAGTTGTTTTTTCCTCTTCCCTCTCTCTATTAGGCCGGTTGTTATGTTTGTGAGGGGCCAAAAATCTGATTTAACTTCATCATCTTCATCTCTCTCTATTTCTCCATTTTCGTTGAGCTAGGGGAAGGAAAGAGAAAAGAATAAGGTGAGATTTGGTCCATTTTGTGTCCTCTAATGGTTAAATCCTCTTCACTAATCTTGTTCATAGTGATGAGAGCTTTATCTTTATGGTTTTATATTTGTGAAAGAAGGTTTTTGAGAGCTTGAATAATTTGGAAAATGAAGGAATCAAAGATTTGGCATTGGGGAGAGGAAGAGGTGAGTATTTGAAGCATTTTGACCGAAGTTTTGTAGTCATTGGTTAGGTTTTGTGAATTTCGAATTTTGCCCTGATTTTTATGTGATTTTGAAATGGAGGAATTGCATTGTGTAGTGTGTTGCAAATGGTCTTTTGTTGTGTTTTATGACTATTGGTATTTGTTTGGAACTTTGGTTGGAAAGGATTTCAATGTGGTGCATTGTATTTTGACATTGTGTGACATGTTGTGGCTATGGTATAACATGTCAATGTGATGTGAATTTGGATGATTTGGTGTTTCCAATGGTTTCCTTGTGAAAATTTGTGTGGGAATGATGTTTGGTATGAAAATGGGACCATTGGAAGCCAAAGTGTGAAACTGGAAATGCTGCCATTGAAAGTTTATTCTGGGCAGTTTGTTTGTGTTGGCGTTTTGAATAGGCAAATGATGTCAGAAAATTCTGAAACTTTCTAGTCTTGATGTTGACATCCCAAGCTTCAAAATGGATATATTAATTGTGTCATTTCGTTTTGTGAGCTGGGATTTATAGTTGTCCAAATTTTGACGTTAAAACTGGGTGCAAATTTGGAACAGCAAGGGAATTTCGTGTAATTCTGGAATTGTGTGGTGATTTATGGTAATGGCTCATATTTTCCCTATGAAGAGGACTTAAAAAGATTTCAATGGGCTTTGGGACCACCTCATTTCAATTTTTCTAGAATTAGTTATGAATTTCCGAAGTTTCCTTGGCTGCAGCACAAAAGTTTCTGTGTGCGTTTTGGCCGCAGCCAGAAATTCTTGGTTGCAGCCAAAAACCTTCTATGCGCATTTTGGCTGCAGCCAAAGGATTCTTGGCTGTAGCCAATCCCCATTTCAATATTTTGTGATTTTGAAAGGTGATTTCCAACCTAGACTTCCCAATCCTTTAGGCTTTCGTCGAGCTTATTATAGCCACTTAAAGGGTGTAAATGATAACCAACCTTAAGTAATATGGAAGTAAGGATTTGGAATTGAGATTGACCCTATGTCCTTGATTTGGTTATAGGGTTGGATATTCACTCTGATCACGAGTAACCGATGCTGGAGCATACGTGGAAAGAATAAGTGTAGGGAACTTACCTCTTTTGCATGTATTTAATAATTGTGTTGGTCTATTGATGCATGTATTGCTTTGCTTGATTATGTGAAATATATATGAATGATTGTAGCTCTGTTTCTATTTATACTATGGCTATGAGTATGTTGTTGAAACATTGAGCATGAAGATATATCATTATGTGAGCATGTGTTATGTTTTGCAAGCATTTCATGCATTAAACACTTATCTTGCATGCATACTGGTATCTGTTTCCTACTGAGATTCTCTAGAATCTCACCCTCCCTACCAACATTTTAGACAGAGTAGGTGGATTGAGGATGGAGCATGCAACCAAGGGCGACGATGACTCCTTCGGGTTGTAATCTTGTGATAGTTGGTTATCAATGCATGTTTGGCCGGGATTAAGTATATTTGGATTTATGATTGTATAGGTTGGAATATATATTCGAGTATGTATTTGGTATGAGAATTTGTGTAATCCCTTATTTGAAAAATTGTAAAAGGCGAATGTACCCTGTAAAGCTTGGATTAATGTAAGGAATCCAGGATTACAGGAAATTTATATTGTGCACTCTGATAGTTACATGAATGTGATTTATCTTTGCAGAGTAGTTATATTCGATATGTGAATATGAGACCCGGTCAATTAGCTTTTGAAAAATATTGTGAAAACCCTATCTCAAGGATGGGATTGTGAATGATTTTTGTTTATTATTAGTCTCTATTTCACTTTAATCACGTATTTCGGATATAATTACGGAAGGGGGTTACAACATGTGAAACTGTGGATAAATTGCACAATTTTAGCAACAATTTCTGCATGAACAATAAAAAAAACATAAAGACTTATAAGCTAGAAACTTCTGTAGGCTGAGACAGGGATTAAACAAAGATAGGAGACCAAGCTTTAAGAAGAAAGTTGAAACTTTAAATAAAAACCTGAAAAAAAAAAAATCATGAGCACACATAAGATTTATGACAGATTTGAAAAAAAAAAGAAAACGTATGTTCTTAAACTTTTATCTAAAAAACACTTACGAGTGGGCGAAACTTCTAGCAGGAGGTTCAGACAAAGCAAACAACACGTGGGTGACCAAGCTTTGTACTGTAATGAAAGTGCGATGACCAAAAAAGATCTAAAGAAATGCGCACGAGAAAACAAGAAAATCAAATAGTGGGTACCAACGAAGCTTCTAATTCCCACCGTCGAAGAAAGGAGTGAGTGGGGACAATGAATAATGAAAGGTAGAGTGGGAACCAAATGGAGATAATGTGGTGGACCAATTAGCTCTATGAAAAATGGTTGGAGAGCTGAGGACACGCGAGAAAGACGATAATACGGGAAAAATGATGGGATTTGAAAAATTTATATCACATTGTACGGCGCTTTCAAAGAAAGCGCCGGTTAAAGTATTACCTTGTACGATGCTTAAAATAAAAGCGTTGGCTAAGGTACCTCCTTCCTACGGCAGTTCCTTAAAAAGCGCCATAGAATTCATCAACTAATAAAAAAAAATATATAGAAAGCTAAGGCGCTTGCACATGAAGCGCCGTTGCATGCTTACGAAAAAAAAAATCCAAATGCGTAATCAAAATAAGTTTGACCAAAATATATTGATATAAAATAAGAAAAATGAATAGTGATATTAATTAATACTATTATTATTATTATGATAATGTAAGACAAATATAATGAATAGTGATATAGTAAGATTATTCACGTGAATTGAAAGTGATGAATTGAAATGGAAGAAATGAATTATTTACATGAAAGTGTTTAAATGAAGCGTGATATATATATATATATATAAAACCAAACAGTGAAATTAATTACCAAGTTCTTAATTGACTTCTTGTTATTAAAAAAAAGAAAATAAGTTAAAATACAAACAAAAAATAAAAAATAAAAATCTATAACCCCCATAATCAAATATGTCTAAGAGAAAGCATTGGCAAATTACATGGAAGAAAATATACTAAAACAATGCCAAAAATATATATAAATTAAATGAGGAAGGAATGTGATGAAGCTTGCCTTAATTAATAATTTCGAAGTATCGGTGAAGCTTAAACCTTGGATGCATGTGCTTAGCATATAAAAGAAGAATGAAGCTGATGAAACTCGCCTTCTCTACTGTCTCAATTAACTCAGTCTAATCTCTCGCTCTATTCTTGCTCAGCTCGATCTGAACTCTCTATGTATATATAATATCTAAGGTGAGACATTGCGTATGCAAGGCCAATCAATATTATGCATGAAAGCCAACAGTGGTCTTACAACCTACTTTTTTCCTTTCATTATACTTTCACTCAAACTGACGCAGGAAGAGAATTGGAAAATGACAAGTCTTTAGACTTGTCAAATCGTGGGAAAAAGCTGGGGGAGTGGGCAAGCGAATGGTTGCGAGTGGAAGGGGCTTGGCCGGAGAGCGTCGGTGAAGCCCTCCAAGGCTTCGGCGGCTCTTTCTTGCCAAGCCATGGCTGCCGACAGCTTGGCTGAGAGAGCGCCGGCCAAGACATATTTTTTTTAACTTTATTTTTTGTAAAACTTTTTACGTGTTTTTAAACTCAAGAACGAAAGAGGTGATTTTTTTTTTCAACTCAGATATTCGGAGCTTTTAATTCATGGACTTTATCATTTAGTCTTTTAGTTTTTATTACAGAATCTTCTGGTTTAATATTACATTAATAACCATGTCAGTAAATAAAATATTACACTCTAATAAGGTTTAAATTAAGATTAATTAATTAGTTCTTGTATTTGACCTAGAAATCCTACCTTCTCTTTCTATCTTCTGTTCATCTTTTGAGTTCAATATAACGATGTCAGCTTGAAACTTGATCTCTTTTGACTTACATTCTCCCAACCTTATCCAACACTTTATTTTTAAACGCCGAATAACATTTTTTAAAATATAAAAAATGCTAAAAAATGATTCTAGCTACGGCGCTATCTTCAGAAGCGTCGTAGCTTTGGCTTTTTGTTTTTTTTTAACTAAATGTTTTATACAGCGTTTGTTTAAGAAAGTGCTGTATAAGCCTAATACTAACATTTGACACTTATATTAAGAAGCATCGTAGCTTCTGGATATTTATTTTAAAAAAATAAATTGTTAGCTATGGCGTTTATTCAAAGAAGCATAAAAAAATTGTTAGCTATGGCGTTTATTCAAAGAAGCATAAAAAAAGGGGCGCCGTTAAATTTCTCTTTTGTAGTAGCGAGAGTTCAGATAATGTGATGTTTGTGGAGTGTATAAGCATTTCTCACCGACAACACATACTTCAATCGAAGATAACTGACTAAATGGTCAACATGGGTCATCCATTAAAATTGGATGACATTGCTCAATTCTGTTTTAGAACTCCAATGACGAGATAATTTAGGACTAAAAGTATCTTTTAATCCTAAAATTTATAACAAGCTAAGTAATTTTTTTATACGTATGATCAACAAACTAAATTATGTTTTGATTTATTTTTAAAATATTAAATATGATATTTTTAAAATTTTGGAATATGGACATATTAGGGTGCGTGTCAGAGTGATTATTTATATGTTCAAATCAAACATACCCTAAAAAGTAGAAACAAGTATTTAATATTTTAAAATTTAGAAGGTATATAAATTCCAAAACAAACTTCATGGATAAGTAAAATATCTATAACAACTCGTTATAAAAAATATACAAAAAACTTATAATAAATAATTTATTTTTTGGGAAAATCCTAGAAAAATACTGTTGAAACAGGGAAAAGACAAATAAGGGAGGCCAATACCTGAAATCCCAAGTCAGACCTTAGGGAGGAATTTGGGATTTCCAAATCTTTCCAAATGACCAATCTACCCTTGAGTAAGTTTTGAAAAACTGAGTGAAGTCAATATGTATATTCAAATTGAAGTTATTATTTGAGATTTTGAAGTTGTTATTATTTATATCTAAGTTTTTAAGGACGCCTGACATATGTGATTTCAAAATATTACCTTCAAGTTTGTTGGGATTTGGGGAGGTCAAATAGTCAATATGCATACTGAAGTTGTTATTTGGGATTCTAAAATTGTTATTATCTATATCTAAGTTGTTAATTATGCTTGACAGCATTTGAGGAGGCCAAATAGTCAATATATATATTGAAATTGTTATTTCCGATTCTGAAGTTGTTATTATCTATATCTAAGTTGTTAATGATGTTTGATATATATGGCTTCAAAACTTAGGGGTAGATTGGTCATTTAGAAAGATTTGGAAATCTCAAATTCCTTTGTGAGGTTTGACTTGAAATTTCAGATATTGTCCTCCATTATCTGTATTTTACTAATTTTAATAGTATTTTTTTGGGATTTTCCCTTATTTTTTTCTTCCTAAACAAAAAAAAAAAAAAGAATTATTGAACCAAGAAAAATGCAAAAGAATCACATATATATATCTACAAAACCCATGGATTCTTTTTAGGGAAAATGACTCAAAAAGAACTTTGAATATAGTAAAAGACTAAAAGGTGTTAGAAGATTTGGAAATCCCTTAGATGTGCTAGCACTTACCAGGGATTTACAATTTCAGGAGAAAATTACCATTTTACCCTTACCTATATTTTTATTAAAATAATAAAAAAACATCCGCCGGCCGGCCTCGACGGCAGGCGGGCTCCGCCGGCAGGGCCCCGGCCAGGGAATATTCCGTCAGGACGGAATATTCCCCCAAGCTTTGGGAAAAAATTCCCAAAGTTTTTGGGGGTGGGGGTTCGAACCCCCCCACCTGGGGTCATGCACCTTAGGCTAAGGAAGCCCTTCATTGTTAATAGTGCAGAAAAAATATATATAATAAACTTTTATTTTTAACTAAACCAACTAACAAATTCAGATAAGGAATTGACAGATTGATAAAAGAAATTAACAACTTCATATAAGAATTTCACAATTTTCGTTTTTTAAGCAAAAAATCCACCTACTCTCTCAGATCATTCACTAGTTTAGATAAGGAATTCCCAATTTGTTAATTCGTCATATGAACTTGGGAATTCCTTATCTAAACTAGTGAAATTTTTTTATCAAGTTGTTAAAAAACGAAAATTGTGAAATTCTTATATGAAGTTGTTAATTTCTTTTATAAATCTGCCAATTCCTTATCTGAACTTGTTAATTGGTTTAGTTAAAAATAAAAGTTTACTATATATATTTTTTCTACACTATAAATAATGAAGGGCTTCCTTAGCCCAGTGGTCATGCATCTTGTGGGGGGTTCGAACCCCCACCCCCACCAAACTTTGGGAATTTTTTCCCAAAGCTCCCTTGCCGAGGCCCTGCCGGCGGCGCCCGCCTGCCACCAAGGCCGGCCGGCCGCGGGCCACCGGTGGCAGGTGAAGAAATAGGCTTTTGTCGACTTGGTGCCTTGATAACCTCTTCAAAAATAACCAAGGATTGCAATATAGGGTGCAATCCCGGATCGTCTCTCGAAGAGCCTTTTATTAATTACCTAGGAACTAAGTGCAATGATTGACATGAAATGAGTTAAAAATGATCTTTGAGCTTTTTATCTAACAACTAAATTGCAATTAAACTAAAATGCTTTTAAAACTAATATTTTTGGATTTTTGGAATAAAATTGATATGGAATGGAAATGGGTTAAGAATGCAAATAATGAAGATGCTTTTGGAAATGATTTTCAATGACTATCCTTGCTAAATTAAAATATTTGGGGAATTAATACACTAAGCTTCTAATATACCAAACCTCAATTACCATTGAGTCTAACATCATAAGAGAGGAACCCCTACCCTTGAAATGCTATTAAGCCCTCTTAGTGTAATGAGTTTCTCTAAGTTTTCTAATATATCAAACCCCAATTACCATTGAGTCTAATGCTTAAACTCATGAACCCATTTATTTAAGCATTATTAAAACCCCTTAGAGAGTGACTATGGAATAAGCAATGTATTTAGGTTCAACTACAATTCCAATTCAATCAAACTATTCAACAATACCATGTTAAATAGATAGAAAGCAATAGAATCATAGATAAACATATATATAACCATATATATTGATGAGCACAAATCCTCATTACAAATTCCAAATCACAACAACTCAATCCATAAAATAAAACATAATTAAAATTATAGTCTCAATATATAAATGAATTCTTAAACCTAAGAAATCACAAATACAATGAGCTATAGATAAAATAAACTCCCCTTTGAAGCACATGTGAGCTCAAGTCATCTCCAATTCATCTCCAAAAGCACAAAATTGCCTAGCCTATCATGAGAATAATTTCAATAAATATAATCACACTCTGATTCAAATGCCCAGCCATTAAATCACCAATTAAGGTAATCAATTAGTAATAAATCAATTTAATTGGGCTGAAATTAAACTCATAATAGGAAACCATGACTGTTTAGCTAGGAGTCAGAGAAGTCACGGCCTGGAAGAACTGAGATTGTGAGAAGATGAGGCTCGCCGATGCAAGACGGAAGTGAGCCGGTGATTGAAGGTAAGGTCCGGCGAAGGATGGTTGTGGTGTTTGTGAGCCGATGGTAAAGATGGAAGATGGTGGCGGTGTAACGGTGGTGGAGAGCTCTCTCGGTTCTGTCTCTCTGGCCATGACGGATGAAAACAGAGACGGTGGTGGTGTTGTCGGTTTAAGCTTACTCCGGTGACTCCAGCTCTCAGCTCTTGCCTTTGGTTCAGTTTCCCCGATGCTCTCCAGCTTTCGGATCCTCTGCTTCTTCAAATCCCAGCTCGGGTCTGTGTTCAGCTCCAGCCGTCCTCTCTCAACTCTCACGTCTGTGGTAGTTCAAAGCTAAGTTGCCGGCGGCTAATGATGGTGAGAGTGAAGCTCACCGCCGGCGACCAGAAGAAGAGGAAGGAAGGAAGGAGTAGAAGATGATGATCCGCTGATGATGATTCGATGATCCTCTACTTGTGCGGCGCTATCTGTGATGTATATATTCAGCTGCTCTCGTTTTTTTTTGGGTCTTCACCATGTCCAGATGCCATATCCACCTGCATATCCACGGAGTGCAACAAGTCGGGTCTGGGCTTGTCTCGAGGCTCTGATTCTTTCAGCTTCTATTTCTGTATCTTTTTTTTTTTTCCTCTGGGCTTGTCCAGCTGATCCAGATCCCTCTTCTCTTCTCTTTTTTTTTTTTGGATATGTCTTCCTCAAATTGGGCCTATCATGTCTCATTCAATCTTAGCCCATAAAAAAAACTTGACTTAGGCCCTATCTCTTCTTTTAACCCAAATCATCCACAAAATAATTAATTTCTTCTTTAACACCTACAATGCAAAATTAAGCACAACGTAGCATCAAAAGTTTAAGGGACAATATATAAATAATAATAATTAATGAATTTTGACCATTTTGCCCATAATTCCCATTAATTCAAAATAATTGTCCCTAACCAAAATTAATGCTTAATAATCCAATAATGTCCTAGAAAATACATTAAAATCCCAAATTAATCATGGAAAATTCATATAAAAATATGGTTCAATCAGCGGGCCAGCGGATGTTTTTTATATTATTTTAATAAAAATATAGGTAAGGGTAAAATGGTAATTTTCCCCTGAAATTGTAAATCTCTGATAAGTGCTAGCACTTCTGAGGGATTTTCAAATCTTCTAACACCTTTTAGTCTTTTACTATATTCAAAGTTCTTTTTGAGTCATTTTCCCTTCGTTTTATACGCCAATTTAAAAAGACTAAAAAGGACGTTATTTACCATCAAAATCTGAAATAGTACGTGATGGGGTACAAAGCATAGCAATATAGTAGGGCATTCCTAAATAGAAAATAGGATATAAGTATCATATCTTATCATCCATACGATATAAATATATCTTATTTTAATGTTATATTTGGTATGAAGAAAATTTTATCCTAAAAAGAAAATGAAAAAACTGTTAAGTTTATATGTTTCGCATGCTGAAAATTAACGACACACCTTCTGATAGCTAGGTTTTCTAAAACATCTCTTTTCCATGCTTATTCTTATTTTCTTTGTAGGAAGGACTTTCTTATTCTTATTTTCTTTGTAGGTTTTCTAAAACATCTCTTTTTCCATGCTTATTCTTATTTTCTTTGCAGGAAGGACTTTTCGGCAAACCAAACATATATAACATGATAAGTGTTTATTTTCTGGCAAGAAAAAAAAAACATGAGTGTTTATTTATAATATTTATTATTACTAACTTTTACAATATCCTTTTTAATTATTTGCATTTGAAACTATTCTATCAATGAAGAACTCTGACTTCAATATATGCATCAATATGAAAAATTCATAAAAATTATAAATTTACAAAATACAATGAATTGAGGCATTATATTTAGAATCAACATCAACTTTTTTACTAACTCTTATATTAAAAATTAAAGATAATATGAGGTTATATTTGATTTCTTGCTTTTAGAATAGCGTTTTGCTTTGGAAAATTAAAAAACTTCGCTGAAAATATGTTTTTTATTATGTGTTCTGAAAAACAAAAAAAAATTAAAATTATTCTGAAAAAAAATCAAAACATCCTTGTTATGTTTTGTTTCCTTTTGTTATACAAAATTAGAAAAGGGGCTAGGAATACCAAAGATTTTGTAACCTAATGGTATGAATGCTTTCTTATAAGTAAAAGGTCGCATATTCAATCTCGCCTGTAACTTAGGCTGTTCATACCTGCTCGGGTAACTTGGAAAAGAGGCCATGTATTTTCACTAGGGACAATTATGAAAATATGAAGATCATTCTTTTACGGTTTTACCCCTCCACTCCACCACTTTAGATATATTTTTAAAACAATGATTCAAACAACAAAACTATTGTAAAAAATTATTTAGTAAAAATGTTCTAAAAACATAAAAATACAGAATATAATCAAAATCCTGGTTTTGTTTTTCGCCCTCAAAGATGGGCTTTTTGTCCTCCACAATTGAAATTCGCTATCGGTGAAAGACACTTGTCTCATAAAATAAGTGCGGGTAATTTTTTCTTAAATTAATGTGTTCACTGTATTTATTCCGCAAAAAAAATTATTTACACACACCTTTTTATATTTGGAAGAAAAACAAACTTCTTTTATATATCCTCCTTATTTTTATCTCTTAAACTTATAATTTTTCTCTAAAATATCCTTATTGAATATACATATGAAGGGAGTTGTGTCAAGAGTAGTTCTAATACACATGATTAAAATAAGATATTTTAAGGAAATCAATACATATTTGTTACAAATAACTAATTAACTTTTTTTAATATCCACAAACTAGTTATCTAACTCTCATAATATCCTTAATATAAGAGTTCTTATATGATCCTTAATATAAGATGTCTTATCATTACTATAAAAATACCTTTTAACGTATGTTTTTAGGCCATTTTAATGTCCCTTTCTAGAAGACGCATATGTGAGTGACATAGTAAAGTTGGAAACAACGTCCGTTAAAAAACCCCTTACTGCGCCTGTTTTCCAAAAACAGTCACTATAAGTATTTTTTTAAAAAAAATTTTGCTTTATATTTTTTATTACCCAACAACTAGGCCTATACAGAAATATCCAGCACTTCTTCATAAACTAAATGTCCAAAAACATTCAGCATAGAAACATCCAGCCAAAAACATCGAGCACTAGCTAAACAAAGTGTCAACTAGACTACTATCTACAATAATCAACACGAACTGTCCAGCCACTTACGACGAAACGAATACTAACTAAAATAAACTAGCTAAACATCCAGCACTAGCTAAACGACTACTATCTAAAATAAACCTTTCATCAAAATAAACATTACTCATTATCTATGTGTTGAAAAAGATGTTCAGCCAAATGGTCTCAAATCAAATTAATGTCTTCTTTTGAGTAGGCGTCTTCAATACCAAAAATCTACAAATTGAATAATACACTAAGATAAACTAATCAAGTGAATAAAATAATTAACAATTCAATTACAACACCAAGAATGAAGAAGCGATTACTTGTTCAAACTTTGAAGTAACTCCACTCTGAATGATATTATACATATAAAGTATAACATAGTTTTCGCACTCAGTTCTCCCTGGTTGTTGAAGGCACTATAAATGAAAAGCAAATGGTTAAAATGAATAAAGTCATATATAAACAATTGACATAAGGACAAAAATAACCTTGCGTTGAAGGATTATATCTATTCCTATGTGTTTGTACATGTACTCTATAAAGGATGTGGGATTAAGGGAACTATGAATCATAATAACGCACACATAATAATGTTCTCCTGCCTCTAAAAGGATCTCTTATGTCAACACCCGTTTCCATTTCGATATACACAGAGTAATAAAGACCAAGTTCCACAGGCATACAGAAGAGTACATATATAGTGATAAAAGTATTTGTTACAGTCCAAAGTCAACCATACAGAATGTGACAATATATACCACTATTACAAAATATCCAAAAGTATTTTAGACATAGACTATCTATAACCACGAACTTTGTATTTGCCTCGAGACACATGCCAATCACTTTCCTTGGTCTACATCCTTGCCTTTTGCTCCACTGACACCCACTGAGATGTTTTATTTAGAAAAAAGGGGTGAGATTCCGAAGAATCACAGTAGAAATATGGTATCGTTCATAGAAAATGTGAAAAATAAATATGATATGCGCCATGTATGCACTAATTAATGAATAATATAAATATATCATCTGCATGTATACATGAGTAAGGCCCAACCCCACTATTTTGCACTGGTTGGGTTCTCACCAACTCCAGTGTAAGTGCCTCTGGCACTACTGGCCTCTCTCTGGGCAAAATATGTTGATTAATAAAGTACATTTACAACAATGGCAACCACACAATTATATAACTATGGCATGATGTATGAAGGATAATGTCCCTACCTCAAAGTTCTATCGACCTCTTTTTGTGTGCCTCGTGAAACATGTCGACTTTCGGCTCCCGATTCGATCCTAAAATAGTAAATGTACAAGAAATAGGTCATAACCAGTGATTTAAAAACCGGACCGGACCGGACGGTCGGACCGGTCTGATCGGTGACCGGAGCATCCTCCGGCTCGTTTTTCCTGGTTAGGCCGTCTGGCGAGTCCAACCGCTTTAGGCCGCCTCAAGCCGGCCTTTGGGTCGGAAGCCGGAGTCGACCCGGGAGCCGGGACGGTTTATAAAAAAACAGATGGCTCATCTATGAAACATGAAAAGTGTGAACGTTGTAAAAAAATCGAAAGCTTGGATGAAAGCATGAACGCTGGGGAAAAATCGAAACCTCAAAGATGAAGCAGAAGACAGAAAACGAGGGGAGAAGATGAAAAGAAAGAAGATTTGGAAGAAAATCAAAAGAATGCTTTCACTGATAATAAAAACTTCAAAAAGCTTGGAAAAATCATTTCAGATACTTACCAGTAATAAAGAGAAGCTGGAGGCGAGTTTTGTGAAAACTGGAAGCGAAGAAAAAAAAATAAGCCTGAACAGTAATAGTGAATCTTGGATAGAGGCGATTTTCAAAAAGCTGCAATTAAGTTGAGAGGAGCAAGCCTATGTGAGAGGGGGATAAGGGTTGTAGAATGGAGACTTGTGCGAGTAAATGCTTTCACACTTCCTTATACAGCTATGTCTCTCTCAATAAGAAAAGAAAGATGATGAGCATGACCTTTTTCAAGATTTTCAAAATTGAAAAGTTGTATATAAACTTTTAATCATTATTTCAATTCTTAGATACAAACAGCAAATGAAGAAATGTTAGCTATTGAATAGATTATAAAATTTTGCCAAAAATCATATATCATAAAATTATTTTTGTTTTTTTAAAAATTATTTTTGCTTGTTAAAAAGAATTCAAATTTTTTTAAGTCTTCTATAGTTTAAAATCATGAAATTAAATTATTAAAAAAATTCCAAATTATTTGACAATTTGATATTTTTTTTATAAATATGCTATTAAATACATATATAATACTCCCTCTGATTCTAAATATAAGATTCAATTGAATTTTTTGGGAAGGATTAAGAAAAATAAACAAGTTATTTAATCATATTGTATGTTATATATCATTAGATTATATATTACTCCCTCTGATTAAATATATATTACTTAATCATATTAAATACATATATAATACTCTCTCAGATTCTAAATATAATATTCAATTGATTTTTTTTTTGGAAGGATTAAGAAAGCTAAATAAGTTACTTAATCATATTGTATGTTGTGTATCATTAGATTATATGTTAGTTTATAAGTCAAACAAATTAGTTTAAAAAATATAAATATAAATATTTTAAAATAATTTAATTAACTTCTTTAATCTCTCTAAAAAAATTTTAGTGGATTTTATATTTAGGAGCGGAAGTAATATTATTTTTATTTAATTATTATAACAACGGTTTGACCGAACGGTCCGACCGATCCGACTGGTTGAACCATGACCCAATGATCTTTCCGGCTCGACTTCCGGTCCGGTTTTTAAAACATTGGTCATAACCTATCCAAGTATCATTTTAGACACTTCCATAGTGTTTCTTGTGGTTATATTAGCTTATGTTGAAAATTTACCAAAATGCCCCCAGGATCCCGGCCAGGCCTCGCCGTACCCAGCTCGATGGCACGTTTTCCAAAATTTTTGACTAAGGCTATCCTGACATATTTTCATCTAAGGAATCCATTTCCGGGCTCAAAATTAATAAATTCAATGTCAAATTATGAAATTGCCCTTGGTAGCCCTACTTTTAGGGTTTTAGGAGTGTTTCCATAATTATGCTTTTTCGGGCTTTTTTGAAAAAGCGCCCAACTGTAACCCCACCTAATTTTCCCTCATGAACCCAATGGAATCATCAAATCATTGAAAATCCAACTCCTACCCCTAGATCTAGCCTTGACCGAAATTATGGTATTTGCCAAAAAAAATCGAGGTTTTGCGATTTCGGCTCTGTAAACGCATTTCTTTCTACTCCTAACCACTTTATTAATCATTTAATTGAGTTATAACAACCATTTGAACTAAAATTGCCTAGCATAACCCTTAGACACACCCATTTCCAAAATTTAAAACTAATAGCAATCCGGCGAAATTTCACCGATTAAATTGCCCACAACAGCCAGAATAGTTAATATACAAAGGTTTGGAAGTTATCTTTCATGTCCTTTGGCTTTTCCCCAATATGGATGAAACCCTAACCCTTTAACCACAGATTTTTGAGCCTCCAAACCTTAAAGAACAAAGAGGAGTAGCTTAGAGTCGAAGTTATGCGCGTTATGAGCTAAATCGTCGGAGAAATTGGCTTACCTTGCGAGATTTCTTCTCCTTTCTCTCTCTATGATTTTCACACATTCTCTCTCTATTTCAGGTCTGTTCTGTGCGTGAAATGCTGAAGGAAGAGGATGAGGATGATATATTCTAATATCATATATTATTTTAATGATTTATGGAATTTTCCAAAAATTCCAAAACTAATTTTTGTTACATAACTTCCTACATTCATGTAACCATACCATCTTGTCCAACCAATATTTCCTTATTTATGCCACATGTAGGAGACACCTAGGGGTCCCTTCCTATTATCTCAATTGGCTTCACTACTTGTTTCAGTTATGTATACACGTAAAGTTCCAATTTTGGTCAAATTTGCATTTTTGCTCAAATTTTTCATAAATTCATATTTAATTGACTAAAATATTCTAAATATATTTTTCACCTTTATTTTTCTTAATTAATTGAAAAATAATTAATTTTGTGATAATTTGGCAAAATTATGATTTTGCCATTACCTTTCTAATCCAATTTCTTCTCTTATTTTTCTTCGGCCAATTTTCATTTATTTTTGGACCAAATATTTTCTCTAATATTTCTTCATTTTTGGACCTTAATATTGGGCTTTTTAAATCACCCAAATTAATTCCATATTTATTTTAGCCTAATTTCTCATGAAATTGAACATTCATAAAATCCATATATTCCAAATTCATGAATATTCACCATTTTATTGAATTTCCCAAATAATTACAATATATTTGGTGAATATAAAATTTGGGGTGTTACATCTTATAACACACTACTACAGACAACACTTTTAACGTCTGAAAACAGAGAGTCGCCTATGCCAAGTCGTAGTAAAGTCAGGATACGGCTTCCGTTAAAAAAGGGACGCCATAAGAGACTTTAGGTGTCCCTTTTGCAAAAGGGACACCTATACTGTAGGCGTCCCTTTTCTTTATGGACATTGAAAGGTTTTTTTTTTAATTTTTTAATTTTTCACTGCCCAGCAAATAAATACTATAGAAACATGATCACAGAATCATAAACCACAATGTCCTTACAAATAGTAAGGAAAGATCTAGCATTAGCTAATTAAAGTGTTAACTCCTACTAGCTAATACTATGTACAATAACCACCACAAAGTGTCAAAAAGTTGTCTACTACACAACTAATAACTAATATAAAGTAAACTTTATTGATCTATGTGTTGAAGAAGATGTGCAGCCAAAAGATCTTTAATCAAATTAATGTCTTCATATAAGTAGGTAGCTTCATCATCAAAAATTTGCAAATTAGAAACTAAGCTTAGATAAAATCAATCAAGTGAATGAATTAATTAACAATTCAATTACAACACTAAAAATATTATCATTTGAGAATGAATAAGCGAATACCTGTTGAAATTTGGCTGTAATTCTGCTCTGAATGATGTTATATATATAAAGTATAACATAGTATCGGCATTTAGTGCTCCCTGGTTGTCGAGGGTATTATAAATCAAAAGCAAATGGTTAAAATCAATAAAGGCATATCTAAAATGATTATTAATGAAAGAACTTGAATTGAAACTACTTACTTTCGGATAAAACCACTTCGGGTCTCTAATAATTTTACCCTCGCATGACCCACCAAGTATTCTATATGTCTGGATTGCACTATCATTAAAATGAAAATCAACAAAAATAAAACAATTCATTTAAGTCAAGAATCAATGAAATACAAAAAAAAAAAAAAACTTACGTGTTGAAGACGGATTTTGTTTCTCTGTCTATCTTTTTACCCAAGGAATCAAACCAATAGACGGTGTTGAGGTGAGGACAAACAATACACAAGCTCCATTGGTAACTATAACAACATATACATATTAAATTAAGTTAGATAACAAGGCAATTATTTATTAAACATCTTCAATAGACAAAATTAAAAAACGTACCCTTGAACAATTGGTGCTAGATAACAATGAAAGTTTGTTTGTGCCATTGCGTAGCCCACATAGCTTGTCCTTGCTTCCAAAGTATTAATATCCCTTGTCGTATTTGTAGGACATAAGAATCCATATAAATCATGTATTTCCATGTCAATGCAAAAGTGTTGGAAGGAGCTATAATAGAATTAAAATGATAAATGAATTATTAAATGTATGAAACCAAAAAACCACTGCATTAATTGAAGGGAAAAAATGAAAAAAAAACTTACCAGATTGTAAATTTAATTCATCCTACATCTATCTCCTCCAACTTAATGAACTCTTTGAGATTTTTCCTATCAATTGTAAAGAGATACTCCAATGTTAGGCCCATAATCCTAGAGGCATGTGCAAGCCGATCTGGCGAATGCCTTTGTGGAGCTGTAGCAGTCGTGCCAAGAAGGGTCATTTTCCCACATCTTGTTCATCCTATTAGAACATAAAGAAATAGATTATTAGTAGGATGCCAATAGATCTCAAGTAATAGTAAGGTAGTTCCTACCATTGGAGGTGTTGCCATTGTGCCAATAAGATTTTGAGACCAAAGGATGAAAGATCTATCACCTAACCTAGTGTGGCAACCTCTTCATTAGGAACAAGGATAGCTGCACCTTCTTCCCCGTCTCGAACACATGTCACAGTCACCCTACGTAAATGCTATGGAATTTGTTTATGATGGTGGGTGGTAGCTTTTATGTGAACGAGAGTATCGGCAATAGCACGCAGTAGTAGGACATCCAAATAGAGGATGGAAGGTTCTCCCGGCCCTGAAGTGAAAGAAGGGTTGCCAAGTGGTTCCTTCAGTGGGTTATAACTTTCTTTGGTGTTAGGGAAGGTCAGAGATTCCTGGGTTTTACGCTCGTCACTTGCCAGCTTCGATTCAAACATATATTTCATTTCACGACGTAGCTCTAGCAAAACCTCTTCTTGAAGCTTGTCGCGAAGCTTGACCTCTAGCTCTTGTTCGGCTTCCTTACGAATCTTGGCCACCAGCTCCCTATTGGGTTCAGCTTGTGACGAACAATATAAGGTTTGTCCAAAATACTTCACGACACCAACTCCCCTTGGCTCCCCTTGAACACGACCGAGGTGATCTGCCTTCCCAATCATCGTTAAAGAGATGTCCATCCATCCACTTGGAGTGAACGAACCTTGGCTACTTTGATCTTCGAGTTCATCCTGTAGCTTACAATTTATCGTAAATGAAAATGAAACACTCTCAATATGAAAAAATTTCAAAATCAAATACTTATGCTTTAACTACTTGTAATCCTCATGGCAACCTTAGCAACAGCCGGATTTACAAACTTCCCACCCTTAATCCTCCCTACTTTCCATTTTTTGTGATGCGGAGGAAGAGCCGGGGCTTGGACAACAATGCTAGGATCTGATTTGAATGCTTCCATCATTTTCTCTAACTCTTCTTCTATCATCCTCCGCTCAAGCTTCTGATAACCACCACGAGACATGCAATATTGATACTTATTTTCTGCTTGCCTCTCTATATTTGATGTACTTACTTCCTGTGAAAGGAAATAAACAAAAATCGAGTCAATGATGTCAAGTATATTCAAATAAAAATTTTTACACTATGATGAAAGAAAATTTATTAAAAATTGAGGATCTTCCTGTGATGCCGCAAACAAACTCTAGTCCTCTAGAGCCATATACGAATAGTCTTTACATGGATCCTGACCCCTCCTTGCTCCTTAAATGTAACTTCGTGTAAGCTTGTTTTTGAAATCTTTCCATTGTAGACGAACCTCCCCCATCAAATGCTTGTACATTGCCCTAGTGTCTGGGACATCGAATGTTTGCTGCAAGGTAAAATATAAGATAATTATATTTTAAGCAATAGGAATAAAGCTATAAATGCAGATGTATTGAAACTTATATACCAAAATTTGTTACCAAATCATGTCTTTCATTTTTGGGGGAACCAATTTCAATTGTCTTAGATAATGCGAACTTTGCTTTGACCTAAATAGCCTAAATAGCTAATGAAATGGTCTTCCTCAGGACCAAATGGATTCATATTGTCATCAAAGTCCACATGCAGCCTACTCTTGTTGATGTTGATGACATGCAACCAATGCTCCCATCTTTGTGCTACCTCTAACCCTTCTTGCAACAAGTTCATCTCTAGCCATTTCATTATCCTTATCACTTTGTGAGTCACTAGAATTGTCCATATTCCTGTCAACACAAAAATCAATATCATATAGGAAAATAAATTGATGAATAAACTTAACAGGATTAAAACAAAAAGCACACAATACTATTTTCTAAGTTAAGGTCTTACTCTATATTGTTTCTCATATTCCTTCATAATGATCATTTCTTATAGCATCTTCTTCATCATCTACCAATTCTACTTCACTTATTCTAGGTGGATTTGTTGTGAAAGGTGTTGGGTTGTCAAGATTGAAGGTTGGATCACCATACTTTTATTTTTTACTTTGAAGTACAATAGGCATTTTTTTATGGGAAAATCACTCCTAGGTCCCAAGCAAGCAACATATTATCAGAAAGGTCCCTGGAGATTGTAAAATGCACTCAACAGATTGTGAATACACGCAGAAGAGTTGTAAATAGGGACCTTTCTGATAATATGTTGCTTGCTTGGAACCTAGGAGTGATTTTTTCTTTTTTTATTTGCAGGATCTGTGACATAAAACACTTGTTTCGCTTGGCTTGCTAGAACGAAGGGCTCATCTCTATAACTAACTCTACAAAGATCAATTGAAACAAATCCGAATTGTTGATCTATTACCATAGCATTATTGCTAACTCACGTACATTTGAATAAAGCAACTTTGAACTTGTTGTAGGTAATCTCTCATATTTTGTAACACCCCACTTTTATTTCACCAATATTCCTTATAAATATTTGTGACATTCAATGGGATAAAATGGTGAATTTTGGAACACTTGGAAGGACCAAAAATACCTTTAATTGAGGTTACTTGAAAAATTGGACTAAAACAAGATATGAAGCCAATCTTTGGTTTTCCAAAAAGTCCATTATTTAAGCTCAAATATGAGAGATAAAGAGCACAATCTTTAGCCCAATAATAAGGGTGAATTTCGGTCAAGAAGAGAGAAAAAGAAAGAAGCCACAATTAAATGTAAAAATGTAAGGGCAAAATGGTAATATGCCAATAAAACAAAGAGATAATTATTTTCCCATTTTCTTGAGACAATTTTCTGCCAAATAAAGAAAATAGGAGGGAAAATAATAAATTGGAGATAAATATCCAATTGGGAGCAATTGAGGCCAAGTAAATGAAGTTTGAAAAGTCAAAAAGTAAATATGATGGATTATTTAATTATTTGAAGAAAGAGAATTAGGATAATTCAAGAAGTATTTATTATTTCCCTATTGCCTTATGATTTTCGACAAAAGAGGAAAATAGGAAGGAAAAATAAATACTTGGAGGATAATCATGCCATGTGGAATTATCTTAGGCCAAGTAAAAAGATGAAGCCCTAAAAGCAAAATTCACATGGTAAAATTACATTAAAATATATTAAATCTAAGGAGGTGGAGTGGAGATATTTTAAAACATTCTTATCTCCTTCCTTGGGCCATAATTTTAGCCAAGACAAGAAAATAGAGAGAGAAGAAGAGATTGAAGAACATCAAGAGTAAGAGAGGTCAAGAGGCAAAGATCAAGGTAAGTAACCTTGATTTCAAGTGTTTATGCCTCTAAAATCCAAGAAAAAGCGCCTCTAACCTCTTTTCCCTCTTGAATATCATGTTTAGCAAGCAAAAATCCAAGAGAAGAGAGAGAGAGAGGGAGGACGCCTAGAGAGAGAAAGTGAAGAAATCAAAAGATAATATCAAGAACCTTGATCCTTTTGGTAAATATGTTGTTGTTGTTGTGGTAGTTGTTGTTATTGGCTTGATTTATGGTTGTTTTGGTCGGTTTTGTGATTTTGGGATGACAAAACCCTAAGGGGTTATGCTGCCCAAATTTCTACAAATAATGATGAATGAGTGTTTAAGTGTTTAATCATGTAATTAGGAGTGAAAAGGAAGGTATTTAAGGGGTTAAATCAAGAAAACCAATTTTTCCCTTTTTCTTTTGAAGTTTTGGCTAGTAGCAAAAATGAGGGTAGGAGTTGGAATTTCATTAATTTGGTGGTTCCATTGAGTTTAGAAGGGAAAATTGTGTGGGGTATATGTCAAGTGTGAAGTGTGAAAAGCATTAGAATGTGAAATGATAAAATTAGCCCTAGGGGCTACCAAGGGCAAATTTGTCTTTTGGTAGTGCATTTAGCAATTCTGAGGTCAAAAATGGATTCTACAAGTAAAATTGTGTAGGATTATTTCAGGTCATGATTTTCGAAAAACTACAATTGGATCGGGTACAAAGGGAACTTGGACCGGGTCCCTAGGGACATTTTTGTAATTTTGTAGTTTTAAACTAAGATAACCAACAAAGTGAGTTTGGAACAATACATGAATAAGTAATAACTCAATTCTTGTAAACTTGAAATTTTAGGACCGGACAGTTTGCCCAAGCCCGGACAAGACTCAGAGCAGTGAAAAGGGACTTAAGGTAGTAACTCTATTTTTCATACATTATGTGAACTTGTATATGTTTTGTGTATGCCATCTTCTGTAATATGTATAATTCATTCTCTAACTGGGGCGGGAAAAGTACAAGTACCGTCTAGGGGGAAAAGTACAAGTACCCCAACGGCCTAAAAGGGATCCAGTTATGAGACACGGTGCCAAGAGGATACATTGCCCTGTCTATGGTCGTGACCCAGTTGAGGTACAGACAAGTAGGGGTTCTAATAGTAGTTGGCCTTGAATATGTGCACATTTCGATATGTGTTTTATAATGTTATTATCCTATTGTATTATATAGCACTTGGCATATTTATTTGTCACATTTTATATGAATGATTGTATGTTACTACTGAGAATCGTTTGAATCTCACTCTTTTCAATATTTAAAATTATTCCAGCAGAAGCTAGCGGTTCTAAGGGCAAAACGATAAATACCGGTGTCTGAGGGTACCGGATCAGGCAAGGACTATCGTTGGTTACCCTTAGTTTTATTTTGCGAATCTTGAGGATTTTTATATATTTTTCAATCCTTATGGGGATTTCCTGTATTGTAAATAAGTACTTCTTATTAGTATATTTATGCTAATTATGAATGCCTGTGGAACTATGCCTTTATTACTCTGGCAAATATTGAAATGTTAAGGGGTTTGACATATTTCTTCTATAACTCCATAATAGGTCATAGATGTTGATATGGGGTTTTTATCTTTTGAACTGGAAAAGTGCATGGCTTCAACTTCTACCACCACCCTACTATTTTGCATGGTATTTCTATCATCTTGGTCTTTTGTGTAGAAAGAATACTCGTTTATATCATAACCAGTCTAAGTAATGACCTGAAATGAAGGCCCATAAGCTAGCCACTCAATTGTCTCAAACACATTGGTCTTATGCGAAACATTTTCCTCAAATCACTCTATGAATGTCTTGTTTTGCTTAATAGCTATCTGTATGTTATTCTTTTTTGGATTCATGTTCTTCAAACTCTTGCTATGTTCATCTATGTATAGTTGAACTTCTTCCATATTATTCAGAATATACAAGTGTGCTTGTAACACCTCTTCATGAGGCATATTCTTCACTTTTAGTCCACGTGTTCCCTTGCTTCTCCCCTCTTCATGCCGAGATTATTCCTTCTTCCTTGATAGATAATCTTTGCAAAAGTTTATAACCTCTTCAACTACATATCTTTCAACTATTGAGACTTTAGGTTGATAATGATTTTTAGAATACCCTTTTAAGATTTTCATGTATGTATTGCTCGAAAGGGTACATCCACCTTAGGTAAATTTCAAAAATTCAATAAACTCTGTCTCTATTGCACAAGCTTGTCCTTATCTTCTTGTGGCTAACAAAGCAAGCTAATAATTAGATTTCCACTTGCAATATGTTAAATTTAAAACATATAATTAATAATGAAAATTAAAATAATCAGAAGACAAAATTCTATGTATTAATAGACAATCATAATTATAATAAAAAATATAATGATTGTTAAATTATACTAGGCATGTATATTTGTATTATTATCCTCACTGGGTCATATATATATATATATATATATATGTAGTTTTATAAGGCACTGAATCAAAATTTAGGAGTGAAATGTGATGGTAATAGGATTAGGCAACATATAATGGGTGTGAGCTGTCATTATCTCTCTCACTGCTAAATCATAATCAAAGCTCAAGGAGGAGGAATACATATACATGCAAACTTCCAATAAATGTAAAACAAAAATATATAGCTAGGAAAAAGTTATTTTAAACATACATTATTGTCTTATATCTTATTTTGGCTTTATTTATATGGCACTCATCATTATTGAACAGAGCAATTAAATCAGAGAAAGCTAAATGCAAATACCAACAAATGAGGGCACAAAACAACTACAATAAAAATAGTGGTAATTAAACAGAGTAATTTGTTTTTTGCCAATGATACAATAATTGTTCATTTAATTAAAAGGGGCAAAGAGGGGTCAGAGCATTCTATTTAATACAAAGCATTCTTTGGCAAAAAACAAAAAATACAAAGCATTCTATTTAAAATAAAAAACCAACCTAGAGGGAGAGGGAGGAGCTCGGTGTTGGTGTGCCACTGAGGAGAGACGACCCATGGTGGTGAGAGGGAGGACGACGATGAGGAGCAACGGTGTGTGTTTGGAGAGTGATGGAGGTATGACAATGGAAGGAGAGTTAAGAAAATAGTGGAGGGTTGGAGGTATGACAATGGATGGAGGAGAGTGAAGAAAACAGTGGGGGAGAGAGAGAGTGAAGAAGATGATTGTGAGTGAAGAAGGAAGGAAGTGATGGAGAGTAAAGAAGTGTGATGAAGAGAGGGAAGGGGTTGTCAGACACATGTCTAACATGCACAAGGACACCCTTGACTTGGGATAGGGTTAGGGTTGGGAAAATCCCAACCCGTAAAAGTGCGGGCTTGTGCATGGCCTGCGAGCTGATGTGGGCCAGCCCGTGGGTTGGCGGGTTGGCCGGCAATTTTTTTTCCATATAATAATTTCACAAAATTTATAAGTTGTCCACTCTTATCTTGGTACCTCCCAGTCCAAAGAGAAAAAATCTTAGCCTCTTCCCTTCTTTTTTAAGCAAAATTTTTATATTTTGGTTGTTTGAGGATGAGTTTATATTTTGTTTATAAACTTTGACAAATTTGATAACTTTATCTCTTGAATTGTAAATTATGTTTTTAAATTTTTATAAGAGGAATGATTGATGCTAGGAAGGTAAATTTAATAACTCATATATATGTGTCTCGTATTTTCGACCCTCTTTAAAAAACAGGATTTTTTTTTTAAAAAAATATGCGGGCCCGCGGGCTGGCCCGCAACCCACACACTGCTGGTTAGAGTTGGCAAAATGCCAACTCGCAAAAGTGCAGGCCCGCAACCCGCGGGCTGGCTGGTATTTCCAGTTCTACCTTTAGGCGTCCTAAGTTTGAATTTAGGCGTCCCTTTTAGATTGGGATGCACCTTTAGGCGTCCCAATTCTAAATTGGGACACCTAAAAGGCCTCAAAATTCCTTCCTAAATTACAAAAATGCCACCACTTTTTTTTTACTTCCCTTTTTCTTAAAAATGAACGTATTCTAGGATAATAAAATCTATTCCCGGTAGTAGTGAAAGTGTCCTTTTGTCTTCCTCTCTTTGGTGACAATAATTAGAGTCAGCATCGATGCTTCAGTTTCGTGTTGATACTTCAGCGAGTCAATTGAATTCTTGGTATACCCAAAATTTTTATCGTTTGCAATGCAAAACCTCATAATCAATTAAAACCCTTTTTATACTTTATGAGATGAAAATCATCTTAATATTTACTTAGTAAGATATAAAATCATTTAAAATAAACTAAATCAAACACTTGAGCTTACAATTATATTGTAAAAGGTAAGGAAGATTTGTTTGGATCTTTCCCTATGGACCTTTATTTCTTCTTCCCGATCTCTGATTAATCTGCTTCTCTTCTTTGCTGCTATACATGTGTGGCTTTAGCTATGGCGTGACTGTAAGCTTCAACTTTCATCATTATCAATAGTATATATAGAGTGTTTTTTTATAACATATATAGCGTATTACATGCTGTACATTGAAGATTTTATTCTTGGTCACGAGAGAGTATATATATATGATGAGCTGCGACGACATGCCCTAATTATGTGTTTTGGATGCATTAAGATAGAGGAGACATTTGTTTTGTTACTGGGCAACAGCTAATTAATCTAAGGCTGATATGAGAAAGTTAGTAGAATGTTATATAGGTTATGGCATTCAAAAGTCTAAGTTTTTCGTGAATCCAGCTAACTCGTTGAAGTACACAAACGAGATCATATTATCAATGTAAACTCCAATCACGTTATAGGTAGATTCACCATCTAAAAGGAAAAAACCTAGAGAGAGAAGTTTTACTGGAGTTTTTCTATTGGTTTCTCAAAACTGACTCCCACAAACTTTTATAAACAAATATCTTACGTATGGATGGTTACTCTGATTTGAATTTTAAATCATAATGATAAAACTTATCATTTGGACCCATATTTTTCCTCATTTACATAACTGCCTCACTTGCACTTGGCTTGAGCCTTAATCCTCCAAGGGTAAAATTGGTATATTCCAACAAAAAGGACTTGAATGATAAGTTTCACAAATTAGTGGGTTCTGCAGATTATTATACTCCTCTTGTCCTCAATGTAAGATCTATTCATCTAATTCGGAGAGATTAAGAAGCAAAACAAATTACTTAATTATAACATATGTGACATGATCTCCCTAAAATATTTTTATGTAAAATTAGATTATATATCAATTCATAAGTTATTCAATTTAATTTGGTGAAAAATGATAAATATAAAAGATAAAATAAAAAAAATCTTATATTTATGATTAAAATTCACCGCCAAAACTGGATGATACATCCAGGAGTACATTTATTTGCTTCTTTCTCAAAATTAAAGGAATAGTCCCTTAATGGCCAAGTTGGTAGGCCCATAATTTGTTGGCACTGAATCTACGGACGATCTGTCGGTGTAGGTGGGCTCTAACCACAAGATTCACTTGAGTTTAGGGTTTTTAAAGAATTTGATACTACTTCATTCCTTAATTCTTTTAACTATCTATCATAATCAAGAAAATTTATTCATCATATCTCTAATAAACACGATAAATTTAGAAGATATATGAGGACTTCTTAAATAAAGTTGTGATTCCAAGGCTTTTGAACAGGAAAAAAAAATCATGCCAAGATCAGTTTTTTCTATGAAAAAGAGAGTTATCTTGTTTTTTTTTTATATGACTGCTTGACTATGTTAAATTCAAGTATCGTCAAACCTAATTAAAGTTGTTTCAACATGCTTGAATTCGAGGACTTTGTATTTAAATGCTCAAAACCTTTTTCATTAAAATCAGCACTTACTAGTAAAGAGGGTTATCTTTCATATAAGTATGACAATGCTCAGAATTAAATTGATAAGAATAATTGTTTGTGGGATGTGTTGAAAAGGAGATGTAATATCTTTTTTTTTTTTCAAAAAAATAAAATGAATATATAACAATATTCCAAGTGATATGAAAAAGAGAGAATATTATAGTGAGTATGCCAATTTGCTTTGATTTTGTTTCAAAAATATCTATTAAATTAGAATTTTAACAAAATATTACTCCCTCCGGTCCTAATTATAGGACATATTTACCTAACTTTGGAGAAATTAAGGATAGTGGTTAAATTAGTTAATCATATTTATTTTCCTAAAATACCCTTATTTAAACTTTAGTATTTGAAAATTAATGAGATATTACTGAGATCAAGATTAATGAGAAGGATCTAATGTGATTCAACTTTAGTATTTGAAGGACTCATAGATATATTATACTTCCTTGATCGTAATATGATACAAATACGGTGTTGGAACTTGGAAAGGGATAGATTTCAAGAGAGAGGGTTGAAAGAGAGAGAAAATTTAATTATTATGAAGAAAGGATTAATAGGGGGTATGTTGAGAAAAAATTGATAAAAATTAGAACTTTGTCTTATAATTAAGACCAAGATCAACTCTCAAATATTATTCTATAATTAGGACCGGAGGGAGTATTTTTTAAAACCACTTCACTCTTTGTTCATGAATATAAAGATAGGTTGAGCAAGTATTCATCGAAAAATACAATAAAATAAAAATAGAAAATATTTTAGTCAAATAGTATAATATACTAGATATTTCAGTATGCATACATATTTTAAAACGAGTGAGTACTATAAAAAGCTGAAATACTAGCAAGTATTTTAAAACAAGGTCGATAAAACATAAAACATATTAACTAAACGAATTAAGAGGTTTTTTTTTAAAAAAAAAATTCATGAACTTTTTTATTTGTTCTAGTTAAGCTGTATTTAACCGTGTGAAGTATTTTTTAGCTATTGAAAAAATGTTTTAGGATACTAGGTGGTAAACATACCATTTAATCTAAATAAATAAATAATAATAATAATAATAATAATAAATGAGTTCCCTCACCCTAAAATTGGGGTATGAGCATGCCCTGCTCATAGATGTGCTGAACAAGGAATGCTGACCCGCTGAGGACTTGAACAGTATACTGAAAAAAAAAAAAGTATATTCCTATATAATCTTACAAAAAAAAAAAAGGGATGTTCCTATATAATTAAGAAAATGTAACTGTGTAAGGCAGCAATAAATGCATATGTTGACGTACACTACAAAAAAAAAAAAATTAAATTTCTGACATAATTTACCAGCCATGGCAAATTCTGATTTATTTCCTTGGTAAATTCCGAAGGATTTTTATCGGAAATTCCGTCGGAAAAGTTTCCGACAGAATTTTTTCCGTGGCAAATTAACTACAAAAAATATTCCATAGCAAATTTTCTCAAAAATTCTATGGCAAATAATTTTGCCATAGAATTTCTGACGAAATAATTCTATGGCTAATTTTGCCACGGAATTAGCCACAGAACTTTTCCTATGGAATTTTCCATGGCAATTTGCCATGGAATTCCGTTGGAAAAATTAAAATATTATTATTTTTTAAATTAATTATTATTTAATTTAATTTAATTTTTTAAAAAATATCTTTGTAAAACTTAAAATTATGATATTATTAGCCAAATAAATATTTTAAAATTTGGGTTAATACCATCTTTTATCTCTCAAGTTTTTTCTCATTTTGGTTTTGGTTCCTCAACTTTCCAACCATAGATTTTGGTTCATGTAGGGGGCAGAATGGTCATATAAAAATTTACTTATAAAAAATAAAATTTACTAGTTATTAATTACTATTAATAAAAAATTATTAGTTAGTAATTATTTATTAGTTATTAATTAATGTTAACAAAAAATTAATTTTAGAAATTAGATAAAAATATAGTCATATGAAATTTATTTAAGATGTAAAATTTTTTAATTTGAAGTTAATTTATATTAAAAATTATAAGAATATATAAAATTATTTTATATTATTATTACATTTATATATAAGAAACAAATATATATTTATAAATAATTGATTATATATAATAAAATTATATATATAATTGTGTAATAATAAAATGCCAAAGCAGTCGAGCCCATCCAGAAAGGCATTACGCATGTACGGACGAGGTCGTGAGTTCGAACCAAAGGAGGGCAAGTTGAGTTGCATTTTCAGGAGAAAAAAAAGTTGCGACACGTGGCGGATCTGGGCGTCGGTGATAAGGTGAAGGCCGTCGGAGTTTTTAAAATTTTAAAAATAAAAAAAAATTTTGCGAGGGAATTTCCAAGAGAATTAAATTTCGTCAGAAATTGTGACGGAAAATTTCCGATGGAATTAATTTTGTTGGAAATTTGTGATGGAATCTGAATTCCGTTAGAAATTGGATTGTCACGTTATTATTAGCGATGAAATCCATTCCGTCAGAAATCCATTTTCGTTGGAAATTTGTCAAAAATTCCATCGAAAACTTTGAATTCCTTAACAAATTCTGTCAGAAATTCAGTATTTTTTTTGTAGTGGTATTGTCACTCTATGCAACCCAAAATCCAAACCATAAAAAAAATCACAATTAGTTTATTTTGATTTTTTTTTTTATCAGAGAATGATTGCAACCCATCTTTTGTTTGCGATTAGGTACATCTGAAAGTCAAAGAATAAAACTAGTAAGTAGCACGTATTAACACTTCCCTGTTTATAATATAACTTCTCACGAAGCCAAAAGAATCATCCTTTAAACCAATTCCAAAGTCTTGATGATCATAAAAACTGTTCAGTAGAATTGGATGTAACAAAACAAACCTGCAACACACGTCCATGCTTGCATGCTAATTTTGTAGCTTAATTTGCTCCACTTTCCGCTGTTCCTATCATAAATCATAAATCAATATTAGTACTAAACGGAAATAAACAACGATCAAAATTTCATATTAGAATATATACAGTCGCTGTTAATTATATATATATGCGCAAAACATGATCTGAGATTATGTCACCACCATGTAAAGAGAGAGAGAGGATAACTTGAATCTCTCTAAAGGAAGGGTAATTAACTTTGGTTCGTCGTTGTTAGTCCCCAGGGTTTAAGGTTTAGTATGTCCCCTTAAGTAAGTGATGATTAGTTTCTGAAATGTTGTATGAGCTTATAGATCTTATAATGATCAATGAATATGGCTTTTCCATTCTTTTACTTTTGATGTTCTTCCTCAATTAGCATTGTTAATAGGTTCATAGGAGAAACTTGACCATTTGGAGAAAAGTAAGAAAAATTAAAATGTCAGGCCAGTGTATTATATTGAGTGTTGAACTTTTATGTTTTTTTATATTATATTATATATAAAACCATTTTGCAGTTTGGTATCTATGTTTTCCCTCTCAATAAAATCAATTAATTATACTCTGTTAGTATGGTTAGCTCTTACAACTTTGCTTTGTTAGCCTTGTTAGCTCTTGTATGGGAGGTAACGGTGATAAGTAGCATACTTAAATGATTTAATTATGAGAGAAAAATATACAAGTACCAAATTAAAAATTGAAGGTACCTGCAAATTGGCTTTTCTATATATAAATTATAATTTCATGTTATTATATTTTTCACCAAATGGGGGAATTTTTATTTTCAGTGCAAAGGGAACATTTAGCTAGGGCGTTGTGGAAATTAAGAACTTAGGACAAATTAAAATGGTTGATACAATCATGAATTTCTTTTGGAAGGATAAGATCTAGATAATCTTATGTGTATTGGGTTTGAGGCCTAATATCTCACCTATCCAATTGTAATGTCTCAATAGTCTAATTATTTTTTGTTATTTCTTTTTATTATTATATTTTACATAATTTGGGTATTTTTTTTAACTACATCATTTTATTACCATTTCATATCAAATAGTCTCTCATTTTATGCAGAAAAATAATAAAAAACCAAAAAAAATTGAAACATTATTAGAATATTATAAAGGGTATTAGAGACAACATATAACTTTAATTTCATTCAGGAAAAAGGAATTTGGCAGGGACTTGACTTTCAATTTTCAATGCAAAGGAAAAGGAAATTAGAAATTTTGCATTAAATTGAGAACAAAGCTCCTTGTTTTTTTTTTAATACATGAGTGTGCATGAAAGTAAGAAATAATCCAACAGTCACACAAAATTATACTTATATTTTCGGTGCATGTATAACAGAATTTTGATTTTATCACCTTTGAATGCCAAAAAGAGGAGAATCCCAATTATTAGAACTTACATGAACTGTGACCCCAACAACTCTGGCCTTCCCCAAATCGACCTTCCAGTTTTAGAAAGTCAGTCCCATAACTCCATTGCGAAATCCCCAAACTGACCTTCATCTACTTCCTTGTCCATTAAACTCTCCCACCAGTCTTCAGACTGATGATGATCTCTCTGCATAAAATCAGCAGCAGCACATGGCTCTGCAATTCCCTCTTTGAAATCACCTGAATTAGTTCTGGCTGCTGCATCACCCTCACTTGCAGAAACAATCTTCTTATTTTCATTATTATGATTATTATTATTTCTCCTCAGCCACGGCGAATTCTTAGAGAAAGTATGAGGCTGAGGTTTTATCACTACGTGCGGTTTTACTTCTTCTGTCGTCGTCTTCTCTACATTATTATGCATCACCACCTCTTTTGCTTTTGTCTCTTGGCTTTCTTCTTTCTTCTTCCTATTGCGCATGTTGGTGTGCCAAAAGTTCTTCACGTTGTTCGCTGTTCTTCCTGGTAGCCTTCCAGCTATCAATGACCATCTGTATATATGCACAGAGAGATCTCACTTAACTAATTATATCTAACTTACTCGAGAACAAGATATACAATACTACTTCTAGTTCTAAATGTAAGACTCAGCTGATTAATCTGGAGAGATTAGAGAAGCAAAATAAATTACTTAGTTATAGTATACGTTATATGATCTCTCTAAAGTATTTATGAGTATCATTAAATTATATATTAATTTATAAATCAAGCAAATTAATTAGGTTGGGAAAAAATAATACTACCTCCGGTCTTTAATATAAAAGCTGATTGACTAATTTGGGTTAGTTATTTATAATAAATATAGGCTGATTTACCAAAAATATCATATTTCATTAGATTATAAATTAATTTATAAGTCAGGCAAATTAATTAGTTTATGAAAAAATAATACTACCTCGGTCTTTAATATAAGAGCTGATTGACTAATTTGAGTTTGTTATTTTATTTATAACAAAATAGGTTGATTTACCAAAAATACCATATTTCATCATGATTACTCTTGAATAAAAACTCTTTAATGTGTGCAATCAATAGGGATATTTTAGGAAAAATTATAAATTTGGGAGATAAAGTAGATTAAGGTATTATATTTAAGACTAAATCCAATCCCCAATTAACTTTCCTATTAAAGACGAGAGGTTGTAAATATAAATACATAGTAATTTATTTAGTTTGTTTGATTAAATTAGTCAATTGGGTAATATATATATACATAGAGAGAGAGAGAGAGAGAGGGAGGGAGAGGGAGAGGGAGGGAGGGCATATATGCTTGCCTGTTGCCGAGAAGTTTTTGGAACCTTCGTATCATGTCAACCTCGTCTTCAGTGAAGGTTTTTCGGTTGATGTTGGGTTCCAGATAATTCAACCATCTCATTCTGCAGCTGTTCCTGCACCTCTTCAAGCCTGCAAGTTGTAATGCAAAACCACTATCATATATATATTAAGCAAAATGAATGTGTGTGAGTGAGATGTATGTGTATATATAGATATGTACCAGCTCTTTCAGGAACAAGATGCCATTTTCCTTCTCCATACTTGTGAATGCAAGCTCTGAGAAGATCGTCTTCCTTTTGGGTCCAGGTCCCTTTCCTCAACCCACCACCTGTGCTCTTCTCCATTAATTTCAAGCCTTGTACTTAATGCCCACTTAACACACACACACACAGATATATATAAGCTTATATATATAGAGAGCAATATCTTATCTTATCACTCTCACAGCAAAGTCATTAGAAGTAACACAACTATTAGTGTAATTAACAGATCATTAATGTCCCAATTATGTACACATTTGGGGAGACCAAGCTTGCGTGGCCTCATTGCCATCCCTAGATTCTTAAGTTATCGATGCTTCTCCACTATGCTAGAACACACCATCTTCAACCCGAATTAGGCTGGCCCACGCTTAAAATAATTTTCTTGCGTACGTACGTACGTATGTATGTTTGTATGTATTGTTCATGACTCTCGTGAATATAATTATCATACTTTTTGTATTTTAATATTATATATATATATATATATTTTAAAAAATGATTGGTCACATGATATATATATATATATATTATGCATAATTATTGAGATTAACGTACCAATATTCTTGTCCTCACTTCCCACCTTTCTACTGTTAAATTATGGCGTGCATATGTCAAGTACAGTGTATAAGGAGACAGGGTAGCGTGCAACTTCTGAGTCCACAAAGATTATCTGGAGGTAAATTAGAACCACCACCCCCCAACAACAAAAAAAAACGGAAGAAGAAAAATGATATGTGTGCGTTTTTATTTTATGATTAAATCAATGTCTAACCTACAAGTGATTGATTGAGATGGTCTCGCGTGTAAGAATAAGAACATACACTACTATAAAAAACATTTTTAACGTCCTTTTTCAAGGCCTTTTAACGTTTAAAAACAAGGGGACGTCTATGTGAGCGACGTAGTAAAAAATGACAATAACATCTGTAGATAAAAGGACGTCTAAAATCTGGAGTTTAGACGTCCCCACTTTAAAGTGGGGACTTCTAAAGTCCCACAGTGGCACTTTAGACGTGGGACTTTAGAAGTGCCACTGTGGGACTTTAGAAGTCCCCACTTTAAAGTGGGGATGTCTAAAGTGCTTTTTTTTTTTTTTAAAAAAAATTCGTTTATATTACAGATTTGGACTAAACATTATTTAAAACTAGAAATCATATATCATCGTCAATAAAATTACAGATCTAGTATCTGAAATCCAAAATCTACACAATAATATTACAGATCTGGACTAAACAGTATTTAAAACCAGCAATCATATATCATCATTAATAAAATTACAGATCTAGTATCCAAAATCCAAAATCTACACAATAATAACTCCAAATCTGAAATCTTATAGGCAGAAGATGAAAATAATAAAAGGAATTAGTTACAAAAAACTTATCTCTTTCTATTATTGAAATTTATTTTCTCATAATAATGAATAGAGAAGAGCGACAGAGAGAGATGAACCTCGTTTTCTCAGCGGGAACGTGGTCATGAAGCATGTTTCAGAGTTCTGATCTACAAGCCATAACAACACAAGTTAGAAGATAAAATAGAAGGGAAACTCAAAGAAAAAAGAGAAAGAAGATAAAATACAAAAGATGGTAAGAAAGCATAGCAGATCTGGTGGTGAAAAAAGAGAGAGAAAGGAAGAAGTAAGAGTAAAAATGGTATATAAAGAAGAAGAAGCAAGAGTTAAAATGCGTAGTGGTAGTGGCTCTTCTTATGTTTATGGCGATGGGAAGAGAAAGATGAATGTAAAACTAGTATAAAGCTAACAAATAAAGACTGTTAGAAAAAATTTGAATTGTTTTTTACGTCCCCAATTTAATTTAGGGACGCCTAAAGTTATCCTTTGTTTTTTTGACTTTAGACGTCCCCAATTCAATTAGGGATGTCTAAAGTATGTAAAGTTACACTTTAGACGTCCCTATATATATTGGAGACGTCTAAAGTTTTTAAAATTTTTTTTTTTCAATGAGGGACACCCTTTGGCGTCCCTCATATATATGGAGACGCCAAAGGGCGTCCCTGTTGCGGATATATATATGTTAGTGACGCCAATGGCATCCCTAACATATATAATGTTAGGGACGTCAAAATGACGTCCCTAACATATATATATGTTATGGACGTCATTTTGGCGTCCCCATATATATGAGGGACGCCAAAGGGTGTCCCTCATTAAAAAAAAAAATTTTAAAAACTTTAGACATCCCCAATATATATAGGGACGTCTAAAGTGTAACTTTACATATTTTAGACGTCCCTAATTGAATTGGGGATGTCTAAAGTAAAAATTTGTTTTTTTAATTTTAGACGTCCCTAATTCAAATAGGGACGTCTAAAGTCTGTAAAGTCACACTTTAGACGTCCCTATTTGAATTGGAGACGTCTAAAGCTATTCAGTTCTCACCCATAATTACAAAAGTGCTACCGTCTTTATTTTTTACGTCCCTTTTTTAAAAAGGGACGTTTTTTAGGGACGTAAAATGTATATTCTGTAGTAGTGACACAAGTTTTAATCTCCAGAAACATACTTGTCGATCGGTAGAGGAGATAACCTGTTAAACGCCTCACTCTCTCCTTGAGCCCGGCCTATCTAGTCGATTGCTCAAACACCTTACCCATGTTGAAGAAAGTTGAGTTCAGAAAATATGCCAGGTATCATGTGGTGGGGTTCCTTCTTATACCAAAAAAAATATATGTCTATATTTAGTATAAAGTTTATGTAAGGATATATTTATTTGTGGAAAACAAGTTTAGATTAGTTGGGTCTTATAATCTTAGTGACTCACCAGAGCCTATAGGTACATGTCTCTAGACTCAAAAAAGTACTTACAGTTAGTCTCTTAATAAGGTTCTCACATCTGTAGCAGAACTTGAACCTACAACTTTATGTGAGTTATACATGACATTTTAAACTAGAAGTCTAATTTTATAAATATACACAGTTCAATTTTGAGAACACATTAATTCAAATTAATTAAAATAAAAAAGGTTTTGGTACATCCAATACTTTAAAGTATTTTTACATGTGCATTAATAAGTAAAATATTTGTATAGTTATTTTCTCTTATATGATGATTTTGTGGATGATATTTGAGCTTAATGTAATGAATTTGGATGTAATTTATAAATAAATAATGATTTTGGCATAAAATAGAATTTACCAAAAAATACTAAATTTTAACCTTGTTTCAGTTTTCAGGTAGTATTTCAAGCTCTAGATGTTGGATTGAAATATTCTTTATATGGATAAAAAGCTAAGAAAAAATCCTACAACTTTTATGTTCAGGCTAAAACCCAGTTCTATCTTCAAGAGTTTCAAATTTTGCTTGAAAGTTGAGAACGTAGATTTGTCCAAGTCTGACCTTTGCCCACTAATTTGACCATAACTTGAGTTGTAAATGTTAAAATGAGGAGCTCTCACATGTGTTTTCAAGGTAAGATCCAGATCTACAATTTTCATGAAAACAAAAATGTGAGAATCCACAGTTTTGACTATCAAAATTGGCTGCAATCAAGAAGCATGGTTGCCATAAAGTCAACATTAGTGGCTTAAAGTAAGATTCATGCCTAACAAGTGGAAATTTTTGCACCCCATTTATCTATAAATAGAGGAGTGGAAGACACTAGGAGACACACTATCTTAGAGTTAAATTTCTGGCATTGTATTGCTTCTTTCATGCCTCCTCCATGGAAGACTTAGGTGGTCCTCCTTTATTGATGGTATAGGTTGTCATCTACATGGAAGGTTTTACCTCCTATAAGAAAGGTTAGATTTTTCCATTTTCATGCATCTTGTAGTGTATATTTGTGTTTGAGAATTTAATAATTAAGTTTTATGCAATGTTTATTAAGTGTTTAATTTATTTTAGTTTTGTTCTTAATTTCATCATGAGCTAAATTTTCATTTTTCTAGGGTGATGATGTAACTTACTAATGGCAAATTGAATCTTAACTTATTAAATCTAGTTTTAATTTTTTTCTTTATGATTGAGTTTTGATTATCGTTCTTAATGCTTTCAATTAATTTACCATCTTTTGAATGATTTCAATATGTATGTTGACATCGGAAGGAGATGCATGTGTGTAGATCCTATAATTAAAACCATAACTTATATATGAAATAGGAATATATTCATATGGGTTGTGTAGTCTTAATGAGTTCCATCAATCTTAATGCATGATTAATTGCTTTAATTCATATAGGGATATATTGGATTAGCAATTAATTATAGAATTGCGTGACCTTAGAAGAGGCTAGTAATTAAATTAGGGAAACTCTACTATCAATCATTTGGAATAAATTGGACTAGAATAGATAGGTGATTCAATCTAAAATTTGTTAAGTGAAATATGATCCCTAGGGCATTTTCTCATAGTTGTTTCATATTAATTGCATTTATAGTTAAACATTTTTAATTTTGTAATCTCAATCACTAACTAATCGATCAACCTAATAGAATTAAGATTACCAATTTTGGTAATTAGTGATTAATCCTCATGGGAGCGATATTCTAATCACCTCTATATTATTTGTTTATGACAGTGTACACTTGCTGTTCGCCGTTTAGCTTCCGCAAGCGCACGGGTCGTAAGTAATAAAGTGATAAGTCAAGATCGTTCCCACGAGGACTATGACGAAAGTGAGCTAACTAATGTAACCATATATTTAATTAGGTTGAATGGAATCATTTGGAATTGAGTATGTTAATTAAGATAATTTGCGAAAAACAATAAGGTAAAACAAAGGTAATTGTAAAATTGATTCTACTTCAAGGTTTAAACGCTTAGGATTACTTCTTCCTCATTGTATTTCATAAAACTATGCAATTGATTCACTTATGCTAGTTGTGTGAGTCCATATGCTAGTCAAAGATTCTAAGATCATCAATCAAGCTCTCTCAAGTCAAGATAGATTTTTAATCTTCATTAACAATATTCAATCTCTTGTCTATCATTAATGAAAATCATCTTTTCCAAAGCAATACTTCATTAGACTATGCTAGATAATTAGATATATCTCTATTCTAACAACAAACCATCCATTTAGTCCATAAATTTCAAGTCTAACATGATTTTTCTCAAGTTCTACAACCAAAATAGCTCTCTCAAGCATCATTCAATTGAACCAAACTAATCATGTGGTGATCAAGCACAAGATAGTAATTAAGCATGGAGAAAAATCAGCATATATTCTCAACAACTAGCAAAAGCAAGAAAATATAGTAGTTTTAATTCATACAATGAGTAGAAGTAATCCTAAATGAGAGTTTTAGCCACTCATAGTCAATACAAACCAGCAACTCAACATAAAACTCATAACCATATCAGCAAATGAGAAGAGAAGAGGGGAAAAACCAGAAAAAGAGAAGAAAATCTTGATTTTCTCCAAGAATCTACTCGAAGAAGCACCAAAATCCTCCTCAAGCTTTCCAAGAAGCCTCCTTGTGGTTCTTGAGCTCTTCCTTGTGCAGAATACCTTCATTTCGGCGCCCCCATTAGGTTAAAAAGCCAGCTAAAGCATCAGTTTTTCAAAACGCACAGTTACAGTATCGCAACTTTGCTTTCGCTTCGCTATAGCGAATCCACAGCGTACGCGGTCAGAAGGACCTATTTTTTATGTGTTTTCGCTTTTGCTACGCTATAGCGTCCCCACAGCATATGCGGTCAGAAGGGCCTATTTTTTATGTGTTTTCGCTTTTGCTTCGCTGTGGCATAGCAAAAGCAACCGGGGGCACCTTCAAGCTACTTTGATCTTTCTTTTTGGCTTTTGTTCTTCTTTTCTCCACCTCCAAGGATCCATGTAAGCTTCCATTTCTTGTCATCATCCTCCTACAAAGAGAAGGATTTTATGAGCTTTCCAAATTTTCTTCAATTCAACCTAAAACCCTATACATCTAGCTCAAAATTTGCACTTTTTCAAGTATTTTCAACACATCACATTTTCCTTCATATGTATAAATTTTATGCACAATTTTAGTTTAAAACCACAAATATATAAGAAAAATGTGATGAAATACAAAAATTTCTAGAGAATAACACTTGCACTTTTTAATAAACCATTTGCACTCATAATAAGTTTTTGACGCCGTTACCAGGGATTGTTGTCATTAATATCAACACCAAGTAATTTTAATACTAATTTGATCTTCATATTACATTTATTTTTCTTTTTGGTGCCTTGTGTTTCTTTTCAAGCTTTTGCTTAATGTATGACTAGATCAAAGGAGACTGAACTATAACCTTTTGATTTTGAGATCGAGAGAACTTGTCGAAGAAATCGAGGAGTTCAAAAGCAGTTTACTTCAATCCTAAGCAATCCGATGGCAAATCTGTGGGAAGAAGCAACAGATACCAAAACACTCCATGACTATGCAACACCCACAATCATGGGGACAAATTCTGGAATTAGAAGACAGCTAGCAGTAGCAAATACTTTTGAAATCAAGCCTGCAATCATCCAGATGGTGCAAGCAAATCAGTTCGGCGGTATGCTAACAAAAGATCCAAACACACATATAGCCAACTTCCTAGAAATCTGTGACATATTCAAGTATAATGTTATTACTGATGATGCCATTAGACTTAGACTTTCCCCTTTTTCACTCAGGGACAAGGCTAAGATATGGTTAAACTCGATACTAGTGGGAAGCTTAGCTATATGGGATGTCTTGGCTCAAAAATTTTGGCAAAATACTTTCCTTCAGGAAAACTGCTAAATTGAGGAATAAAATTGCCCATTTACCCAGCATGAACTAGAAAGCCCCTATGAAGCTCGGGAAAGATATAATGAGTTACTAAGGAGATGTCCTCATCATAGGTTATCAGACTGGTGGCAACCACAAACTTTCTATAATGGGATGACACATACCTCTAGAATTCTTGTAGATACTACAGTTGGAGGATCTTTAATAGGAAAAAGTCTCGATGATGCCTACAATCTACTTGAGGAGATGGCAGCCAATGCATACCAATGGCTTTCTAAACGTAACATTTCAAAGAAAGCACTTGGAGTGCATGAGCTGGATATCTTTACAACTTTGTCTTCTCAAGTTGCATCTATATCCAAGCAAGTAATCTCATTGACAAGCCAAGAAAATGTAATCAGCACTCTTACTGAAACATGTGATCGATGTAGAGGAACTCATGTGAGCACGCAATGTCAAGAAGGATACCCATTCATGCCGGGGCAAGCTCATTACATCAGAAATCAAAGAAACGGCCCATTCTTAAACACTTACAATCTAGGGTGGCAAAATTATCCAAACTTTGGTTGGAGGAATAATCAAAATGTGTCCAAGCCACAAAGGAACTACCAGCAAGAAGCTCTTCAACCACCAAAATCCATCACAGTAGAAAGTGAATGCGGAAGATGCACTAGCTCAACTAAACATGAATATATCTCAATTCATGGCTAGGACTGACACAACACTCAAAGCTAAGAAGCTTCAACAAAGAACTTGGACACCCAAATGACCAAATTACAAATATGTTGAATTTTAGACAACCAGGAACTCTACCAAGTGACACCGAAAGAATCCTAAGAGAGCATGTAAAGGTCGTTGCAGTAAGGAGTGGGAAAGAATTGAAAGATCATGTAATTAAAAAGAAGAATGATGGAGAAAAGAAAGAAAGCGAAGAACATAAGGAGGAAGCACAAAAACCTAAAGAAGATGGCGTGCTACTAGGAAGAATAAACTTTCCAGATAACCCTTCTCCACATGTACCACCAGTTCCATACCCTCAGAAAATTATGAAATCAAAGCTGGACAAGCAGTTTGGAAAGTTTCTAGAGGTTTTCAAAAAGTTATATACCAACATTCCTTTCACAGATGATCTTTCCCAAATACCCAGTTATGCAAAATTCATAAAGGATATTCGCTCAAATAAGTGTAAACTTGGGGAGTTTGAGACAGTTGCACTTACTGAGAAGTACAGTGCTATTCTACAAAAGAAATTACTGTCAAAGTTGAAAGATCCATGAAGTTTTTACAGACCTTGTACCATAGGTCAATGTAACTTTGAAATAGCACTTTGTGACCTAGGAGCAAATGTAAATCTCATACCTCTATCTGTCTACAGAAAACTCGGTCTTCGTAAGGTGAAGCCTACCGTAATTTCATTACTTCTACCTAACTGATCAATAAAACATCCGAGGGGTGTCTTAGAAGATATTGTAGTGAAGGTGGAAAAACTCATATTTCCAACTGATTTCATAATACTTAACATGGAAGAAGACCAAGAAATTCCTATCATTCTTGGGAGGCCATTTCTAACAACTGGAAGAATGTTAATAGATGTGCAACAGGGAAAGTTAACCTTGTGAGTTCAAGATAATCAAGTATCTTTCAATATTTTTAAGGCTTTGTCCTTTCCAAATGAAGGTGACACCTGTTACAGAGTAGATACATTGACCAGTTGCACAAAAGACGTGGTGAACAAAATTTGCATGGATCAACCATTTGCAATAGGAATGGTAGATGTATCAAAATCTACTAATCCTGAAGTAGATTAGGTACCTCGAAGCAAATTCCCCAATATTTATCAAGAAACCTTTTGAAGATTTAGAAGAAAGGCCGAGTAAGCCGGTACCATCAATAGAAAAATCGCCAGTACTGAAGTTGAAAATACTACCATCCCACTTAAAATATGCTTATCGAGGAGGAAATTCAATATTACCAGTGATCGTCTCTGTAGCTCTTACTCCCTGATAAAGAAGAAAAGTTATTAAGAGTTCTAAGGGAGTATAAAATAGCATTTAGATGGTCAATAGCTGATATAAGAGGAATCAGTTTTTCAATTTGCATGCATAAGATCCTAATAGAAGATAACTACAAGCCATTAGTCAAGCACCAGAGAAGACTCAATCCGAAAATAAAGGAGGTGGTGAGAAAGGAGGTAATAAAGTGGCTGGATTCTGGTATAATCTACCCAATCTCTGACAGTCAATGGGTAAGTCCAGTTCAAGTTATGCCAAAGAAAGGTGGAATGACAGTGGTGCCTAATGAGAAAAATGAACTGATTCCACAACAAACAGTGACTGACTGGAAAGTGTGTATCGACTATAGAAAGCTTAATAAAGCTACTAGAAAAGATCTCTTCCCTTTATCATTTATAGACCAGATGCTTGACAAACTCGCTGGGAAAGCCTATTATTGTTTTCTGGATGGATACACAAGATATAATTAAATTACAATTGTACCGGGGGATCAAGAGAAAATAACTTTTACATATCCATATGGTACTTTTTCCTTCAAAAAGATTCCATTTAGTTCATGTATTGTACCAGCAACAGTTCAAAGGAGTATGATGATAATCTTTTTAGATATGGTGGAAAAGTTCATTGAGGTGTTCATGGATGGTTTCTTAATTTTTGGAGAATCATATGATCGTTGCCTTTCAAATCTAACAAAAGTCTTACAATATTGTGTGGAGACAAATTTGATTTTAAATTGGGAGTAATGCCATTTTATAGTGAAAGAAGGAATCGTGTTGGGTCACAAGGTATCAGATCGAGGCATTAAAGTGGACCGAGCCAAGATTGAAACAATTGAAAAGCTACCACTTCCCTCCTCAATCAAGGCATTTGAAGTTTTTTAAGACATGCAGGCTTCTATAGAAGATTCATCGAGGACTTCTCAAAAATCACAATGCCATTTTGCATGCTGTTAGAGAAAGGCACTTCCTTTATGTTTAATGAGGAATGTTTATTAGCCTTCCAAACTCTAAAAAGTGCCTTGACTTCTGCACCAGTTATCATAGTTCCAGATTGAAACCTTCCATTCAAAATGATGTGTGATACAAGTGATGATGCAGTTGGAGTTGTTTTAAGCCAAAGAAGAGACAAGGTTTTTTATGCCATCTATTATGCTAACAGGACACTCTCAGACGCACAGTTGAATTATGCAACAATAGAAAAGGAGCTTTTAGCAGTAGTGTTTACTTTCAACAAATTCAAAGCCTACTTGATTGGGTCAAAAGTCATTATCTAGACTAACCACTCAGTAATCAAATACTTGATTGAGAAGAAAGATGCTAAGCCTAGATTGATAGATGGGTGCTTCTGTTACAAGAATTTGACTTGGAATCAAAGACAAAAAAGGGACTAAGAATCTCATTACAGATCATCTTTCTCAGTTAGAGCCATCTAAACAAAAGAGAGAATCACCAATCAAGGAGAATCACCAATCATGCAATCACAACCTACCCCTTGGATGCTGATTTTGTAAATTACTTAGCAAGCGGAGTAATGCCTTATAACTTTTTAAGGTGCAAAAGAAGTTTCTAGTTGATGTAAGGCATTACCTTTAGGAGGATCCATTTTTATATAAACAATGCCTAGATCGAATTATCAAGTGATGTGTTCCTGAAGAAGAAATGGCTAGTATCTTAAATCACTGCCATTCATTTCCCCATATGGTAGACATTTTGGAGCAAATAGAATAGCTACTAAAGTCCTTCAATTTGGGTTTTACTGACCTATACTCTTCAAGGACGCCTATAAAATTGTGACAACCTATGACAGATGTCAAAAAATAGGAAATATCTCAAAGAGACATGAAGCCTTTTAACCAACATCTTAGAAGTTGAGCTTTTTGATGTATGGGGGATTTATTTTATGGGGCCTTTTCCATCCTCATTCAGCAATCAGTTTATTTTAGTTGCTGTTGATTATGTCTCCAAGTGGGTGGAAGCAGCTGGTTTTCCTACAAATGATTCTAAGTGGTTGTGAAGTTTTTGAGGAAAAATATTTTTACAAGATTTAGAGTGCCTAGAGCTATTATTAGTGATGGAGGAAGGCATTTTTGCAATCAACAACTTCAATCAATGTTAGCTAAATATGGAGTAACTCATAAGGTTATTACTCCCTATCATCCACAAACTAGTGGGCAAATAGAAATCTCGAACAGAGAACTAAAATGGATCTTAAAGAAGACGGTGAATTCCAATCAGAAGGACTGGATAAGGAAATTATATGATACACTTTGGGCCTATAGAACTACCTTCAAGGCACCAATTGGTACATCCCCATATTAATTGGTCTATGAAAAAACATGCCATCTTCCAGTAGAAATGGAGCATAAAGCATATTAGGCAATAAAAGCGATAAATTTTAACTTAAAGGCATCTAGTGAGAAGAGACTTCTCTAACTCAATAAGCTTGAAGAATTCAGATAACAAGCTTATGAAATGCCAAGTTATACAAGTAGAAGACAAAAATGTGGCATGACAAAAGAATCTTGAGTAGAGAATTCACACTAGGATAAAAAGTGCTTTTTATATAGCTTAAGGTTAAAGCTCTTTTTAGGAAAGCTGAGATTAAGGTGGTCAGGACCTTTTATTGTAATTCAAGTATGGCCATATGGAACCATGGACATTCAAGATGGTGATCGAAAATGTAAAGTGAATGGGCAAAGGCTAAAAGAGTATAATGATGGTACACTCATTACTTTGAAAATTGTCATCACGTTTGAGGAACCAACAGGTAAGCCATCCTTCTAAAAAAATAAAAAAAAAAGTTTATTAGTTTGGTTTTTGTCTAGCTAAAGACGTTAAAGAAGGGCGGCTATTTGGGAGGCAACCCAAAAATTCTTTTTCTTACTCATTAATTTTTCTTTCCTACTCACTGAAGCACACTACACTACGTTAAAAGTTTTAGTTTTCATCATTTTCATTTTAAGTTCACATGGAGGAATCTCTTACAAAGCTTAAAAATAGGTTCCCCACTCTTCCCAAAGATGTGCTTCGGACGATCTATAGCGTCGACTTGAAAGAATGAAGATATTCAAGCGTTTGGGCCTTTCTAAGGATGTATGTTGGATCATTAAAGCTAATGTACATTTAGCAAGTGAGATTCAGGAATCATTTATTGAACATATGCCAGGAATGGGAAGAAGTTCTTACTCCAAAAATAGAAGAATTAAAAGAATAAAGGTATGCCAGAAATGTGTAAGGTGGATATGTGATAAGCGCTATAAGAGTAAAGGAATGGTTTCTATAAATTGAGAAGATAAAATTCAATTCATAAAGGATGGATTGAGTAAGGAGTCATTGGATAATATTATTCAAACTCTTGAGATGCATCTTAGTGGTAATGTTTATGGTATTCTTCTTGATTTAATGAACTTATTTAATAAAGAAAAAGAACATTACTATCTTGGGAATTTGACATTAAAAGACCCTGTTTGCCAGTTTATAAGAAAGCTGGATGGGAAGCAAATCCTCGATTCACAGAAAGAATTTAAGCAGTTACTGAGTGTAAAACCAGAGGAAGATGTGAGCCATAATCACAACTGCTGTTCATAATTATGCTTTTGCCTAATCTGTCTTATTTTTTCAGTAACTTTTGACTTTCTTTACTCATTCTATTTAATTTCTTCACGCAACATTATACCGGTCATTTGTGTTGAAAATTTTTTCAAACTTCTTTGAAAAATGAGTGATTTACATAATCTTGTTGTCATTGTTTTAGTAGTATAAATATGCACTCTTCTACTTATAAGCACAAAATGTCTGAGAGTAAAGAAGAGAAAAAAGGGTATGACATTAAAATATAGATTTAAATCTACCTGCATTTTTGGTGAAACTGATTTAGGAAAGGATGGGGAGTTTCTAACTGCAGTAAAAGAACTTGAAAATGTATTAGCTGCTAGAAAGATTAACTTTATAGACGGGGGAAGTATCAGGGCCTAAAGGGAAGTGTGGCCATTTCTGCAACCATTAATGGAAGCAAGGGTTTGAATGTAAGAGTGAAGGAGTTGGATGGTCACATCTTTTCCTTAGAACAAGAGTTACACAGGTCTCAAGCTTGCCTAAATGTATTGGACGTATGTTCTACCATATTAAAGCTTTTATCTACCCAGTGATTTGGAAACGTTGGATGGGATTTCTAACATTGCATATTGGACTAAGCTAAACTTTCACAAAAAGTCATTGTGATTGTTAAATGTTAATGGTTTTTATGATGATCTGTTGTCTTTTTTTTTATCATACTGTGGAAATAGGATTCATACTTGAAATAACTCGTCATACCATAATTTCAGCACCAACTACTGATCAACTGCAAATCTATGAACCCAAACCAGATCTATTAGTCAAGCAAATCGATGGGCAATCTTTACACAGCAGTCAGAAGCAAAATCCAGATATCACTCTTCGGTTGTAACTTTCCTTAATCTTTTGGTTTTACTCTTTGCATTTTGTTTTACTTTATTGTGTGTTATTTTTTTTAATAAAAAAAAAACTTTCTCTAAGCTCTAGAAGACATTGAGGACAATGTTTGATTTAGGTTGGGGGAGGAATAAAAAAAGAAAATAAATAAATAAATAAAATTTAGTTAGTTAGTAAAACCATTAGATTTATGGGGTGTGCAAAAATGGCAGAGTAAAGAGTTATTCTTAACTCTTGAAATGCATTTTATTAATTTCATGTTTTTGTTTCATCTTATGCAAAAAACAAAAAGGTCATGTTTAAGTATTTTTTAATGATCTTAAGAAGTATATAAGTTTTGAGTATGGATCAATTGAATTTAGAGATTTTATAGCATGATTGAACAGCTGATTGTTCGGATTGGTATGAATTTTGAGATTGAATGGGCTAAGTTTGAAAGCCCTAACTATGAGCTTTTGAGCCTATTGATCAATAATGATTATTTTTCTTGTGTGTGACATTCACCAATTAAGTTGTTACTCTAGAACTTACTTTAAATATGGTTAAGATTACATTTCACATGCACATTCAAAAATGATAAAGGCATTCATTTTCTTTCTTTAGCCAGAGCCAAAAAGCCAACCTTGCAATTATATCGTTGATAAGCCCCTTTGAGCCTAATAGATTATTTCTTTGTTCTCAACCCATTAACATGTGTTTTAATGATATATCAAGTGCTTTTATCTAATTTAAAAAATTAGCAGAGCATTTGAAATTTTTGTGAAATGGACTTTTGAAAAGTGTGGGGTGCATATATCATTAACTTTAAAGTTGCAGAATTATGCAAGAAGAAGAAGAAAAGATATTGAGTGTTCGAATTAAAATCGTGGGTTGTTGTGATAAAATAGATTTATTCATAAGTTGGCCCATTTTTCAATTGTTCTATTAATTTCATAAATGTAGCCCTTCATATCACATTTTACATTCCTTTTACCTTAACCCTATTACAACCCTCAATAAGTCCTTTTCATTTGAATTGTGCATGTGAATTAGGTAGTGGAGATTGAGATTTTTAGCAATCTTATGGTAGTACAATTTTTTGTTGTTGAATTTAAGCGAAACACTTACCCTTAACCACTTGAGAGATTGAGAGAATGAGTCACAATTACGAACTCGATTCATTCATTTTCAAATAAATTTTTCATTTTATATTTTTGTTGATTCATGAATTTTATGATCTCTTTATTCTTCAATTGTGTTCTTGCTTATAACTTGACACTTTTGAATTTGTTAGAAGCATAGTAAAGAATTTATTAGTCACTCCTTGTTGTCCAAGAATGTTCAAGAGCTAAGTGTGGGGGAATTTAATAAGTAAAATATTTGCATAGTTATTTCCCTAATATAATAATTTTGTGGATGATATTTGAGCTTAATGTAATGAATTTGGGTATAAATGATAAATAAATAATGATTTTGGCTTAATTTACCGAAAAATACTAAATTTTAACCTTATTTCAGTTTTCAGATAGTATCTGGAGCTTTAAATGTTGGATTGAGATGTTCTTTATATGGATACAAAGCTAAGAAAAAATCTTACAACTTTTACGTTGAGGCCAAAACCCAATTCTGTCTTCAAGAGTTTCAAATTTTGCTTGGAAGTTGAGAACGTTGATTTGTCTGAGTCTGACCTTTATCCACTAATTTGACCATAACTTGAGCTTCAAATGTTGAAATGAGGAGCTCTTATATGCTTTTTCAAGCTAAGATCCAGATCTACAACTTTCATGAAGACAACAATGTGAGATTTCACTGTTTTGACTATCAAAATTTGGCTGCAATCAAGAAACATGGTTGTCACAAAGTCAACATTGGTGGCTTAAAGTCAAGATTCATGTCTAATAAGTGAAAATTTTGCACCCCATTTATCTATAAATAGAGAAGTGGAAGATACAAAAAGACACACCATCTTAGAGTTAAATTTCAGGTATTATATTGTTCCTTGCATGCCTCCTTCATGGAAGACTCAGGAAGTCTTTCTTTATGAATAGTATAGGTTGCCACCTACATGGAAGGTTTTACCTCCTATAAGAAAGACTAAATTTTTCCATTTTCATGCATCTTGTAGTTGTATCTTTGTGTTTTAAAATTTAATAATTAAGTTTTATGCTATGTTTATGAAGTGTTTAATTTATTTTGGTTTTATTTTTAACTTCATCATGAGCTAAATTTTCATTTTCCTATGTTGATGATGTAGCTTATTAATGATGGATTGAATCTTAACTTAATAAATCTAATTTTAATTTTTCCTTCATGATTGAGTTTTGATTATTGTTCTTAATTATTTCAATTAATTGGCCATCTTTTGAATGATTTCAATATGTATGTTGAGATCGGAAGGAGATGCATGTGTGTAGATTCTATAATTAAAATCATAGCTTGTATATGAAATAGGAATATATTCATATGAGTTGTGTAATCTTAATGAGTTCCATCAACCTTAATGCATGATTAATTGCTTTAATTCATATAGCGATCTATTGGATTAACAATTAATTATAGAATTGTCTGACCTTAAAAGAGGATAGTAATTAAATTAAGGAAACTCGACTATCAATCATGTGGAATAAATTGGACTAGAATAGATAGGTGATTCAATCCAAAATTTGTTAAATGAAATCTGATCCCTATGGCTTTTTCTCATAGTTGTTTTCATATTAATTGCATTCATATTTAATCATTTTTAATTTTGTAATCTTAATCACCAACTAATCAATCAACTTAATAGAATTAAGATTACCAATTTTGATACTTAGTGATCAATCCTCGTGGGAATGATATTCTACTCACCTCTATATTACTTGTTTACGATAGTATACACTTGCACTTTTTAAAAAATCATTTGCACTCATAACATGCATCTAGCAACTTAATTCCTTAAAGCTTTTTTTTTTTTGCCTTGGCAATTTGAGGTGTTGGATGTACCAAAAAATATCTTAAGGTGCTAGACACTTGAAAAAAAATATTTCAAATTGATTAATGCACCAACAAATGCTTTAAGGTTTTGGATGTTCCTAAAAATATACTTCATGGTACTACATGGACCACAAAATACTTTAAAATACTGAAAGCACCTATGAAAATACTTGAATAATGGTGCTGGATGTACCTTAACAAAATTTTAAAAAAAATACATTTTTATGTTTAAAATCTTTAATTTACTGTTCAGAAATCCCCATAGAATAACTGATGAGGTTTTTTTCTTGCCGGTGGCAAAATAAAACTCAGGGAGAGTTTGGTTTTCTTTTCTTAAGCAAAGTAACATGTGACATAAGCCATGTATAGTTGTTTTTTTAAAGTACATCATCCCCTTTCACGTTTGGATGAATAATGAGAGAAAATATGGATGAATACAACTCTTCATTTCTTTATGTTATATTTTTATTAATAATGTTTCATGTTTTTATAATTATTACAGTGGTAATTTATATATTACTAGTAGATATCAGAGCAGCTTTGCTTATTCCTAAAACTTCATTAGGTAATAATATACATATATTGAAACTTAGTGTTGCTTTGTAATTAGAAAACCCACAGTTTCTTTTTTTTTGCCAACGAAAACCCACAGTTTCAACACATTGAAAACAAATCATTTGAAAAAACCCTGAAAGTACATTAAAGTGGAAAAATATAATCATGAAATGAGAAGGTGTAGAGCAGCCTACTATTGTTCTGGATCTATCAGCTTTATTATACAAACATTTTGATACAACAAACAGATAATTTAGGATAAGATGGTCTTATATCGCCCCGTTAAGTTGAAAGTTAGTCGTTAAAAAAATTTAAAATATTAGGATAAGCTGGCCATATATTATTGGCTTATGCGGAATTAGTTTGCACATCTTGTCCACTTGATTAAAATCATTACAATCAAATCAATTAAATTTTGTCTTCATGATCCATTTATATGACATTATACAATTTGTTAATATATATATATATATATATATATTTAAAATTAACTAGACTGTGAGACATGTACCTAAGATGAGTTGTAGTGGCGCCTCTTAGCTATATAATTTAACGTAAAGTAGTATCCAACACCGTTATATATATTACTTAATTGTCCAATATCATCCACTACTTTAATCTTATTTTTGGTGCATCCAATACCATATTTTGTGCATTCATAGCCAGCACCAATTGATGGTATTATTTATGGTTTAAGGTGCTGATGCATTATGAATAAGATTATGGTGGTGGAAGTATTAAAAAAATAACATTAGAGATTGGATGCAATTGAGAAATAACATCAATGATTTATGAATAATATGAGATTTTTTAATTAAATTTTATATTATATATAAATATTTAAATATGTTACAGAAGTGACTATTCAAATTGGTTCAGTTTGATCATAATATTGATATATAAGAGAACAAGTAATCATTTAAATTCCGACCGACAGGTGCTGATCGCATTATGAATAAGACTATGGTGGTGGAAGTATTAGAAAAACAACATTAAAGTGTTGGATGCAATTGAGAAATAACATCAATGTGCTAGAATCTTACTTTACCTTATGATTTATGAATAATATGAGTTTTTTAAATAACTTTTATATTATATTTAAATATGTTACAAAAGTGACTATTCAAATTGGTTCAATTTGATCATAATATTGATAAGAGAACAAGTAATTATTCAAATTCCGATCGATAGGTAGCATTATGAATAAGATTATATATGGTGGTGGAAGTATTAGAAAAACAACATTAAAATGTTAGATGTAATTAAGAAATAACATCAATGTACTAGAATCTTGCTTTACCCTATGATTTACGAATAATATGAGTTTTTTTAATGAATTTTATATTATATATAAATATTTAAATATGTTACAAAAGTGACTATTAAATTTGATCATAATATGGACAAGAGACAAGTAATTATCAAGGTTCTCAGACCTGGACCGGACTGGCTGGTCCGGCCCGGAACCCACCGAACCGGTCAGTAGACCGGTCCGGGTCCCAATTTAAAAAAAAAATTAACTTTTTTCTTTAGAATTTCATACTATAAGTCTAAAATTTTCAATTACTCACCGGTTTGGTCCCAATTTGGCCCCGGTTTGACTCACTGACCCTTAACTCAGTACCCCGACCGGTTCAATACCTGATCCGGATTTTAATACCTTGACAATTATTCAAATTCCAAGCGACAGGAGGAAATTTTGTCATCTTGAGAAAATTTGTAATGTTATTGGCCCAAAATTATGGGCTTGGCCCCGCAATTACTGAATTTGGATCACCTCTTATCCCTTATTTGTTCTGTATGCCTTCTTTTCAACTTATTCATTATTAGATCAATCTGACAGTGAAGCAATGGGGTTGGGTTCACCGGGTTTAGCGGAAAGAGTGTTTAGTCCACAAATTAAGGTTTAGATTTTTATTGAGAAATATATTCATATTTAGTACCCAACAATATTTTTAACTAAAATACTTTTAATAGGAGAATGCATGTACCTATAAAAAATGTACCTATAAAAAATCTGACGGTGAAATTCCTATCCAATATTATAGAGTGCTCAATCTGAGTGCTCTAATATATTCTTAATTTTTGGCGAGATGACAAAGAAGGACCACCAAAATAAATAGATAACACCGCTAGAATAATAACATTATGTGAATTACAATAATTTTTTCTTACAATTATCGTTCACTAGTATCCGGCGTTTCTAACAATCGATTAATTCAGTTTGTGGGAATGTAAGCCTACAATAAGAAGGACCTTGCTACCTTCAAATAATGATAGCGACGGTATATTTAAAGCTTAAAAACGAGACCACTAGTCAAGTGAAAATAACCCACAACCACTTAATCTAAGCGTTTGATCTGAATTACAATAATTGTTGAGAGAATGTAAAAAATTTTGTTCTCTAAATTAGGTATGAGAAATTTTATGTGAATTTACGCCAATAAGGATTAGTGGAAAAAAAACCTCTTTCTTCGAATATAAGTCCTCAAAATTGGAGTCTTTTTGGAAAAAAATATCACCACGTTCGAGAGAGATTTCTCCTACCTCAGACCTATGGTAGCCAGTATAATTTAGTTAAAACTTGAATGAGTCGACTGTACAATAATAGAGGATGTTGCATTTCAAGTTTTGACATATAAATTAACCCAACAAGACTTGCTGTTTAATGGAGGGGATATTAAGTAGCAGAATAAAATGGAAGAAACAGAGCAAATTAAAATGAATTAAGATTAGAGACAGGAATATCTGTAGACATTAACCCAGAAACAAAGCCGACAAGCTATAGGTGGTGTCACATAGGCCGAAGCATTTTTCAGTTTTTTGTTCATGGAAATTACTTTCTCCGGTCCTTTTTATAAGTAACTTTTATCTTTATTATATAAAATAAACTAGTGGTTAAAATTAGTCAAAAACATTAAATGTGTGAAAAATGTCATATTTCTTCCAAATATGTCCTCATTTATGAAAAGGGCATAGGAGAGAGAATGAGTAACAAATATGAAAGAGTATGAGTATAAAATATGAAAGAGAATGGATAATAAATGAGTAAATGAAAGGGAATTAATGGTGAATGGGGGATAATTAATATAAAGATATGTATTTACTAAGGATAGAAAAGGAAAAGGTAGTTTAAATTTTGAGACACAAGGAGAAAGTTGCTTATAAAAAGAACTAACCCCAAAAGAGATAAAATTACTTATAAAAAGGACTGAAAGGAGTGCTAAAGCCATGTACTAAAAATCATGACTTTGGGACAAAAAATCTATGCAGAAGACAATCTTTGCCGTAGACAAATTGTGATATTTATTATAATTTTTAAGGGGGACTTGCACTAAAGTTACAAGGAAGACAAATTATTACTACTAGGACCTATGAAAATCATCGAATTGATATAAAGTTTCAAAGAACTTGTGGAAGAGTTATCAAAAATTGTAAAAAGATAAGCTTACAATGGTTTATTATTAATGACATATTGACTTGTTATTGGTGGTACTGTATCTTATGCCTTGATTTGTCAATTATGACATCTAAACTTCTTTAGTATACGTTAATTTGTTAATTGAGGCGACATGACTTGTCAATAGTGGCATCCTTACTTGTCAATGTGCTACTAATGACAAGTTAGGGTAAACTCGCATTTTAACAACTCTAAGCCGTCTACAAGTCTCTTGAGATTTCATATCAATTTGATGATTTTATGAGACTTGATAATAATAATTTGTCCTCCTTAAAAGCTCACTGTAATTATTTGATGTTCTAAATATATTTGAAATTTTAGGTTTGGTATCCATTTCTGCAAAAACAAATAGGGTTTTTTTTTTTTTTTTTGGATTGAACGTGATTAGGTCACCTACAATCTAGAAAAATACCCCTTTTTGTTTTTAAAAAAAAAACAAATTGGCATTCAGCACAGGTTGTCAACGTAACTGGTGCCTCAAGTAAAATCTATAATAGCATATGTGCTAAATTGTGAAATTTATTGTATTTGGAATGTTGTACGTATTTTTTATTTTTTTTAAAAAACCGGGTTATTTCTCTAGGTCATAAACCATTAAATCACTTACCAACAATCTAGAAAAATATCCTTATTTTCTAAATTATCGCCATAAAACATAACCAACGAATATTAATCTGATGCTGATCAAGTGAATACGATCAACATAAACATCAGATTGCCAGTCTCTTCAGTCCTCCTCTTTAGTTACAGCCATGTTAACCAATACAAATCCCTAAAAACACTTAAACATAGTGAGTCATAGAGCTCTAATGAAGCTGCAGTGTATGCCTTTGTATTAATGATACATCTGATTCTTAATATAATATCTGATTTTAAGTACAAATTTGCACTACAAACAAAATTTTATATTAAGAGCCGGAGGAACGTGTGAGGCGTCATGAAGTGGGAAGCTTCAAACGCAATTGAAGTTCCGCTTCACCAGACTCAACATGCTTGAGCCTAAGAACCATGTTCTGAACAACTTTCAGCGAGCCGGTTTTGCCGGTTCGGCTGTATGGTTTGGATGGTGGTTCCATCAGGTAGGCGTTCCAACTCCATTTTCAAAGCATCAACCACTGGAGTGATGTCAAACTGTGCCTCCCCCATTTTATCATCACAACTGTGTCTCTGTCATACACATACTGCAATCACACACAAGACAACAATTATTGGAGCGTGTTGATTCATAATTTGATTTCAAGGTTTGGCATATAATTATAAACCCAACACCACCATATGCAAGTATCGTTTCGTTGCATACCACTCTTGTCCCTACTCCTTCAACGACTTCATTTGAATCAATGAGAGGTGGTTTAATCATTAAATTTGTTTGAAAATAAAAAAATTCCAAATTTACCCTCATTTAAAAGCCATTGATTACATCTTGGGAAGGGAAAAAAAGAAAACTACATCAACCTTTGAACAGGAACAATCTTGGAAAAATATCATTGATGCAGAGTGAGTGACTTAGAACCATATGTTGCTCCTAGAAAGTGACTTATAAGAAGGAACGGAATAGTATGTTGTCATCTTTTGTTCAATGATAGTACTTCCTTTAGCCCTATTTATAAGCAATTTTCTTTTTGATTACGCAAAACAAACTGATAGTTAAAAGCAATAAGTGTGTCAAAAATACCATATTTTTTTTCAAATAAGCCCTTATTTATGAAAAAAAGTATTGGAGAGAGAATAGATAAAAAGTATGAGAGATAATGAGTACTACCTCCGGTCCTAAATATAGGACATAGTTTGTAGTGCAAATTGCACTACAAACTATGTCCCATATTTAGGACTGGAGGGAGTATAAGATATAAGAGAGAATGAGTATTTAATAAAAGTAAAATAGGAAAAAGAAGCTTACATTTTTAAACAAAAAATGAAAATTGCTTATAAAATAGACCAACCCTATGAGAGAGAAAGTTCCTTATAAATAGGACCGGAGGAAGTACCAAACAAGAGAGTTGCAAAAGAAACAGTTACTGAGAAGTCGGATTGGGAGAGGAGGATCTGGAATATATAAAGTCAGTTCTTCATCCCACTCAGTATCCACATTCTGCTTCACCACTCTAGTCTGTACTTGCTGCATCATCACATATTATATGCACACCTCACTTGACTGAATAGCGAGAACAAGTTTTCAATTTTACCCTTATTTAATCTACACTCCACAATAAGAATACAAGATTTACACAATAATAAATGAAGGGTACAATTTAGGCATTCATGTGAAAAGTTGGACTAAAAATATTCTCTCTGCCTTATAAAAATAGGACGAGAGAGGAGTACCTCCTTGCCCATTTTGAAAGACGATATAAGGATCGCTGCTGCGGCGGACGACATCTCTGATAACAAGATTGAGGCCTCTGCGGACATGAATTTTGAGGAGACCCCACCAGTACTCCATTGATAACTGAATCTCCACTTCACCAGATTCGACATTGTCGAGTCTGACGAACATGTTTTGAACAACTTTTCCATCTTCCCACACAATTTGGCTTTCCTCTGCCACACAGTTTTGGCGGTTTTTGGTTCGATTTTTGCGATGATATCTCCATCCATCATCCCTCAGGTCTTCTGACATCCTCATCGCAGCATCCAGAAATGGATTAATGAAAATTGCCCCCATTTTGTCACCATAACTGAATTTGCCTTTGTTGTACACAAACTGAGAACGCAACACATTTCAGATCATGTTATTGCCAAAGCTCCCTTCAATCCAAGGCTGATGATCATAGTACTCATTTTCGAGTTATTACGTTTGTGTGTTAGGTTGTGGATTTGAGTTAATGTGGAAGTTTCTATATTAATAATAGGTACTCATAAACTTGAACCTTAAAGTTTTGAGCTAAAATATGATGTACCCCACTTTTCATTGTCCATTTATTCTCTCCCGTTTTTGGCTTGATTCCCCGTTCCTACCACAACAACAATGAAACCTTATCTTATTAATTAGGTGGGGCTTCTCCGTTCCTATTAGTTTGCAAATTTTTGGACTAACCAATTTTGATCATGTTATTGCCAAAGCTCCCTTGACACCAGCTGTGGCAGAGCAACTTACCAAAATTCATGCTTCTGCAACAACTAACTTTGGTAAGTGTACAATCAGTACTGCAATCAGCTTTTGTGTAAAAATCCTGTTAAACTACTAAAAATGGGGAGCACATTTTGATGAGCATAGCCTTCTCATCTCCAATTTGATTTGAACGGTCGATATATAATTTAATTTATTTTTATATTTTCAATAATTTTTTTTATTTAATATATTTAAAGTTTAAAATAAAAATAATTCTATAACTATCACTTCTCATACATACAAATTCATCATTTAAAAAATATCATATTAAAAACTTTAAATTTTGACCTAAATTTCATCACAACCATCAGCACTAGATGCCTAGATGCTTAAGAGAACGCACTCAAAATGAGCATATTTGTAAAATCTCAAACCCTAAAACGCCTACTTTGACAATTGACTCCTAATGCATCAGGTAAATAAATGACTAAGTTCGAGTAGAGGATAAATCAAAGGTATATAAACTTAAATTAAGTCCATCCAAAGTAATTTAAGTTATATATTTTGGTATAAAAGATAGTCCTAAATTATAAATTAATACAAAATTCTAATACTGTTTGTATCGCAAAAATCAGAGAAAAAGAAACATGAGATCACAAAAATCGAAAAATGAAAGAAGAAGAAAAAGATAGATTGAGGGTTAAAAAAATTACTAAGAGAAATATCAAGGTGTATGATTAAGTCCTCTTAATTAAGATGGCGACTTACAAGTTGAAGTGGGAGGTGTCGATTTTTCAGAGAGGGAAGGTCAGCTCTTCATTCCTCTCAGGATTCACATTCTTCTTTGCCACTCCAGTCTTCTGTTTCTGCGTCAAATATTATACACAAAATTAAAATTATTTTACAAGGTTGCTGCCTTATCTCATTTATAATTCAATTTTAAAAAGCCAATTTAACACTATACAAATCAAATCCCAGCACTTGAATGTGTTAAGCAAATCAAGATACGTACTGTCAGAGCTTGAACGTCAATTTTTAGAAAGTTAAATTATTAGCAAGCTTATGTCCTTTTCTGGCGAAGGTATTAGCTATACAATTAATTTTAAATTAATGGAAACATTCGAGTTCCTGTTGAGAAGGGATCGGTGTGTTATTTATAGATGAAACTTATATTCTTATGGTTCATATATAGACTTAAACTACTCATTTTCAATCAAATTAGAACATGTGTATATTTTAAAATCCATAATTTACCTTCTAACTAATTTTTTAATAATATTTTAAATTTTCAAGAATTTATAATTCACTAGTACTATAAACAAGTAAGCATATAAGACGAAGGGTATGTTTGATTTCAGATTTCCAAATTTGCACCTTAACCAGATGGAATATTTTCGCCCAACTGAAGATTTCCAGAAAAATGGCTCCATGCATCTCTCTCTCTCTCTCTCTCTCTCTCTCTCTCTCTCTCTCTCTCTCTGTGTCACATCCATGCATTTCTCTTTGCTAAAGCACTGACGCACAGAATTATTTTGGAAAGTGTTTCCTCAATTAATTGATTAATTTTAAATATGAATAAGTACGTAATAAGGGTAGGAGCGATTATTTGTTCTTATCAGTGGAATTGTTTTTTTTTGGTTGAAAGTTCTTATCAGTGGAATTACTAAATCCCATTGAGAAAGAATATTACATTTGGCCAAAAAAAAGAGAAATAAAATTACAAATCTTAAATTCCTCTTACTACATATATAACAATATTCCTAACTAGGTTCATGCTTGATAGGCAGCACATCCGGTGTTGCTGATTTTGTTGTTCAAGCTCCGGCTTGCCATTTTAATTTGTAAACAAAAAAAAAAAAAATCCTAATGACATAAAAAAAGAGAGAGAATATCATAGTGAGTATGCCAATTTGCTTTGATTTTGTTTCAAAAATATCTAGTATCAAATTACAATTTAACAAAAAATATATTTTTTTTAAACCATTTCAATAGTTGTTCATGAATATAAAGATATGTCGAGCAAGTATTCATCGGAAAATAGAATAAAATAAAAATAGAAAATATTTTAGTCAAAGTGTATAATATACTAGATATTTCATTAAGCATACATATTTTAAAACGAGTGAGTACTATAAAAGCAGAAATACTAGCTAGTATTTTAGAACAAGGTCGATAAAACATAAAACATATTAAATAAAGGGGGTCTAGGACTCGAAGGGTATACTGAAATAAAAATAAGAATATTCCTATATAATCTTAGGAAAAAAAAGTATATTTCTTAAAGGGTTAACATTATTATTTGTTCTTAGAATTTTTCTTTATTTTGCTTTTAATCCTTAAAATTTGATATCTCAAGTTTACTTTGTCTTTAATTCCTTTTACATTAACGGTGTTAGGTTTGCCAATTCGCTAACGCCGTTAGATTTGTACTGATGGGCGAGATGAGGTGGCAACTCATGCAGACTTGGAATATGACAAAAGAAAAAAAAAACGTAATTTCTAAAAAACGGTCGCTGCTCCTCCCACCGAAAAGAGGACCTAGCTCCAACTCTGGCTCCCTCTTTGTGATGAAGACGACGATGAACAATACAGATGATGATGAACAACAATGGTTGTCTGTTCCCTCCTCCTCTCACCGTGGCGTCACTGGTCCCCAATGAAGATGATTTTTATTTTAATTCAAAGATTCAGACACAAACTTCTTTTAATTCGGAATCTGAAATCTCTATTTCAAAACATTGGCCTCAATAATCAAATTCAGATCAGTTTAAAAATCAAAACATCGCTGGCTTGCTGCGAGTAAATTAATTAAAGCAGTATCATGTGACCATAGACCAAAGAGACCGCAGAAGAACGGAGACTTGGCGAGCATAGAAAGTGAACACCGAAGACTATGAGTAACTGATCTAGCATCCCAAATCGAAGCATACAGGAACATAGGCTTGTCAGGAAACCCTAACTCACGATTTGCGTCCCCTCCTTTCCTCTCCTCTCTTCTCACTACCTTCCCGTCAATCACCCACTCGATCAAATCATGGCCCCATTTGTTTACATACTCGTGAAACCCGTAGGAGCAATCAAAGCCCAGATCGTGAATCTTCTCTCTGTTCCCGGTCCAGTAAGTGTAGAAATTGGTTTGGACGATCGTCTTGTCTTTGCCCAGGAACTGGAAGTCGATCTCGTCTTAGGATTTGTCGCCTTCGAGGGAGGAGAGGTAGATGTTGAAATTGAGGCTGCTAGTGTTGCGTTTGGGGCACTAGATGAGGGCGCTGAAGGTACCGTAGAGGGAGCAGTGGTGGTGCGCCACCGTGCGCTGCCACAGTGATCGAAGGAGAGAGGCGAGAGGCATTGCTCACCGCCGCCTTCATCAAGCAGAGGGAGACAGGCTTGAAGGGGTTGCGTTTTAGGAAATCAATTTTTTTTTTCTTTTTTCATATATCTGAGACAGCATGAGTTGCCATCTTAGTTCGCCATATCTGCACAATCTTAACAGCGTTAGTGACATATAGACAAACTGAACACCCTTAATGTACAAGGGACTAACTACTACCATAGATGATGATGGAATAAATTTGAGGAACCAAAAAAATAAGGGAGAATTACACTGTAGTCCCATGGAAGCAAATATATAAAGAAATGGTCTCAAGAAATTCTGAAATTACTCTCAAGTCCCATGGGACCATTTTGTAATAAATTGAAAATACCAAAAGTTCAAGATACCCCTATCAGATAAATAGAGAGAGGGATGGAAAAATTGTGTGAAATTTAGAAAGGGAGTGAAAAACGGAATGAACATCCTAAATCGATTGCTTTCTCGCTCCAGCTTTGTCACTCTCCGTTTGTGCCTCTTCTTGACTGCCTTCGCCTACCACCTCGTCATGACTGGACAGAAAGTCAAGTCAAGAGTGAGAAGCCGAGAACCAAAGGAAGCATCGTTGAAGGAGAGGAAGAGAAGGCCGGATTCAGATCCGACCAAAGATCTAGATCAAGGTAAGCCACATAAACCTCCTTCCATCTTTATTTTCTTTGATTGCTAGCTACTGGGATTTCAAGTGTTTCATGTTTCAATTTTGAGAATTGCATTACAATAATTTCTTTGAATTGATGAGAATGAGAGTTGTGGTTGATTGAGGATATCATTCAGTTTGTGGTTTATTTTTGTGCTTGCCAGGCTCATCCATTTAACCCCCTGTTTATTTCTCCAAACCCAGAAAATGTTCAACAATTAGGACTGCTTTCTTTAATGTTTAAAGAGCTAGATTATGTGAATTTATTACTACTAGAGAAGAAACCAAACATAAATTTAACATATGTTATTGAATTTCAAGGAAAATGATACGTTTCCCATTTTATTTTTTTCCTCTTATATTTGCATATGTTGTGCATTCGTTTAGACAAAGGCTCTTATAATTTGCAATTGTCCATGTCCTTCTTTTTTACCTTTCATAGGATAATTTCAGTCATGGATCCATCTCAAAGTTGGGCTGCACGTTGGTTGTGAATTGGTATGTTAGTTCATCTTCTATTAGGCTCAGTAATATGTCCTATATGATTTTCTACAAATTAAACAATATCTTTCCTCACACATATGTGGAGATAATCCTAGGATTTCTAGAGTAAAGGCATTTTTCCTTGGTTCTAAGAGTCCTCACTTTCTTTGACAAGGTTTTGTAAGAGCTTATTTTTGTGAATTGCTTCCAAAGCACTAACTATTACATATAAGGAAGGCAATTTTATTAATTGAATAAAAATCAGAAACTATTATTTACTTACAAAAAGGTGGATTTTGTTAGTAGATTGAGTTAGCCTTGCCCTGTCTTTGTATCAAATAAAGGGTGCACTGTAATAAGGAAGCGCAAGGGTTCCTCACTTCTAGATGGTTTAGGGGCTTGCACTTGCCACTTTTTTGAAATCCCTTTTTCATTTAAAAAAAACCTTCTTTCCATCAATTTCCTTATATGGCGTCAGAATGAGTCTGTAATGAGGTTCTTAACTCTCTTAAAATTCAGGGATTTGTGTCTTGACAAAGAAAATTGCAACTTGTTCTCTTAGATTCATTGTAATTAGAGTGGGTTATCTTTAGCAAAGATGAAGAGTGGTTTTACATTGGGCTTCATAATTTATAGAACACTATTAGAGAGGATTTAGTCTGGGTGCTTGATGAATTCCATTAATATGACACAGTTATATAGATATGAATTTTATTTTCATCACTACCTTTCTTATAGATCTGGTTTTTTATCTTTCGAAGATTAGGGAACTTTGTCATTCATGTTTCTCTTAGTTAGGCGTGTGTTTGATCCTCTAGCAACAAGGATTTGAGTTGTGAATAATTCATAGAATCACTGCTTACAAAACAAGGAAAAATTGGTAAAGAAATTGGATCTTGTAGATGAGAATTGTATTAAAGATTTAAATGTTATTGCTTGTTGAAGAGTTTAGCATTTTAGCTAAAGCCTGGCAGCTGATCTTTTGAGGCAGACAACAAATAGAACTAGGAATGTTTGGGTTAGATGGATAAAGCCATCAGGTCTTGATTGTTTTGCATTTGGCTTCTTTCATGAATTTCAGAACGTTATTAAAGATGATTGGGTGAGATAAGAAAGCTTTACAAGTTCCATTAGAGTTATAAACATATGAATTTTATTTTCATCACTAGTGTCCTCTTGTTAGACTAAATGAATGCTTACAGACCTTATTTAGGAGATCCAAAGTTGCTTTCTTCTGAGTCAAATCTAGATGCATCCTTTTTTGCAAATGAAATGGGGAAGAATTTAAGAAGCCGAAGAAATTGAGGTTTGTTTCTTAAGTTGACTTTTCCCCTCTGGAGAAAGCCTTGAGTCTTGGGTGTTTATAAATTGTCAATTTATGCTTGACATTTTGCTTATCTTTGAACAGAAAAGCAGATTATCCATTGAGATGTGAAATCATCCAACATTCTTCTAACTGAACGCATGAGGGCCAAAGTTGCAGATTTTGGATATACAAAGCTCGGCCCCACAAACTCAGATCAAACACACATTTCAACCAAAGTGAAAGGAACAATTTGTTATTTGGACCTTGAGTACATGAAACAATATCAACCCACTCCTAAAAGTGATGTTTACTTATTTGGAATTTTTGCTCCTATAAATTGTGTCAAGCCGCAAATTAGGGGATTGTAATGATCATGTGCACACTAATTGTACATATGGTAACTTTTTTGTAGTAATCAAGTGCAGTCACATTGTATAGATGTGATGTTTTTGGTTATGATCATGTGCACAATAATTGTAAATGCAGTATGTTTTGAGTAATGATCAAGTATAGTCAATTATATGGATGATATGTTTTTGGGTTTGACCAACTTCAAACTTGTACTTAAGATGTTCTAAAAATTTATGAATTACATAGTTATTTTCATGACACTTTACATAGTAATTGTAAATGAGGTATATTATGAATTACTTCAAACAACAGACTATGACACTTTACTTCAAGAAAAGAATGTGAACGGTTTTTAATTAAGAGATAAGCCAAAATTAGGTCATTTTACTGTTTGCAAGTGTTCTTGGGAGCTTTGGGTGCTACGGTTTTGGCTTCTTGAAAAATATTTGCATACATATATTAACAACTCTATCAGGGTACATTGACAACTCAAGAGGCCTCTACTGACAACTCAAGGTGCCTCAATTGACAACTCATTAGGCCTCCGCTGACAACTCTTTATAACTGTATTAACAACTCAAAAGGCCTACACTGACAACTCAATGGGTCTTCACTGACAACTCAAGGTGCCTCCATTGACAACTTATTGGGCCTCTGTTGACAACTCTTCATAATAGCATAACTGTATTAACAACTCAAGGGGTCTTCACTGACAACTCAAGGTGCCTCCATTGACAACTCTTCATAACAGCATAACAGTGTTAACAACTCAAGGGGTCTACATTGACAACTCAAGGGGCCTTCACTGACAACTCAAGGTGCCTCCATTGACAACTCATTGGGCCTCCGTTGACAACTCTTTATAACAACATAATAGTGTTAACAACTCAAGGGGCCTACAATGACAACTCAAGGGGCCTTCACTGACAACTCAAGGTGCCTCCATTGACAACTCATTGGGCCTCTGATTTGACCGTATCTTTGCGTCTTGGGGTCAAATACAAGATTTTTAATCCAAGAATTGCAGTATAATGCAATACTCGGGTCGTCTCTTTTTTCTCAAGGAGCCTTTAATTGAATCCTAGGTAATACTAAATGTCATGCAAAAGCAAATTCAATAAAACAAGGGAAAATTGATTTTTGGGTTTTTCTTGTTAAAAAAATATAAAAAAAAGAAAATAAAATACAATTTAATTAAATATATAAATAAACACACCACTCAAATTAATTTAAATCATAGGCAAAGTATGTATATAAATCCCACAACACAAATTTAATCACACATTGTTCCAACAATAATCAAACAAAATAGTTGAATAAGAAAAATAAAAACAATAACTCCCTTGATTCATATTCCACGTGCATGCATGAAGTCAAAGGTTGCAATATGTATGATGATGTCAGCATGCTTGTATGATGATGTCATCATGCATGGTTCCATTGCAGAAGCTAGTCACGATGGTTTCACTTTCCTTCTCACGTTCTCTTGTTCTCTTCTCGATGCTGAACTGTTTCTTCCTTCTCGTTTTCTAGTCGAGTTGCTTGATGGTGGTGAGACATGGAAGACCGACGGTGGTGCTTGAAAGTGAGAGAGCGAAGAAGGTCACCGGAAATGGGGGCCGGAAATGACCGGACGGTGGTGGTGCACTGAACTAACAAGAAACAGAGTGGCACTGGCAGTGATGCTTTTCTCACCTCTATCCCAGTTGCGAGTAAGTAGAGGATGCACTGAACTAACAAGAAACAGAGTGGCGCTGGCAGTGATGCTTTTCTCACCTCTATCCCAGTTGCGAGTAAGTAGAGGATGAAGGGAGTTTCAGTAAAGATGGTTAAGAGCGGAATCAAGCTTCGCCGGAATGGGGCCCAGAAAACTGCAAAACTTTGCCAGAAAATTGGAAACCACACGGGAGTCACAGAAAAACCGATGGAAAATGATGATGCGGTATTTGCATGATGAAAGGATGATGGTAGGAAGAAAATAAGACACAACGGAGGAGAAAATGGTTCACAAGAAATTGAAACTTGCCGGAAGTGGGAGCCGGAAAACTAGAATAGTTCACCGGAAAATGCAAAATTTGCTCAACTATCACAGAGAGAAGATGAGGGTGCTGCACTTGTAGTTTTCGATGACTTTTGGTGGAGAAAAACAGAGAAGACCGAAGGTGATGGTGATGAAAATGAAGAACGTGTTGGTAAGGAAGGTGCCGAGGCTGGTAAAGGTGAATGGTGGTGATGAAGGGAAGAGGTCGGTGGTGTAAGTGGTGACCTCGTTCTTACTTCAACCTCCATTCTGTAGTACCTCGGAAAAAGAAAATGGAAGAGGAAAATTGAAGAAGGAAGAGCTGCAGTAGGGATGCCCTCATGGTGGTGAAGATGGGGGTATATATAGTGAGATTGAAGCTGTCCATTTCCCTTCACCAACCATGTTAGGTGCGGTCTGAAAGCAAGCTGCAACACAAATCTTTCCGTGATATGCGCGTACATGTAATTTCTACATATTCCAGAAGCGCACATGACAAAATCCCCCAGATTTTGCTTTTCTGTCGGTTTGAATGTTGAATTTGTGGCTTGGGTCTTGTTCTGTAATTTTCCCCAGTAAATTTTCTTCATGAAAAAGCTTATGGGTACTTTTCGGTAATTTGCTCTGGTCCTTTTCTATAATTTTCCTTGTATTCAAAATATTAATTCAGACTCCAAAAATCACCAATTGTGTCCCAAAGCACCTGCAATGCAAAATTAAGCATAAGGTAGTATTAAAAGTTCAAGAGATCATATGTATAAATATTTAATAATTATGTCCATTTTACCCTTTTATTACAATTAATTCAATACAAATGCCTCTAATTAAAATGAGTGCTTAATCATGCGATAATGTCCTGAAAAATATATTAAGAGTCCTTATTTAATTAATTAAAAATATATACAATTATGGTTAAATCAGCCTCCGTTGACAACTCTGCATAACAGCATAACTGTGTTAATAACTCAAAGGGCCTTCACTGACAACTCAAGGTGCCTCCACTGACAACTCAAGGGGCCTTTACTAACAACTCGTGGTGCCTCTATTGACAACTCATTAAGTATATGCCCATTGAGTATCTTCTATGGTTTTCCAGTTAGTTCTGATTTTCGTCCCCAAAGCACACCATGATTTTTTGGCTAAAGAATTCTAGATTAACCTATGAATTTAATGTGGACAAAAGTTCTTTTAGTTTCATACCTAGAATATCTTCATTGACAAGTCAATGGGCCTCCACTGACAACTTTATGGGACTTTATTGACAACTCAATGGCATTTCATTGACAAGTCAAGGAACCTCCATTAACAAGTCATAGAGCCTCGACTAACAACTCCATGGGCCTCCATTGATAACTCAATGGCCTTTCATTGAGAACTCAACTCCATATATATATATATATATATATTTATATAGCTATGTTTACATGCTGTGATGAAAGTGCAATCAGGCTATGAACAACTTGGAAATTCATAATCTTGCACCATAGATAAAGGACATAATTATGTAGAATGGAAGTAAGCATTGAAGTTGTAGTCTATATTGAATCAATTTGCCATTAACAAATACAATTATATCATTATCAATACCCATGAACTATACAAAAAGGCAATGTACATTGGCTTGTCAAATAAGTTTGAAAGAAGGCCACTCCAATCACAAAATAGGTCATTTTCAAATTAGGCATGGTAGTTACATCATAACAGCATCTTTTCAAGTTACACTTGACACAAAGCTACACCACTTGAATACAATATTTTCACATCATTATGGCTTCAATCACATTTTGATTGATGGGATAAGACTAAAAAAGCTTCTAAAGGATCATAAGAACGATGCTTCCATTTTGAAAGCATGCCTAACAAGAGGACCAAGATCTTCTCCATTTCCAAGCAAAGTTCTTGAGCTGCGCAGGTGTTGCAGCACCACTTACTTCATATGATTCAAATCTAGTGGTTATCTGCCATGAAGCAAAATTAATTACATCATAAAATTAGAAATAAATGGCTATTCTTAGGAATAGCAAGTCCTTTGGATTATTAGAGATCATGTAATTCTTTATAACTAAATCAGAAAACAACCATCTCTAACCATTATTGTGGTCAAGCAATAAAAGAGCATGAATTTTAACAACTAATCTATGTCTATTGAATTAATTAGTAACAAAGATAGAAAGACAAATGTAAAAAAACAAAGAAAAGGAGAAATGAGCTTGTCATAAAGCTTAAACAATAAGGTTCAAATAATAGTCAAAGAATGCTTGAAGAAGAAGACATTGGCAAGCGCACACAAGCAATTCGAACTCATTACTAGAAAAAAACCAAAAAAATGTTTTGTGACAAGGATGAGCAATACAAAAGCCATGCAGGTTTACATTCAACAGGTTGACAAATACAAAACAACTAACATATAGTAATGATGCTAGTAACAAATATAAACTAATCTAAATTGAAAGTGCATGCACCAATACATAACCAATTGATCTACCAAAAATCTGTTTTACTGTAAAGAACAGTGATATAGCATAAAATGCACAATTATCGAGCAAGAACAAGCAGCAAGGATGATTCAGTTACCTAAAAGTCATATTTTTGAGCAAATTCACCTAAAAGTCACAATTCCAAGAATTTTTCAGCAGATTACACAAAATATCCAAAACTTTAATAGTTGAATATTTCCAGCAATCCACAATCACTATAAAAGTGGAGGAAACTTGTCATGTACTATCCATCCAGATTCTACCCTCTATCACAAAACTCAAGAATTAATATATGGAATTTAGCTTAAGTAAACCAACAGCCCAACAAAAATTAAAGGTGTTCTTCAGGAATTCCCAATCTCTAGAGTATAATACAATAAAATTAAGATAAATTAGAATAAAATTGATTACCCTCCTACAAAGGTGTTCTTCAGGAATTATAGAAACCATTTCGATCCCTCCAGATTTGACCTCGACCAATGCATCTAAAGAAAATAGCGGGCATAGAGGAGCCAAAGTAGTGCGTAAGGCACAGCCATGGTTTGACGCATGTTGCAGTCTATAAGCCACCATCGATGAACCAGGATCTCCAGGTAATCACGCTTGTGACAGTAACCAGAAACAGCAACCAAACGCGATGGCCATGAGACTGTCGAAGTTGGGCGGTTAACTATGGCTCTCGAGTCTCAACAGAGAAATTGGTGCTATCATAGAGGGGAGAGAGAAAATACTTGCTTCTCACTGACATTATCCTTCACTCTCTCTTTTTATCTAATAGGGTATTTTGGACTTTATCATTTCCAATTTATTACAAAATAGTCCCATGGGACTTGAATTTAATTTCAACATTTTTTGGGACCATTTCTTCGTAGTTTGCCTTTCAGGGGACTACAGTATAATTCTCCCAAAAAATAATGATTTCAAACTTTAAAGGCTAAAAAAAATGAGAGGAAACTCTGATGACCAAAAAATAGTTTTAACCCTTTCCTGTACTTTCAAGAAAATTTAACTGTGTAAGGCAGCAATAAATGCATATGTTGAGTATTGTCCCAAAAGCCAAACCATAATAAATATCGCAATTCGTTTATTTTGATTTTTTTGTCAGAGAATGATTGCAACCCATCTTTTGTTTGCGATTAGGTACATTTGAGGATTAAAAATATAAGATAAAGTTGATTTTTTTTAGAGAGATTAAAGAAGTTAAAGAAATTACTTAATTATATCAAATGTTCTGTACCTTTAAATTATATATTAGTTTATTAGTCAAACTAATTAGTTTTGAGAAAAAAACAAAAATATAAATATTCTAAAGTAATTTAATTAACTTTCTTAATCTCTCCAAAAAAATCAAATTTATCTTATATTTAGAATAAGAGGGAATAGTATGCAATAACACTTCCCTGTTTATAATATAACTCCTCACAGCCAAAAGAATAATCAATCCTTTAAACCAATTCCAGAGTCTTGATGATCATAATAACAGTTTGTTTGGATTAATGTTGGAGAAACACGTTAACGCAAATTGAGATAAAACTCCTCCCACATACTTACCTTGTATTTCGTAAATCATGTCAGAAAAACAGCTTCTACCACCAATTCAAACAGATACTAAATATTTAGTACAATTGCAGGTAACAAAACAAAACTACAACACGTCCATGCTTGGATGCTAATTCTGTAGCTTAATTTGCTCCACTTTCCGCAGTTCCTATCATAAATAAATAAATTAATATTAGTACTAAATGGAAATAAAAAACGATCATATTAAGTAAGTGATTATTAGTTGTTGAAATGTTGTATGAGCTTATTGATCTTCTCTAATGATGAAAGAATACGGCTTTTCCATTCTTTTACTTTTGATGTTCTTCTTCAATTAGCATTGTTAACAGGTTCATAGGAGAAACTTAACCATTTGGAGAAAAGTAAGAAAAATTAAAATGTTAGACCAGCGTATTGTATTTTTTGTATGAACCCAGAGCATCTCCAAGTCATTTTAGACTTGAGCCTAATCTTTGTCGGGCCGGGAGCGTTAAAGTTAAAACCCTCTCAACAAGTGTGCTTTCCGAGATTCGAACGTGTGTTATTCTCCTTATGAGGTGAGATCACTTATCACCTCAGCCAACAACTTATTGTTGCTGACTAGTGTATTATATTGAGTCTTGAACTTTTATGTTTTTTATGTTAGATTATATTATATATAAGAAAAAACATGTTGCAAATACCTATACTTTCCCACAATTTTTAATTTGGTGTCTATGTTTTTCCACTCAATAAAATCAGTCAATTATACTCTGTTAGCATGATTAGTGTAATACCCCAAAATTTGGGATTCGAGGCTTGGGAATAAGTCTAAATTAAGTGTACTGCTAAGCCCCAATTTAGAAGGAGCCCAAATTTATCCCCTAATGATTCTTATATCTTTGGGGTATTAAGAAAGTAAAATGGTGAATTTTTGGAGAATATAATTATGTTTTTTGTGAGATCGCCTATAAGATAGTGAGCTTGTCATTTGATTTTGAATGAAAAAATGATGAGAAAAAATTATTAAACTTTAAAGGATGAAAGTAGACATCTTAAGCTTTACTTTGATAAGTCATATGACTCAATTAGAGCTATATACAAAAAGAAATGAATTTTTGAAGTAAACACAGAAAAACTGTGAGGTTTCTGGAACAACATGCAAATATTGAAATTCTGGGAATTTTGTACTTCTAGATAGCAAAAGACTATATTTTTTCTTGAAATTAGACTCAATAAGGGTTTCATATCCTTTGGAATCACTCTAATTCAATTTTTCTAGAATTAGTTATGATTTTCAAAGTTTAGACAGAAAATCTGCCAGAATTTTGTCAAAATCCAAAAATTTGGAAAATTGATAAAATATAATAATATAAGCTCATTTTCTTCCTCTAGCCAGCAAACCACGTGAACAGATCTGAAATTAGAGAGAGAGAGAGAGAGAGAGAGAGAGAGAGAGAAAGCTTGAGAAAGTTTAGAGAGAGAAGGAGAAGAGAACTCACAAGGTAAGCTGATTTCTTCGACGACCTAGCTCCAAACGCGTATAACTGTATTCCTAAGCTTCTCTTTCATGTCCTTTAAGGTTGTAAAGCTTATATTTTGGTGTGGAGGAGGGTTTTTAGCCATATTTGGGAAAATCCAGAAGAAGCTTGAGGTAACTTCCAAACTTTTGTATATTGCTTATTCTAGCTGCTGTGGGCAATTTAATGGGTGAAATTTCACCAGATTACCATTGGTTTTAAAGTTTGGAAATTGAGTTGCCTAGGGGTTATGCTGCCGAAATTGGGTCTAAAAGGTAGTTGTAACCTAATTAAATAGCTGATAAAGTGATTAGGAGTAGAAAGGAATATGTCTGCGAAGTCAAAACTCAAAAACCCCGATTTTCCTCGGAGAATCCATAAATTTCAGCCAACTCTATTTAAGGGTCTTAGAGTTGGATTTTCAATAATTTGATAGTTCCATTGTGCTCAGGGTGGAAAATTAGGTGGGGTTACAGTTGGTCACTTTTTCAGAAAAGGCCGAAAAAACATAATTACGAAAACGCTCCTAAAACCTTTAAAGTGGGGCTGCCAAGGGTAAATTTGTAATTTGACATTGAATTTGATAATTCTAAATCCAGAAATAGATTCTTTGGGCAAAAATATGTCAAAATAGCCCATGTCAAAATTTCAGAAAAAATACAGTCGAACCGGGTACAGCGTGGCTAGCCCGAGTCCCCAGGGGCATTTTAGTAAATTTTCATAATAGGCTCATATAACCCTCAGAAACACTATAGAAGTGTTTGAACGGTACCTTTGGCATTGTAGGATAGAATATGTAGCTTGAGTTGTTGGCATGCTTTACGAGGCACACGTTTCGAGGCGGAAAAGGGTTAAAGGTAGGGAAATTACCTCTCCTATATATATATGATATTTGTGTTGATGTATTGATGCATGTTATTGCTTTGCCAGATTATATAAAACATGTATGAATAATTTGAAGCTATGTTTCAATTTATGCTATAGCCACAAGTATATTATTCGAAGCATTGAGCTTACAGATTTGTCATTGTGCGAGCATAAGTTATGTGATGCAAGCATATCATGCGTTAAACATTTATCTTACATGCATATTGGTATTGTTTTCTTATTGAGATTCTCTCAAATCTCACCCTCCCCTACCAACAATTTAGACAGGAGATAATAGAAGATATGCTGAGAACAATGCAGAGAACCATATGAGGGGATTGCAGTGGTGGAAAGAAGACAAGAAGATGTCTCTGTTTCACTGGGACGAGTTTAGATACCCAAGTAGTCTTGTGTGGCTACATTGATGATAATGATCATATACGAACCCCTATGGGGAATTTATGTAATCATGCACTTATTATCAGTATATTCATGTTATTCCTGTGTTGCCCACCGAACTGCATATCGTTTTCCACGAATGCTTTGAAAAAAGGTTAAAACAAGATAAGATTGTGACAATTAGCTTCTACAACTTATTTTTGTTAGCATCGTTAGCTCTTGTATAGGAGATAATGGTGTTAACATGACATAGTTAAATGATTTAATTATGAGAGAAAAGCATATAAGTACTAAATTCAAAAAATGAAGGCACCTACAAAATGCAAAATGGTTTTCCTTATATATAGATTATAGTTTCATGTTATTATATTTTTTTACCAAATTTGGGAATTTTTATTATTTTTAGTTCAAAGGGAACATTTAGCTAGGGCGTTGTGGAAATTAAGAACTTAGGGCAAATTGAAATTGTTGATACAATCATGAATTTCTTTTGGAACAATAAGATCTAGATAATCTTATGTGTATTGCGTTTGAGGCCAATACCTCACCTATCCAATTGTAATGCCTCAATAGTCTAATCATTTTTTGTAATTTCTTTTTATTATTATATTTTACATAATATGGGTATTATTTTTAACTGCATCGTTTTATTACCATTTCATATCAAATAGTCTCTAATTTTATGTAGAAAAAAAATAAAAAAACAAAAAAAACAGTGGAAACATTATTAGAATATTATAAAGGGTATTATTAATTAGATAGAGACAACATGTAACTTTCAGCCGGGAAAAGGGCAATTGGCAAGGACTGGACTTTCAATTTTCAACGCAAAGGAAAAGGAAATTAGAAATTTTGCATTAAATTGATAACAAAGCTCTCTGATTTTTTTTTTTAATACTACTCTGGTTCTATTTATAAGTTTTTTTAATCAAAAAATTTGGTTTTATTTATAAGTTTAATTTTAGGATAGTAAATGCATTTTCTACTTTTTTATCCCTATTAATTGTAATAAAAAAATTATTCATATTAATTTTTGAAACCAATCATAAATAAGGACGAAATTGAAAATTTAGCTAATAGTTAATAAGTTACCTAACTCTCCTTGATATATGAAAATTAATTAAAAAAGATTTATAAATAGGACTAGAGTGATACTTGAGTGTGCATGAAAGTAAGAAATAATCCAATAGTCGCACAAAGTTATACTCATATGTTCGGTGCATATATAACAGAATTTTGATAATATCACCTTTGAATTAAAAAAGAGAGGAAAATCCCAATGATTAGAATCCAAATTCCCTGCTCTAGGAATGCTCATCCCCCAAAAAAGAAAGATTTTTTTTTTTTTTTTATCTTTAAAACAAACTTTACATATACTAAAAATTAATTAGCTTTAGATACTGAGTATTGAAAAAATATTTTAAATATTGAGTTCTACTGGAAAACTATTTTAGGATACTGGTTTTATAAGAAAAAAATTTCTAAATACAGGATTAGAAATTAATTAATTTAAGATATCAAGTGATAAAAATATTTTAGAGTACAACATACAATTTAATATAAATAAAAAAAATATAAAACATGATCCTTACCCCAAAATTGGGGGATGAGCATCATAATACAAAAAACTGGTGAACTGGTCTCTAATTTGGTCCGGTTCATTGCTTGAGAGGGAGGGAGAATTGACCTGGTGGAAACCGGTTGAACCAATGGAAACTGGAAAAACCGGTGGGTTGACTGATTCAACCGGTTTGCTTTTTTTTGCCTTTTTCTTTTGAAACATAAGATATCTGATTCAACAAAGAGGATGTAAAAGACAGAAAACCATAGATCTAGATCAATATATATACAATTTATAATATTTTAATAAATTATAAAAACAAATTTTAATTTCAAGGCCCCAAAAATTTAAAAAACAAAAAAATAATGAAAAAAACATTATATATTATATACATATAATATATAATATTTTAGTTAATTAATTTGATATGATTCAAGTAATCAAATCTAACATAATCAATTAATTTTATCTATAAAAGTTTTAAAAGATATTAATATATATTTTTTTATTAATAAATTATAATATTTTAATATGATCGATTCAACCACCGATTAAACCCCGATTTATCCATTAATTCTTAAACCTGTTTTATGATTGGTTCATTATCTGATCCGATTTTTTGTTGAGCAAACCCTACCCATAAATACCATGATTAGGGAACGCGGACCGCAACGTTTAGAACATACATGAACAGTGACCCCAACGACTGTAACCTTCCAGTTTTAGAAAGTCAAAGTCCCGTAACTCAATGGCGAAATCCCCAAAATGCCCTCCATCGTCTTCCTTGTCCATTAAACTCTCCCGCCACTCTTCAGACTAATGTTGATCTCTCTGCATAAAATCAGCAGCAGCACATGGCTCTGCAATACCCTCTTTGAAATCACCTGAACTAGTTCTTGCTGCTGCATCACCCTCACTTGCAGAAACAATCTTCTTATTTTCATTATTATTATTATTATTATTATTATTATTATTAAATATATTTCTCCTCAGCCACGGCGAATTCTTAGAGAAAGTATGAGGCTGAGGTTTGATCACTAAGTGCGGTTTTACTTCTTCTGTCGTCGTCTTCTCTACATTATTATGCATCACCACCTCTTTTGCTTTTGTCTCTTGGCTTTCTTCTTTGTTCTTCCTATTGCGCATGTTGGTGTGCCACAAGTTCTTCACGTCGTTCGCTGTTCTTCCTGGTAGCCTTCCAGCTGTCAATGACCACCTATATATATTCACAAACAGCTCTCACTTAGCTAATTATATCTAACTTACATGAGAACAAGATATTCAATACTAGTTTCACTTCTAAATATAAGACTCAATTGATTAATATGGAGAGATTAAACAAGTAAAATAAACTACTTAATTATAGCATAGTTACATGATCTCTCTAAAATATTTATGTGTATTATTAGATTATATATTAATTTATAAATTAGACAAATTAATTAGTTTGGAAAAGAATAATACGACCTCGGGTCTTTAAGTTGATTGACTCATTTGGGTCAGTTATTTATAACAAATATAGGTTGATTTGCCAAAAATGTCATATTTTATCATGATTCACTACAAAAAAAAAAAGGCATTTTGTAGCGGTGCATTTGTAGCGGTTATATTAAACCGCTACAAATTATAGGATTTGTAGCGGTTTTTACCTAAACCGCTACAAATTTGTAGCGGCAAGATATTTTGTAGCGGTTTTCTACAAAAAACCGCTACAAATTTGGCGCGAAATTCCCACCAAAACTTGTAGCGGTTACTTTGTAGCGGTTAATGCACATAAACCACTACAAAATACCAAAGGTCAGAATTTTGTAACGGTTTTTACTGAAAACCGCTACAGAATTTCAAGAGACTCCAAATTTGTAGCGGTTCTGGGCAATAACCGCTACAGAATTTCAAACGTTGTGAATATTTGTAGCGGTTATTGTAGAACCGCTACAAATTTGGATATTTGTAGCGGTTAGAGTAGCGGTTATTTTAATAACCGCTACTAATTACTGGCCTATTTAAACCCCCCGCCTCCTTCATTTCTCCGTTTGCTCATTTTGTTTCCTGAGGTTTCTCCGAGTGATTTCTTCGAGATTTGAGCGTTCAGACGTATCTATAGGAGTTTTTGGTCCGTATTCCGCAGTATTTGCACTTGAGGTACGTATATAACACGTATTTTTATTTATATTTGTATTTTTATTATATTTTTGTATAATAATGGACTAATTTTTTTTTAATTTGTACAGTTGATATGGCTTCAGGACAAGATAAGGGGAAGGCCCCTGTGGTCCCCAGACCGACTTTACAGGGTGGCAGCAGCCGGGCAGGGGGCAGAGGGAGGGGGCAGCGCGCAGGCAGGGCTACCGAGGCATCTCAGCCCATCCCTCCACAGGAACCGCAGACGATCCCACAGGCGACGACCGCAGCAGAGGTGCCTGAGGTGGAGGTGCCAGAGATTAGCGTTGAGGACTTCCTCAACGAGGAGGAGTTCGAGATGCCGATGGGATTCAGGGAGATGGAGCGGTTCCTCGATGAGGAGGACGCTCGGGAGCAGAACAACCCACGAGGGTCATCTTCGCGGTCCACTGGGTTTGAGGTGCAGGTCGAAGGTAAATTTATTTTTTAATTTAGTAAATTATTTATTTAAATTAGAAATGTTAACTTTGAATTATAATTTATCTAATGTGCGGTCAACTGTGCAGATGAGCAGGGGAACGTGACGACGAGGAGGCTGGATGTGGCCGGTCTGAATAGCATGGACCGGTCCCTGCGAGTTATAGTGCCGTGGAACGAGGGCACTGACCAGCCGATCCACAATGGGGGTCACCTGCTCAACCGCTTCCTGAGCGACCTCGGATCGAATTGGATCCGGTTCCCCCTTCACTTCCCGAAGTGGAGGCACATTCCGAAGGGCCCGAAGGACCAGACTTAGGAGGAGGTGGTTCAGGTAATTAAAACTATTTAATTAATATTTTTTGTAATTAATTCTATTTAATTATTTTTTTTAAATTATGGTTTTTATAATTATTGATATTTAAATGTATTTTTTTCAGTTGCGGTTTGCCGTCCGGGCCAACCGGAAGAGGTACGCCCTCGTGAAGATGGGCGACGCCTGGAGGAACAGGAGGAACCCTCTCTTCTACAGTATGGATGGGGACGGGACGATGCCTCTGGAGCAGCTGCAGGAGAGCGTCCCGGACGGCGTGCCGCCGAACGACTGGGCGCGTTTTGTCCAGTTCAGGAGGAGCCCTGAGGCGCAGGTAATGTATTTATTATATTTTTTATATATAATTTTGTAATTGTTAAATATTAAATTATAATATCAATTTATTTTGTATTTAATTTTAAATTATAATACATTTACTTTTTTTTCCAAGAGCTTGCTCGGAGGAACGCCGAGATCCGGGCGCAGCAGACGATCCACCACACAGCAGGATCGAAGACCTTTGCTGTGACCTACAGCGAGCTGGTAACTTTTCAAGTGCTTCACTTACTTTTAGTTGATTATTTCATAATACTAATTGTTTTGTAATTGTTTCAGGAGACAAGGGCTCAGCAGGAGAACCGTCAGACGGACTATGCGGAGCTGTACGCCATCACACACAGACACCGTGACGGGACTGCGACCTCTCAGCAGGCAGAGGCGGCCATTGTAAGTAATTTTATTATTATATTTTTTATAAAACCAAGTTAATAATGAAAAATGGTAATTATTAATTGTTTCATAAAATGGCAGGAGCGGATGCAGCAGTCGCAGGCTGAGCTGCGACAGACCCAGCCTGAGGAGTCACAGGGGTCAGTGGACCCGACGGCTCCTCTGAAGGCGGGTCTGGCTCAGCCTGAGCACCCCGGACGAGTGCGGGGGATGGGGATAGGCGCCAGACCCAGCATGATCTACGGCAGGAGCGCCGCCTCTGAGGTTGGCAGCTCTAGAGGGGTCAGACGTCGGAGGGACGAGTCGATTGACCAGTTGCGGTCAGATTTGGAGCAGACGCAGCAGCAGATAGCGCAGCAGCAGCAGCTGCTGCAGATCCACGCAGATACTATGTACGCGCAGCAGACGCAGTGGCGTGAGATCGCGAACTCTATGCTCGAGGGAGCATGGAGTCGGCTGTTCCCGGACGAGTAGCATCCAGCGGTCCCCCCTGTCCCTCGCTACGTCGTCCCGAGCACTACTCCTCCTCCTACAGCTCCTCCTCCTGCTGATGAGGATGGTGCGGTTCAGTCTAGGCAGCGGCCCGATCCAGCGGCATCTGAGGGAGCCCCACCTGAGGGAGCACCAGAGGATCAGCCCCTAGCTTCTTAGTTTAGGACATTTTCTTTTCTTTTAAACATTTGTAAATATTTATGAGATTTTATTTCATAATTTTCTTATTGTGTTTTATATAATTATATTTATATTATTATATCGCATTGAAATAATTTATAAATGATTTAAATCAAAATTTTAAAAAAAAATATATATATATATTTGTAGCGGTTTTAAGTTAAAACCGCTACAAATGTATATATTTGTAGCGGTTATTAGTTAATAACCGCTACAAATAACCGCTACAAATATATACATTTGTAGCGGTTTCCCTTCAAAAACCGCTACAAATATATATCTTTGTAGCGGTTATTTACTAATAACCGCTACAAACACTCAAATCATTTGAATTTTGAAATTTGCCGCCTTTGTGCACATTTGTAGCGGTTATCTTATGTATAACCGCTACAAATTAGAAAATTATTTTTATATTTAATGTCCAACGGCTTTAATATTAGTAGCGGTTTCATATATATAACCGCTACTAATTCGTTGAACATTAGTAGCGGTTATATATATAAAACCGCTACTAATACTCAACAAGTACATTTTGAATTTCCCACCAATTAACGGCTTGAATATTAGTAGCGGTTTTATATATGTAACCGCTACAAAATTATAAACGTTGGAATTTCTGTAGCGGTTGGTGTAGCGGTTTAATAACCGCTACAAAGTTATAAACGTTGGATTTTCTGAATATAAGGTTCTAGGCATTCTTCATTATCTTCTCACTCATCTTCTTCTCTATACTTTCTTCTCTCTCACTTGTAGCTATGGATAAATCTTGGATAAGGTTGCCGCGCAATTCTCCTAAATATTTGTACGGATTAAACAGTTTCTTAGATTTCGCATTCACTCACGCCAGCTGTAATGGCAAGATCGTCTGTCCGTGTCGGAAATGCAAGTTCAAGAAGTGGCATCCACGAAATGTTGTGAAGGAACATTTGCTTGTGAAGCCTTTCCCTGAGGACTATACGTTCTGGGCAGTTCATGGTGAGAAGGCCGGCATTAGATATGACGAGGCTCTTCCTCGAAGTTCTCAAGTAGGCGTTCAAGTAGATGAAAATGATCCTGTGAATGATGCTATGCGTGATGCGTTTGGATTTCAAGGCGACAACTTCAACGAAGAAGTGCACGACTCTGACCCAGCTTTTATGGGGAATGAAGCAGCTCGGGATTTTTTCAGCTTGATGGATGAGGCAGATCGTCCTTTATATCAAGGTTGTCGCAAATATTCTAAATTATCTTTCTTGATCAAATTATATCATATCAAGTGCTTGTGTGGGATCACGGATAAGGGAATGTCGATGTTGCTCGACTTATTACAAGATGCATTCCCCGACGCCGAGATTCTCACAACCTTCTACGAGGCCAAGAAGATCATCAACAGGTTGGGGTTGAATTATCAAAAGATTGATGCGTGCCCAAATGATTGTATGCTGTATTGGGGAGACGATTCCAGCAGGGAGACGTGCAAGAGATGTCACACATCGAGGTACAAGACAATTCGGAAGGGGAAAAAGCAGAAGAAGAAACCCGCAAAGATTCTCAGGTATTTCCCTTTGAAACCTCGTCTACAAAGATTATTTATGTCGTCTAAAACTGCTGAGCATATAAGGTGGCATGCCGTTGATAAAAACGAAGACGGTAAATTAAGACATCCGCGGGATGCAGCTGCTTGGAAAACGTTTGACAACGACTTTCCAGATTTTGCGACTGACCCCAGAAATGTCCGGCTTGCGTTGGCGACCGACGGTTTCAATCCTTTCGGGAATCTTAGCACAAGTTATAGCATTTGGCCGGTAGTCTTAGTTCCCTATAACTTACCCCTGAATGTGTAAGAAACAAAGCTCTTTCATTATGACTATGATCATTCCAGGCAAAAAGGCACCGGGCAATGACATCGATGTGTATCTCCAACCGCTTATTGCGGAATTGCTTGACCTGTGGAATGTCGGCTTGGAGACGTACGACGCTCACAGCAAGACTTTGTTCAACATGCGTGCAGCCTTGATGTGGACGATCAGTGACTTTCCTGGCCTTGGCACATTATCTGGTTAGAATGTGCATACTGGGTCGGCGTGTCCAGCTTGCAATTTCGACTCTGACGCATTGCGCCTTCCCCACAGCCGAAAGTGGTGCTTTATGGGGCATCGGAGGTTTCTCGATGGAACGCATAAGTTCAGATTGCAACGGAATCGCTTCAATGGGAAACCAGAGAAAAGAGGACCACCTCAGACTTTGTCCGGTACAGATATCTTACAGCAGCTTGAGCATGTTGACGTCGAGTTTGGAAAAAGCGACGATTCAGCACAAACTCGCCAAAAGATGCGCAGGACTTCGGCGCCTCAGCAGTGGAAGAAGATAAGTATCTTCTTCACGCTTCCGTATTGGAGATCTAATTTACTTCGCCACAGTCTTGATGTAATGCACATTGAAAAGAATGTTTGCGACAATGTGCTGTATACGCTGCTTAACGAACTCGGAAAGACAAAAGATCACCTTCAAGCTAGGAAAGATTTACGCGACATGGGAGTTCGTGAAGAAGCTTGGCCAGATGAGCATGACAGATTTACACCGGCAAAGTTTACCCTCACAAAATCGAACAAGGATGTCTTCCTCGCGACGTTGAGGAAAATAAAAGTTCCTGATGGGTATTCAAGCAACATTTCTCGATGTGTCGACTTGCAGGCTCGAAAGGTTGCTGGCCTGAAGAGTCACGACTCACATGTTCTTATGCAGCAGTTACTCCCTCTGGCTATAAAGAATACACTTCCTCCCGATGTTTCCATCGTTTTGGTGGAACTTTGTTCTTTCTTTCGGAAGTTGTGTTCTAAGGTTTTGATCGTTGAGGAGCTCGATCAGCTGCAGTCGAAAATCATTCTTACGCTTTGTCACTTGGAGATGATCTTTCCTTCGTCCTTTTTTACTGTGATGGTTCACCTCACGGTCCACCTCGTTCATGAAACAAAGCTCGCTGGACCAGTACAATATCGTTGGATGTATCCGATTGAGAGGTACTCATTTTAAATATGTGCTTTCATTTATTGTCCGTATTTAATGTTTCCTAGTCGTCCTTTTCATCATTTTATATCAATTTTCTCTTATGTACTTCGTAGGTTCCTTGGGAAATTAAAATCTTACGTGAGGAATAAGGCGTGGCCAGAAGGTTCTATAGCTGAAGGCTATATAGGGGATGAGGTGCTTTATTTTTGCTCAAGGTACTTTGATGATCTTGAGACGGCTTTCAACCGCCCCCCTCGTGTTGACGATTGTCCTGAACCTACGCCGACATCAGGAGAATTTATCCCTCGTGTTAGTAAACCAATTGGAGCAACTGAGAACTTCAAACTAACGGCAACTGAGAAGTTTCAAGCACATAGACATGTCTTGATTAATTGCACTCAAGTTGAGCCTTTCATACGGTAAGAATTGTACACTCACATGTATGTTAATCGATCTATATCTTTCGTAACATTTCTCACTTTCATTTCACTAACGCCTTTCCATTATTAATTGCAGGGAATTCAGAAGTCATGTCAAGCGTCAGCTCAGGATCCGTACACAGACATCCTCGGAAGTTGATAGGAGGGTCCACAGAGAATTCCCGGGCTGGTTTGCGCGCAGAATACTAAATGACCACAACCCACACTCACCAGATTTCAGAGCTCTCGCAATCGGCCCTCTTGATCATGCAAAACGGTTTACAGCATACAATGTCAATGGTTTTAAGTTTTGCACGGTTTCACGGGATCAAGGATTGCAAACACAGAATTCGGGTGTTTATGGCACATTTGGGACAAGGAGTTATGCGAGCAGCAGTGACGCCAACATGCAGTTCGGAGGTGTCCCTTACTATGGCAAGCTTCTTGATGTGGTCGAGCTTAATTATCAAGGCCGTTTCACCGTGACGCTGTTCAAGTGTTTGTGGGCAAATACCACTACTTCTCGGGAACTGACAACTGACGACCTAGGGATCACATCAGTCAATTTTCTCACGCACGATTCATACTGGTATTTCTCAAGATGATGAGCCGTATATTCTAGCTTCAGAGGCACATCAGGTTTATTATGTCGAGGACGAGCGGCATAGGGATTGGCACATGGTCGTTCATTTAAAGCCAAGAGACCTTTACGACATGGGTGAAGGCGATAACATCGCCTACGAGAGTGAGCCATTTCAGCCAGCTGATTTTGAAAACTACTTCCCTGAAGGCGATGACAATTTACCTCTACTGCGGTGAGTTATTTTAAGTCCACGTCATTTCAATTAAATTGTTTAAATTTAATAATACATCAATAACAATAATTTTTCTACAAAATTTCTGTAGGGATGGCGATGATGAGTGATCAAATTCAAGTGTAAAAAATTTGTCTTTACAAAAAATGCAAAAAATTGTGTTAAAATAAAATGTAAAAAAAAATTTTAAAAAAAATTAAAATAATATTTGTAGAATTCAAGTGTAAAAAATTTTTCTTTACAAAAAATGCAAAAAATTTGTGTTAAAATAAAATGTAAAAAAAAAAATTAATATAATATTTGTAGCGGTTATTAAACCGCTACAAAAATATAAATAACCGCTACTAAATAAAAACCGCTACATTAACCGCTACAAATAATTAAACCGCTACAAAAATATAAATAACCGCTACTAATTAGTAACCGCTACATTAACCGCTACAAATTATACGTGAATCCCTATAAATACCCTTATCACAACTCATTTCAAACACTCCCCAATTTCTTTTCACCTTACCCTTCTTTCATTTCCTCTCATTTACAACTTCTTTCGTATGAATAGAGGAGCTGAATAATACGATCAAATATGGTAACAAGATTTTCAATATCTTTTAGAATACTTCTTTTCTTTCTATAAAATTTATTCTAACCATTTTTTTTAGATATATCATAACTCTATCTCATTTTCATCTATTTTTCATACACAATTACATTATATTATAAAACATAATAATTCCTTATTACCTAACTATCCTTAATAATATTATTAATATAAATTTTATACTAATCATATTCAATTACATTTTTTCTTTTTAATTTATTAATAAGTTAAACTATTAAATAATAAACTAATTGAAATAGATAAAATAATAACAAATTAAACTATTTAATATAATATTGAAAAAAAAGAAAAAAATCAACGTATATTTTTAAAAAAAATTTTAAATATTTGTAGCCGTTATTAAACCGCTACTAAATAACGCGCCTTTTTAAAGCTAAATTTAAATTTTTTGGCGCTAAATTTGAATTTCATGAAATTAGTAGCGGTTTTTAAAACCGCTACTAATTTCATGAAATTCAAAATTAAACCGCTACAAATAAAAAATGTCATTTTTAACAAATTTTCATTTTTATATATTTGTAGCGGTTATTAAACCAAAACCGCTACAAAAAAAAATTTTCTTTTTAATAAAATTTTTTATATTTGTAGCGGTTATATAACCGCTACAAATATCTCTTGGTGTTGTAGCGGTTACTATGAACCGCTACAAAGATTGTAGCGGTTATTTTTTATTGAGTAGCGGTTTTATAGAACCGCTACAAAACCGCTTGCAACGTACGATTTAGTAGCGGTTTTCGTAACCGCTACTAATCTAGTTAGTAGCGGTTAGAACCGCTACGAATACCCATTTTTAACAGCTACTAAATCACGTTTTTTTTGTAGTGATTACTTTTAAATAAAGATTCCTTAATGTGTGCAATCAATAGGAATATTTTGGAAAAAATTATAAATTTGGAAGATAAAGTAGATTATGGTCTTATATTTAGGACCAAATCTAATCCCCAATTAACTCTCATCTTAAGAATCAGAGGTTGTAAATATAAATATTTAGTAATTTATTTAATCTCTACAACTAAATTAGTTAATTATATTGGGTAATATATATACATAGAGAGAGGGGGGGGACATATTTTAATGGGTAAGATTTAATTGTAGATTTTTATTATATTTAATATTGTAATACTATTTAGTACATAATACTAAATCACATTCATTAAAACATGATTCAATGGTGATGTTAAATGGAGAAGAAATGGAGAGGGAAGTTAGTGGAGAGACCCCTCCCTTGAATCTCTTCAAGCCTGCAAGTTGTAATGCAAAACCAATATCATATATATATATATATATATATATATTAAGCAATATGAATGTGTGAGTGAGATGTGTGTGTATATATAGACATGTACCAGCTCTGAGGGCAAGATGCCATTTTCGTTCTCCATACTTGTGAATGCAAGTTCTAAGAAGATCGTCTTCCTCTTGGGTCCAGGTCCCTTTCCTCAACCCACCACCTGTGTTCTTCTCCATTAATTTCAAGCCTTGTACACAATGCCCACTTTACACCCACCCACCCACCCACCCACACACACACACAGAGAACAATATCTTATCCTATTACTCTCACAGCAAATTCATGAGAAGAAACATAACTAATAGTGTAACAGTTAATTAATGTCCCAATTATGTACAAATTTGGGGAGACCAAGCTTGCGTGGCCTCATTGCCGTCCCTAGATTCTATAGTTTCGTTGCTTCTCCACTGTGCTAGAACACACCATCTTCAACCCTAATTAGGCTGGCCCACGCTTAGAACAATTTGCATGCGCGCGCGCGCACATATATATAAAAAGACAAAAAGTATGATAATTATAAATAAGGGAAAATTGCATTTAGGTACCGGACAAAAAAAAAATACGATCAAATGGTCCCTTGAAATCTCAAAATTGCATTTAAGTTTCTTGGGACTTTTTTGCAATAACTCTCAATTGTCTAACTCCTATGGACTTGTCAATGAACTCCCATTGATTGATCAGTGTAAGCGCCCATGAACTTGTCATTGACACCCCTAGATTTGTTAGTGAACACCCATAGACTTGTCAATGGAATTAGAATTTATTGTAAAAAAGTTTCACGGACTTAAATGTGATTTTGAGACTTTAAAAGACCTTTTTATCTTATATATTTTCTATTATCCGGGACCTAAATACAATTGTCCCTAATTATATTCATGACAACAACACACACGCACGCACGCACGCACACATAAAAAATATAAATATATATAGAAAAAAAGACAGTTAAATACCATTTAAATTTAAAAATCCTTAAAAGGTCTAATAAGAAATGGAAATGACAGAGGTGATGGGGAGAAATTTGGATTTTTGAAGTTTGAGAGTTTTTACTAAAATGCCACTCATACAAACTTCACCATATTCCTTCTCCCCTTGTTCACCCAGGTCTGTTATCTTTCGTCCTTTTCCATTATAGTAACTCACTTTGTCATTTGTGCGAGTGGATTTCCCTCTGACATGGTTTCGGCTCCCTCTATTTAGGGCTTGGCAGTCGCCATCGAGCAGCCACACGCTGCGAGGGTAGAGGTCAGCCCCTTCTCCGATTAGGGCTTTTTTCTCCTTTTGATGGAGTGTTTGGGTCGGATTGGTATGTCGTGGTCGGTGGCTACGCTGACCAGGAACGAATTCGACGACAGCAGTGTAGGCGAGGTGGTCGGAGGCGAGGCGTTCAAGCATCCTTCTCCCGAGACGCTCTCCGACTACGACCTCCGATAGGTGCCCCCATGGCCTTCGATGACGAGATCTATGGTGGAGGTGTGGCATATGAGACAGCGGAGCTCAACGATGCCGATGCAATCCCAGGTGAATGCTTTGCGATTCTTGGAGCTTGAGGTAAGGGGTTCACAAATGCTTCGATCTGTGCCTTCTGATGGACTTTTGGGATTGATTGTTGTGATTTGCAGAATAGCTCCTCTTGGTTTTAGGTTTTGTATGTTAAAATCTAATGATTGTGTTGAAGATTGTGATCCCAGTATGATTTGGTTAGTCTCAATTGAATGGGTGGTTCATTATTCTTCTTCACTGATCAGTGAGTCTAATTTTTCAATATACCTTAATCAAGATGTTGTACTATTAGCATTTGTGTGGATGGTTATATGGGAAAGAGTAGGATCGACAGAGTCAAGGCCAAAAGATAGGGGAATTAAAACTTTCTCAAAATATGGTTATGCTTGGTTTGGAGTTTCTGTACATGGAAGGCTGATAAAATGTATTATTGGTCAAGTTTCAAAGGAAAGTGCATTAGATAGAAAATTCATAATCATCAATCTAGGTTTGTTCAGTAGAATTGTATGTGCTGTTCTTCAGTGGCTAAGCATGTGCCTGTTCAGTGTTTTGATTAACACTTTTCATTTTCGGGCTAGACATGTGCCTGCTCAGTGCGTACGGCATTATTGTCCATTCTCAGACTGGTGGTTTGATTTCTTTTCCTTCTGTCTATTGGTTTGTGTTTTTTCTAACTTCATGATGAATATTGCCCTCCTTGAGTACATTGTTGTACAAAGGAAATTGGTTAGGAACTGTTATTATAGATGTGTTCCCATGGAAGCATATTTGGTAGCCGTACGGATTGCCAAAGCTTTATTGGAAGGGTCTTGCCCTATTGGATGGGTGTGTCGACCTTCATTTCAGGCGCAAGTGCAGGTGCAGGTCATTTCAGCTGTTAGTGCGGAAGATGTACTAGCTCTATGGTTATGTCCTACCTATACTAATGAACATTTAAATTCTTGCCCTTTTATCTTGTTAGCCAGCTTAAAGTGTTTAATTTCCCGTTCTATTGGTGTTGTATGTTTTAATTTAACCTATGAGATTTTGTAGCTTAGTTGAATTCAATACTACTTATTCCTTTGTTGGCAAAAAAAAAAAAAAAAACTCACTTTGTCTCACAATAATTCCTCACTATTATGTTTTTCTTCCTTTTCTATTTCATCCTGCAACTTCGACACACCATCAAACGGCTCCTCATTCAATTTCCTTCTACACAATAGAGCCACAGGATCCAAATCCCTTCCCATCAACAAAAAGCTTCTGCACGAATCCAAAAGCTATTTAAAACATTCTCTAGTTCCACTGTTTGTTTTTAGGTATTTCAAATCCTTTTCTGCGAAAAGAGATATGCAGTACCATACTCACCACCCCTGAATAAAGTACTGTATTCGTCACCTTTTTTAAGTAAACTTCCTTTTTTTCCCCAAACAAAAGAGATTGAGTACTCCGAGGCACAATTAGGCGTGTGAATAGGTCATTAACACAAATATCTAAAGTTGAAAACGTTACTGCGTTATGTGCGATTTTTAAGTCGAAAGTTTTACTTTGTGTATGCGGATTCATTCTTCTTATGTTGGGATGGGAATAAAGCAATCTGATGTAGACGGCACCCCTGATTCAAGGTAGAAGATTATGAACAGTGAACCGTGGCTCTTCCCTTTTTCCCGTCATCACAACCACCGCTGATCTCACTCTCACCGTCGAGAACCACGGACCTTCACCTGAGAAAGAGGAGTGGAGGAACAGGAAGAGGGAGAAAGAGGAGTGGGAGAAGGAGAGGGAAGGAAACGGTGAAGCAGGGGAAGGAGAGAGAAGGTCCTGCACAGCCGATCTTGTGGCTGGTGACGAGAGGGGGGAGAAAGAGGAGTTGGGGAAGTATAGAGAAGAAAAATATGATGAAATTTTGATGAGAGTTAATTTTGATGAAAACTCCCAAACTCCAAAAATTTAAATCCCTCTCAACGACTTCTGATATTTTCATTTTTTTATAAAATTTTTTAAAATTTTATGAGTTTAAATGATATTTAACTATTTTTTTTAAAAAATATATATATATGTATTGAAATTAACGTAACCCATATTTTTGTCATTACTTTTGACCTTTCTACGGTTAAATTATAGGGTACAATGTCAAGTACAGCCTGTAATGAGAGATCGTGACGTGCAACTTCTGAGTCCACAAACATTGTCTGGACTCTGGAGGTAAAGCAGAACAGGCCCTCCGGCCCCTCCCCAACAAAAAAAACACGAAAGAAGGATAAGGATATGTGTGCGTTTTTATTTTGTGGTTAAGGATATGTTTGAATTAATTTACAGAAAATAGTTTCTAAAAAAAAATGGTAAAAGATTCTGAATAGAATATATTATAATAAAAATAAGATTTTGATAAAATAAGAGTGTTTGGATATTATAATCAAACTTATTTTTTTATAGTCAAATTATTAAAAAGGATATTAGTTTTTGTGATAATTATATATAAAGGATAAGATTATATTTTATATATTATTTAATATTAAATTTCATAATAAATATAAAACATGACATAAATTTGTATGAAAATTGAAAATTATAACATTAGTCATTTATATAATATAAAAAAATTAGATCTCACACACACACATATTAATAAATTGTATAATAGAAAATCATTTATAAATAGTAAGTATATAAAATAATCTGCTACAAAACACCAAACATAAGTTCATGATAGAGATACTATTACATTTCACTTATTGTCAATAATAAAGTACGTCAAAATAAAACACCAAACACAAGTTCATGATAGAGATACACTTACATTTCATTTATTGTCAATAATATAGTACGTCAAAATAGGGATACAAATACATTTAACAGATTGTCAATAAAATAGTATGTCAAAATACAGAAACAATACATGACTAATGCTCTTGTGTATAATAAATGGTTCAATCTCTTATAGAATCACGAAGAGCAGCCATATCAGATGAAGATGCAATTGATAAAGGTATTGTTGAAGATTCTAGAGCGTCATCATCATCACACAAAATACCCTCTCGTTCATGGTGTTGGTAGTCAGGATTAGGACTAGATGTTCTTCTAATGAAATTGTGTATTGCCATCCTCGCACAAACAATTCTAACATGTGTTAGAAAGCTATAGCTACGCATTCCCAGTAAGATTTCAAACTTGTTCTTCCAAAACCCAAATGTTCTTTCTACTATGTACCTAAGATTTGAATGCAAGTAATTGAAGGTCTCATTGTTATTTTCAAGCCTAGATGACCTCTGAAACTCAGGGAGATGGTAACGCTCGCATCTATATGGACCACGGTATCTAGTCGAGGTTGGATAGCCAGCATCCACCAAATAATATTTATCTCTACGAAAGAATGGGCTTAATGTTAATACATGTCTTAATAGTTAACAATAATTTAGGAATTATAAGAATACCTTTAGGTGGATGTGGAAAATTCATTGACGGAGTTGTTAGGGCATGATCAAATATCCAAGCATCATGTGCCATACCTTCCCATCCAGCAAGTACAAAGGTAAAACACATGTCTTAATCACAAACCGCCATGGCGCCATCACATTTTGTGAAGCAAATCCCTTTTTTCCAATATATTTTGTTTTCTCCCTTACTTTGACCTTGCATGGAATGTGTGTGCCGTCAATTATTCCAATAGCATTTTTAAAAAAAGGCCAGTATCTATTACTGAGGCGTATCTTTGAGTGAATGTTCTAAAAGGTAGGATCCTGTAACTTGATGCTGGACATTGCAAGACTACAACATGCCTCTAAGACAGCATGCAAAGCCTTATGAACTGTCTTACCGAAGAGCTGAAATCTTTCTTGTTGTAGCCTACTAGATGCCACATATCAAACGATATTCAAAAATATTGCAATCATTTCATATATACCCACATTTCGAGTTTCCATTAAACCATGATGCTGCAATTCAAAGCAAAGTTCATTAAAGGCATGTGCTTCCATTCTAAACATGTCATGACAATGGACAAAGTTACCCCGTAAGACATCATGCACCAATGTAGCACCTGTATAATCACTAGTGTGTTGCAGTTCTTTACATAAAAATAGGCGAGCATATGCACCAACATATGCGGCCACTTTTCGTACTCTTTGTCCCACCGCTTCCTATGCTTTGCAATAATTTTCAATATGATGTCCATACCTGATTTTTCCTATGGATATATACATTAAATTTATAAACAGTAATGACAACAATTATATAGTCATAATATGCACACAAATAACATTCAATTGTAAAGTAATAACATTACATTAAGAAACATGTGAGTGATGTCCTGTGGAAACATAATTCATACTAGCAAGGCAAATATAGTATTCATGACCTATATAGCAATATCATTCCTAATACATTTCATTTATCTCTATAACATTTATGCCTAAGAAACACCAAAAGTTTGTCCCTTATATCCTTCACTACTAAATACATTTCCCTTGCAGGTAGGTGGTTCATAACGAGGTGTACACATCATGCATAAAAGTCATTATCATAGACAACTTCAGGAACTTGATTAGGGTGGCTCATGACTCCCGCTATTGATATCTCATAAGCCCGTGCTTCTGCATCCATCCTTTCGCCACGTGCCTCTGCTGTAATCCTATCGGCATGTGTAGCTTCTACATCAATGTCATTCGTATAAGCTATCCTACATAGGGCATCGGCTATTTTCGCCGAGGCAGACTGTAACCCCCTTTGAACTATGATTAAAAATACGTAATTAAGATGAAATAGAGACCAATAATAATTAAAACTCATTTAACATCCCTTCCTTACGGAAGGGTTTTCACAAATTCTTTCAAAATTTCTACCTTACCCTGGTCTCAAATTTCACAATTCGAATATCATTTCCCTGTGCAGTTAAATTACATTCATATACCAGAGTGTACAACAAAAATCCCGGCAACCCCCAGGTTTCATATAAATACTAAGGGTTTGCAATTTCCCACTTAGGGGATTATACAAAGTCATTTCAATGTTTACATCCTAAATATGTACAGCAATCCCAATACCAATACCAAAACTGATAACCAACAACCAACATATAAATCTCCCTAAGGAGTCCTATTCACCCTTGGTTGTCTCCTTGCCCTTGGAGCCACTTGCTCTGTCTGAAGATTAGTCAATGGATAGAATGAGATTTAAAAGAATCCCAGTAGTAACAAATCACTCATACAACATGTAATCACATGCAATAACATCATCAAGCAACATCATAGCATAATACAGCACGTAGGCTACCACATATGCACATAATCCCATAGTCCCATCCACCATATTCCACATCCTTGAAGGCACAGTCCGCCCACCGTCAACACCGATAGGCTGCAGGTGAAGATTTACAAATAGCCTTTCAGTTTTCACGTAGTCTCATCCCCCAAATTCCACAGCCCCGAAGGCACGATCCTCCCACCGTCAACACCGATAAGCCACAGGTGATAGACCCATAAACAATGATAAATCAAATATATAATGTATCACATATAGTATAAGGGAAAGAGTCACTACCTTGTTCTTTCCTTGTGTCCTCTGGCACGAGTTGTTCACACGTAGGGCAAATATCGAACCTTATAAATCAAAGTCAACGACGATAGATTAATCTCTATTCCAAATTCCCACTTTTATAACACTTAAAGTTGGTTATCATTGCACTCTTTAGATGGTTACTAGAAGCTTAGACACATGCTTAAAGGATTGGGAAGTACTAAGTTGGAAACTACTTTTCAAAATCACAAATTGCTGAAAATAGGGGTTGGCTGCAGCCAAGAATCCTCTGGCTACAGCCAAAACGTGCACAGAAGGTTTTTGGCTGTAGCCAAGATTTTCTGGATGCGGCCAAAACTTGACAGAAAGTTTTGCGTTGCAGCCAAGGAAACTTGGAAAAAGCATAATTAATTCTAGAAAAATCTAAATGAGGTAATCCCAAAGCCAAATGAAAGCTATTTAAGTCCTCTTCATAGGAAAAATATGAACCATTATCAAAAATTACCACACAATTCTAGAATTACACAAAATTCCATACTGCTCTAGAATTAAGTCTAGTTTCAACATCAAATTTTGGGCAACCAGAACTCCCAGCTCACAAAACGAAATGATACAAATTATATGTCCATTTTGAAGCTTGGAATGTGAAACTTAAGACTAAAAAGTTTCAGAATTTTTAGACACCATTTGCCTATTCAAAACGTCCAGACAACCTGACTGCCCTGTACAAAGTTTTAAGGGACAGAATTTCAGTGTTTGTGCCATTGTTTCCAATGGTTCCAAATTCACAACAAATACCATTCCCACACCAATTTTTCACAAGAAATCCATTGGAAACACCAAAATGACCAAATTCAACTCACATTGACATGTTCCACAAGAGACACAACATGTCACATAATAACACAATTCAACACTGACAATGCAATTCCTTTAATTTCCATTCAAAGTTCCAAACCAATTCCAATGGCACCAAAACACAATATGACACTTATTCCAACACATCACACAATCCAATTCTTCCAAACCAAAATCACATGAAAATCAAGGCAAAAATTTGAAATTCTCAAAGCTTGATCAATGGTTACAAAACTTAGCTCAAAATGTGTTAAATTCTTACCTCTTCTTCTTCCCAAAGCAAATTCCTTATTTCTTTAACTTTCAATTTTTCTCAAGTTCTCAAACACCACCTTTCAAAAATCTAAAACCATAATCATGAAGCCCTCAACACCATGAACAATATTAATGAAGGTGAATTGAGCATACAAGAACAAATTCTCACCTAAACTTGAGCCTTCTTCTTTCTCTTTCCTTTAAGCTTTGGACGAAAATGGAGGTGAGAGGAGAGATGAGATGACGATGAATGAAAATAATCAGATTTTTGGTCTCTACTACGGCCATTTTGCCGACCTAAAAGAATGGGAGGGAAGAAAAAAATGAGTTGCAATTGTTAACTTGTCAAAAGGGGTGTGAGATGATGCCAAATGTCAACATCTTGAGGCATCCTCCTTAGACTTACTTGAACACACACAAACACACACACAATTCCACCTTCTTGATCTCATAAAAATCAATCCTAACCATTGATCTTTAAGTTATTTATGAGTTTCATCTTTGGTAACTGACTAATTGGTCGATAGCTTTCCCACTTTGCCCCTGATTATCACAATGCTTACCAAACCCCCACCAAACACATTTATCTCATTCATGCCACTCAACATGCACCCTCCCTACCATTAGGGTTCATTTCAAGTTTCATCACACAATTAGGCTTAAACACAGGGTTAGGCACTGATCAAAACACATTTGAATCGAAATTCACATTATATTCTTCAAAAGTGTTTGTTTAATAATAATTACATCACTTTTGAAGTATTTAGCCCTTAATCACAATTTGGGATATTACACAAACCCTTTCTTTTTCATTGCAACACCCTTCTTCCTCACCCCCAATGAGCTAGTTATTCTGCCACTGCTACTTGTTTTGTCTCCACCATTGGTTCCCTACCATTTGTCATTGTTCCCTCCACTACCTCCACTCAACCCAATTGTTGACCCTAACACTTCATCACTATCTCCTGAATCTTTTTGCATATCATATTCAGGTGTGGCCTCAGTAGGAAGCGGGAGTGACATAAATGAAGGTGCCCAATGATATGTTTCTGTGGCCGCCACACTTGAAATTAATTGGGTTAATTCTTCTTGGAATTGGAGTCCTTTATTTCTAAATTTGTTATAACCTGGAACTTCCTATACATTCATCACCAAAGTTATTACATAATATATAAAAGCACGTTAGGAGGAAATCATTATGTACGCTTACATTAGTTAATTATAACCGTTGTTTTTTTCTCCCACCAATTATCATTGACAACAATAGTATTCTTCTCATTATCCCATCCAATGCTTGTCTCATGTAACAACCTATCCCACAGCTGCCAGTCCTTTCGAAGGGCATCATATTTGTTTTTAAACTGGCCCTTCTCGTACGCTTTGCCAGTCTTTGTAGTGAAGCCTTCCGAAATATCTTTCCACCCATTCTTGGTGAAGCTAGTGCTTTTCCTTGTTCCTTTTTGAACTTGTTCTTGACACAAGTTAATGAAAAATCTTATACTACCTCCGGTCCTAAATATAGGACAAAGTTTATAGTGTAATTTGCACTACAAACTTTGTCCTATATTTAGGACCGGAGGGAGTACTTTTTATATCCCAAGAAGCTCTAACCTTATCCTTACTCATTATGCCACTAGCTTGCTTGTTCCCATAATTAAGTTACTTGAAACAAATGGCATGAATAACTGCATTTTTCCCCTACTCATCTTCCATACAAAATAAATGTAGTACTTATATTTATTTTTCATTTCTTTAGTATTTATCACCAACAACATTAGCAAACCATAGACCACACAAAGCAAGAGCACATACCACATAGCAATGATAGGGATTACAAAAAAACACCAAGCACCATAGACCAAGGGACCAAATGCAAATCTTTTTTTCTTAATTCCCCCATTTAAGTTTTAAAATCTCTATTGAATCATTCATCAAATAAAAGAAAGTTACAATTACCAACAAAAACCATATTAATAAAGTACAATCATAACATCTAATTTACACAGTGACTCATTTGAAATATATCATACTGTCAAAATTCCATTGCCATCCATCAGTAATCTCAACTCTCAATCAGGATATAATACACAGTGACTCATTTGTATACCTACACGTTATCAAGATAAATAGATTTTTACTAGCAGGTTATACAACCCTTTTTTCCCTAGATTATTAAAATTGGCCACAAGGCACCTAATATCTTCAACAACTTGCTCGATTGTTTAATGAAAAAGTTTATCCAAAAGAACAACACATATAAATTTGCCCTTCAATCTAGAAGAAAATTTTCTAAATCAAAGCTTGTTGTTCGATACAATCATATTTCAACTTCACATTTTTAGCGATAAATTGCGCTGCCTCGAAATTCTACTATAATGTGAAACTTCTATTGTTGGTTAAATAAATTTAAAAGATACTAGATTTTTTAGTAGATGATTTCCTTTGGTAGAGTCTATTTGTTTTATTATTTTTCTATTGGTGGAATGCCCTGATCCATCGGTAGATATCAACCCCAATTGAAAAAGAATGTTACAATTATATATATATATATACCACAAATGCATACCTACATAACATTATTGGCGAGATTTGTGTAACTGAACCCGCCTTCTCAGATTTGCAACAAGAGAACTGGAAGAGAAAAGGGAAATGAAGGCCACAGACCACCTTTTGCATACTAATTCACCTCCACCATAGACCACCTTCTTTAAATCGGCTGAAATGAAGGTCAAAGTTTTCGCCAAGCGCTCACTACTAGAAGTAATGACAAGACGTGAAAAAAAGATGAGAAAAAGGAAAGATAAAAGGGAAAGATCGAAGGGACAAGGGATCAGCCGAAATCAACCACCGTCTTCGGATCTGGAAGAAAACGAAGACAATACGGGAAATGAGAAGAGAAGACACTAAGAAAAAAGGAAAGAGAAAAGGGACAGGGGAAAGAGAAACCAGGGATACAATTATTACGAGCCAACAGTCCAAAAAAGGCTAAAAAATAGCTTACCCGAAAACTATAGTTTTGGACCCCAAAACTATGATTTTGTCCAAAATGGGATTTTGCATTTTTTAGTGTTTGGGTGTCATTTTTCAAAACCATGGTTTTATTCTAGAAGTACTTTTTTTTGTTCCATCCAAACACACACTAAGAGCCCGTTTGAATTAGCAGTAACAAAAGTAACTTTTTAGCAATCTAACTTTTACAAACTGAAGATGGGCCAAAAGTCAGATTGTAAATATGATTTGTATTTGGATTGGTGGTGGCAGAAGTGGGTTCTTTTCAAACCTTAAATCTGTTTGGATTATTATTTGAAAAGCCAGTTTAGATGGAAAATGATTAAAAATAGCATGAATCTTATTGAATATTACATATATATTATTTGTATATATTGTGATAATTGAAGTAAAAAAATTAAAATTGGATAAAATAAAAAAAAATTTAAATTATTATTGGAAAAAAAAGTAAAAAACACTAAAGAACTAATTAAAAATGGATAAAATTGTATATAAATTAGAATGTATACATCAAGTGGATCATTATTTGATCACCTATCTCTAACAAGTTGGTCTTTGATTCTGTCACAAACATAATTCATTTGTGTTGAAGATAATCTACGGATATTTGATGAGGATGCTACATCAAGTGGATCATTATTACCTTCGCCACCTATATTTCCTCATTCTGCTTCTAAAAAATCCACATCAGTTTGGGAATTTCTCTGGATCAGATTATGTCTAGCCATTGTTGCACAAACTATGTGAACTTGTATTTCAAAGCTATATGACTTCATATCTTGCAAGATTTGAAACCTATTCTTCCAAACTCCAAATGTCATTTCTATAGTGCACCTCAAATTTGAATGATAATAATTGGAGATCTCGTTGTAATTTTCAAATCCCTGTTGTCGCCTGAAGTTTGGAAGGTGATAACACTTATGTCTATACAGACCAAGATATCCAGCTAATGTTGGATAGCCAGCATCAACCAAATAATATTTTCCTGATAAATAATGAATTTTTTTGACATTGTAAACTTATAGGAAATGTGAAAAAAAATAATGTAAGTGCAGGTGTTGAAGATATACCTTAAGGTGAATAGGGGAAATTAATAGATGGAGAAGAGATAGCAGTGTGAAACACACGAGCATTAATTGCACTTCCCTCCCACCCTGCCAACATAAAAGTAAAGCACATATTCCAATCACATAGGCCATGATATTCTGTATTAAATATCCCTTTCTTATGATATATTTCTCTTGCTCAGACTGATGGACCACATAGCTGATGTGAGTTCCATCAATTGCTCCATTGCATCCTTGAAATATCGGTAATATCGCATATCATTATAGATTTTTGGGCAACAATGATGGAACTCTGGATCAAGCGGTTTGATATTTTCTATGGATAGATTGACAAAAGCATTTAAAACCAGGTGAAAGATCCTACTGACAGTTTCTCCTGAATGTTGAAATTGTTCCTGTAGGATTCTATTTCCTTGTGCATATCTAATTGTATATAAGAACATGGCAACCATTTCTTCAACTCCCATGTACTTAGTCTTCCGTAACCCATGTTCTACCAATTTAGAGCATAAGTGAAAGAAGACATGTTTTTCCAGTCAAAACTTTTTAGGACAAACAGTATCATGGCCTTGTAATACCTCTTGCACTCATATTGCACCTATTTGCTCATTAGTTCTGCATGGCTCTTTGCAAACATAAGGTATGATATATTGAGCCATCAAGACATCAATTTGTTCATACTCTATCATCTATTTGTCTAAAAAGGAAATCTGTAGGGACTTTTTATCTGCATGAGACAATCCCACTTTCTTCGTTCCCTCCAAAATATTCTCATCACTCGAACTTGCCATAAATGATGTAACCTATGTGATTTCCAAGATTGTATGAAATCAAATATAATTATAAATTTTGTAAGTAAATTCATGTCATATAATAGAACATGCTAACATTCATAAGTGGCATAAAATATAGTTATGTCGTATAACATAAGTAAGCACTATCATAACATTCATAAGGTCAGTCATATCGTTATAATTACAAATAACAAGTTTTCAAAAGTGACATAAAATGGAGTTTAGTGATTTGAGGGTTTCTAAAGTGATGGGTTGTTGTAAGCATGCTCTCGCAACCACTGTAGCAAGGCATATTTATTTCCTTTCATTCCAACAAACATGTCGCAAGCAATCTGGTGCATCATCATTTTACAACATTGGTGGCAAAAGTCATTATCATTAGCAATTTCTGGAATGGTCAGTAATTCAGCTACAACCTTACTCACTGGTGCATCAAATCTTTTTAAGGGCATTTGCTCTATCCTTATATGTTAGCTATTATACTAACAACATCTGCTATTACTTTTAAGGAAGGAATTTTTTTATTTTTTTGATGTCTTCGACCCTTTACCCATCTTTCTCTTCCCAATGCTTATTGAACCACTAGGTGTACTAGGTGGAATATTTGTTGTCAAAGTTATGCCTTCCAAATCAGTTGTCAGTCCCACACTACCTCTAGGAGTAGCACCTATAAGATCTTCCTCACTATTACCTGATCCTTCTTCTAGGTCCATTATGGGTCGGTACACATCCTCTTCATCATCACCCAGTGACATCCGTTGTGTCAAAAATGGTGGAACATTTTGTTTCCTGATGCCATAACATCCTTGAATAATATCTCTAATTCTTTGGCAAAATTCAAGCCTTTGTACGTATACTTTTCATACTCTGAATTATCCTTCATGCATACAAGTAACCAAAATCAATGCCTTATCTGCAACAACAATAATACAACTTATTATTAAAGCTTCACAATTTTGTACCTTTATTTTCTTCTCCCACCACTCATCTTCTGCAACCACCATATTCCTTGCATAGTCAAAGGCTATACCGGTCTCTTTTGAGAATAACTTGTCCCATGCCTTCCATTCTTTCCTCAAGCAATCTAACATTTTTAAGTTGTTTTTTGTCAAATGATTTGCCTACTTTTTCATTAAATCCACACATAATATTCTTCCTCTTGTCCTTCGTAAATGATGATCCTTGACGTTGTTTCTTGTATATTTGATCAATGCATTCATGGATGAAAACTCCTGTGGAATTTACATCCCACGTTGCTTTACTTTTGTCCTTGTTCATATTTCTATGTCAAAAATAGAGAAGTTAACGCAAACATATACATAATTATTTCATTGCAGTTCAATTACAATTAGTGGCAGTTAAAGCTATGAAATAAAATACACGCACCCCTGTTACTAATTAAATTACAATGAAGAGTGCACAAGTTCACACAAACATATATATAATTACAATAACTTGAACCCGAAACAACACATGAATTGATGGCCCCTATTTTTCAATTACAATTAGTGGCAGTGTGGGTCTTATGCACCCTATACTGCCCAAGTCTCAATTATGATCAAAGATCACATTTTTTTCAACTCTTAAGATCTAAAAGGTTTAAAGCTTGAACCTTGTAATTGATAATTTCATACTTCTGATGCCTGGGTAATTAGATCAATAAAACTGGGTAGCTACTTCAGTTTTCATTTAACTAAGGCCCTCGATCAAATTTGAGTTTCTTGTTCTCTAATTTAAGTTGACTCATACATTTCTATATTGATGATTCTACAGTTTACGTGTAGTTTATCCAACAAATGATGTTGCCCAAGTTTATTGTGATTTAGCAAAGAAGGTATCTACATGTTGCCTATGCTTATATGTAAGCAAGAAATGATTATGCTATCAACTCATTTTTTCAAAGAATTGTTAAATGTTGAAACTAACATAAAAGTATTCAAAGTCAAAATCGGCATGCACAAAATTCATCCTGCTGAAGTCTAGAATAGAGAGATTAATAAGTGCAATCGATTTTGATTGTTGAACTTGCTACTTTGTTAATTTATCTGAAGGAAATACTTACGCGACGGTGGGTGGGTAGGTACTACTTTAGCAATAAATGGTGGACAAAGCATCAGGAGGTGAAGACTGAAGCTCCAGCAACCTAAAACTTTTTCGGCCAGCACACCAGCTCTGGTAAGGAAAGATCACTCCACTGACAAATGGATCTGGCCAACAAACACCAAGGCCCATAGATCACGACACTAGAAAACTAGAAGAAGGTAGAGATCAAACAAGGACCATGTCCTACCGCCCAACCACTGACTAACGTTAACGAGCTTCACGGTCAGGTTACTGAAAATGGCAACATGCAATAACGCCAATAACTCACGATCTGCCCCTGCCCATAAAACGCCAAGCTCCACAGATCCAGACACTAGACAACTGAACAAGGTAGTGCTCAAAGAACAACGGCATCCCATCAGTGAACAACCCATAGACAGCGATGACTCACGATGAGCTAAACACCAACTTCTACATGCAACGCGGAGGCGCCAGATGAGCTAAACACCAACTTTCCTCTAGGGACTGTTGGGGAGGCAGGGCTCAAATAACCACGACTTCCCACCGATCAACAACTCACGGCAAGCTAAACACCAACGACCACAACCAACCCCACATCTAAACTCCAGAAGAAAAGATAGTGACATAGGGAATTTACTCGGGGGACAGCTAGGGAATGAATGCTTTAACGGTCACTTCCCTACTTCACTGTGAAGCTGTCACCATGGAACTTGTTGGAAAATAGCCTAGTCCACTCTTAGTGGATTGAGCCCAAGCCTAATAGGATTGGGGTCAAAGTATAAATAACATAAATACTTGGGTAGATATATGTAATATTTTCCAAAATGTTATGAGTCATGTTATTTATCCGATGCAATATGACTCTACATGAGGTATTATTTCACGAAAACAATATGTCTCTCAATCAAAAGGATATCTTCTCTCTCTGATGGAAGGGCATGTTAGTATAAGAGGAAGGGGTACATATAATCCTATAAATAGGCGTAAAGGGATTCAGTTGAAATAATATTCGAAATAACATACAAAAACTCTGTCAAACTGACTCCCTATTCCCTCTACTATATTTATCTCTTCTTCTTCCTATCATGGTGTATTTACTGTGTGTCATAATCGCTTCCGCAACTGTGATCCGATTAGCGTGGGTACAAGAGATAAACGGTCGCACTCCAGGTATGCCCAATAATTCTTACATGGTATCAGAGCCAGGTGTCCTGTATGAGATTATGATCTCCATAATAGGATAATATGATGTGCATATTATTATTTTCAAAGATCTATATATATTATTATATTACTTCCCCTGTGTGTGTTTATTTTTCTTTCGTGAGTTTGAAAGAAAATATATTGGTGTTTGTGTGAGCATATATGGTTCTTTATTTTTCCTGATGTTTGTGATTGTGGTGGTCAGCGTTTTTTCTTTCTCTAGATATAATCATGTGCATGTAAAGAAAAAAAAGAAGGAAACAGAGACCCAATTACATGTTATAGTGATATGTATATATTTGGTTAATGCTTATACATATATAGTTTTCTCCTATTCCTTGTAATATACTTATATGTTTTAAATGTAAACTCTAGAAGCCTAGAACCATAAAATAAAAGAATTTAGAGAGAGAAAACATGAAAAACGAAATTCTTTAGCATTGGGTCATTTTAAAATCAAAGAATTAGGATTTAAAATTAGTCCCATTGCGTAGATCTCAAAAAAATGATCGAAAACGACACCAAGAAAGCCCAAAACGGACGTCAGACGGAGGAGATATGGAGGAGAGAAGGTTTCGGGTCGACGGACCCGACCCATGCCTGTAACCGGGTCCGGGTTGACCCGGCTGGAGGTTGAAGACAACCTCCAGCCTCCAAAATGATGTTGTTTCGGTGTTTATTAAAAAAATGTTTTTCTTGTTTTAAGCGTCTAGGCCAGAGAATTTTAAAATAAAAAAATTGGTTAATTTCAGGCCTAACCTTTAGGCCCAAATAGTGAGGGCTAAAACAAAAAAAAATGAATTCAGTCCAGGTCCAATAAGTGAGGCCAAGACTGCTGAACCCAAATCCAGAAAAAAAAAATTTGGGCAGAAAAGCCACGTGGTGCGTGAGGCCACGTGGCATATTCGTTTGACACATGGTAGGCATATTCCGACAGCTCTCAACGCGTGGAGGCTAATGATCCGACGCGTGTCACCGGATTCCTTTCGGACGGTGGCGCGTGGTGTGCACTCGCCACTGTATGCGTGTGTATTTTCTGTTTTTTTTATTTTTCAATTTTTTGTTTCTTTCGGAGTGTGGGGGCGCGTGCAAGCTTTGAATGAGACTCAGTTTGCTCCTAAAAATCGATAAATTCATGATCTTTAATATGATATACTATTTGAGTAGTTTATATGCTAATTAATATATATTTGTGATATTCTAAGTGCGTTTATGAATGTTTTAAATCATTTTAAAACTTTTAAAATTCATTTGTTGATTTCAATATTTTTCTGCTATATTTAAATGTGTTATAAACATGTTTTCATATATTATAGAGAGAATATTGTTTTATTTATATTATGATGAAGCATGATTTAGTTGATAATTCATTATATTATTATATGTTTTTGTCAAGTGGAAGCTTTTAGGAGTTGTTAGTCCTAAAAGTAGGAGTTGTTAGTCCTAAAATTTAGAGTTGTTAAAGTATATATATATATATATATATATAATTCTTGACAGAATTTTAGTGATGTTGCTAATATTTATGTGATGGGAGATACAAACGTATACTCCTGATCATGAATTTAGTAGTATTACTATTTTTCTGGTTAAGAATAATATAAGTATATGACATTGTATACTGTGTTGTGCTATATATTGTCGATAATATGTTCAATAGTTTAATTCCTTTAGAGAGACATATTGAATGTGGAATAGATTTGTCACAGAATTGATAATGGCAAATAAGAACATCATTACTGAGTTAAATAAAGGGGACAAATTAAATGGTGACAATTGGGATATCTGGCACCGAAAAGTCCAATATATTTTGGAGGAACAAGAGGCAATGGAACCTCTAACAATAGTTGTAGCACATCCTGCTGTTGGGAATACAGCCCAACACAGGAGAGACTAAGAGGTCTATAAGGCTTGGAAAAAGAAAAATAGCATTGCAAGAATTACATTGCTGAGTACAATGGCTGATGACCTCATGTGTGAATATGAGAAAAATGGAACAACACAAGCCATATGGGCAACGTTGAAAGATAGGTTTGGTGGTACATCCACCTCTAAGCTTAGATGATTAACTATTAAGTTTGATACGTATAAGCTTAGGCTAAATACTTTCATGAAACAACATCTGAGAGAGATGGTAAATATGATTAGAGAATTGAAGGAAGCTAGACATACTGTGTCTAATGAACAACAAGTTCAGGCAGTGATAAGATCATTGCCATCTAGTTGGGAGCACATGAAGGTTAATCTAACCCATAATAAAGGGCCCGTTTGGTTTGATTCCATTACACCCTGTGATGCAGTGCAATGCGATGCAATGGTAATGCAATGTAATATTAATTACAAGGGTAGTGTTTGGTTTGATTTTTAAGCAACATGCAATGAGTTAATATTTTAACAATTATTTAAAATTAATATATTACACAAAGTCCATTTTACCCCTTAATATAATCTTTGTAGAAAAAATAGTTACAAGCCGATGATGGAGGGGATGGAGGAGGAAGAGGTAGTGGTGGTGGCAATGATGGGGGTGGCGAGGGAGGAGGAAGTGGTGGTGGTGGCAGTGGGCGGCGGGGGTGGAGGAGGAGGTGGTGGTGGTGGTAGCAGCGAGGGTGGTGGAGGAGGTGGTGGCGGTGGTGGGGGTGGGCGGTGGGCCGGTGGAGACGGAGGAGGAGGTGGAGGTGGCGGTAGGCGACAGGGGTGGAGGAGGTGGTGGTGGCGGCGGCGGCGGCGGCGGCGGTGAGGGTGGCAACGGAGGAGGAGGTGGTGGCGGCGGTGGGCGGCGGGGGTGGAAGAGGTGGTGGTAGGCGGTGGGCTGGTGGCCGTGAAGGAGGAGGTGGTGACGGCGGCGGAGGGGGAGGTGGCCGCGGTGGTGGTGGGCGGTGGGCCGGTGGCTGGGCCGGGTGTGGCGGCGGGTGGAGGTGACGGCGGTGGAAGAGGTAGTGGTGGCGGCAGAAGGTGGAGGTGACGGCGGTGGAAGAGGAAGAGGTTGTGGCGGTGGCAGTTGTGACTTGATACGGCAAGTGAAATAAGAAAAGTGAAATAAAGATAAGGAAAATTAAAAGGTAAATTAGACTTTTTAGACCATGCAATAGGATGGTAATGAGGATTCATAGGGGGGAGGTATGAATGAGGATTACCAATTTTTTGGTAATCATCATTACCATGGTAAACCCTATTACCATGCTAAAGAGCAACCAAACACTCTTCTCTAGGTAATGCAATCATGATTGCCATTACAGGCATGCAATGCGGTCGAACCAAACGGGCTCGAAGGCATTAAAAATTTTAATGATGTGGCTAAACACTTGGAACTTGAGGATGAGTAGTGCTTGGAGGCATACAAGTCCTCTGGTCATGCCTACTACATAGAGGGTGCAGGTCCTTCTAATGTAAAACCCGATTCCAAGAAGGGGAATAAACTCTAAAAGAATGGAAAGAAGGACAAGAATAAATTTGTAAAAGGCAAAAAGGAATTCAAGAATAAAGGAAAAAAGGGCGAGAAGAAGAAGAAAAATGACTTAAAGAAGGTCAAATGTTTTGCCTGCCAAAAGATGGGTCATTTCGCACGGGATTGCATTGAGCGAAATGAGAGTGAAAAGGTACTAGTGGATTATGTAAATTCACATGTTTCCTATGTTTCTAGCACTGTTTTCCTAATAGAGAATATATGTTCTTCTTGGAATTTGGACTCAGGTTCAACAGACCACGTGACAAGGGATCGAGGATCCTATATAGAATACTGTCGGTTGCCTGACAGATGTAAGTGGCTTTATGTAGGAAACAATACAAAGATTGAAGCTAAAGCCATTGGAACTTGCAAATTGACTTTGCATAGTGGAAAGGCTTTAATCCTTCAGATGTGCTTCATGCTCCTGACATCCGACGGAATTTAGTTTCTGTAAAATGTCTTGTAAATTATGGGTTTAATTTAAACTTTCATGATAAAGTTGCAGACATATTTTATAATTTTGTATTTTATGGTCTAGCTTTCCTTTCAAAGAAGTTCTTTGTAATGGATACTATTGATTATTATAATATTCATGATTGCTTTACTACTTCTTCTGATTCAACTCTTGCTATGGCTATTTGGCATGCTAGACTAGGGCATATTAATCAAAATAAAATGATTAAATTAGCAAAAGAAGGTTTGCTAGGATCCATATCCAATATGGAAATGTCCTTATGTGAAAGTTGTCTAGTAGGTAAGGCAACTAAAAAACCTTTTGATAAGGGAACCAAATCAGAACAACCATTGCAAATAATTCATTCTAATATTTGTGGTCCTATGAGTATGAGGACAAGGCATGGAGCTTGGTATTTTATCATTTTTATTCATGACTATTCACGATACGGTCATGTTTATTTGATCACACATAAGTCTGAGGCTCTTAAGTGCTTCAGACGATACGTAAATGAAGTTGAAAATCAAATGGACAATAAAGTTAAAGTGTTACGTACTGATCGAGGATGTGAATATTCGTCCGATCAATTTAAAGAGCTCTGTGAAGAAAAAGGGATAATTAGGCAGCTAACTATCCCTGGCACTCCACAACATAACGGAGTTGCTGAAAGAAGAAATAGAATGCTTCTAAACATGGTTAGGTTAATGATGGCACAAGCAAATCTACTAATTTCATATTGGGGTGATGCTTTAATGACTGCTACCTTCATATTTAATCATGTACCCTCAAAATCAGTTACTTTAACACCTTATGAGTTATGGACAAAACGCAAGCGGGATCTTAGTATCCTTAGGCCATGGGGGTTAGCTGCATAAATTCATGAAAATTATCATAAGTATGGCAAGTTAGGTCCTAGAGGAAAGAAATGTATCTTTATAAGGTACTCTGAACATTCCAAAGGATACGTCTTCATAGGTGAAAATGAAGATGGAACAGTGACTGAAATTGAATCTAGAAATGCTACATTTCTAGAAAATGAATTCCCTAATAGGGGAGACATTAACCGCACTGTATCTCTTTATGAGACAAAGGAACAAACAAGTATAGAACATGTTAGTATGCCTGAATCATCCCAAAATGTTGATCTAAGTGGGAGCTTAGAAAAGTCAACACAAAGACCTAGACAAAAGTAAAGACAAAGGCAAGAAGCTCCTACAAGAAAGAGTAACAGGGAAAGTATACCTAAAAGACGCTTCCAAATAGAAAGTAAAGCACTTATTGTTGCTCCTGATGGGGATAATGAACCATGTTCTGTACAAGAAGCCTTATCGAGTCCTGCTAAAGATGAATGGAAAAAGGCAATGGATGAAGAAATGAACTCAATGAGAAAGAATAAAGTTTGGGAATTGGTTAACCTACCAAAAAGGGTGAAAAGCCATTGGGAATAAGTGTGTTCTCAAAATTAAAAGAAAGGTGGATGGGTCAATTGATAAGTATAAGGCACGATTAGTTACAAAGGGGTATACACAGCAAAAAGGTATAGATTATGAAGATACCTTCTCACCTGTGGTACAAGTTAATTCTATAAGAATTATTCTAGCAATAGTAAACAGTTTAGACTTGGAATTACATCAAATGGATGTTAAAACTGCATTTCTAAACTGTGATCTAGATGAGGAAATCTATATGGAACAACCATTAGGTTTCATTAAAAATGGAAAAGAGAACAAAGTTTGTAAACTTAAAAGGTCTATTTATGGACTGAAGCAATCATCCAGATAGTGGTATTCGAGGTTTCATAAAGCAATAACCTCTTATGATTTTCAAATGATTGAAGAGGACCATTGTGTCAACATAAAACGGTTTGAGGGTAATTTTGTTATATTATCCTTATATGTAGATAATATACTATTAGCTAGAAATAATCTGAACTCAATTATAGCTATTAAAGAATGGCTTTCATCGAATTTTGAAATGAAAGACATAGGTGAAGCAGAGTATATACTTGGAGTTAAGATCCAAAGAGATCGTTCAAAAAGAATCCTATATCTTTCACAAGAAAATTACATTAAAAAGATTCTCGAACGATTCAACATGAGCAACTGCAATTCCTTGGATACCCCAGTGGCTTCTGGTGTAACCTTAAGCAATAAGATGAGTCCCAAAACTGAGTCTGATCAAAAGAAAATGATGAAAGTTCCCTATGCTGTGCTGTTGGTAGTTTAATGTACGCAATGATGTGTACAAGGCCAGATATCTGCTTTGTGCTAGGATTAGTAAGTAGGTTCCAGTCCAACCCAGGTGAGCGTCACTGGAAAGCAGTAAAAAGGATCATGAGATACTTAAAAAGCACCTCTGACTATGCACTATGCTACGATGGAAGCGATCTACGCCTGGTTGGATATTCCGATGCTGATTTAGGCTGAGATGAGGAAGAGCGAAAATCGACCTCAGGTTATACTTTCTTACTGAATAATGGCGCCATATGTTGGAGTAGCAAGAAGCAAACATGTATTGCTTTACATTCTATGAAAGCCGAGTTCGTAGCATGCACTGTAGCTGCACAAGAGGCATTATGGTTGAAGAGGTTCATTAAATATCTTGGGTTTGGCAATGAGAGTACCAATCCAGTATTAATGCATTGTGATAACACTACAACTAGGGGTGGAAACAGGCCAGGCCAGGCCAGGCTTGTGCCTTAATAGGCCTGGCCTATTAAGGCACAAGACGGCCTGAGCCTGGCCTGTGGCCTGTTGCAAGCTTTTTATTAGGCCTAAGCCTGGCCTGTACATAAGCCTGGCCTGGCCTGTGGCCTGTTAAGGAGGCCTGGATTTGTAAAAGATCCTAACAGGCCAAACAGGTCGACACCTAACAGGCCAAAACAGGCCGACACAAACAGGCCTAGTACTCACAGATTTTTTTTTCTGGATAGAAAACACCATTGCATGAATCAAAACTAGCAAATAACCAGAACACCATATGTACATAAGAGGGCTGTATTAAAATTTTACAAATCACATAATACATTGATTCATTAGAAGAAATTCTTATAAGAAAAGTCACACAAAAAAACCAGAAGCAAAAGCAAATAATGCATAACAATAATTGTTGCATGAATATCCTTGTTCTCCTAATCCTGGGAAGCCACTGCCAGAAGTTGTTATGAGAAGTCTTTCTGCTAGGCTCGAATTTGAGAAAAAGTTTGTTGAACTGTGTTGTGAAGCTGAAACCTGTGCATCCTTTACTTCCTTTGAGGATCTGAGGTTTATAAGAAGCCATTTTTACCTTAAGGGTATATAATTCTCTTACATGTTTTGACTAACAACACAGGGGGACAAATATTAAATAATTGAAGAGAAACAGACATATAGTTCAGAATCACAAAAGTGCAGAATCACCACCAGGGGACAAATAGTAATTTATTTAATTGTAGAGAAACAACACTGGGGACAAATAGTTCAGAATCACCACCGGCTTCAATATGCAAAGATGCCAAATTTCATGAAGAAGGGACAGAGGCAAATCTTAGATTTTTGACTGTTGATGAAAAGATTTTAATCACAAAAGTGCAAATTTGGTCTAGATCTAAGCATCTGCTGCCCATAAATAAATGTGAACATGTGAATAGATGATTGAATAATATGTTTGACATTCCTAAATCGAATTTGATGAAAGTTACTTCAATAATCTGTTTAATGATGGAAACATCCTTGGACAAGCACAATGAAAAGTAATGTTTTGTGTGCAACTTTAGTTGTTATTATTTTCTTCCAAATATTTACTTCTTTCTTAAAGTGAGTAATCAACATCTTATGAGAACCTTCTAAGAAATTAGAAAAGTATGTTCATTCTTTAAATTTCCTATGTTCCCTCATGGAAAAATGATAAATGATAACATACCTTAGAGTCATGCCCATTTGAAGCTAATGATTTTTCTCACCTTCACAAATAGACAACCAAAATTTCACTCTCAAAGGGAGATGACATTCACTAGGACTAAAACATAAAACAATCAAAATTTCATAATTTAATTAATCAAATAGACATCAGCAAGTAATTATGAATACAGGACAGTTGTTTAAGAAATTTTAACAAGGGAACAGAAGGGGAGGAAATAATTCAAAGCCAAAAGAGAATAAAGAATGAAAGAAAACAATATTTGACAAATTGACTAAGAGTGTTGTTGAATGCAGATGTGAACCACGACAACGAGCAATGATTCAGAAAAAAAATACAGCTTATGATTCATTGGATATGGTAATCTAACTCTATCTACTGTCTATTTATAATTTTGTGGCTGTTACCTAGCTGGTATGGTATGGAGGTGCCTAGAACTCACAATATGGTCCAGACTGAGGACAAACACAGACCATAGACAGACACAGACCCTTACAAAAGATTATCACATATATCATCTCTATTTTCTCCCATCAGTCAGTAGTTCTGGTTTAAAGGGGTAAAAGAATGCAAACTTTACAAACACACACAGGGCTGCATCTTCTAGACAGAATGGGCCAATTTATTGATAACATGCATAAGAATAAAAGCGTAGTAGGAGATAAAAAAACGACAGCATTCCCTAAACCGTGCATACCCTTCTCATCGGGGGATATACCCTTCTCATCGATAGCATTCCCTAAACCGTGCCAAGAAAAAAAAACCAACCACGAATTCTCATTTCTCAATTCCATTATCCATCTTTGATTCAACTAATTATAGTGACTTCAGAACGACAATGTTTACACTGCTTTTAAATCTGGAAAACAGTTTCAGTGTTGTGCAATGAGCTGTCCGGATGTTAGGAAGAAAAGATCATGCCAAAAGTAATAAAATGGTATGATATATTGTCATTATGATGAATGGAGGGGTAATGCTCATTGAATTTGAATTGAGGGTGCTTGAAAGATGATTAAGCTATTGTTGTAAACTTGGGAATTTTCATATTATAGGATGAAGGCATATATGAAGCTTGAATAAAGACAGGAAGAGGATGTAATGTTATATGAATATATATATATACACACACACACACACAGAGTTTCATGGAATACTATCATAACAGTATTGTGTCAAAGTGGGAGAATTAAGGATGCATGTGGGCTTTTTAATCAGATGCCAAACAGGGATGTGAAAATGTTTAACAAAATGCTAGCTATCGATGGGATATAACCTAACACAGGAACCTTTTATATATAAATTCTTACTTAGCTCATTTTCATTTTCATACAAGATTTTAGGACTCTTCAATATTACAAACATGGAAAGACAATAATGACGTCACAGCCAGCATAACGATACCAAAATCTCATAAATATAATGTCATAAGGATGACTGGAAAATCTACAATAAATGACAACACCAAGCAACTCTTTTAAACACTCACAAGCTAAGTCACACCGTTAACACAAGGATGCAGCGGAAAGATTTAAGAAGTATGCATGCTCTAAAGCTCTAAAGCTTTTTAATCTCGTCCCCTCCACTCCAGCATTCCCTAAACCATGCATACCCTTCTCATCGGAACAATCATCTTCCACAGGAAAAAGCAATTTGAACAAAAAAAATTTATACATATGATTCAACACATGTCCTGGGATTCACCACATTCCCCAAATTAAAAAGGGTTAACAAGAAAATGAAACAACCGAATCAATAATCAGAACAGAACATGGGACGAACTGAAACATGAACTAAAATAGAGCTTAAGCTTAACGAGCCTTGAATCAGAGAGTGAATCTTACCTAATGGCTGAACTAAAACAAAACGAATGTTCTTCGGTGCACTGAGAGTGAATCTTCGACGACGGATAGAGTAGTGTTGAGGGAAGAAATCATCGATGGAGAGAGGACGGATCTGACGAGGGTAGCCGACTTGTGGTCTGCTGGTGACTCACGGTGGAGCTACGGCCTACGGGAGTCGGGAGTTGGGAGGGAGAGGGAGTCACTCGCTGGGGTCGGGAGGCAGAGGGAGTTGCTCGCGGCTCGCGGGGGTCGGGACTCGGAAGGAAAAAAGAAAACTACATCAAACTTTGAACAGAAGCAATCTTGGAAAAATATAATTGATACCTAGTTAGTGATTTAAAACCATATGTATGTTCCTTCTAGAAAGTGACTTATAAGAGGGAACGGAGTATTATGTTGTCATCTTTTGTTCAACGATAGTACCAAACAAGAGAGTTGCAAAAGAAAAAGTTACTGACAAGTTGGACTGGGAGAGGAGGATCTGGAACATATAAAGTCAGTTCGTCATCCCACTCAGGATTCACATTCTGCTTCACAACTCTAGTCCGCACTTTCTGCATCATCACAGATATGCACACATCGCTAATCACTTGAAAGACTAGCAAAAACAAATTTTCAACTTTATCCCTATTTAATATATATTCCATCCTAAGAATACAAGGTTTACACAATAATAAATGAAGGATAAAATGGGACATACATGTGAAAATTTGGACTAAAAGCATTCTCTCCGGTTTATAAAACTAGGACGAGAGAGGATTACCTCGTTGCCCATTTGGAAGACAATATAAGGATCGCTACGGCCACGGACGACATCTCTGATAGCAAGATTGAGGCCTCTGTGGACATGAAGTTTGAGGAAACCCCACCAGGACTCCATTGATAACTCAATCTCCACTTCCCCAGATTTGACATTGTTGAGTCTGATGAACATGTTTTGAACAACTTTGCCATCTTTCCACACAATTTGGATGTCCTCTGCCAAACAGTTTTGGCGGTTCGGTTCGATTGTGGCGATGATATCTCCATCCGGCAGGCCTCCTGACATCCTCATCACAGCGTCGAGAAATGGATTAATGAAAAACTCGGACTCCCCCATTTTGTCACGAACTCTAAATTTGCGTTTGTTGTACACAAACTGCGAACACATTTCAGATCATGTTATTGCCAAAGCTCCCTTCAATTTAAGGCTGAAAATCATATACTCATATTCGAGTTATTACGTTTGTGTGTGTTAGGTTGTGGATTTGAGTTAATGTGGAAGTTTCTATATTAATAATAACTCCTCATAAACTTGAAGCCTAAAGTTGAGCAAAATTATGATGTACCCCACTTTTCATTGTCCATTTATTCTCTCCCGTTTTTGGCTTGATTCCCCGTTGCTACCACAACAACAACAAAGTCCTATCTTATTAGTTGGGGATTCTCCGTTCCTACTAGTTTGCATATTTTTGGGCTAACCAATTTTGATCATGTTATTGCCAAAGCTCCCCTGACACCAGCTGTGGCAGTGCCACTAACCAAAATTCATACTTCTGAAACAACTAACTTTGGTAAGTCCATAATCAGCTTAGACTAACCTCAAGGTTTCCTACAGCAATCAGCTTTTGTGTAAAAATCCTGCCAAACTACTAAAAATAGGGATCAAATTTTGATGAGCATAGCCTTCTCATCTCTAATTTGAACAGTCCATATTTAATTTAATCTAATTTTATATTTTAAATAAATTTTTTAATTAATATATGTAAAGTTTAAAATAAAAATTATTCTATAACTATCACTTCTCATAAATACAAATTCATCATTTAAAAAACATCATATTAAAAACTTTAAATTTTTACCTAAATTTCATCATAACGATCAGCACTAGATGCTTATGAGAACCCACTCAAAATGAGCATATTTGTAAAATCTCAAACCCTAAAACACCTACTTTAATAATTGACTCCTAATGCATCAGGTAAAAAAATGATTAAGTTCGAGTAGAGGATAAATCGAAGGTATATAAACTTAAATTAAGTCCATCCAAAGTAATTCAAGTTAAATATTTTGGTATAAAAGATAGTCCTCGATTATAAATTAATACAAAATTCTAAGGAAAAATTTCAAATAAATACCATTTGAATTTGGACAAACTCAAAAAGTATGTAAACGCATGGAAATAATAAATAAGTCTCAAGGGACTATTATAGAATTTTTAAATATTGTGTTTTTATAAAAATAACCCCTAAGTTTTTTATTTTAAAAAAAAGAAAGAACACCCTTGCAGCTGCTGGAGCTCCGGTGACAAGTTGAGCAATGGGATTGACAAATTGAGTAATAGGATTGACCACTTGAGTTCCGTAAACCCTATCCGACGTCGTTAACGAGTTGAATAAAGGCAATAATAACTTCAGTATAGCGATTGACAAATTGTGCTTCTGAGGTTATTAATGGCTACACTCAAATTGTCATTGCCTTTATTCAACTTGTCAACAATGATTAATAGGGCTTAAAGAGTTCAAGTAGTCAATCTAATTACTCAACTTGTCACCAGAGCTCTGACCGCTAGAGTCCCGCCGGCGGGGTGGTGCTGGCAGCCGGAGCTCCGGCACTGGCAAGGGTTTTTCCCTTTTTTGAAAAATTAAAACTTGAGGAGTATTTTGGTAAAAACACAATATTTCAAAATCCCAAATTAATCCCTTAAGACCTATTTATCATTTTCATATATTAACATATTTTTTGGGGTTTTCTAAGTTCAAATGGTATTTATTTAGAATTTTCCCATATTCTAATAATACGGTATGTATCGCAAAAATCAGAGAAAAATAAACATGAGATCACAAAAATCGAAAAATGAAAGAAGAAAAGAATAGATTGATGGTTAAAAAATTAATAAGAGAAATATCAAGGTGTATGATTAAGTCCTCTTAATGAAGATGGTGACTTACAAGTTGAAGTGGGAGGCGTGGATCATTCAGAGGGAAGGCCAACTTTTCATTCCACTCAGGATTCACATTGCTCCTTACCACTCCAGTCTTCCTTTTCTGCGTCAAATATTATACACAAAATTAAAATTATTTTACAAGGTTGTTTTTTTTATCTCGTTTATAATTCAACTTTAAAAAGCTAATTTAACACTATACAAATCAAATCCCAGCACTTGAATGTGATAAGCAAATCAAGATACCGTCAGAGCTAGAACGTCAGTTTTAAAAGTAAAAATTATTAGCAAGCTTATATCCTTTTCTGGCTAAAGTATTATTAATTTTAAATTAATGGAAACATTCGAGTTGCTGTTGAGAAGGGATCCATGTGTGGATGAAACTTATATTCTTAATTTTTATATACATATTTAAACTGCTCATTTCCAATTAAATTAGAACATGTGTAGTTTAGTTATCAAAAAAAAAAACATGCGTATTTTTTAAAATCCATAATTTACCTTCTGACTAATTTTTTAATAATATTTTAAATTTTGAAGAATTTAAAATTCACTCAGCCTATAAATTATGGGCTTGGCCCCGCAATTACTGAATTTAGATAACCTCTTATCCCGTATTTGTTCCGTTTGCCTTCTTTTCAACGAATTCATTATTACATCAATCTGACAGTGAAGCAATGGCGTTGGATTTAGGGAAAGTGCGTCTGGTCCACAAATTAATGTTTATATCGTCATTGATAGATATGTTGATATTTAATATCCAATAATACTTCGAAATAAATTATCTTCAGTAGGAGAATGTATGTACCTATTAAAAATCTGATAGTGAAATTCATATCCATTATTGTAGTTTGTAGAGTGCTCAATCTGATTGCTCTAATATATTCTTAATTTTTGGCGAGATGACAAAGAAGGACCACCAAAATAAATAGATAACACCGCTAGAATAATAACATTATGTGAATTACAATAATTTTTTCTTACAATTACTGTTCACCAGTATCCGACGTTCTTAGCACCGATTAATTCAATTGGTGTTAATCTAGGCCCATAATAAGGGAGACCTTGCTATCTTCAAATAATGATCGCAGCTGTATATTTAGAGGTTAAAAATCAGACCACTGGTTAAGTGGAAATATCCCACAACCACTTGATCCAAGCATTCGATCTGAATTACAATAATTTTTGGGAGAATGTAAAGAATTTTGTTCTCTAAACCAGGCATGAGAAATTTTGTGTGATTTTACGCCAATAAGGATTAGGTTGAATGGGGGTAAAAAACCTCTTTTTTTAAATAAGTCCTCAAAATTGGAGTCTTTTTGAGAAAAAATATCACCACGTTCGAGAGAGATTTCTCCTACCTCAGACATATAGTAGTATAATTTAGTGTAAGTGTGTTTGATTTGTCAATGTGCCACTAATGATAAGTTAGGGTATATTCACCTTTTTACAACTCCAATAAGTTGTCCACAAATCTCTTGAGGCGTCATATCAATTTAATGATTTTATGAAACTTGATGATGATAATTTGTCCTCCTTAAAAGCCCAGTGTAATTCTTTAATGTTCTAAATATATTTGAAATTTTAGGTTTGGTATCCATTTTTTCAAAAACAAAATAGGGGTTTTTTTTTTTTTTTTTTGGATTGAACGTGATTAGGTCACTTACAATCTAGAAAAATACCCGTACTTGTTTTCTTAAAAAAAAAAACAAATTGGCATTCAGCACAGGTTGTCAACGTAACTGGTGCCTCAAGCAAAATCTGTAATAGCATGTGTGATAAATTGTGAAATTTATTGTATTTTGAATGTTATACGTATTTTTTTATTTTTTTCTCTGGGTCATAAACCATTAAATAACCTACCTACAATCTAGAAAAAAATCCTTATTTTTTCTAAACTATCACCATAAAACATAACCAACGGATATTAATCTGATGCTGATCAAGTGAATACGATCAACATCAATAGCAGATTGCCAGTCTCTTCAATCCTCACCTTTAGTTACAGCCATGTTAACCAAGACAAATCACTAAAAACATTTAAACATAGTGAGTCGTAGAGCTCTAATGAAGCTGCAGTGTATACCTTTGTATTTATAATACATCTGGTTCTTAATATAAAATCTAGTTTAAAGTGTTATTTTATATTACAAATAAGATTTCATATTAAACATTGGAGGAACGTGTGAGGCGTCATTAAGGGTGTGTTTTGTTTGAGGGGAGAGGATGGAAGTTAAATTACAATTTTGGACGAGAGAAACCCAAAATTTACCTTTTTATTCTTTTAAATTTTGGATTCCCGCCCAAATTTATCCTCTCATTCCTTTAAAATTTTGGGTTCCCACCCAAAATTTAAATACCTTCAATCCAAAAAGGTAATTTAACCCCCTCCCCTTCACTCAAACCAAATACACCCTAAGTAGGAGGCACCAAACGCAATTGAAGTTCCACTTGACCAGACTCAACATCTTGGAGCCTAAGAACCAAGTTCTGAACAACTTGGCCATCTTTCCACTCAATTTGGCTCCTTTCCACGAGTTGGTTTTGCCGGTTCGGCCCTATGGTTCGGATGGTGGTTCCGTCAGGTAGCTCTTCCAACCCCATTTTCAAAGCTTCAACAACTGGATTGATGTCAAACTGTGCCTCCCCCATTTTGTCATCACCGCTGAATGTGTCTCTGTCATACACATGCTGCAATCACACACAAGACAACAATTATTGGAGTGTGTTGATTCATATTTTGATTGCAAGTTTTGGTATGTAATTATAAACGCAACACCACGATATACAAGTATCGTTTTGTTTCATACCACCCTTGTCCCTACTGGAATTCACCTCCAACCACTTCATCTAAATCAATGAGAGGTGGAGGAATCAATAAATTTGTTTGAAAATGAAAAAAAAAAAACCCAAATTTACCCTCATTTGAAAGCCATTGATTACATGTTGGGAAGGAAAAAAGAAAACTACATCAAACTTTGAACAGAAGCAATCTTGGAAAAATATAATTGATACCTAGTTAGTGACTTAAAACCATATGTATGTTCCTTCTAGAAAGTGACTTATAAGAGGGAACGGAGTATTATGTTGTCATCTTTTGTTCAACAATAGTACCAAACAAGAGAGTTGCAAAAGAAACAGTTACTGACAAGTTGGACTGGGAGAGGAGGATCTGGAACATATAAAGTCAGTTCGTCATCCCACTCAGGATTCACATTCTGCTTCACAACTCTAGTCCGCACTTTCTGCATCATCACAGATATGCACACATCGCTAATCACTTGAAAGACTAGCAAAAACAAATTTTCAACTTTATCCCTATTTAATATATATTCCATCCTAAGAATACAAGGTTTACACAACAATAAATGAAGGATAAAATGGGACATACATGTGAAAATTTGGACTAAAAGCATTCTCTCCGGCTTATAAAACTAGGACGAGAGAGGATTACCTGGTTGCCCATTTGGAAGACAATATAAGGATCGCTCCGGCCACGGACGACATCTCTGATAGCAAGATTGAGGCCTCTGTGGACATGAAGTTTGAGGAAACCCCACCAGGACTCCATTGATAACTCAATCCCCACTTCCCCAGATTTGACATTGTTGAGTCTGATGAACATGGTTTGAACAACTTTTCCATCTTTCCACACAATTTGGCTGTCCTCTGCCAAACAGTTTTGGCGGTTCGGTTCGATTGTGGCGATGATATCTCCATCCGGCAGGCCTCCTGACATCCTCATCACAGCGTCGAGAAATGGATTAATGAAAAACTCGGCCTCCCCCATTTTGTCACGAACTCTAAATTTGCGTTTGTTGTACACAAACTGCGAACACATTTCAGATCATGTTATTGCCAAAGCTCCCTTCAATTTAAGGCTGAAAATCATATACTCATATTCGAGTTATTACGTTTGTGTGTGTTAGGTTGTGGATTTGAGTTAATGTGGAAGTTTCTATATTAATAATAACTCCTCATAAACTTGAAGCCTAAAGTTGAGCAAAATTATGATGTACCCCACTTTTCATTGTCCATTTATTCTCTCCCGTTTTTGGCTTGATTCCCCGTTGCTACCACAACAACAACAAAGTCCTATCTTATTAGTTGGGGATTCTCCGTTCCTACTAGTTTGCATATTTTTGGACTAACCAATTTTGATCATGTTATTCCCAAAGCTCCCCTGACACCAGCTGTGGCAGTGCCACTAACCAAAATTCATGCTTCTGAAACAACTAACTTTGGTAAGTCCACAATCAGCTTAGACTAACCTCAAGGTTTCCTACAGCAATCAGCTTTTGTGTAAAAATCCTGCCAAACTACTAAAAATAGGGATCAAATTTTGAGAGCATAGCCTTCTCATCTCTAATTTGAACAGTCCATATTTAATTTAATCTAATTTTATATTTTAAATAAATTTTTTAATTAATATATGTAAAGTTTAAAATAAAAATAATTCTATAACTATCACTTCTCATAAATACAAATTCATCATTTAAAAAACATCATATTAAAAACTTTAAATTTTTACCTAAATTTCATCATAACGATCAGCACTAGATGCTTATGAGAACCCACTCAAAATGAGCATCTTTGTAAAATCTCAAACCCTAGAACACCTACTTTAATAATTGACTTCTAATGCATCAGGTAAAAAAATGATTAAGTTCGAGTAGAGGATAAATCGAAGGTATATAAACTTAAATTAAGTCCATCCAAAGTAATTTAAGTTAAATATTTTGGTATAAAAGATAGTCCTCGATTATAAATTAATACAAAATTTTAAGGAAAAATTCTAAATAAATACCATTTGAATTTGGAAAATCTCAAAAAGTCTGTAAACGCATGGAAATGATAAATAAGTCTCAAGGGACTATTATAGAATTTTGAAATATTGTGTTTTTATCAAAATAACCCCCAAGTTTTTTATTTTAAAAGAAAGAAACCGGTGACAAGTTGAGCAATGGGATTGACAAATTGAGTAATAGGATTGACTACTTGAGGTCCGTAAACCCTATCCGATGTCGTTAACGAGTTGAATAAAGGCATTAATAACTTCAGTATAGCGATTGACAAATTGTGCTTCTGAGGTTATTAATGGCTACTACTCAAGTTGTCATTGCCTTTATTCAACTTGTCAACAATGATTAATAGGGCTTAAAGAGTTCAAGTAGTCAATCTCATTACTCAATTTGTCACCAGAGCTCTGACCGCTAGAGTCCCGCCGGCAGGGTGGTGCTGGCGGCCGGAGCTTCGGCACTGGCAAGGGTTTTTCCCTTTTTTGAAAAATTAAAAATTGAGGAGTATTTTGGTAAAAGCACAATATTTCAAAATCCCAAATTAATCCCTTAAGACCTATTTATCATTTCCATATATTAACAGAATTTTTGGGGTTTTCTAAGTTCAAATGGTATTTATTTAGAATTTTCCCATATTCTAATACGGTATGTATCGCAAAAATCAGAGAAAAAGAAACATGAGATCACAAAAATCGAAAAATGAAAGAAGAAAAGAATAGATTGAGGGTTAAAAAATTAATAAGAGAAATATCAAGGTGTATGATTAAGTCCTCTTAATGAAGATGGTGACTTACAAGTTGAAGTGGGAGGCGTGGATCATTCAGAGGGAAGGCCAACTTTTCATTCCACTCAGGATTCACATTGCTGCTTACCACTCCAGTCTTCCTTTTCTGGGTCAAATATTATACACAAAATTAAAATTATTTTACAAGGTTGTTTTCTTATCTCATTTATAATTCAATTTTAAAAAGCTAATTTAACACTATACAAATCAAATCCCAGCACTTGAATGTGATAATCAAATCAAGATACCGTCAGAGCTAGAACGTCAGTTTTAAAAGTAAAAATTATTAGCAAGCTTATATCCTTTTCTGGCTAAAGTATTATTAATTTTAAATTAATGGAAACATTCGAGTTCCTGTTGAGAAGGGATCCATGTGTTATTTATGGATGAAACTTACATTCTTAATTTTTATATACATACTTAAGCTGCTCATTTCCAATCAAATTAGAACATGTGTAGTTTAGTTATCAAAAAAAATAATAATAACAAGCGTATTTTTTAAAATCCATAATTTACCTTCTGACTAATTTTTTAATAATATTTTAAATTTTGAAGAATTTAAAATTCACTTGACCTATAAACAAGTATAAAAGATTAAGGGTATGCTTGATTTCAGATTTTCAAAATTTATAAAATAAAAAAAAAATTAAGAGTTGGAGATTGTTGGTAGATGACTGGTTGAAAAACATGCTTAAAAATAGAAAATCTTGATCTCAGAAATTCTCTGACAGTTCTCACTTCTCAGATTGTTGTAATGAAAGAAATTTCGCTTTTGTTTTATTTTTTTATTAAATGAATTTACAAAATATTTTTATAAAAAGGAAACAAATTAAATAAACTCCCTGCCCTCCCTTATCAAGAAGATCGAAGAAGATTAAAAAAAAAATCAAAATTGAATTACCTGGTCGCCCATTTTGAAGACAGCATAAGCATTACAAGTTCGGTCATTTCTGATAGCAAGATCATAGCCTCCCTTTACATGAATTTGCAGGCGTTTCGTCAAGTACAACATTTCTTTGTTTATATTTCAACAACTAAAAGGAATGAAACAAAGCAAGTAGTACGGCGTTAAGGCTCCTGTAAGTAGGAGATCGCAGGTTTAGCGTGGTTGCTCAAGTACTCTGAATAACCTGGTCTGAATTGAGGTGACAATCAAGGAAAGTGGTGTTAAACTGTAGTTTCATCTTGTTTAATTATCAGATTTCTACAATTACATAACAAAAAGCACTCACTCACCTCAAAACCCAGAAGCTAAATTCCGCCAAAAATCTTGAAACTATTTTAGTCTCTGCAAAAACCAGCTTCTCCGTTCCCCAGGCACTGAGACAGTTTCTGACTGGCTACTGGCTTGGGTTTAAAAATAACTTCGTCTTTCTTTAATTGCCAACCGCCTTAAATGGTTATGGTTTTGTTGCTAGATATTATTAAAAAAGATCCGCCTTTTTTTTCGCATTTTTTTATATTTTACTTTCCGATCCCGTATAACAAAAAAAAAAAGAAGTAATTATCCCAATGAAAAATCTTAGGGCTTTAATTGATAAATTTAGAGGCGTTATTGATAACTTCAAGGATTTTTTTTTTTATGTTGTACTTGAATGTAATTCTTCTTTTTTTTTCATTATTTTCTTTTATATTTTAATTACCATGTATACGTTAGAAAAATAGATGCAACACTCTTTCACTTCTCAAGAAAAAAATACTGGTTTGGAGTACAATATTTTATAAACTTTATTTTATGTAACTTCAATTTGTAATCTTTAAACTACTATATTCAAGGATATGATTAATTGTTGGGGTTCGAATCTACTTTTTTGCATTTTATAAGGTTGAAGGGTAATTTTATTCTAGAAGTTTTCACCAAAGGGATAATTTTGTTGTGAAAATTTCCCGAAGTCAACTTTGCCACAGAAGTTTCAAAATTGAAGCAATTTTTCCTGATTGTTATCTCAATTAATTTTGATCATTAATTAATTAAAAATGTGGAGCTGACAGTCCATATGTCATCTACGTTATTTTTGTTAAGATCTAAATTTATCCTAGAAATCCATGAGTCATCTACTTCATTTTTTTTAAAAGTTTGATTTAACACTTTTAGGGAAAATTTGTACCTTAACAAAAATGACATGGATGATATATGGATTGTTAGCTCAGCATATTTAGTCAACTAACGGTTAAAATTAACTGAGATAATGGTTCGGGCAAAATTGCCCCTCGAAACACTTCCGAGGTAAAATTACTCCTTGGTGAAAACTTCTGGCGTAAAAATGACCCGTAACCCTATTTTATAATTGAATAAATTATATTAACCTTCTTTTTAAAACAAATATCACTCCCTTCAATCTCTAATATAAGAGTATTTCAGTTAATTTTAATCGTTAGTTGACTAAATATACCGAGCTAGCAATCCACATATCATCTACGCCATTTTTGTTAAGATGCAAATTTGTTCCAAAAGTCCATGTGTCATCTACTTCATTTTTTTTCAATGTTAGATTTAAAACTCTAGGGGCAAATTTACAATTTCACAAAAATGATATGGATGAGATATTGACTGCCAGCTAAGCATATTTAATCAACTACCAGTTAAAATTAACTGAGAAAACGGTTAGGGCAAAATTGCTTCATTTTTAAAACTTCAAGGGCAAAGTTGCCTCCCAAAAAACTTTCGGGGTAAAATTGCCCCTCGCTGAAAACTTCCGGCGCAAAATTGACCCTTAAGCATATTTTGTAATTGAATAAATGCTATTAACCTTCTTTTTAAAAAATATCACTCCCTTCAATCTCTAATATAAAAATTAGTTAAAGATTGGCTTTAGTACTAAATATAATATTTCAACCCCCTTTTTCCCTTATACTTATCTCTTTCCCTAAGTTTCACCTATTTTCTCTAGATGAAATAAATTGTCCCCGGTTCATAACTTACACATCATTAAAAGGGTAGTTGCAGCGCAAATAATTAAAGAGGATATTTCTGAGAAAACAATACACACTTTTTTAAATAACTAAATTAGCTAATTAAAAAGGGTACTCTAGAGAGTGTTTTATTAGGTGATATTTATAAGTTATTTTATTAAATTTTTTAAATGAATGTACGTTACCCTTTATTTATTATTTTGTAGAGTGCTATTTTCTTGAAAAATGCATATAGTAAATAAGGGTTAAAATTTAAGATAGAATTAATAATGTTTAAGGTTTTTCTTAATTCAACTAAAACATGTTGGAAGTGGCTTATACATTAAAAAAAGGATAAATTATACAAAAATCTCCTGAACTTTGTCAGTTGTATATAACCCCTGACATTTTAAAGTTTAAATTTAACCCCCTGACCTTCATTTTTTTAACCATGAACCCCTGCCGTTAAATGACCATTATCTTTTTAACAGAAATTGTCATTTCAGGTTATGAGGTGACACATAGCATCATGTGTAAATTATTAATTTTATAAAATCCTCCTGAACTTTGATTATTTACAAATAACCTCATGACATTTCAAAATTTAAATTTAATTTTCTTAAATTTTTTATTTTTAATATTAAACCACCTACTGTTACTTCCTATCATTTTAATAAATTTATTAAAGTTTTTACTATCATTTATTAATTAAAATCATTTTTTTATATGGAAAAAACTAGAAGAACAATACTTAGAAAAATACAAAATAAAAATTGAACCTCTAATTCAAAAAAAAATGCATTACTAATAAAAAAAAATTAATGAGGGCAAGAGCTATCCTCTAACAAAAATATAATCTTTAAACTATCAACACTTAATCATTCCAAGAATATATTTAACACAAATGATGACACTTTTATACTATCAATACTCAATTTACACAAGAAAATAAGCAAATGTTATACAAATTATGACATTTTATTTTTTATACTTTTTAAATATTATTCTTCTAGTTTTTTCCATACAAGAAAACTATTTTAATTGACAAATAATAGTAAAAAAAATTAATAAATTTATAAAAATGATTAAAGTCACAACATGTAGTTTATTTATTATAAATCAAAATTTTAAGGGAGTTAAAATTTAAATTTTAAAATTTCAAAAGGGTTATTTATAACACCCCAAATTTTATTCACCAAGAGTATATTGTGATTATTTTATATATTCAATAAAATGGTGAATACTTAAGGTCAAAAGAATTAAATATTGGAAATTGAAATGTGAATAGTCACTAGTACAAAAAATGTCTTTTAGACTGGTACATTTAGACCGGTTATAACAAATAAGCTCTAAAAGGTATAAGCGATGGCAGTTTTGTAATTATAAAAAACTTGTGAGACCGGTTTCCCCTAATATAAGGTCTAAAATATATTATTTAGACCGGTTTTCTTAAGAACTGGTCTAAAAAGATAAAAATAACTAAATATATATATATATATATATAAAGATAAAAATAACCAATATATATATATATATATGCAATACATTTTCTAGACCGATTCTACTGTAACAAGTCTAATATATTTTTCTGAATTAAAAAAATAAAATATATATTACTTTTTAGCCCGGTTGTCCCTCAGAACCGGACTAAAATACCAAACTTTTAGACCCGTTGTTATTAGTAACCGGTCTAAAAAGTTAAACAATAAAAAAATAAAATATTTCTTACTTTTAAGACCGGTTATTTGGGAAAAACGGTCCAAAATATTACCTTTTTTAGACTGGTTTTTGTCTGCAACCGGTCTAAAAGAGATACGTTTTAGAGTTCTCCATTCCATTCCTCACGCCCAATTCTTGCTCTCTAAGTCTCAATCCTCTCTTCCTCGCGCCCAATTCTCGCTCTCTAAGTCTCAAGCTACCCACCGTAATGTCTTCCCTCCGTCATCTCAATCTTTAGTAGCTCAACGACGTCCAAATTTGGTGAGCTCGACGGTGAGCGTTCTTCCTCTTTGGTCCAGATCTGGTGAGCTCGACGGTGAGCGTTCTTCCTCATTGGACCAGATCTGGTGAGCTCGAGTTTGAATTTGTTGATGATAGGAGTTGATTCCTTCCTGTTCTTTATTTGGGGATTTGGCTTGTTCGAATCTTTTATTTCAGGAACCCCTACTCTTATAGGGGATTTGTCGTTGGTGAATCTGGAGAGGGCGGTCACACTCACGATCCTCATTGACCTCTTCGTCAAGAACCACAGTTGCTTCAAGAAACCCAAGCCTAGGAAACGACCTCACCATGAAATCCATGATCTACGGCCACCACCAAAATCAACTGATTCGAGTGTCCGCTTGCTTCCTTGTGCAGAGCCAATGTCTCCAAAGCCTTCGACTTTGAAGCGGTTGCTGAGAAAAGTAGACGATAGGGCTATGTGTGAACAAAGCAAGTTCATGGTGACAAGATTTGGGTTTGTTCAATTGGTAATTTTCTGGGTTTGTTCAATTTGTAGTTTTGTTTCTCTTTTTTTTATTCGATTTCATACTCCCTGCTTTGCATTCTCTCTTGATTCAAAATTATGTTTTGTTGATTCAAAATCATATTTGTTGTTCTATGTTGCTTTGCTCTTTGCCAGAGGAAATGATAGTAAGCTATTCACTGGAGGAGGAGGTGATAATATTGATGGAGAGGTTTCTGGCTTTTTTTTTTTTTAAGAAAGCGTGATAAGGATGATGTGGCATTATGATGGCATAATTTTCTAAATGGAAGAATGGATGAGCCATCTCACCACATGTTGGTGTTTGTGTATTTAACGGAAGGGAACATTTGCCCCTTTTTTTACACTTCTGAGGTATATTTTGTGAATGGAATGGAATTTTATTTGATTTTGGTGTTTGGACAGAGGATGAACACCCATTCATGTATGAAGAGGAATCTAGGAAAGGACCAAAAAGTTGGGGGAAGCTGAAGCTAGAATGGAAAGTCTGTGACACTGGGAAATTGCAATCTCCTATTGATCTTCTAAATGAAAGGGTTCAAGTTCATCCAAACTTGGGCAAACTTAAGAGAGATTACAAACCAGCTCCTGCTACCCTCAAGAATAGGAGCCACGACATCAAGGTAAGTCCCATTTTGATTTCATTCATGCGTAATTCTTCTATCAAGAATAACTCTATTCGAGAATAGGGCATTTTTTTTTTTGGATTGGGATGATTTTAAAATCCTTAAAATCCAAAAAAAAAAAGCTCTATTTATTTTTTTTAAAAATGTCACTTTTTAAACCGGTTCTTAGAATAACTGGTCTTAAAAGTACTTTTAAGACCAGTTCCTAGAATAACCGATCTAAAAAGTAGACTTTTAAGACCGGTTATTAGAATAACTGGTCTTAAAAGTCTCAAAAAAAAAAGTTTTTAGATTGGTTTTTAAACAATTGGTCTAAATAGTCGGGACTTTTTAAACTTGTTCTTCTAGAAACTGGTTTAAAAAGGTGATTTTTAAAAGACCGGTTGCTTAACCGGTCTAAAAAGTAACAGACTTTTAAGACTGAATGTATCAAGACTGCATCCAAAACCGGTCTAAAATGTCATTTTTAACCGATCTAAAAAATATTTTTTCCAGCTGTGAGTGTTTTCAGTGAAATCCCCTGCGAGGCAGTGAGTTTGTCATGCAATTTTGGAAAATCTAATAATGAGCAAAAATTATGAAATTTAGAAGGTGAAAGTAGATCTCCTAAGCTTTAATTTGATAGTCATATGATTCAATTGAAGCTATGTATAAAAGGATATGAATTTTTGAAATTAACCTAGAAAATCTAGAAAGTCTCTGGAGCAGCGCTCAAAGAAAATGAAATATGGGAATGATATGCTTTCAGATAGCTAAAGTCCATATTTTTTCTTGAAACTAGACTCAATAAGGGTTCCATAGTCTTTGGAATAGCTCCAAAACGATGTCTACAAAATTAGTTATAAATTTTCAAAGATTGATGAAAATTGTGCCCAGATTTTTCTATTTGTGCGTAAATTGAAGAAATAAATTAATCTTCCTTTTTCTCTTAATTATTTTAGAAATTTAGGAATGAGGGAGGAGAAGACAAGTGTCAAAATCCAATGAAACCAAGTGTCAACACTACATGAAAGATGATGGAGATAATTGTTGTGTCGTAAGTTCTTACTTATGTCATAAGGTTAGGTAGCCAACTCTTATACCAATTGACTTGAGAAAAAGGATGAAGCCACTTCAATGAAAGTCCATTTGGTTTCTTAAGGACCCTTTATGCGTGATGGGCTAGGAGGAAAGGAGAAGAAATAGTTTAAATATAATGCCCAAGTTCAAATCATAGTTAGGGAGAAACTAAAAGGATAAAAGGGCATAAAGGTCATTGCACACAATAAATGAAGCAAGAGACATTTGATAATGCTTTCATACTCCCTTCAATAGCCATTGCACGTCCAAGTCATAGGAAAACAAGAGAGAAAAGAGAGCTTGAGAGTTCAAAAAGTAAGGAAGAGCAAGAGGAAGTTCAAAACAAAAAAACTAAGGTAAGTAAGTGTTGATTTAATGGTTTAGCTTCCTATTCTTGTGTAACACTTCCTCTAAAGTTCTCTTCTTCATGTATACATGTGTTTATCAAGTCAAGTCTCCAAGGAAGAGAAGGAGTTAAGGTGCCAAGATTTAAAGCAAAAGGGTAACTTCATGAACTTGCTCTCTTGTAGTTGTTGTTTTTGTTGTTGTTGATGTTTCTTGATTTTTCAAGTTTTATGGTTGGTTTGTGAACTTGAAAAGCATGAACCCTAAGGGTTTATGCTGCCTAAATTTCATTAAATCATAAACCATAAGTGTTTAAAGAGTTAAATAAGTGATTTGGAGTCAAAAGGAGAGAGATTTAAAAGTTGAATTTCAAAAAACTATTTTTCCTCTTCTTTAAAGTTTTTGGTCTATCCAGAAATGAGGGAAGAAAATGGATTTTCATGTTTTTTATGATTCCATTGGGTTCAGGAGCCAAAAATAGGTGGGGTTACAGTTGATCACTTTTTTAGCAAAAGGCTAGAAAAGCATAATTACGAAAACGCCCCTAAAACCCTAGTGTCACAAAGGGCACATCTTGTACCACTAGACCTAAGAGTCTTTGGCCCCTCTAAGAAACTAAATCAATCAAAGGGTAATTTTGAAAAGTTGCAAAAACATTTTTGACATTTAAACTAATTTTCTTAATATAAGGAAATCATCTACCAGACGGAGTATCGTTTTCTTTTGTATCTTACCAACTTTTGTTCAACAATGGTAAATTACAGAGTTGCAGGAGAACAGTTACTTACAAGTTGGACTGGGAGAGGAGGATCTGAAATACATAAAGTTAACTCTTCATTCCACTCAGGATTGAGACTCCTCTTCATTACTCGAGTCTTCAATTTCTGCATAATATCAGACTTTATAAACATACATTACTTCAATGCACAGCAAGGAACATTCATAATTAAATCTTAAAGCTAATCTAACACTATACAAAGCGCTCGAATGTTTTAACCAGATAGACTTTTTTGGGCTGAAAAGTTAAGCAGATGAACATACATGCACAAGAACAATCAGTATCCTCATCAACCAATAAAAGCACTGAGATAAAGCCATACCCAGAAAAAGACAGTGTTATGAGCACGAAGAGTCTAATGCCAATGTTAGATGTAGTCAACAATGGTGCCTTGCCGACAGGAAGCTAACGTAGAAAGTCTTAGAGTTAGGAACGGCGTGTCTAATTCATACGTGTAACTCTGTATATATATAGACCATATGTAACATTGAATAATACAACAAGATTTCACCTTCGTACATGGCATCAAAGCCAGTTTAGAACTCATCTGAAATTTCCGGCCAACCTCCATAATTTCCGGTGAGCTTTCTTTTGTATTCCGGTGAGGCTTCAGATCTTCAGTCACCACTACTCCATCTCACACACACACCAGCTTATTGGGTCCGCCGCCTCCAGACCGGTCCGATCCCCAAGTCCGATGGCCTTCCGACTGCACGTGACGTCTCATGCGCCTCCGCCATCTCCGCCGTGACAGTACACGTGCCGCGCATGTGGGTGTCTCCGGCCACCGTTTGTGACGTGGTTTGCAGCGCTCCGATCGACTGAACCTCCTCTTCCTCCTCCTGAAGTTTCGTGGCCATCCGACACCATTTGATTTTTTGCACTTTGCTCTTCGCATCCGATTTCAACATTCGTGAATTGCACTTTGTTACAAACTTCAGCATTTGAAGTCAGTATTTCTGTCCGTGGGCCCCCTTACCATTAATTGAGGTACTATAAAGATATATATATATTTCTTGGCTTCATATCTCTCTTTGCGGGTCCAGTGGGTTGCAACCTGTTTAAGTTAATCTAGCTTGATTTGTGGTGTATCGTGACTATTCCTACTCATTTGGTGATCTTGTGATTTTTTGTGCGAATTGTTCGTGTGCTACTATTCATTATGGCTGATTCTAAAAATTCCGATATGTTGCCTATGTCTGCGAGGATTATTGCTTCACAGTTAAATTGGACAAATTATAGTGATTGGAACAAAACTGTTAACGTTTATATTTTGGGGATTGCGATGGAAACCCATTTAACTGCGGATCCTCCTTCTGGTGATGAAACCAAACTTTTGACTTGGCAAAGAGCAGATGCTCAACTTCTGTTTCAAATTCGAAATTCTATTGAACAACGGATCCTGTCTTCTGTTAGCCATTGTAACACTGTCAAAGAAATTATGAACTATCTCGAGTTTATGTTTTCTAACAAAGGAAATATTACTCAGATTCATGAAGTCTGTAAAGGTTTTTATCGTTCCCAACAGCAAGACCGATCATTGAAAGATTTCTTCTTGGATTTCAAGAGGATGTATGAAGAAATGAAGGTTGTTATGTCTCCACAGGCAGATCTCTCAACTCATATCAAGAACTTGGAACTTCAGGCTATCATAAGTTTCCTTGAAGCTCTCAATCTGTCTTATGAGACTATTCATTCTCAGATTCTATCTAGTCAAGAGCTTCCTTCTCTTGAAGATGTTTTCTCCCACATTCTTCATGTTGAGAGCCTGATTCAATCTTCTGTTGATCCAACTGCAAGTACTCTAGCTGGGCGTGGTCCCTTTGATAACAGGAATTATGGGTACAGATAAAACAATCATCCTCCGACATTACCTTCTGGCAGTATTACCTGCAATTATTGCAAAGAACCTGGACATATTAAGAAAAATTGTCGAAAATTGCAAAATAAACAGCAGCATGATCAACAGCGTGGCCTTGCTCATATTGCCCAGACACCTGGTACCTCTGATTCTGGATTTTCTTCTGCAGGGGCCTTAGCCACAGGTAATTTATCCTCTGGTCTTACTACTGCTTCAACTAAGTGGGTCATTGATTCTGGTGCCACCGATCACATGACAGGTAATCATCACTTATTCTCTTCATATGCCCCCTATGCCAACCCTTCATCTATATTTGTCGCCAATGGTTCTCCCGTCCATGTTACTGGCTCCGGCACTGTTCAACCTACCGCATCCCTCTCATTATCTTCTGTTCTTAACATTCCTGATCTCACCTTTAACCTTTTATCTCCAAGTAAACTCACTCGTCATTTAAACTGTTTTATCTCACTCTTCCCTGACTATTGTTTAATTCATGATCTATCGACGAAGCAGATTATTGGTAGAGGCTATGAATCTGGTAGACATTACATCCTTGATGATCAGGTGCCACGTTCTGTTGCTTGTTCTGGTGGGTCGTCTCTCTTTGAAGTTCATTGTCGTTTAGGTCATATGTCGTTGTCCTCTCTCCGAAAATTGTATCCTCAGTTTTCTTCCGTGCCTACTTTAAATTGTGAGTCATATCAGTTTGCCAAATACCATCGTGTTCATTTGGCACCTCGCGTCAATAAATGGGCTGCGTCCCCCTTTGAGTTAGTACATTCTGATGTTTGGGGTCCTTGTTCAGTTCTGTCTCAAACTGGTTATCGTTATTTTGTCACTTTCGTTGATGATTTTTCCCGAACCACCTGGCTTTACTTAATGAAACAACGTTCTGAATTGTTTACTCATTTTCATCATTTCTGTGCTGAAATTCAAACCCAGTTTAATACACCTGTGAAAATCTTACGAAGTGATAATGCAAAAGAATATTTTTCCTCACCATTCACCGATTTCATGCAAAGTCATGGTATTCTTCACCAATCCTCTTGTGTTGATACCCCTGCTCAAAATGGTGTTGCTGAAAGAAAGAATCGACATCTCTTAGAAACTGCACGAGCTCTCATGTTTCATTCCTCTACCCCTAAATGTTTTTGGGTTGATGCTGTCTCTACGGCTTGTTTTCTCATCAATCGCATGCCTTCAGCTGTTCTTGGTGGGAATATTCCATATTCCGTTCTGTTTCCCACCTCTAAGCTATTTCCTGTCGATCCTAAAATCTTTGGCTGTGTTTGTTTTGTTCGAGATGTCCGTCCTAGTGTTAGCAAACTTGATCCCAAGTCCCTAAGATGTGTTTTTCTTGGCTATTCTAGAATTCAGAAAGGTTATCGGTGTTACTCTCTAGATCTCCATCGTTACCTTGTGTCTACCGATATTATGTTCCATGAGTCCTCTTTTTTCTTCAAGACTTTGTCCGTCTCTGAGTCTCTCTCTGTCATGGAGAATTCAGATGACATCCTGGTTTATCCTGTCCTTCTCTCACCAGTACAGGCTGCTGTTCCGAAACCTGACATCATCAATGATACTGATGTTCCTAATGATTCACCATCTCCACCTACTGCTTCGCCAATGGATTCTGTTGATGTCTCCCTCGTTCCTGCCTCTGCTTCCGCCGATCCTCCTATTGATGTTACTAAACCACTTGTACCTGATTCTATTGTTGATACTTCTGATGACCAACCCATTGCACTTCATAAAGGTACACGTCCACATTTCACTCCCAAATGATATGCTGACTGTATCTATCCTATCTCATCTTTTGTTTCTTATCGGTCTTTATCAACTGTTTCATCTTCTCTTGTGGCCATCCTTGATTCCATTTCCATACCTACTACCCTTCACCAAGCTCTATCTCACCCTGGTTGGCGTGCCGCCATGGAAGAAGAACTCTTGGCATTAGAAACAGCTGGTACCTGGACTCTTGTTGATCTCCCTCCTGGCAAGAAAGCCATTGGATGTAAATGGGTATTTGTTGTTAAGACTAAGGCTGATGGTTCCTTGGAACGACTGAAAGCTCGCCTTGTTGCCAAAGGATATGCCCAAACTTATGGTCTTGATTACTCAGAGACTTTCTCTCCTGTAGCCAAACTCACTTCAGTACGTCTTCTTGTTTCTTTAGCAGCAACTTATCATTGGGATCTGCATCAATTAGATGTCAAAAATGCTTTTCTAAATGGCGATCTTCTGGAAGAAGTTTATATTGAGCAACCACCTGGGTTCGTTGCTCAGGGGGAGAATAGGAAAGTGTGCTATCTACGGAAATCACTGTATAGTCTAAAGCAAAGTCCTCGAGCCTAGTTTGATAAATTCTGTAATGTGGTCAAGAAGTTTGGGTTACGTCAAAGCAAGTGTGATCACTCTGTGTTCTACCAATAATCTGACACAGGCATGATTCTTCTCGTAGTATATGTTGATGATATTGTGATTATAGGAAGTAATTGTTCTGGAATCTCAGAACTTAAAATTTTCCTGAACTCTCACTTCCAGACAAAAGATTTAGGATCATTAAAGTACTTCCTTGGTATTGAGGTTTTGAGAAGTAAGAAAGGTATTCTTTTAACTCAAAGAAAGTATGTTCTCGATCTCTTAAAGGAGACTGGAAAACTTGGAGCTGCACTAAGCAGCATCCCCATAATTCCAAATCCCTTTCTAGATCTTGATGCTAGTATGTTTAATGAGCTTCTTGATGATTTGAAGAAGAAGATTGATCCAGAGAAATTAAAGCCATTTCCATTTCCTGAGAGATATAGAAGACTTATTGGGAAACTGAATTATCTAACAGTAACTCGTTCTGATATAACCTTCTCAGTCAGTAGGCTCAGTCAATTCATGGCATCACCAACAGTGGCACAATGGGAAGCTTTAGAACATATCTTACATTATTTGAAAGGTTCTCCAGGTCTTGGTATTCTTTACACAGATTATGGGCACACTAAAGTCGAGTGTTTCTGTAATGCGGATCATGCAGGATCTAAAGCCACAAGACGATCCACTACTGGTTATTGTGTGTTTGTTGGTGGAAATTTGATATCTTGGAGAAGTAAGAAGCAATTAGTTGTGTCAAAATCAAGTGCAGAAGCAGAATACAGAGCCATGTCACAGTCAGTACAAGAAATTGTGTGGGTATTTTAACTCTTGAAGGAAATTGGCATTACCACGATATTGCCTGCAAAACTATGGTGTGACAATAAAGCAGCACTTCATATAGCATCAAATTCTGTGTTCCATGAACGAACAAAACATATTGAAATTGATTGTCATTTTATTCGTGATAAGATCAAAGAAAATATTGTATCTACATGACACATACGATCTGACGATCAATTGGCAGATCTTCTGACAAAAGCCTTAAATGGGACACGGGTTAAATATCTTTGTAACAAGTTGGGCATGATCAATATATATGCTCCAACTTGAGGAGGAGTGTTAGATGTAGTCAACAATGGTGCCTTGCCGACAGGAAGCTAACGTAGAAAGTCTTAGAGTTAGGAACGGCGTGTCTAATTCATACGTGCAACTCTGTATATATATAGACCATATGTAACATTGAATAATACAACAAGATTTCACCTTCGTACAGCCAAAAGACTAACATATTGGGAGGAGGACTCCTTGATCTTATAAACCCTACTTTTCTTGTGAGGCTCCTCTTTGATGTGGGACTTATAACAAATAGTCACATAATTCCATTAACTGAATCAAAATTGAATAACCTGCTTGCCCATTTGGAAGACAACACAAGGATCACTGCTTCTGGTGAAGGTATCTCTGGCAGCAAGATTCACACCTCTCTGGACTCGGATTCTGAGCAGACCCAACATGTTCTCCATTGATAATTGGACTCTACTTCCCCACATTTCACATTCTTCAGCCTAAGAAACATGTTCTGAACAACTTTGCCATCTTTCCACACGATGGGACTCTCCTCAGCCAGACATTTGCCAGTTCGGTTCGATTGTTACGATGATTGTTCCCTCCTGCACACCTTCTTCCACCAACTGCCGGGTCTCCACGGCTTCAAGAAATGCATTAATGTCAAACTCGGCCTCCCCCATTTTGTCATCAAAAAATGTGTCCTTGTCATACACAAACTGCAATTTGCAAGGCCATCGTGAATTATGTCAGATACTGGCTGGGAATGAAAATGCTTTAGTAACATACTAGATTGTGAATACAAGTTTCATTTTGTTCAATGGTAGTTCAAAACTAAAGAGAGTTACAGTACAGGATGAAGACTTGCAAGATGGACTGGGAGATATGGCTCTGAAATGGAAAAGGCCACATCTTCATTCCACTCAGGATTGATATTCTTCTCCACCACTCGAGTTTTCAGTTTCTGTGTGATATACAAGAACAAAACTTTACAACGTTTCCACCCAATTATCTCATTTTAATTCAATATCTTAAACAACAATGAGGTGACGTGATGCCCAAATGGATATGGTAGAGTGCTCATTAGTATATATGAAGCCAGTGGAGGTGACATGGATCTTTTAGGGTCTATTTGGTACAAGGGATTTGGAGAGAAAGGGAGGGGAAAGAAAATTTTTATAAGTTAGATTTAAAAAAATTAAAGAAATGGGGTTATAAAATTTTAATATAGAGAATATGTAAGATAAAAGAGTAAGAAAAACAAATTTAAAACTTTTAACCCCAATTTTCTTATTTTTTTAAATCCAACTCAAAAATTTTTTTCCTCTACCCACTTTCTCTCCCCTTCTCTCACACCAAACAAGCCCTAGATGATGAATCAATAAGTTTTTTTTTTTTTGCTAGACACATTATCTTTCAATAGAAATCAATCATGTTTTGATACTGTGGAGCACTAAACATGGGTGCTTAATCAATTAAGTCGAGTGAAAAAAATGTTGGTAAATAATGGGAAATCCATGTCGTAAAGCCCAACTAAATTTTATATCAATGAAATTAATTAAAATATTTATAATAGAAATGGTTAGTTTCTTTATCATTTTAAATTTTTAAATTCAAATTATGCTAATTCGGTTAGATATTTTATTATATCTTAATTACTTTCTATTGAGATCATTTCTAGATATTATGATACCTAATTTAAATAGAATATCTTCTTAGAGTGGCCTGCCTATAAGTTTGATTAGGCTCAAGGTTTAGGATTTTTTTTTTTAACTCCGTTAGTGTGTAGTTTCTTGGCAGAATGAAAGAAAAAGAATGTGTTGAGAATTGCTTATCAAGTCTGGTCATTATTTTATCAATTCTTGATAGCAAACCTGATTTAGAATTTTATAATTTCAAAATTCTTTTTCTTTCAACCTGATATAGGGAGTTCATAAATGTCATTTTTGAAGGCTTGCCATGATGATAAGAATAGAAAAGTGAGCAGCAAGAATAAAATTGGTATCTATTAGTTGGATTATGTTCTGTGGCCATTTTTCCCTTATTTCTGATTTTTGTGTTATTCCTGTTTTCCTGAGTTACTACCATTGTTCTTCCTACTCGTCATTACACTAGTAGTGGGTCATGGAAGCATTTTTCGCTGAATAAAAATAAAATAAAATTCCCAGAATCCCCGTCTCACTTCACTAAATAACAAAGTGAAGAAACATGTTATATATGCTTCACTTTTTTTCACCATCAAAAAGCTTGGATTCTTTCTGCCCTTACTATATCGTCCAATTTCAACACGCAAGAAAGAGTGTAACAACAGCTGGGATTGTTCAATCCATGAATACTAAGTTACTAACAAAGTATCAAGAGATATAATTAAGTGGAAGAAACAAACCCCATGAGACGATTTGAGAGATCAGAGACGAAAATCAGTGGCAAACTAACAAATTAAAGTCAAGAAGCTAAAGAAACCAAGTAGATTCACCACATAAACAGAGAAATCGGAAAGAGAAGAGAATAAAGAAGAATTGAGAAGTAACCTGGTTGCCCATTTTGAGGATAACGTAAGGATCGCTGCTTGTGGCGTCTCTGATGGCAAGATTCAAGCCTCGCTTGACGTGAACTATGAGACGCTTATCCATTCGCTTCACAGTCATCAATTGCTTTGTGTGTGCGCAACGTAACAGTATTTGCTTCTTCCGCCGCCTTTATAATACAGCTGAGCTACCCAACAAGATGAGCAATTGAGCTCAGACCAAGATTTTTTGGTCCTCCTCATAATGGCAAGTGTTTGAGCATGTTAGCCTCTTCTGATGAGTCCATTTGGTTTTTGTATTTTATATGGCAGACTTCGAAAGGTCAATCTCAGTCTATTAAATAATACTCTCTCTCCCGATTTTAATTATAAGATAAAATTGATCTTTTTTAAAAAATTAAATAAATAAATAAATTTATTTTAGAGTATTTTTATTTTTATTTTTTCTTCAAATTAATTAGTTTGACTAATAAATTAATATATAATCTAGAATACATAATATATGATATGATTAAATAACTTATTTAATTTTCTTAATCTCTTTAAAAAAAAATCAACTTTACCTTATATTTTGGATCGGAGGTAATAATTTTTTTTTGGGATCATGACGTCTACTAAATATTAATATAAAATATGAAAAATGAGAAGACATCATGTTTGTTGAAGACTTGACTTTTGTGTAAAATGAAGCCCGGTATGCAACTAATTGCAGAGTAAAATTGTACTATGCAGACTGAAGAGCACTAAGAACTTTTTACCACTTTGGATTTACCAGCATGGGCCCCGACAACCGACTAGTCCTGGCGCCCCCCCTTTTATAAGGCCCGATCGATTTTAACACCTCTTCGAGGAATCGCGAGGGAGAGAGCTTCCAACGGAAATTATTTCCACCTTCCATTCTCTGGGATCGAACCCAGGAATGGAGGGGTGGGGTGTAGATGCCTTTCCCATCTGTGCCAACCTCCGTTGGTAGAACTTTTCACCACTCACATGTCATATAGATTACTCAAATTGAGTTTTTAACTTTTATTTTTTTCATAAAATGTATTTTAATGTGTACATGTTCAAAACTTTTTATTATAACAAAAACTATCATGATGCACTTTTTGCCCAACTTATTTTATTAAGCCTAATTTCTTGTCCAATCTCAAAAGAAAAGGAATTCTCAATAAGCCAAGGGTTAAGTATGTATGTATGTTATTGATATCATTATGGAATAATCATTCTTGAGATATCTATAATTTTTTTCAATTTTTAATTTGGTATTTCTATATTTTTTCCTTATTAAATTTTTTAATTGTACTCGTTTAACACCATTAGCCTCTCTAACTTTGTCCGGCTAGCATTGTTAACTTTTGCATAGAAACTAATTGAGCTAACAAAATTAAATTAAAAGAAACTAGTATCTCATCAAGAATGGTTTTGCCTATTAATATCTATGCAATATTTTTAGGGAAAATTACCTGGTCAGTCTTTATAGTTTCATCCCATTTTGAATTAGGTCCTTCTAATTTTATTTCTTTTTATTGGATCCCCATACTTTATTATATTGATGTTGTAGGTCCTTCCGTTAATAAATCTTCAAAACACCAATGGTGGCGTGGATGACTCTAAGTGCCTGTTTGGTTCACAGAATCGAAGGTAACGTAACGGAATGGAATGGAATGTAATGTAATGTAATGATGATTACGTGAACTTACTTGGTCCGTCATTAACGAAAGATGATACATATGCATAGAAAAGTTTGATTAGATTATATCGAACATGAGAATATATAGTAATAATATAGTAAGAGACTAAATTACCCCTATCTACATATATATGTATAATGTACACATTAGGTTCATAGTAATATTTTCAGTTTGTGAACTGTTCACATTGGATTTATAGTAATTTTTAATATATAATAGTGAAAATATTATGCAATATACATATTGAGTTCATGTTAGTTTTTTAATATTTAATGGTGAGAATATTATTTAATGGGATATTTTAATATTTTTAATTATGGAATATATTTTTTTTAATTTTTTTAGTGGAGGAATATTTTTAAAATTTTATATTATTTGTTAATTGTTTTAATGTTTAATAACATTTATGGGTGGGCACTTTGGTCATGCTGAAGAAGAAACATGCAAAGATTCTAAAGTACTTCCCTTTGAAGTCGCGCTTACAAAGATTATTTATATCGTCCAAAACAGCGGAGCACATAAGGTGGCATGACGTTGATAAGAATGATAATAGTAAATTAAGACAACCCCGAGATGAGATGCCTGAAAAAAGTTTGACAACAACTTTCCAGCTTTCGCGGCTGACCCCAGAAATGTTCGATTTGCTTTGGCGACCGACGGTTTCAATCTATTTGGGAATCTTAGCATAAGTTACAATATTTGGCCGGTAGTCTTAGTTCCCTATAACTTACCCCCTAGATGTGTATGAAGCAAAGCTTATTCATTTTGTCTATGATCATTCCAGGAAAAAAGGTACCGGGTAATGACATCAGTGTGTATCTCCAACCGCTTATTGCATAATTGCTTGACCTGTGGAATGTCGGCATCGAGTCTGACGACGTTTACGGGAAGACATTGTTCAACTTGTGTGCAGCCTTGATGTAGACGATTAGTGACTTTCCTGGCCTTGGAACCTTATCCGGTTGGAATGTGCATCCTAAGTCGGCGTGTTCAGCTTGCAATTTTGACTCTGACGTAATGCGCCTTCCCCACAATTAGAAGTGATGCTTTATGGGGCATCAGAGGTTTCTCGATGGAAGACACAAGTTTAGATTGCAACGGAATCACTTCAATGGGAAACCAGAAAAAAGAAGCCCACCTTAGACTTTTTCTTGCACAGATATCTTACAGTAGCTTGTGTAATATCCCAATTTTTGATTAAGGGCAAATCATGATTATTGTGGATAATTATGAATTTAAATTGAATTATTATGTGTTTTATGGCAATATTAAATTAATATGTCATAATTACTGAAAAATTGGAATAATGGAAATATTGGCCATAAGTGGTAATTAATGGAGAAATTAATTACTAACTAAGAGAAAATGGAATGTTTGATTAAAATGGCTAATGGAGAGATTAAAGTAGCTAATTGGTGACTTAATTAGTGTGAGCCAATAGCAAGTTGACATGTGGCAAAAGTGTGAATGGTAAGTGATGAGGAGAAAAGTCAAATGGAGAGTATTTTAATCATTTTTCTCTCTCTTCTTCTCCTCTCTTTTTGCTAAAGTCATGGAGGGAGTATCATTATTTTATTCTTCACTCCTCCTCCCTCTCATCTCTCACGTCCTCTCTCTCCATCTCACCATCTCTCTCTCATTCTTGCTCTCTCTCTCTCTCGTCAGCCATGGAAGGGAAAAGGGAAGGGATAAAAGCTTGAAAAAGGTAAGGAAAATGATCCCTATTGCTCAAACTCCCTTCATTAAAGTTGATCCTTGAGTTAAGAGCAACATTTCTATGGTTGTAGTTTGTCCATTGGTTGTGGTTTGTGGCCACACGAAATTTTGGGAGGTGGTGAATCAAGAACTCCCTTTGAGAAAGTTGATAAGGTGAGTGAGACCTATCTATTTATCTATGTTTTATGCCAAATGGATTAACTTGGATTTTCTGGAATTCTTGGGCCATTTTTGAAAATGAGGGCCATTGAGAGTTTGGTATGTGTTTGGTATGGAATTTGTATATTTGGAATGCATTTTGGATAGATAGAATTGTTTGGGTTGGAAATTGTTAAGTTTGGAGAATTTGATATTTTAGTGTTTAATGTTACCCAAAACCAAAGCATGATAATGGAATAGGATTTTGGTGATTTTGACATTCCCATTGGATTCCTTGAGTGATTTGGTGTGGGAATGAGCTTGGTTATTGATTTTGGGTTCATTTGAATCACTTGGGGAAAGTTGGAAAGTTATCTGGTTTGAGCTCTGTTTTGTGCAGTAAGTTTGGACGAGCGTTTTGAGTGACCAAATGGTATTGGAAAATTATGAAACTTTCCAGTCGTAAATTTCACATCCCAAGATTCAAAATGGACATATATTTTGTGTCATTTCGTTTAGTATTCTGTGAGATATGGTTGTCCAAAGTTTGGGATTGAAACAGAACTCTGTTTTAGAGTAGTGTTTAGTTTTTGGTGATTCTGTATTTTTGTAGTGATTTCCAGTGATGCGCTATATTTTTCCTTGAAATAGGACTTATATACCTTTCATTTGGCTTTGGAATCACCTCGTTTCGATTTTTCTACAATTAGTTATGGTTTTTCAAAGTTCAGCCAAGAGTCAGGAAATTTCTTGGCCGCGGCCCACGGCCTTCTGACCATATTTTGGCCACGGCCCAAGGAAGGGTTGGCCGCTGTGTTCCAGCACTTTAAGTTTTTGAAAGGAGATCTCTAACCTATTGTTTCTCAACCTTTTAGGGCTTTTATTAGAGGTATTTGTGGCCTCTTAAGGGTCAATTATGATAACCAAAATTAAGTGTTTCGAGTTAAATAAGTCTTGAAATAGAATATAACTCTTCGTCCCTAATCATGATTCTAGGATTCGACATTTGCCCTAGGCGGTAGAGACCGGTGCCAGAGTACGCCCGGAAGGATCAAGGTAGTGACTCTTCTCTCATATTATGTATGATGTTTTGGCATGCATAACTTATTGTTGAATTTGTGAAATGTGTGCCATAGTCCATTACGGCGTGAGCAGGTCAGCGTGAACCGTGTAGGGATTGACGGTGGTCATCTCTAGGTCGGCCGTTGAACTGCCGTCGTAATCGACATGGATATTGTGAATCTGACCCGTGGGGCGGCGTTTATGAATCCAGCCGTGGGATGTGTGTATCTTGCCTGTATGGCTTATGTATGAAATGCATTATATGAATCCCAGCTGTGGTGAAATGTATTGTGTGGATTGTTGTGATGCAATACAACGTGAGCAATTCAGCGTGAGCAATCGTAAGGGATGACATGTGTCATACTAACCATTGCCATTGTAACTGCCGTTGTAGTTGCTTGTTGTGGTTAATGATTTGCTTACATGCATTATTATTGTATATTATATGATTGATTTGTTACTACGGGGATTCCTTAGAATCTCACTCTCCCAAAAACCATGTTTTAGACAGGGCAGAAGGATCAAAGGGAAAGCGGGCGACAAAGAGCGGATAAAGCTCTGATTTAGATGTATATTTTGGGTTATTGGTTATCATGTATATCTTTTAGATATTTTGGGAAACAATTATGTATATTGGGATTGGTAGTATAGTTTTGTGTAATCCCCAAGTTAAGGGTAATGAATTGTGGGCTTTGTGCTTTTGTAAATCCCTTATTTAATGAATGGAACCCGAGTGTGTCGGGAATTTGCTTTATACTCTGATATTTGTAAATGAAATCAACTTGTACAGGCCATTTAGTATTAAAATGTGAATATGAGACCGTCATGAATAAATTTTGTAAAAGTTTTTGTAAGCCATGATTTTGGGAAGTTTGATTTTGTTTAAGTCCCAAAATCATCTAAGGTCTCTAATTCTACATCAATTACGTGTTTATGAACTAAATCTCGGCCTTAATCTTGAAGGGGGTTACAGCTTGAGGATGTTGAGTTCAAATTCGGAAAAAGCGATGATGCAGAAAAAACAGTGTGAAAGACGGGCAGGACTTTTGTGCCTCAACAATGGAGGAAGATAAGTATTTTCTTCACTCTTCCATATTGAAATTCTAACTTACTTCGCCAAAGCTAGGGGTGGAAACAGGCCAGGCCAGACCAAGCTTTTGCCTTAACAGGCCTGGTCTGTTAAGGCATAAATTGGCCTGAGCCTGGCCTGTGGCCTGTTGAAGGCCAATTTTTAAGCCTGGGCCTGACTTGTTCACAGGCCTGGCCTGACCTGAAGCCTGTTAAGGAGGCTTGGATTTTTAAAATTTTTTAAGCAAATCAACAGGCCTACAGGTCACACTGCAAAACAGGCTAATAGGCCACAGGCCTAAAACAGGCCTCCTTAAACATGCCGAAAATAGGCTAAAACTTACATGCTCAGGCAAAATTATCCTTTAACCCTTATTTGATTTTTTTTAAAAATATTTTTACAGGCTTAGGCCGGTTTAACAGGCCTATCAATAGGCATTGGTCTGGCCTATTAAGCAAAACAGGTTTTTGTTTTGGCCTTGGCCTGGCCTTTTAGCCTGACAGGCCAGGCCTGAACAGGCCAATCACAGGCCAGGCTATAGGCCGCCTAGCCTGTTTCCACCCTTAGCCACAGCATTGAAAAAAATGTATGCGACATTGTGATATATACACTGCTTAACTGATAAATGTATATTTTATAATTAAGTAGGTATAGATTTTATGATATAATTGATTAAATTTATTGATATTTTATACCTATTTAATTATCTTTTACATATTTTCTTTCTTTTAATTAAGTTTAGGATAAAAGGAAATTTTGGCATAAAATCTACCCATATCTTATTTTATTTTGTAGGAGATAATATATATATATATATATATATATAAAAGAAAGTATCCAGGAAGAATAACAAAGGCCTGGCAGCAAAATTGAAGAGAAAAGGACGTGGACCCCACACGATTGAAAGAGGCTGATCCGAGAACTTGAATGTTTAGGGGATAACAACATATCCATGATGCAGAGATATTGAGCTGATTCTTAAATATCTATATATTATAATATAATATATATAATTGATATATTGAAGGGAAAAGATTTGGATAGAGCCGGAAAGCCCCGTGCACCTAGCCCAAGCAATATATATTAGGGGAGGAGACTAGCGAAAAAAGAGAAACATATCAGAACAGAAGGGAGCAGAAGTCGAGTGGAGATAAAGAGAAATAGAGGGAGTCTTTCACAGATTTGCTCTCTCTCTCTCTCTCTTATTCTTTTTCTTTATTTCATTATGGATTTTTTTCTAGCCATGTGTGGCTAATTTTCTTTTAGACCTAGGGAAACTATGAACTCACTAGTGAGCTAAATTTTATTTCTATGATTATTTAGTTATGATTTATGTTAATTTTGGTTACTTAATCTTGTTTTATTATATCTGTTTGATGATTGGCCACCATTAGATGTGAATTTGAGTATTAGAATTTACCTTGACGAACGGGATTTTAATTAGGCTCTGAGATTAAGTAATATGGGATTAAATTACAATTTAATTTGCGATTAGGATAGACATATACCTAATAGCCCCATATAATTGTTGAAGAGTGTGTTTGAATTATCTTGCCTCTTGAGTAATTTGGTTAGACATAACAATTATACTTAAGAGAGGGTTGTGAGTGGACCGACAGGCACTGATAACTATTTATACTCGAGATTAACAAAATTAACATTTGAGATTAACTAAGTAAATGGATTTGAGATTTGGGGCGCTAGTGAGGGATTAGTGACTCTAGGTTGTGTTTGATATTGATAGTTTTCTTTAATTAATTTCCTCTGAATGTACTCATAATTAGTTTCGTTTAACTTAAAATAAATTGAGATTTTAATATCTAAAAATTAATTGATTGATTCCTCGTGGGACGATACTCTATTTATCACTTTATTACTTTGCACGACCCGTATACTTGCGGAGCGCATCAAGTTTTTGGCGCCGTTGCCGGGTAATTAAGGCAACTAATTTTTAGTATTAGAGGACCTTTAGTATTTTAAGCTTAAGCAATTTTTTTTCTTTTTTTCTTTTCCAGTTTTATATTTGATCTTTGTCTCTTTATCTTTGCAGTGCTTTACATTATATGTCAGGGACAGCAAAGAAAACATCTAAGAAGACAAGGAAGGTTAGCGAACTTTTAGAGAGAACTCCACCTCAGCATTCAGATCACGAGGAAGAAGAAACCATAAGCAAAGAGATGGCTGAGGATGAAAATGATACATTGGGTGTCAATGATTTCCTAAGAAGGCAATCTCGAGGTTATCAGTCCGGAATCAAAGTACCTGCGTTTCAAGCCAACAATTTTGAAATCAAGCAAGCTATGCTTAAGATGCTTGAACTACAGGGTCAGTATGCAGGAAACAACATAGAAGATCCAAATCGGCATCTCATACAATTTCTTGATATTTGTGACTGTTTCAAACAGAATGGAGTTCCTAGTGATGTGATCCGTCTTCAACTTTTTCCATACTCTCTACAAGGAAAAGCCAAAGAATGGCTCAATGGTTTAGAAGAGGGTAGCATAACTTCTTGGGAGACATTGGAAGAGAAGTTCAGATCAAGATTCTTTCCACACAACAAGATGGTAGATGCAAGAGTTGCTCTTACTAACTTCTGCCAACAATTCGGTGAACATTTGTATGAAGCTTGGGAGAGATTTAAGTTGCTTGTCAGGCAGAGTCCAGGTCATAATCTAGAAAAATGGGTATTGCTTCAAATCTTCTGTACTCGTTTGACTCCTGAATCTAAATCTAAATTGAACGCCGTCACTAATGGGGGAATTACTAAGCAACCAGTAAATCATGTCTGGAAATGTTTAGATGACTTATCAGCTGACTTTATCCAGAACAACAATGAAAGAAGAGCAGTGAAGAAAGTTACTGAGGACCCGTCTTCATAGTTAATGGCAATGTTACATACTATCAACAAGAGGTTTGACCACCTAGAAGCTCAAGTAAACCAATCCAATGATGGACACATGAGAGTGAACGCTATCTATACACCTTGTGATTATTGTGGAGATAGCCATGCTAATGGATAATGCCTCATATCTCAACAGATAGAGCCAGTAAACTATGCAGGAAATTACCATGGTAATAATCAAGGTGATCCATACTCAAATAACTACAATTTTGGGTGGCGTAACAATCCTAGCTTCTCTTGGAAACATGGTGCCACTCTTAATCAAGCATCAACTTCTAATACAAAGCAAGTTTCACCTCCTGGCTTCTATCAATTGGAAAAAGAATCCATTCCTACTCAAGAACCCAAAACTAATCTAGAGGCAATGATATCTCAGCTCACAAGTTTTCAACTAAAGAATACTCAGGATCAAGCTGCTACTAATGCAAGATTAGAATCGTCTATCAAGAATCTTGAGACACAAATATGACAACTTGTAACTGCTGTGAATGCATTACAACAAAGAGAATTGTCGAGTAATACCATGCCTAATCCTCGTAGAGATGGAAAAGCGGAATGTAAAGCCATTGCCCTTAGAAGTGGTAAAGAATTACTTGAAGTGCAGCAGCCATCAATGAAGCCTTTAGGCTCTAATGATGAAGAAACTTCCAAGGTTCTTGTAGAAAATGATGAAGGGTCGACACAAAAGATTAAGGGATTAGATGAGGATATGGACTCCCAAATGAAGGAGATAAAGAAAAAGGCGACAACTACTGAGACTCCTACATGGAGACCACCTCTACCATTTCCTCAAAGATTTCAAAAGAAGGCATTTGATGAGCAATACAAGAAGTTTTTGGATATCTTCAAGCAATTACACATTAACATCCCATTGATAGAAGCTTTAGAGCAAATGCCTAAGTATGCTAAGTACTTAAAGGAGATGTTGAGTAAGAAGAAGCATTTTACGGAGTTTGCAACGGTAGCACTAACCAAAGAGATCACTAGTGTCATTAAGCCTAATGTTCCTTTAAAATGTAAAGATCCTAGTTCTTTCACTATTCCATGCTTGATTGGTGATAAATTTGAAGGTCGTGCATTGTGTGATTTGGGGTCTGCTGTGAATCTTATGCCCCTATCTCTTTTTAAGAAGCTTCAGCTAAGGGTAGCCAATCCTACAACTGTTACACTTAAGCTAGCTGATCAAAGTTTCTCTTATCCGTACGGTATCATTAATGATGTGCTGGTGAAAGTTGGCTCTTTTATATATCCTGCTGACTTCATTGTTCTTGACATGGAAGAGGATCAAGACATTCCACTAATTGTTTGGAGACCATTCCTAGCTACTGCAAGAGCATTAGTGGATGTCGAACAAGGAGAGATAATTCTACGACTTGGTGATGAGCAAGTCAAGTTTAAGAGGGATAAAGCAACAGAGTATCAAAATAAGTTTAAATAATGTGCAAGGGTTGTTGTGATGGATGACCTCAATTCAACTAAATTGGACTCATTTACCACTAAAGAGCCCTTTAAAACAACTATCGTTATTGAAAACAATATTGTGGAGAATGCTCATAGGCAAAGTAAGCAAGTTTTGAACATCTCTACATCCTTCTCTGCATTACATTGGCACTGCTTGTTTCAACCTCCATGACCTTCTGACATAGTCAGGCTGAAGACTATAAAACAAGCGCTTGTTGGGAGGCAACCCAAAAATTTGGTTTTCATTTATTATTTTTCTTTCTTTTTCTTTTCTTATTTTTATTCAGGTTTAAAGATAATCGCTCCTTTTGTGGCTGCAAATTCTTGCTCGTGCACTCTGTCCTCTCTCAAAATCTAGAACATCCTGCATGGTGCTAGACGAAGAACTCCACATCAGAATCAGAGACATAAACCAAGGGAGTACTAGTTCCTTTCCTTCTTTATTGATTTTTGCAACATTAAGGACAATGTTTGATTTAAGTGTGGGGGAGAGATATAATTTTTTTTGTGCTTGTCCTTATGCAATTGAAAAGAATTTTTCTTGACAAAAGTTGAAATTTTTGCATTGTTTAGGATTGACCTTAACTTTGAACCTTCCCCATCTTAAAAAGTGCTATTGAAAAAAAAATTAAAATAGAAAAGAATGTTTTAATTAAGCCTCTGAGCCTTGATTTTTTTGTATAAATCTTGAGATGGACTATGAGAAAAGGAAGTAGTTTGTAATATGATCAACAAATTATTAGTTTATGAATATTTTGCTACCTAATTTCTTTAGGAAATTAGATGATAACCTTTGCTGGCTAAGTAAGATTTTGTTTAAGAACATGACTCAAGTAAAAAAAAATACAAAGAATAAGAAACACAACTCCAATGGCTTTTCTAGACCTAACTTAGTAACCGGGGGCACTTCATCACCAATGTTGGCACTCGCGTCAAACAGTAAAGTCAAAGAGAGTTATGAGTTGGGCTAAAAGCCTCTTGAGGTATTTGTTGGAGTAACTGAGTAACCGGTGCTGCATCACCCATGTGCAGGGTCGCATCAAAAGGGGATCTACAATAACCCAAGATGATGAAAAAAGAAAAGAAAAGAAAAATAAATGAATCAATTTTCTACCTGAGGATCCTTAGTAAATTAAAAGAAAAGCTTGGTTAAGTGTGGGGGCATTTGAATTTTTCTGGAGGAGTTTAGTAGCGTAATATTCCTTTACTAATCTTATTGTTGCACTTATTACTTACCGATCCTTTGATCATAGGATATTAAGATATTATCACAATTGTTTAAGGCTATTGGCTTAATGACCATTCTTATAAGACATTAAACTGAATAGAATTTGATAGTATGATTTAAGTGTGGTGGTATGTTGCTCTCTGTTTAGGAATTTCATAAGTAACATGCTTTTTATTCAAATAATGATTTTCTTTCTTTTGCTTGAGGACAAGCAAATATTCAAGTGTGGGGGAATTTGATAAATGTATATTTTATAATTAAGTAGGTATAGATTTTATGATATAATTGATTAAATTTATTGATATTTTATACCTATTTAATTATCTTTTATATATTTTCTTTCTTTTAATTAAGTTTAGGATAAAAGGAAATTTTGGCATAAAATCTACCCATATCTTATTTTATTTTGTAGGAGATAATATATATATATATATATATATATATAAGAAAGTATCCAGGAAGAATAACAAAGGCCTGGCAGCAAAATTGAAGAAAAAAGGATGTGGACCCCACACGATTGAAGGAGGCTGATACGAGAACTTGAATGTTTAAGGGATAACAACATATCCATGATGCAGAGATATTGAGCTGATTCTTAAATATCTATATATTATAATATAATATATATAATTGATATATTGAAGGGAAAAGATTTGGATAGAGCCGGAAAGCCCCGTGCACCCAGCCCAAGCAATATATATTAGGGGAGGACACCAGCGAAAAAAGAGAAACATATCAGAACAGAAGGGAGCAGAAGTCGAGTGGAGATAAAGAGAAATAGAGGGAGTCTTTCACAGATTTACTCTCTCTCTTATTCTTTTTCTTTATTCTTTGAATCTGAATTTCTTTATTTCATTATGGATTTTATTCTAGCCATGTGTGGCTAATTTTCTTTTAGACCTAGGGAAACTATGAACTCACTAGTGAGCTAAATTTTATTTCTATGATTATTTAGTTATGATTTATGTTAATTTTGGTTACTTAATCTTGTTTTATTATGTCTGTTTGATGATTGGCCACCATTAGATGTGAATTTGAGTATTAGAATTTACCTTGACGAACGGGATTTTAATTAGGCTCTGAGATTAAGTAATATGGGATTAAATTACAATTTAATTTGCGATTAGGATAGACATATACCTAATAGCCCCATATAATTGTTGAAGAGTGTGTTTGAATTATCTTGCCTCTTGAGTAATTTGGTTAGACATAACAATTATACTTAAGAGAGGGTTGTGAGTGGACCGACAGGCACTTATAACTATTTATACTCGAGATTAACAAAATTAACATTTGAGATTAACTAAGTAAATGGATTTGAGATTTGGGGCGCTAGTGAGGGATTAGTGACTCTAGGTTGTGTTTGATATTGATAGTTTTCTTTAATTAATTTCCTCTGAATTTACTCATAATTAGTTTCGTTTAACTTAAAAGAAATTGAGATTTTAACATCTAAAAATTAATTGATTGATTCCTCGTGGGACGATACTCTATTTATCACTTTATTACTTGGCACGACCCGTATACTTGCGGAGCGCATCATTAACGAACCGGGAAAGTCAAAAGATCATCTTCAAGCGAGGAAATATTTATGTGCCATGGGAGTTCATAAAGATGCGTGGCCAGATGAGCATGACAAATTTCAGTCGGCAAAGTTCACCCTCAAAACCAAACAAGGAAGTCTACCTTGCGACGATGAAGAAAATAAAAGTTTTTGATAGGTATTCAAGTAACATTTCCTGATGTATGGATATGCAGGCTTGAAAGGTTGCTGGCCTAAAGAGTAGATGACTCACATGTCCTTACGTAACAATTACTCCCGCTGGCTATAAAGAATGCACTTCCTCCCAATGTGTCCATCGTTTGGGTGGAGCTTTGTTCTTTCTTTCGAAAGTTGTGTTCCAAGGTTTTGATCATTGAGGAGCTCGATCAGCTGCAATCCAAAATCATTCTGATACTTTGTAATTTGGAGATAATCTTTCCTCCGTCCTTTTTTACTGTGATAGTTCACCTTAAAGTCCACCTTGTTCATGAAATAGAGCTCGCTGGCCCAGTTCAATATCGATGAATGTATCATATTGAGAGGTACTCATTTTACATATGTTCGTCATTGTTAGTTCCTATGTTTGCTATTCGCCCTTTTCAGCATTTAGTATCATTTTTCCCTTCTTTACTTTATAGGTTTCTTGGGAAATTGAAATTTTATGTAGGGAATAAAGCATGGCCAAAAGGTTCTATAGCTGAAGGTTATATAAGGGATGACCACAACCCACACTCACTAGATTTCAAAGCTCTCACAATCAGCCCTCTTGACCATGCAAAAAGGTTTACAGCATACAATGTCAATGGTTTCAAGTTTTGCATGATTTCACGAGATCAAGGATTGCAAACGCAAAATTTGGGTGTTTACTGGACCTTTGGGACCTCAGAGGCGTCCCTTACTATGGAAAGCTTCTTAATGTCGTCAAACTTAAATACCAAGGTCGTTTCACCGTGACGTTGTTCAAGTGTTTGTGGGCAAATACCACTACTTCCTGAGGAATCATAACTGATGACTTAAGCATCACATCAATAAATTTCTCACGACCAATTCACACTAGTCATTTTGAAGATGATGAGCTGTATATTCTTACCTCTGAGGCACATCTGGTTGATTATGTCGAGAATGAAATCATTATTTTTATATAATAACTATTATCTACTAAAGTATTGAAATAATAAATTATTCAATATCATATTATAAAAATTGAGATACATAATTGTATCATTTTTTTAATTTCACAAAAACTTTGTAGCGGTTTTAAAGAACGACAACCGCTATAAATTTAAAAACAAAAAGGATTAAAATTACTAGCGCCAAATTTGAAATTTGATAGGATATTAGTAGCGGTTTGATAACCACTATTAAGTTTCCAAAATTTTAATTTTCTCATTATCTGCCACAAGGCCAATATTTAGTAGCGGTTTTATAACCACTATAAATATGTCAACATTTTCATATTTTCATTTCTTGCCAGAGGGTCTAATATTTAGTAGCGGTTTTGTAACCGCTCAAATATGAAAAAATTTTCATTTTTTCATTTCCCACCACAGGTTCTAATATTTATAGAGGTTATAAAACCGCTTTCAAAAAATGAAAACCCTATAAAATACTCTAGCGGTTTTATTAAACCTCTACTAATAAAGTAGCGGTTAAATCACGTGAGTAGCGGTAGTATATAACCGCTACAAAAATGTCTGCAACAATGAATTTAATAAGTTAACCACTACTAATGTCATTAGTAGCAGTGTAAACTGCTACAAATACACCTTTTTAACCATTACTTAACTGCATTTTTTTTTAGTGGATGTTGGATTTCAAGTTTTGACATATAAATTAAACTTGATGTTTAATGGAGGGGATATTAATTAAATAGCAGAATAAAATGGAAGAAATAGAGCTAATTAAAATGAATTAAGATTAGAGACTCGAATATCTGTAAATATTAACCCAGAAACTAAGCCGACAAGTTATAGGTGGTATCACATATAAGCCGAAGCATTTTTCAGTTTTTTGTTCTTGGAAAGTACTCCCTTCAATTGTTTTTATAAGTAACTTTTATTCTTATTACACAAAACTAACTGACGGTTAAGATTAGTTAAAAACAATAAATATGTCAAAAATATCATATTTCTTCTAAATATGCCCCTATTTATAAAAAGAGCATAGAAGAGAGAATGGGTAATAAATATGAGAAAGTATGAATGTAAAATATGATAGAAAATGAGTAATAAATGAGTAAATGAAAGAGAACTAATGGTGAGTGAGAGATAATTAATATAAATATGTGTATTTAATAGAAATAGAAAAAGAAAATGCAGTTTAAATTTTGAGACATAAAGAGAAAATTGCTTATAAAAATGATTAATCCCAAAAGAGAGAAAGTTGTTTATAAAATGAATAAGAGGGAGTGCTAAAGACATGTACCAAAAATCATGGCTTTTGGACAAAATATCTATGCAGACGACAATATTTGCGGTAGGCAAATTGTGAAATTTATACAGTAGCATATGTGATAAATTGTGAAATTTATTATAATTTTTAAGGGGGAATTACACTAAAATTATAAGGAAGACAAATTATTACAATCAGGACCTATGAAATTCATCGAATTGATATGAAGTTTCAAGGAAGTTGCGGAAGATTTATTAAAAATTGTAGCGTTAAGGTGCAAAAATGCACAAGAGCTTTTAGTAAAGGTGCAACCAGCACCAAATGCTTTTTTTTGGTGCAAAATTGCCCCCGTGGTTATAAAAATGGGGCAAAAGTCACAGATGAGAAATGTTGATCGTTAACTCCTCTTTGCTGACTAAATTTGCTGATGTGGCACGATTCAGGGCTGATGGCTGGGCATGATGATTAGGATTAATGAGAAAAACGCATGTAAAACGTGGCAAAACGCAGGGCAAGGAAACCATTGGGTAAAAAACGCAGCATGTGTATTGTGAAGCAAATGAAATCACAAAGTCACAAAGTTCGAAGGACTCAAGCACCTGCGGTGGAAAGCTTCGACGGAGGCAAAAATGGAAGCGCCTTTGTCAATCGTGAATGAATCGGAGGCAGACGACGGAGTACGAGAAGCGACGACGGAGTGCGAGCAGCGACGACTGAGTGGAGTCCGAGCAGCGACGAGGGCGATATCGAACGTGAGTTTAGGGCTTCGTTTTGGGGCAAATAATTGAGTAAAGAAGTCCTGGGTAAGTAGCAATTGGGACCCCTAATCTTTTATTTTTGTTAGATCCCAAGTTTTGATGATAACAAAAAGTCAATTGTGGGCAAAACTTGTTTTTAGAAGATTAAGAAGAGTTTACAAAGTTACCAAATGCATACTTGATGTGTTACTAATATCTGCTGTGAAATTGCACTTGAGTGCTCGAGCATGAAGTTTGCACTCGAGCATAGATCACCTCTGTGCTCGAGCATGTGTGAGAGAAAGCCAGAAAGTATGTACCTGAGAGGCATTCTCCCTTTGTATTCACTTGATCACTCGAGCAGAAGGTATGCACTCGAGCAGAGAAGTTATTCTCACTCGAGCACACATGCGAGTGAGGGCATGCGAGTGTTTGGCCGAGAGCAAGTAATGGCATGCTTCCTTTATTCACTCGAGCAGAGACATCAATGCTCGAGCATGAGCATTCTGTGCTCGAGCAAGGTACTGCGAGTACTTGGCCGAGAGTCATGAAGTTCAGAGAAGTGTAAGCGTGCTCGAGCACACCCATCTATGCTCGAGTAACACATCAATGCTTGCGAGTGAAAATTCTATCCCTCTCCAAATCTGTTGCGAGTGCTTATTCAAAAGGTATAATTCTTAAGAATATTCTTCTCACTCGAGCAGGAGTCTTTGTGCTCGAGTGAGGGCCCACATCACTCCCGAGTGAAAATTCTATCCCTCTGAAATTCTGATGCGAGTGATGGTTTTGAGAGCATATTCCTTGAGAATATGTGTCTCACTCGAGCAGAGGTAAGTGTGCTCGAGTGAGGGTCCATATCACTCGCGAGTACAAATTCTCACTCTTGTCAAAATGATATGCGAGTGATGACCCGAGAAGTCATTCCCTGTGTAAATTGCAAAGATCACTCGAGCAGAGGTTTTGTGCTCGAATAAGACCCCTCTTCACCCGCGAGTGAAGATTTTGTCTCTCTGAAAATTATGCAAGCACAACCCGATAACAGAGGCAAATGAAAGAAAATAGGAGATCACTCGAAGTGAGCCTTTCATGCTCGAGTGATGCCCTGTTTTACCACCGAAAATGCTAAGTATCACAACGTTCATTACAAATATGGTTTATTGTAATTAATTCATATCATCATTACTTTTTATCATTGTTTAATATTGTTTTGATTGTTTTAAAAGTATGATACAGGAATATGAACATTTGAATTGAACCACATGAGGAAAGTAATACAACGGCAGACAAGATGATTATAAACACGCTGGCACCTACCGCACTCAGATTATTCAAACATGCACATGTCTGCTAATACTTTCAAATGTCCCGCTCCACAAATGAAGAATTTCCAAACGGGCAAAAACTGGAGCAACTATACATAAACAGAGAATCAAGGAGAAACTAAAAAAACATAGCACATGCATTCATAAGCTCATACCAAGTTTCTGCTATTCATCATTTTTCTCTGTATACACATTGATCTTCAGTGTTCATTCATTTGCTCTGTAAGAGAGTCCTCATACAATTCAAAATTCTATGTGTATTTGATCTCAAGGTATTGGGACCTTGAGAGGATTGTTTTTTCTTACGAGAGAAGCTGTTGAGAGAATTCCTTGTTGTGTCTTCCACTCTTAAGCCTTATAAGATACAAGCAGAAGAGAATGTTGCTGCTCATAAGACTTACAGTGGTGTAAGCAGGAGAGAACGTTGCTGCTCATAAGTCTTGTATACATATGCAAGTGAGAAGAGTCATAGGTTATTTTTCTGCACGTAAGACTTGTCGTAAGGGGGAGAGAAATTTCTTGTTGAGAGAATATTTCTGCTCGTAGTCCGTTTAAGGACAATTGTTGTTTTGTGGCGTTCTGAGAGCCCATTGAATCTTGGAGATATAGTGAAAAGCTCAATAGGTCTTGATCTCTGAGGACTGGACATAGGCATTGTTGTTAGGCCGAACCAGTATAACTCTCTGTGTTCAAATCTTCTCTACTCTACTCTATCTACTATATTTACATATCACCACTTCAAGCGAAAAATTTATAACATCACCCAATTCACCCCCCTCTTGTGTGAAGCTTGCCTCTTACAGTTTTGATGTGTGTAAAGCATTTAGGGCTATGATTCAATTAAGTAATTGCACTGTATGCAGTGAAGATGGAATCGGGCAAGAAGAAAAAAGTGAGAATAGAAGAAGAGAGCATCGAAGGAAATGGTGACAAGTCAGTAACAAAAGCTTGTGAGGTTTATGAATTGGAAAAGAAGGGTTGGGAAGAGAGTAAGGCACGTTTAAGGGGGGCATAGCTCAGTGGTTGAGCAAGATGTCATTGACAATCTGGAAGTGTTAGATGATTTTGATGACATTGAATACTTGGGTGAGGATGGGGAAGATGGTTATGATAGTGGAATTTACAAAGGGAAACAAATGTTGACAAGTATGGAGGGAGATGACAGTAATGATAATAGGTTAGATGATGATAATGGTAGTGCTGGTGCATCCTATTTGGGGCAAAGTTCAGGTAGCGCTTCAGATGAGAGTGTGTTTGATGATTTCGAAATTGGGGAGTTGAGTGTAGACAGTGGGATTAGTGATGCTGATGAGGAATTAGAGCCTGAAATAGACCATGAGCCTACAAGGAGGTGACAGCTCTTCAAGAGGCTGAAGCCTCAAGTAGTAGGCCCTTTTTTACAGTGGGAATGACATACGGGGACAAAAAAAAGTTAAAGAGGGCTGTAGATAAGTATGCAATAAGTCGTGGAGTGAACTTAAAAATAGCAAGAAGTGATAAGAAGACCATAAAGTGATATGTGAAGATGGATGCCCATTTTCACTATATGCATCAACGTATGGGTTAAGTGTAGGGTTTCAAGTTAAGTCTTTATATGATGAGCATAATTGTGCTCGTGTGTATGACAACCCAAGAGCTTCAACCATGTGGTTGGCAGAGTACTTCAAGGAGAAAGTGCAAGAAGCGCCTAAATTCAAGACAACTGATATGAAGAAGGAGGTGCAGAGGGATTTAAAAGTGAATGTTAGTATACATAAATGTAAGAGAGCGAAGAGGTTAATCATGAAAGAGATGGAAGGTAGTTTCAAAGATGAATTTACCAACTTAGAAGCCTATTGCAATGAATTGAAAATATCAAACCCTGGTTCAGATGTAAGTGTTGAGTTGAGCACAGAAGCTTTAGAACATAGAAGAAGGGTTTTCAAAAGAATGTACTTATGTTTTAATGCTTCGAAGGTAAATTGAACTTCCACTTGTGTTTAAAGATTTCATTTGACAAATCTGTTTTTGCTAACAATAACAATCATGTACATTCTTTAATGGGTTTGTAGGTTGGGTGGAAAGGAGGATGTAGGCCTTTAATTGGGGTGGATGGGACATTCTTGAAAGGGGAATCAAGGGGAATTTTGCTTACAGCAGTGGGTTTCAATGGAAACGATTCATTGTATCCGCTTGCGTTTGGGTTGGTTGAAAAGGAAAATGAACTTCACTGGACTTGGTTCCTAGAATGGATTCGTAGCTCTCTAGATCTAGGTAATGGGGAGTATGTAACCCTCATGTCCGATATGCAAAAGGTAAATTGTTTGTGTTAGATAATCTTTTTCTTTGAATTCCCTGCACGATTAAGGTTTTGCTTTCTCAATCTTTTGTTACTTACAAATTGTTTGTGTTTGATAATATGTTTTGGTTTGTGTTAGATAAGATCTTTTGTTTCTGTGAATATATATATGGTCAGTGTTTGTGTTGCAGCACGTATTCACTGTGTTTGTGCCTATGATCCAGCACGTATAAGAGTGATTATACTTTCTTTTTTGGTCTGATGATTTTGATATTTAGTACTGATGTTATGAAATACTTAAAAAATTGCTTACACACCTTTAATAAAAAATTATCTCGTCGTGGCAGTAAAAAATATTAAAATTCTTACCAATTTATCTTTCAAACTATTTTTTAAATATTAATTTATACAAAATTTAATGACTTTATTGTGATTCTTTAGTCCGTGAGAATTAATAGTTAATGTTTTATAATAAAGATTAAAAGGAGGATTTATTACTTTTAACTATACTTGGGGATGTAGGAGACATTTTAGTCACTTTAACTTTCTAGAATGCTTATAGATTCAAATCCTTTCTGGTTGAAAAGGACATTAATGTTGTTCCTACAATTTGTTTATTTTCTGTATCTTTATTTTCTGTATCTTTATGTATCCTCACTTAGTCACTTTAACTACAAATTGTTTTATCACTCTCCCTTATCACAATTCATAAATAGCTTGCAATTTGTTGCATTGATTCTATTATATAGACATATCTCATTGTGTTGATTCTGTATTGTGACCTGTATTGTGTACTCTTATTTTTGTTCGTTTGTGTTAGGACTTGGTTAATGCTGTCAGTGAGGTACTACCAAGAGCTGAGCACAGACTTTGTGCACGGCATATTTATGCCAATTAAAGCAAGAAATGGAGAGGGAATGAGTTGAAGAAAAAAATTTTCTCTTGTGCTTGGAGTACTTTTGAGGAGGAGTTTAGAGACAATCTAAATGAACTTGGTTCATTGAGAAAAGAAGCTGCCGCAGATGCCATGACATATAATGTACATGCATGGGTAAGAGCCTATTTCTCTACTAGATGCAAGTCTTGGGTTGTGGACAACAACTTGAGTGAGTCTTTAAATGCGTGGATCGATGAGTATAGGTTTCTTCCAGTCATAAGAATATTTGATGGAATTAGACTTAGGATGATGACAAAATGGGCAGAGAGTGAGGTAAATGTTAGGAATTAGAGTGGAGGGTATAGTCCAAAGTGTATTGAGCTCTTTGAGGCTAATAGATATCTTGCAGTTAATTGTAGAGTATTCTTTAATGGGGATCAGGGATATGAGGTTGCTGAGGGGCAAAATAGACATACTGTTCAGCTGTCTAGGTCTATGTGTACATGTAGGGCATGGGATTTGACAGGAATCCCTTGTCAACATGCCATTTGCGCAATGTATCATGCTAAAATAGATCCAAAATCTCATATCTCACATTATTATCACAAGGACACCTATCTAGCTAGCTATAGAACTAAGCTACAACCTGTGAGGGGGAAAAAAATTTGGGACACAAAATCTTTTATGCCAATGCTGCCACCTCCAACTTCAAACTTACCTGGAAGGCCTCAAAAGAAGAGAAGAAGAACTGAGGAAGCAGACAGAAGAAGGAAGAAGTTTGCTCCTGGAAGTATGCCAACTCCATCCAATGCCCCTCAACCACAACAACAACGATTAACTAGGCGCGGTAAGATTCACAAATGTAGTGTGTGCAATAAAGAGGGACATAACAAATCCACTTGTCAAGAGGTAAGTCATTTGATCTTTTGATGCTCTGATCTTTTATTCTTACATTGCACAAAATATAAATTGGAAGAGGAAACTGTGATTTTAATTGACCATTTAATGTCTGTCCATTTGTATGTGACTATGGAAATATACATGATTAGTAGCAAAATGTTAGTTATTAATATTAGGTAGTAACTATGCAGTAGTGCTGAACGTGGATTTGGCTTTAGTAATCATTTGGCTTTAGTTGTTGGCTTCCCTCTAATTTTGTCACTTTGTCTTGGTGTGGCATTTAGGTGTCTAAGTGGGGCATAATTTGGTGCAACTGTTTTTCCAGTGTTTCAATGGATAATGTTTCAGTTTCAGTTGGCTAATGATTAGTAGGAAAATGCTTCTGTTGGTCATGATTCTGTTGCTTTTCTTTCAATTGTTAGTGCTTAGTTTAGCCATATAATAGACTTTTCATTGCTTTACCATGGTGGCTGAGTACTGTGGAGGTTTCAGTCTCTCTCTCTCTCTCTCAAACTTCTGCTTGCTCTTAGTATGTCTCTTGATTACTTGGAACAAATTTTATGTAGCCCGAACAATTTGGGAAACCCATGAGTCACACGAGTAGCTAAGACGGTCAAGTCAAGGCTTTGTTTGAAGCAATAGCGTGATGATGAATTTAAAAATGTCTATTATGTTTTTGTTCTGAAGTTTCTGCAAATATGAAAGAGAATGACAAAAAGCCAAGAATGTGTGTGTGTAAGAGTGTGAGAGAGCTTGTTATTTTGTCCACTTTCTCCTACTTGTTGCTAGCGTCTGAAGATCACATGAAAGTTAGATGCTTCTTTTACTTCAATAGTAGCAGAATCTTCAAAGCTTCAATTCACGTATACTTCTGCGTCAAATTTATAGTAGGACTTGATCGTTTTGTTTTTTTTTACCTTCTTCAGGGTGCTTCAGCCAGTAGACCTCCAAATAACACAAAAACCAAAAGTGGTCAGCCCCCACAACCATCCCAACCCACCCAGAGTTCTCAAACAGCACCTGTGCCCACTACTTCATCCCATCGAAAGTCAAAAGCAAATAGGTGCTCCTACATGTCACGGGCTCAATATGGGTTTGGTGTACTTCATGAAGAAAGCACTGGCCGCACTGTCTACAATGTCAGTTTATCCTTACATGCAACTATGACTCTCTTGCTTATTTTTGTATCCTTACTGTTTACAATATGAAGAAAGGCTATCTTTATATTTTTGTTTCCTTCTCATTTTGCAGCCAGGCCTCTCATCTGAGGTGGTGCTTGAAGAAGGGACAGCAGAAGAATATATGCATCATTATGAAGACCCACAAACAAAATTCCCTATTCCCAATGAAAAGGAATTGAGAATGTCAAGGGCTGCAACCTCTAGTGCATCAGAAGGTTCGAGGTTGATTCAATTTGAGCCTCAAGCGACAGACTTACCATTTCAACCACGCGGTTTACAATGGTTGGGCCAACCATGTGTCACAACAAGACAACTCTTGGCACAGAGACAGAGTGAAATTCAAAAGACCAAAGACAAATCAAAGAAGACATATATATAGTTTTTTATGTTTTCTTGGTACTTGTAAATGTCATATTTTGAGTACATGTCTGGGTGAAACTCAAACACCTTTTGTTAATATGTATGTTGGTGAGTCTTTAACATCACATATGCCACTGGCCCAGGTTTATGCCACTGGATTTATTCCCTTTTGTTAACATGTACATGCCACTGGCCCAGGTTTATGCCACTGGATTTATTCCCTTTTGTTAACATGTACATGCCGATTAACCAGGTTTATGCCACTGGATTTATTCCCTTTTGTTAACATATTCTGGTTTCATTGTTATATGCTTCCTCTTTCTCCTGTGTTTGCATTTATACATTATATATAATGGTCAATTTTCTTTGTTTTGCTTTGAACAGCCATATCCTTATACAATATAACACGTAATCTAATTCTGATTCTGCATTTAACATTTATATCCAAAAAGAAAGAAAGGTATTTTTCCTTCCCCTACTAACATTACAATTTAAAAGAGTTTTTATAATACATTACATAATACATTCAACCTTACTTAGTAATTTTCTGTCTTTTTTCACATTCAATCACAACTCACTCTATACAATGGGCTTACAAGGTAAAACCAACCACACCCAAGTGATAATCAATATAACCATTGCAATTTTGAACTTCATCTTTGTTCTCCGTAGGTCTCTTTCTCTATTCCCATATGAGGCTTTCAACTTGGTCACCTCACCATGGATTGAAACAAGCTCTTCATATAACTTCTCAGCATCTCTCCCTCTTTGAAGTTGTCTTCTTTCATCATATAGCTTGTCTATGTCATTCAGTAAATCTTTTATCACTTCATTTGCCCTTTCCCCAAATTCACCATCGTGCCAGGCAAAAAAACCACAACCCCCATCATGTTAACAAGCAATATCATATCAGTGATGGGAACTTTGTGTTCCAAATAACTGCACAACTAACAGAAGCAGTAATATATATTGGCAAAGTACTTGTCGGATCCTAATTTACTTACTCTCATTCTCCCACACCAATCACTTCATTATATTGGCGATACCAAATCACATATCCACTGACTTAAGTGCCTCAGCTATTTTCCCACGATTTTTTGGAAAAAATTAATTTTAATTAAAGTTAGAAGGGGGAAAGCTACTCTAAAGAAAAACATAATCACATTCTTCTCATTGCAAAGAACTGACAAGGAAGCTGCGTGCCATTACATCCAATGCCAATATATGATTATAAATTAGACAATGCCACGCCTTGCTTTATTTATTTGCTACAACATTCTTCCGGTTTGGTCAGTAACGATTTAATTATGATTAAGATCATGGGGATGCCTTCTAAAACTCCATTATCCAACACCAAATTAATCAATTTGATTGCTGGATTTTGGCACCACAAACGCAACGTACCACAAACGCAACGTACTCACCTGGTAGTAATTCCAGCAGCCATAGAATCGCCTGCCTGGGTTTCCTTTAGTCCACGACGTCCACCGTGGAGCAACAAAGCCGTGATGGCACAGTCTCGTCGGACCCTCATAATCCTCCTCGCGACTCGGCTGCCTCATCAAAACAACCCTTCTTCTGCTTCTCCCCGTTGTCGAAGTTGAAGATGCTGCCATTCTGTCGCCGTCGGCCGTCGGAACTGATTTCGCAACCCTCTCTCTCGGATTCGTTCAAGATTGTTGCTCGCGCTTGGAATTTTGCCTCCGTTGAACCTATCCGACCGTGGTGTTCAGATGACTTTCCTTACCTAAATATCCAATGGTTTCCTTGCCCTGCGTTTTGCCACATTTTTACATGTGTTTTTCTCATTAATCCCAATCATCATGCCCAGTCATCAGCCCTGAACCGTGCCACATCAGCAAATTTAGTCAGCAAAGAGGAGTTAACGGTCAACATTTCTCATCTGTGACTTTTGCCCCATTTTTATAACCACGGGGGCAATTTTGCACCAAAAAAAAGCATTTGGTGCTAGTTGCACCTTTACTAAAAGCTCTTGTGCATTTTTGCACCTTAACCCAAGAAAATTGTAAAAAGATAAGTTTACCATTATTTATTATTAGCGACACATTTACTTGTCATTAGTGACACTGTAACTTATGCCCATATTTGTCAATTATGACATTCAGACTTCATTAGTGACACGTCAACTTGTTAATTAAGATGACTTGACTTTTCAGTTGTGGCATCTTGACTTATCAATGTGTCACTAATAACAAATCAGGGTAAACTCACATTTTCACAACTCCAATAAGTTGTCCACAAGTCTTTTGAGACTTCATATCAATTTAATAATTTTATGAGACATGATGATGATAATTTGTCCTCCTTAAAAGCTCAGTGTAATTCTTTAATGTTCTAAATATATTTGAAATTTTAGGTTTGGTGCCCATTTTTGCAAAAACAAATAGCGGTAATTTTTTTTTTTGGATTGAACGTGATTAGGTCCCCTGCAATCTAGAAAAATACCCCTATTTGTTTTCTTTAAAAAAAAACAAATTGGCATTCACCACAGGTTGTCAACATAACGGGTGCCTCAAGTAAAATCTATAATAGCATGTGTGATATAAATTGTGAAATTTATTGTATTTTGAATGTTGTACGTATTTTTAATATTTTGTAAAATATGATAGAATATGAGTAATAAATGAGAGAAAAAAATCCTTATTTTCTAAATTACCACCATAAAACATAACCAACGAATATTAATCTGATGCTGATCAAGTGAATACAATCAACATAAACAGCAGATTGCCAGTCTCTTCAATCCTGGCCTTTAGCTACAGCCATGTTAAGCAAGACAAATCACTAAACACACTTAAAACATAGTGAGCCGTAGAGCTCTAATGAAGCAGCGGTGTATGCCTTTGTATTTACAATACATCTTATTCTTAATATAAGATCTAGTTTAAAGTGCAATTTTATACTACAAACAAGATTTCATATTAAAGATTGGAAGAACGTGTGAGGCATCATTAAGGGTGTGTTTGGTTTGAGGGAAGGGGAGGAGGGTAAGGGTGGTAAATTACCTTTTTGAGTAAGTCCCCTCCAAAATTTACCCTAAATCCTTTAATGAAAAGGTAAATTTTGGAAGGGACCTACCCAAAAAGGTAATTTAACCCCCATTTCCCCCTCCCCTACCCTCAAACCAAACACACCCTAAGCGGGGGATTTGGATCCTCTCCTTTTCTCTTCCCATTCACTCTCATTCTTTTCTCTCAAAATGCACTGTTTTGATGCAAAATACACAATCTCCTAACTTTTTTTTTTTTGAAAAACAACATTAACCATCTTGAAGTATTTTTTAAGCACCAGTCAGTACTCTGCAATATTTTTTCAGTATTATCCAGTATCATGAAATAATTTTTTAGGGTCTTAAAAAAATATTTTATGGAACTGACTGGTACTGAAAAATACTTTAGGAAGGTTAATGTTGTTTTTCAAAAAAAAAAGTGAGGAGCTTGTATATTTTACACCAAAACAGTATATCTTGAGAGAAAAGGACGGGAGCGAATGGAAAGAGAGAAGGAGAGGATCCAAATCCCTAAGTGGGAGGCTCCAAACGCAATTGAAGTTCCACTTTACCAGACTCAACATCTTGGAGCCTTAGAACCATGTTCTGAACAACTTGGCCATCTTTCCACTCAATTTGGTTCCTTTCCACGAGTTGGTTTTGCCGGTTCGGCCCTATGGTTCGGATGGTGGTTCCATCAGGTAGCCCTTCCAACCCCATTTTCAAAGCTTCAACAACTGGATTGATGTCAAACTGTGCCTCCCCCATTTTGTCATCACTGCTGAATGTGTCTCTGTCATACACATACTGCAATCACACACAAGACAACAATTATTGGAGCGTGTTGATTCATATTTTGATTGCAAGTTTTGGCATGTAATTATAAACGCAACACCACCATATACAAGTATTGCTTTGTTTCATACCACCCTCGTCCCTACTGTAAGTCACCTCCAACCACTTCATCTAAATCATTGAGAGGTGGTGGAATCAATAAATTTGTTTGAAAATGAAAAAAAAAAAACCCAAATTTACCCTCATTTAAAAGCCATTGATTACATGTTGGGAAAGATAAAAGGAAACTACATCAAACTTTGAACAGAAGCAATCTTGGAAAAATATAATTGATACCTAGTTAGCGACTTAAAACCATATGTATGTTCCTTCTAGAAAGTGACTTATAAGAGGGAACGGAGTAGTATGTTGTCATCTTTTATTCAACGATAGTACCAAACAAGAGAGTTGCAAAAGAAACAGTTACTGACAAGTCGGACTGGGAGAGGAGGATCTGGAATATATAAAGTCAGTTCGTCATCCCACTCAGGATTCACATTCTGCTTCACAACTCTAGTGCGCACTTTCTGCTTCATCACAGATATGCACACATCGCTAATCACTTGAAAGACTAGCAAAAACAAATTTTCACAAGAATACAAGGTTTACACAATAACAAATGAAGGGTAAAATGGGACATGCATGTGAAAAGTCGGACTAAAAGCATTCTCTCCGGCATATAAAAATAGGACGAGAGAGGAGTACCTGGTTGCCCATTTTGAAGACAACATAAGGATCGCTGCGGCGGCGGACGACATCTCTGATAGCAAGATTGAGGCCTCTGTGGACATGAATTTTGAGCAAACCCCACCAGGACTCCATTGATAACTGAATCTCCACTTCCCCAGATTTGACATTGTTGAGTCTGATGAACATGTTTTGAACAACTTTGCCATCTTTCCACACAATTTGGTTGTCCTCTGCCAAACAGTTTTGGCAGTTCGGTTCGATTGTTGTGATGATATCTCCATCCTGCAGGCCTCCTGGCATCCTCAACACATTGTCGAGAAATGGATTAATGAAAAACTCAGCCTCCCCCATTTCTCACGAACTCTAAATTTGCCTTTGTTGTACACAAACTGCAAACACATTTCAGATCATGTTATTGCCAAAGCTCCCTTCAATTTAAGGCTGAAAATCATATACTCATATTCGAGTTATTACGTTTGTACGTGTTAGGTTGTGGATTTGAGTTAATGTGGAAGTTTCTATATTAATAATAACTACTCATAAACTTGAAGCCTAAAGTTTTGAGCAAAATTATGATGTACCCCACTTTTCATTGTCCATTTATTCTCTCCCGTTTTTGGCTTGATTCCCCGTTCCTACCACAACAACAACAAAGTCCTATTTCATTAGTTGGGGATTCTCCGTTCCTACTAGTTTGCATATTTTTTGACTAACTAATTTTGATCATGTTATTGCCAAAGCTCCCCTGACACCAGCTGTGGCAGTGCCACTAACCAAAATTCATGCTTCTGAAACAACTAACTTTGGTAAGTCCACAATCAGCTTAGACTAACCTCAAGGTTTCCTACAGCAATCAGCTTTTGTGTAAAAATCCTGCTAAACTACTCAAAATGGGGAGCACATTTTGATGAGCATAGCCTTCTCATCTCTAATTTGAACAGTCCATATTTAATTTATTTTATTTTTATATTTTAAATAACTTTTTTTAATTAATATATGTAAAGTTTAAAATAAAAATAATTCTATAACTATCACTTGTCATAAATTTAAATTCATCATTAAAAAAACATCATATTAAAAACTTTAAATTTTTACCTATATTTCATCATAACAATCAGCACTAGATGCTTATGAGAACCCACTCAAAATGAGCATCTTTGTAAAATCTCAAACCCTAAAACACCTACTTTGATAATTGACTCCTAATGCATCAGGTAAAAAAATGATTAAGTTCGAGTAGAGGATAAATCGAAGGTATATAAACTTAAATTAAGTCCATCCAAAGGAATTTAAGTTAAATATTTTGGTATAAAAGATAGTCCTCGATTATAAATTAATGCAAAATTCTAAGGAAAAATTCCAAATAAATACCATTTGAATTTGGAAAACCTCAAAAAGTTTGTTAACGCATAGAAATGACAAATAAGTTTCAAGGGGCTAATCTGGAATTTTGACATATTGTGTTTTTATCAAAATACCCCCCAAGTTTTTTAAAAAAGAAAAAAGAAAGAACCCTTGCCACTGCTGGAGCTCCGGTGACAAGTTGAGCAATGAGATTGACAAATTGAGTAATAGGATTGACTACTTGAGTTCCGTAAACCCTTCCGATGTCGTTAACGAGTTGAATAAAGGCAATAACAACTTCAATATAGTGATTAACAAATTGTACTTCTGAGGTTATTAATGGCTACACTCAAGTTGTCATTACCAATACAAAAGTTGTCAGTGCTTTTATTCAACTTGTCAACGATGATTAGTAGGGCTTAAAGGGTTCAAATAGTCAATCTCATTACTCAACTTGTCACTAAAGCTCTGATCGCTAGAGTCCCACCGGCGGGGTGGTGCCGGCGGCTAGAGCTACAACACTGGCAAGGGTTTTTCCCTTTTTTAAAAAATTAAAAATTGAGGAGTATTTTGGTAAAAGCACAATATTTCAAAATTCCAAATTAGTCCCTTAAGACCTATTTATCATTTCCATATATTAACAAACTTTTTGGGGTTTTCAAAGTTCAAATGGTATTTATTTAGAATTTTCCTATATTCTAATACGGTATGTATCGCAAAAATCAGAGAAAAAGAAACATGAGATCACAAAAATCGCAAAATGAAAGAAGAAAAGAATAGATTGAGGGTTAAAAAAATTAATAAGAGAAATATCAAGGTGTATGATTAAGTCCTCTTAATTAAGATGGTGACTTACAAGTTGAAGTGGGAGGCGTGGATCATTCAGAGGGAAGGCCAACTTTTCATTCCACTCAGGATTCACATTGCTCCTTACCACTACTACAGTCTTCCTTTTCTGCGTCAAATATTATACACAAAATTAAAATTATTTTACAAGGTTATTTTCTTATCTCATTTATAATTCAATTTTAAAAAGCTAATTTAACACTATACAAATCAAATCCCAGCACTTGAATGTGACAAGCAAATCAAGATACCGTCAGAGCTAGAACGTCAGTTTTAAAAGTAAAAATTATTAGCAAGCTTATGTCCTCTTCTGGCTAAAGTATTATTAATTTTAAATTAATGGAAACATTCGAGTTCCTGTTGAGAAGGGATCCCTGTGTTATTTATGGATGAAACTTATATTCTTAATTTTTATATACATACTTAAACTGCTCATTTCCAGTCAAATTAGAATATGTGTAGTTTAGTTATCAAAAAAAAAAACATTGCGTATTTTTTAAAATCCATAATTTACCTTCTAACTAATTTTTTAATAATATTTTAAATTTTGAAGAATTTAAAATTCACTTGACCTATAAACAAGTATAAAAGATTAAGGGTATGCTTGATTTCAGATTTTCAAAATTTATAAAATAAAACAAAATTAAGAGTTGGAGATTGTTGGTAGTTGACTGGTTCGTGGGGTGAGTTATGACGGGTGAAAAAATAGAAAATCTTGATCTCCGAAATTCTCTGAATGTTTTCAGATTGGTGTAATGAAAGAAATTTCGCTTTTGTTTTTTTTTAATGAAATGAATTTACAAAATATTTTTAAAAAAAATAAAGGAAACAAATTAAATAAACTCCTTGCCCTCCCTTATCAAGAAGATCGAAGAAGATAAAAAAAAAAATCAAAATTGAATTACCTGGTCGCCCATTTTGAAGACAGCATAAGCATCACAAGTTCGGCCATTTCTGATAGCAAGATCATAGCCTCCCTTTACATGAATTTGCAGGCGTTTCGTCAAGTACAACATTTCTTTCTTCAAATTTCAACAACCAAAAGGAATGAAACAAAGCAAATTAAGCAAGTAGTGTGGCGTTAAAGCTCCTGTAATAAGTAGGAGATTGCAGGTTTAGCGTGGTTGCTCAAGTACTCTGAATAACCTGGTCTGAATTGAGGTGACGATCAAGGAAAGTGGTGTTAAACTGTAGTTTCATCTTGTTTAATTATTAGATTTCTACACCGTGTTAGTTGGTTGGTTTTGTTGTTAAGTATTATTCAAAGATCCGCCTTTTTGTCCAATAACTATAATAAAAGAGCTGCCTTGTTTTTTTTCGCATTGTTTCAATATCAAGAAATTCTACATATTAAAATGACATACACGAAATTTATAAGGGAAAATTACTCTCAGGTCTCAAACAACAAACATATTTACAAAAAAATCCCAGGAAAAACTCAAATATCAGAAAAATCCCTAGGGACTTTTCTGATTTATTTCCCAAAGTAAAATGGCACACATGCCCCTCTTGTAATTTAAACCCTTCTCTATTGAAAGCATTCCCAAATCGTGTTCACAGAGCATTTTAGAAAAGGACCTTGCCCTGCCTCTCCGTGGTGGTCCAGTAGTGTGCGGTGCATCTCCGTCGTTGGTCCAGTCATTTGCCATGCCTCTCCGTCGCTTGTGTTCCGGCTGCTTGCCCTACTTTGCCGTCGGTGCTCCAGTCGTTTGGCGTGCGTCTCCATTGCTAGTCCACTTCCTGTGGCAATCTGTTGGTGCTCCTCTCGTAGTCGGCTGTGGCTGCCTCTCCATCGTTGGTGGTTGGGTCCTAGTGGCGTCCGCTGCTCCTCGACTCCGAGTGTCCGTCGCTACTCCGATCGAAGGCGCTATTGCTATCCATCATTGTTGGTCCACCGGTGAGTGCAAAAAATCACTGCTTGTTGGCAGTAAATTGTTGGATTTAGGATCAAGCTTTACAACTTAAGACTTCCACTGAAAATGTCTAATTTTTCTTCTAACAAAAATGACATGATCTGCATTTAGCTTCATATTGTAGCTAGTAATTGGTTTCGCTTTTTTTTTATATTTTCTTAATTTCCTTCCATCTTCTATGTTATTTGGATCTTATAATATTTGTAGGTTAAACTTGTTCATCAATGTGGGTTTTCTATTTGATTTACATCTAAATTCTGCATAGATGTTAAGTACTACCTTAATTTAGCAATGTATGTAGGAAAATCCTTAGACCATAAAGGCGCAGATTTAGTGTGCAAAAATTTATGAGTTAAGTTGGATGTGACTCCGTGCATTTGTCATCGGGAAAGGTCCTAGCTACAAATCAAGTTCCTGGTTTTATACCTTAATATTTTTGTCATGCTACCCTATTGAAGAGTTTGTATTACATATTTCTGACTTCTTTACTTTGTATAAGTGAAAAACTAAGGGAAGATCATGGGACTTGAAGCTCAAGATATTTTTCACTGTTATCACTTTTTAAGGAAATCTTGTGCAATAAAATGCTACTTTTGAACTGTGCCAGTTGTATTAAAAAGCCACTCATCTACCTAGTGCCAGCTTGGATTTTTCTCTCTTTCACACTCCTCTAGTATCTTATATGTGGATTTACTTATAAGATCAGATATAATGAATTTGCTATTTATTGGTTTAAAGCAAGCTATCATGTTTTTACTTTCTCATTGAATCATTCGTTGCCCTGTGAGTAATTCTCCATTTTGCTTTGCATGTTTTTGAAACTGTCATTCTTTGCTGACGCAGCCTTATGAATTTCCTTTCCATAGCCTTACGACTGACCTATGACTATCCTTTATGCCCTATGAAGAATGCAAATATATGAGGCCTTTCTTGTTTACTTTTGGTTAGTTTTAAGCTATTTCCTTCTGTTATGTGAACCCTATCTGCCCTCTGCTTTTCATCTGGATCTGATATTTGACTACATCGTTTTGTAGTATCAATGAATTTTGCAAATTGGCCAACGCAAGGTCACATCTCTGGACTTTAAAAATGTGATCAACAGAGATATTGAAGATAAGTAGTAATGACATTATGCTATATTATGTTTCAGGTTAAGAAGAAAATGGCAAACAAAAGAAACAGGAAAGATAAAGACAAAGAAAGGCAGCCAAAAGGTGCTGTCCATTGTAGTTTGCAAGAAACAAATAAAGAAGAAGAGAGACAAGTAACATTTGTGATGTTATTATGTAGACAATGCGTTATGTTATGTAGATATGTTGCTATTTTATGGGTCCTTAAAGAACCTTATGACCTTGTGTGGCTATTTTGTAGTTGTAGGAAGGGCAATCATGCAATGCTTTTTTGTTCACTACCATGTTTAGGTGACAAGTTCATATTTACAATTTCTTTAGGCAATTTGATAACTTCATAGGCCTTGTTGTATAAGTGGTTACATTAGGTATGGAAAATGTTCTGTTTACAACTGTTACAACATGTATTCACAATAGGTTTAGTGTGTTTTACAACCTCCCATACCTTCCAGCTTGAAACGATCTTTTCTCACATTAAGTATAGAAAATGTTATGTTTACAACTGTTATAGCATGTATTCACAACAAGTTCAGTGTGTTTTACAACCTCCCACTCCTTTTAGCTTGAAACGAAGTTTTCTCACGTTAAGTATGGAAAATGTTCTGTTTACAACTGTTACAATGTGTATTCACAACAGGTTCAGTGTGTTTTACAACCTCCCATACCTTTCAGTTTGAAACAAAGTTTTCTCATATTAAGTATGAAAAATGTGTTGTTTATAACTATTAAAACATTTATTGACAACATGTTGAGTTTGATTTACAACCTCCCACACTTTTCAACTTCAAATGCAGTTTTCTCACGTTAAGTAAGACAAATGTGATGTTTACAAGTCTTAAAGCATATATTCATAATAGGTTTTGTGCATTTAACAACCTCTCACACGTTTCTGCTTCAAACAATGTTTTATTACATTAAGTAAGACAAATGTGATGTTTACAAGTCTTAAAGCATATATTCACAACAGGATTTGTGCATTTAACAACCTCCCACACATTTCTGCTTCAAAACGATTTTTCTTACGTTAGGTATGACAAATGTGCTGTTTACAAGTTTTAAAGCGTGTATTAACAATAGGTTTTGTGAGTTTAACAACCTCCTACATGTTTCTGCTTCAAAAAGATTTTTCTTACGTTAAGTATGACAAATGTGTTGTTTACAAGTCTTAAAACATGTATTAATAACAGGTTTTGTGGGTTTAACAACCTCCCACACGTTTCTTACGTTAAGTATGACAAATGTTTTATTTATAAGTCTTAAAGCGTTTATTAACACCATATTGAGTGCATTTTACAGCCACCCACATGTTTCTGCTTCAAACGATCTTTTCTCACCTTAAGTATGGAAAATGTTATATTTACAAGTTTGAAAGCATGTATTAACAACCTGTTGAATGCATTTTACAACTTGAAGGTGTGCCCAATTGCTTTTGCTTCGCAACAGCAAAACAAAAGCAAAATGACATAAAAAATGGGCCCTTCTGACCACATTCATTTTTTGTATGCCCCAAAGAAGCAAAAGTGAGAACACCTCATATCCATTTTACAACGCTTAAAGCTTGTATTTACAAAATGTTCAATGTGTTTTACAACCTCCCACACATTTCTACTTTACAACTTGTTTGCTCATGTTAAGCATGACCAATTGATCTGTTTACCTGTTGAGTGTGTTTCGCAACCTCCTCTCGTGACTGCATCAATAGTTTCCATTAGGCCACTCACAACAGCTGAATTGGTTATATGTGATCAAATGGTTGACAACTTCTTATCCTATTGTATCAAGTGCATTAGTCACATGCACAAGTGAATTGTAAGTCTCCCATATAAATTGCACACCTTTCCACTGTCACATAAGCAACCCATGATTTTAACTAATTTTTATGCCTATTTTATTACAAATCCTGCTACAAAATTTGACAACAACTGATGCCAATTTTCACAACATAATGAGTTATTTTCACAAGGAAACTGTCAAACCCAATAGTCTACAAAATGAAAGTCCCCCTGTCCGTACAGCATAGTATGAATTTAAACAACTTATGCAACTTTATTTTGCAACTTTATCACAGTGCATGTCACAACTTAATAACATATCATATACACACATCATCTAACATTAAAATATTAAGTTGTATAAGTAAGTGGGTATTTTCACCTACTCATTTAACTTAATATCATACCATTTGTGTTTAAATACACCAACATCTGGACTCGTTCAAAAATCAATAGGGGTCACAGGAAGGCACCATTTAATGGTGTATATATACATAATCAAAAAAAAAGTACCAACCAAAAGCAAATACATGCATGTAGTATTTGTGTTTTAGGTTGGATTTGGATTTATGCAAGTCTTGACGGAGTGTCCAACCTCATTACATCCCCAACAATGATAAACCTTCTTGTTTTGAAACTGATAAACCCTCTATTACCTTTCCCAAAAACATAGCACTATGACACCCAACCTCATTTTCTGTATTAACAACTACAACTATTATATTAACAACTACTACTGCACGAATTAACAATAATTTATTTTTTTTCCATATCAACCTTTTCACAATAACCCACTACTATGAGAATCAACTATTCCCACTTCAAACATACCACTTCCTCTGTTTCCTTTCCCAATAACAGAGCATTATGACGCCTAACTTCATTTTCTGTATTAACAACTAAAATTGTTATATTAACAACTTCTACTGCACGAATTAATAACAATTTGTTTTTTTCCCATAGCAGCATTTTCACAGCACCCCATCACTATGAGAATCAACCATTCCCACTTCAAGCATACCACTTCCTCTATTATGTTCCCCAAAAACAGAGCACTATGACACACAACCTCATTTTATGTATTAACAACTACTACAGTTATATTAACAACTACACTTACGCAAATTAACAACATTTTTATTTTTTTTCCATATCAGCCTTTTCACAGCACCCCACCAACATGACAATCAACCATTCCCACTTTAAACGTATCACTTCTTCTGTAACCTTCCCAAAAAACAGAGCACTATGACATTAACACTACCCAACCTCATTGAAACCCTAACTACAATGTTCAAAATCATATCTTTACCTAAATTATGCCATTACTCATCTACCTCCTACCACTTTGTCCACTATTGACCCTAAGTACCAACCTTTCACCAACCCTCAATCTCACTTCATCCAATGTTCACACAGAACCAAAAAAAAATCCAGTTTGTTGTTCTACCTTGTACCAGTAAGTGGAGCTTGCAAATTCGATCCTTTGTCAAGAACTTCAACACTACACTTGAGCCCTTCAATGTTGGAGTTCAAACCCATCCCTTTCGCCTCATTTCTCTATCTCATTAATGGGAAAAGTTACGCCTTCCCTCCTCTTTTTGAAGCTTTGATTTTTACAATTACAATTGGGGGCATGTGTGTCATTTTACTTTGGGAAATAATATCAGAAAAATCCCTAGGGACTTTTCTGATATTTGAGTTTTTCCTGGGACTTTTATGTGAATGTTTGTTGCTTGGGACCTGAGAGTGATTTTCCCCATTTATAATGCATACTTCAATTTAAAATAGCAGGCAACATAAGATCGGTTTAATCCGGGCATGGATACAAGAAATAATTTTTTTTTGGGAGAAATACATTTAGGTCCCGCACAAAAAAATGAAAAAAATTATCCCATTGATAAATCTAAGAGCTTCAGTTGACAAATTTAGGGGCGTCATTGACAATTTCAAGAACCATTTTTTTATTTTTTTCCTCTTGTGTGGACCTAAATGTAATTTTCCCTTTTCTTTCATTATTTTCTTTTATATATTAATTACGATGTATATGTTAGAAAAATAAATACAATGCTCTTTCACTTTTCAAGAAAAAATACTGGTTTGGAGTACAATATTTTCTAAACTTTATTTCATGTAACTTCAATTTGTAATCTTTAAACTACTATAGTCAAGGATATGATTAATTGTTGGGGTTCGAATCTACTTTTTTGTATTTTACAGGGTTCAGGGGTAATTTTATTTTAGAAGTTTTCACCGAGGCATAATTTTGTCACAAAAATTTTTTGGAGTCAACTTTGCCCCAAAAATTTCAAAATTGAAGCAATTTTGCCCTGATTGTTATCTCAGTTAATTTTGACCGTTACTTAACTAAATATGTGGAGCTGACAATACATATGTCATCTATATTATTTTTGTTAGGATGCAAATTTGTCCCGGAAGTCCATGTGTCATCTACTTCATTTTTTTACCAAAGTTAGATTTAAAACTCTTGGAGCAATTTTGCACCTTCACAAAAATGACATGGATGAGATGTGGACTGCGAGCTGAGCATATTTGGTCAACTAATGGTTAAAATTAATTGAGAAAAAGGCTAGGATAAAATTGCTTCATTTTTAAAACTTCAGGGGCAAAGTTGCCTCCCGAAAAACTTCCAAGGTAAAATTACCCTCTATAAAAACTTTCGTCGCAAAATTGACCATTAACCCTATTTTGTAATTGAATAGATGCTATTAACCTTCCATTTAAAAGATATCACTCCCTTCAATCTCTAATATAAAAATTAGTTGAAGATTCGATTTAGTACTAAATATAATATTTCAACCCACTTTTTCCCTTATACTTATCCCTTTCCCTAAGTTTCACCTATTTTCTCTTGATGAAATAAATTGTCCCCGGTTCATAACTTACACATCATTAAAAGGGTAGTTGCAGCACAAATAATTAAAGAGGATATTTTAGAAAAAAACAATATACACTTTTTTAAATAACTAAATTAACTAATTAAAAAGGGTACTCTAGAGAGTGTTTTATTCGGTCCTATTTATTAGTTATTTTATTAAATTTTTTAAATGAATGTATGTTACCCTTTATTTATTATTGTGTAGAGTGCTATTTTCTTGAAAAACTCATGTAGTAAATAAGGGTTAAAATTGCAACCAAAAAAATTAAGGGTTAAAATTTAAGGCAAAATTAATAATGTTTAAGGTTTTTCTTAATTCAGCTAAAACATGTTGAAAGTGGCTTATACATTAAAAAAAGGCTAAATTATAAAAAATTCCCCTAAACTTTAGGTCAGTTGTATATAACTCCCTGACATTTCAAAGTTTAAATTTAACCCCTCCGACCTTTCATTTTTTAACCATTAACCCCCTGCCGTTAAGTAACCGTTATCTTTTTAACTGAAATTGTCATGTCAAGTTATGAGGTGACACGTGGTATTATGTATAAATTACTAATTTTATAAAACCCCCTGAACTTTGAACAGTTGCAGATAACCCACCTGAAGTTTGATTATTTACAAATAACCTCTTGACATTTCAAATTTTAATTTTAATTTTCTTAAAATTTTGATTTTTAATATTAAACCACATACTATTACTTTCTATCATTTTAATAAATTTATTAAAGTTTTTACTATCATTTATTAATTAAAATAGTTTTTTATATGGCAAAACTAGAAGAACAATACTTAGAAAAATACAAAATAAAAATTGAACCTCTAATTAAAAAAATGCATTACTAATAAAAAAAATTAATGAGGGCAAGATCTATCCTTTAAAAAAATGTAATCTTCAAACTATCAATACTCAATCATTTCAAGAATATATTTAACACAAATGATGACACTTTTATACTATCAATACTCAATTAACACAAGAAAATAAGCAAATTTTATATAAATGATGACATTTTTATTTTTTATATTTTTTAAATATTATTCTTCTAGTTTTTTCCTTATAAGAAAACTATTTTAATTGATAAATAATAGTAAAAAAATTAATAAATTTAAAAATGATTAAAGTCACAACATATAGTTTATTTATTATAAATCAAAATTTAAGGGAGTTAAAATTTAAATTTTGAAATGTCAAAGGGGTTATTTGTAGATAATCAAAATTTATTGGGTTATCTACAACTATTCAAAGTTAAAGAGAGTTTTGTGAAATTAGTAATTTGCCCAAGATGTCATGTAAGATGCCACATATCATCTCATAATCTGACGTGGCAATTTCTGTTAAAAACATAACAGTCACTTAATGACAGGGAGTTAATAGTTAAGAAATGAAAGGTTAGAGGAGTTAAATTTAAACTTTGAAATGTCAGGAGATTATATACAACTGATCTAAAATTTAGAAGATTTTATATATTTAGCCTTAAAAAAAACAAAGAAACATAGAAGCATATACACGATAAAAAAAATTGACAACCAATTAACTTAGTGTCATTCTAGTGCATTCCCATCAATATAAAGCAACAGATTGCTAGTCTCATCAATACAAATCACTACTCAAACGCTTTGACCATGTTCTTAACTAGAATATGTGAAAAGGGTAGAAGACAAAAAAAGCATTGAAGAAAACAAAGCACAAGGTGAAAAGGGCTCAAGACGCTGCACAGTACATGTCTGAGTATTTGCAATATAAAAGAAGCTACAGAGTAGTGTTGGAAGGAGTAATGTGAATCCAATACAATTGGAGCTCTACTTCACCAGATTCCACATTTTTTAGCCTAAGAACCAAGTCTTGGACTATTTGGCCATTTTTCCACACAATGTGGCTTTCTTCAGCCAAACAGTTTCCCCGGTTCGGTTTTATTCTTTTAAGGATAGCTCCTCCACGTGGCAGGCCACCTGGCTGCTGCCTCATCACAGCTTCGACAAATGGATTAATGTCCAACTCAGCCTCCCCCAGCTTGTCATCAAAACCCATGTCTCTGTCATACACAAACTGCAATCACAACACAATACGATTTGATATTTTGGCATATAAGAAATCCAACAAGACTTGAAACATAACAAGTAACCTAGTCAATAATGTCAAATCCAAGAAATATCCTTCATTAACATATGAGATTCTCAATAGAAGTACTACTCCCTCTTATTCTATTTATAAGATTCTAGTCTTTAGTCCTTGATATAAGACCCTTTACAAAATTTAGTGACTCATTTTAAAGTACCCTTGTCTATTCACTCTTAATTTAATTAATGATTTTTCCGTCATCTCTCTCCAACAAACTTTTTTTCTATAATTTGGATGATAGGTGTAATGCCTTAGGAGTAGTGGGGATTGAACCCAAAACCTAGTGTCACAAAGGGCACATCTTGTATCACTAGACCCAAGGGTTTTTGGCTGCTCCAAGAAACTAAATCAATCAAAGGGTAATTTTGAAAAGTTGCAAAAACATTTTTGACACTTAAACTAATTTTCTTAATATGAGGAAATCATCTACCGGACGGAGTATCATTTTGTTTTGTATCTTACCAACTTTTGTTCAACAATAGTAAATTACAGAGTTGCAGGAGAACAGTTATTTACAAGTTGGACCGGGAGAGGAGGATCTGAAATACATAAAGTTAACTCTTCATTCCACTCAGGATTGAGACTCCTCTTCACTACTCGAGTCTTCAATTTCTGCATCATATCAGACATTATAAACAGACATTACTTCAATGCACAGCAAGGAACATTCATAATTTAATCTTAAAGCTAATCTAACACTATACAAAGCGCTCGAATGTTTTAACCAGATGGACTTTTTTGGGCTGAAAAGTTAAGCAGATGAACATACATGCACAAGAACAATCAGTATCCTCATCAACCGATAAAAGCACCGAGATAAAGCCATACCCAGAAAAAGACTGTTATGAGCATGAAGAGTCTAATGCCAAAGGACTAACATATTGGGAGGAGGACTCCTTGATCTTATAAACCCTACTTTTCTTTTCTTGTGAGGCTTCTCTTTGATGTGGGACTTATAACAAATAGTCACATAATTCCAGTAACTGAATCAAAATTGAATAACCTGCTTGCCCATTTGGAAGACAACACAAGGATCACTGCTTCTGGTGAAGGCATCTCTGGCAGCAAGATTGACACCTCTCTGGACTCGGATTCCGAGCAGACCCAAAATGTTCTCCATTGATAATTGGAGCTCTACTTCTCCACATTCCACATTCTTCAGCCTAAGAAACATGTTCTGAACAACTTTGCCATCTTTCCACACAATGTGGCTCTCCTCAGCCAGATAGTTTCGCCGGTTTGGTTCAATTGTTGTGATGATTGTTCCATCCTGCACGCCTTCTTCCACCAACCGCCGGGTCTCCACGGCTTCAAGAAATGGATTAATGTCAAACTCAGCCTCCCCCATTTTGTCATCAAAAAATATGTCCTTGTCATACACAAACTGCAATTTGCAAGACCATCGTGAATGATGTCAGATACTGGCTGGGAATGAAAATGCTTTAGTAACATGCTAGATTGTGAAAACAAGTTTCACAAAATCTAATACGGTATGTATCTCAAAAATCAGAGAAAAAGAAACATGAGATCACAAAAATCAAAAAATGAAAGAAGAAAAAAATAGATTGAGGGTTAAAAAAATTAATAAGAGAAATATCAAGGTGTATGATTAAGTCCTCTTAATTAAGATGGTGACTTACAAGTTGAACAACTTTGTTCAACTTGTCATAAAATGTGTCCTTGTCATACACAAACTGCAATTTGCAAGACCATCGTGAATGATGTCAGATACTGGCTGGGAATGAAAATGCTTTAGTAACATGCTAGATTGTGAAAACAAGTTTCATTTTGTTCAATGGTAGTACTAAACTAAAGAGAGTTACAGTACAGGATGAAGACTTACAAGATGGACTGGGAGATGTGGCTCTGAAATGGAAAAGGCCAGATCTTCATTCCACTCAGGATTTATATTCTTCTCCACCACTCGAGTCTTCAATTTCTGTGTAGATACAAGAACAAAACTTTACAACGTTTCCACCCAATTATCTCATTTTAATTCAGCATCTTAAACAACAATGAGGTGACGTGATGCCCAAATGGATATGGTAGAGTGCTCATTAGTATATATGAAGCCAGTGGAGGTGACATGGATCTTTTAATGATGAATCAATAAGTTTTTTTTCGCTAGACACATTATCCTTCAATAGGAGGCAATCATGTTTTGATACTGTCGAGCACTAAACATGGGTGCTTAATCAATTAAGTCGAGTGAAAAAATGTTGGTAAATAATAGGAAATCCATGTCTAAAAGCCCAACTAAATTTTATATCAATGAAATTAATTTAAATTATGGGTTAATATAACTTTTGGTCCCTGAAGTTTGATCCAATTTTGGTTTTGGTCCCTCAAGTTTGAAATCGGTGGTTTAGGTCCCTAAAGTTTCACTGAATTTTGGTTTTAGTCCCTCAACTTTGAAATCGGTGGTTTTGGTCCCTGAAGTTTCACCTGATTTTGGTTTTAGTCCCTCAAGTTTGAAAAGGACTTGACGACCCATTTTTGAAACCCGACCCGACCCGAGAAAAAACCAAGTCCTTTTCAAAGTTGAGGGACCAAAACCAAAATCGGGTGAAACTTCAGGGACCAAAACCACCGATTTCAAACTTGAGGGACCAAAACCACCAATTTCAAACTTGAAGGACCAAAACCAAAATTAAATCAAACTTCAAGGACCAAAAGTTATATTAACCCTTAAATTATTTATAATAGAAATGGTTAGTTTCTTTATTATTTTAAATTTTTAAATTCAAATTATGCTAATTCGGTTAGATCTTTTATTACATCTTAATTACTTTCTATTGAGATCATTTCTAGATATTATGACACCTAATTTAAATAGAATATCTTCTTAGAGTGGCCCGCCTATAAGTTTGATTAGGCTCAAGGTTTAGGATTTTTTTTTTTAACTCGGTTAGTATTTAGTTTCTTGGCAGAATGAAAGAAAAAGAATGTGTTGGGAATTGCTTATCAAGTCTGGTAATTATTTTATCAATTCTTAATAATAAACCTGATTTAAGATTTTGTAATTTTAAAGTTCTTTTTCTTTCAACCTGATATAGGGAGTCCATAAATGTCAAGGTTTGCCATGATGATAAGAATAGAAAAGTGAGCAGCAAGAATAAAATTGGTATCTATTAGTTGGCTTCTGTTCTGTGGCCATTTTTCCCTTATTTCTGATTTTTGTGTTATTCCTGTTTTCCTGAGTTACTACTATTGTTCTTCCTACTCGTCATTACACTAGTAGTGGGTCATGGAAGCATTTTTCGCTGAATAAAAATAAAATAAAATTCCCAGAATCCCCGTCTCACTTCACTAAATAACAAAGTGAAGAAACATATTATATATGCTTCACTTTTTTTCACCATCAAAAAGCTTGGATTCTTTCTGCCTTTACTATATCGTCCAATTTCAACACGCAAGAAAGAGTGTAGCAACAGCTGGGATTGTTCAATCCATGAATACTAAGTTACTAACAAAGTATCAAGAGATATAATTAAGTGGAAGAAACAAACCCCATGAGACGATTTGAGAGATCAGAGACGAAAATCAGTGGCAAACTAACAAATTAAAGTCAAGAAGCTAAAGAAACCAAGTAGATTCACCACAGAAACAGAGAAATCGGAAAGAGAAGAGAATAAAGAAGAATTGAGAAGTAACCTGGTTGCCCATTTTGAGGATAACGTAAGGATCGCTGCTTGTGGCGTCTCTGATGGCAAGATTCAAGCCTCGCTTGACGTGAACTATGAGACGCTTCTCCATTCGCTTCACAGTCAATTGCTCTGTGTGTGCGCAACGTAACAGTATTTGCTTCTTCCGCCGCCTTTATAATACAGCTGAGCTACCTAACAAGATGAGCAATTGATCTCAGACCAAGATTTTTTGGTCCTCCTCATAATTGCAAGTGTTTAAGCATGTTAGCCTCTTCTGATGAGTCCATCTGTTTTTTTGTTTTTTATACGGCAGACTTCGAAAGGTCAATCTCAGTCTACTAAAAAATACTCCCTCCCTCCATCCATCCGTCCAGTTTTAAAATTTAACTATAAGATAAAATTGATTTTTTTAAAAAAATTAAATAAATTAATTAAATTATTTTAGAATATTTTTATTTTTATTTTTTCTTCAAACTAATTAGTTTGATTAATAAATTAATATATAATCTAGAATACATAATGTATGATATGATTAAGTAACTTATTTAATTTCTTTAATCTCTTTAAAAAAAATCAAGTTTACCTTATATTTTAGACTGGAGGTGATAATTTTTTTTTGGTATCATGACGTCTACTAAATATTAATATAGAAAATGAGAAGACATAATGTTTGTTGAAGACTTGACTTTTGTGTAAAATGAAGCCCCTTATGCAACTAATTGCAGAGTAAAATTGTACTATGCAGACTGAAGAGCACTAAGAACTTTTCACCACTCACATGTCATATAGATTACTCAAATTGAGTTTTTTACTTTTATTTTTTCATAAAATGTATTTTAATGTGTACATGTTCTAAACTTTTTATTATAACAAAAACTATCATGATGCACTTTTTGCCCAACTTATTTTATTAAGCCTAATTTCTTGTCCAATCTCAAAAGAAAAGGAATTCTCAATAAGCCAAGGGTTAAGTATGTATGTATGTTATTGATATCATTATGGAATAATCATTCTTGAGATATCTATAATTTTTTTCAATTTTTAATTTGGTATTTCTATATTTTTTCCTTATTAAATTTTTTAATTGTACTCGTTTAACACCATTAGCCTCTCTAACTTTGTCCGGCTAGCATTGTTAACTTTTGCATAGAAACTAATTGAGCTAACAAAATTAAATTAAAAGAAGGGTTAATATAACTTTTAGTCCCTGAAGTTTGATTCAATTTTGGTTTTGGTCATTCAAGTTTGAAATATGTGGTTTTGGTCCCTAAAGTTTCACCCGATTTTGGTTTTGATCCCTAAAGTTTGAAATCGATGGTTTTGGTCCCTGAAGTTTCACCTGATTTTGGTTTTGGTCCCTCAAGTTTGAAAAGGATTTGGCGACCCAATTAAAAAACCCGACCCGACCCGGAAAAAAACCAAGTCCTTTTTTTTCAAACTTGAGGGACCAAAACCAAAATCGGGTGAAACTTCAAGGACCAAAATCATCGATTTCAAACTTCAGGGACCAAAACCAAAATCGAGTGAAACTTCAGGGACCAAAACCACCGAGTTCAAACTTGAGGAACCAAAACCAAAATTGAATCAAACTTCACGGACCAAAAGTTATATTAACCCTTAAAAGAAACTAGTATCTCATCAAGAATGGTTTTGCCTATTAATATCTATGCAATGTTTTTAGGGAAAATTACCTGGTCAGTCTTTATAATTTCATCCCATTTTGAATTAGGTCCTTCTAATTTTATTTCTTTTTATTGGATCCCCATACTTTATTATGTTGATGCTATAGGTCCTTCCGTTAATAAATCTTCAAAACACCAATGGTGGCGTGGATGACTCTAAGTGCCTGTTTGGTTCACAGAATCGAAGGTAACGTAATGGAATAGAATATAATGTAATGATGATTACATGAAATTATTTGGTCCATCATTAACGAAAGATGATGCATATGCATAGAAAAGTTTGGTTAGATTATATCAAACATAAGAATATATAGTAAGAGACCAAATTACCCCTATCTACATATATATGTATAATGTACACGTTAGGTTCATAGTAATATTTTCAATTTGTGAACTGTTCACATTGGGTTTATAGTAATTTTTAATATATAATAGTGAAAATATTATGCAGTATACATATTGAGTTCATGTTAGTTTTTTAATATTTAATGTTGAGAATATTATTTAATGGGATATTTTAATATTTTTAATGATGGAATTTTTTTTTTTTTAATTTTTTTAGTGGAGGAATATTTTTAAAATTTTATATTATTCGTTAATTTTTTTAATGTTTAATAGCATTTATGGGTGGGCACTTTGGTCAAACTGAAGAAGAAACCTGCAAAAATTCTAAGGTACTCCTCTTTGAAGTCGTGCCTACAAAGATTGTTTATATCGTCCAAAACAGCAGAGCACATGAGGTGGCATGACGTTGATAAGAATGATAATGGTAAATTAAGATATCCCCGAGATGCAGATGCCTGGAAAAAGTTTGACAACAACTTTCCAGCTTTCACGGCTAACCCCAGAAATGTTCGACTTGCTTTGGCGACCAACGGTTTCAATCTATTTGGAAATCTTAGCAAAAGTTATAGTATTTGGCCGGTAGTTTTAGTTCCCTATAACTTACCCCTGGATGTGTATGAAGCAAAACTCTTTCATTTTGCCTATGATCATTCCAGGAAAAAAGGTACCAGGTAATGACATCGATGTGTATCTCCAACTGCTTATTGCATAATTGCTTGACCTGTGGAATGTCGGCATCGAGTCTGACGACGCTTACGGGAAGACATTGTTCAACTTGCGTGCATCCTTGATATAGACGATTATTGACTTTCCTAGCCTTGGAACCTTATCCGATTGGAATGTGCATACTGGGTCGGCGTGTCCAGCTTGTAATTTTGACTCTGACACAATGCGCCTTCCCCACAATCAGAAGTGATGCTTTATAGGGCATCGGAGGTTTCTCGATGGAAGACATAAGTTTATATTGCAACAGAATCGCTTCAATGGGAAACCAGAAAAAAGAGGCCCACCTTAGACTTTTTCGAGCATAGATATCTTACAGTAGCTTGAGGATGTTGAGTTCAAATTTGGAAAAAGCCACAATGCAGAAAAAACAGAGTGAAAGACAGGCAGGACTTTTGCGCCTCAGCAATGGAGGAAGATAAGCATTTTCTTCACTCTTCCATCTTGAAATTCTAACTTACTTCGTCACAGCATTGAAAAAAATGTATGCAACATTGTGCTATATAGACTTCTTAACGGACTAGGAAATTCAAAAGATCATCTTCAAGCAAGGAAAGATTTATGTGCCATGGGAGTTCGTGAAGATGCGTGGCCAGATGAGCATGAAAAATTTCAGCCGGCACAATTCACCCTCACAAAACCAAATAAGGAAGTCTTCCTTGCGATGGTGAAGAAAATAAAAGTTCCTGATAGGTATTCAAGCAACATTTATTGATATATTGACATGCAGGCTCGAAAGGTTGCTGGCCTGAAGAGTCATGACTCACATGTCCTTACGCAACAATTACTCCCGCTGGCTATAAAGAATGCACTTCCTCCCAATGTGTCCATGTTTGGGTGGAGCTTTGTTCTTTCTTTCGAAAGTTGTGTTCCAAGGTTTTGATCATTGAGGAGCTTGATCAGCCGCAATCCAAAATCATTCTGACGCTTTATCATTTGAAGATAATCTTTCCTCTGTCCTTTTTCACTGTGATAGTTCACCTTAAAGTCCACCTTGTTCATGAAATAGAGCTCGCTGGCCCAGTTTAATATCGATGAATGTATCCTATTGAGAGGTACTCATTTTACATATGTGCGTCATTGTTAGTTCCTATGTTTGCTATTCACCCTTTTCAGCATTTAGTATCATTTTTCTCTTCTTTACTTTGTAGGTTTCTTGGGAAATTGAAATTTTATATAGGGAATAAAGCATGGCCAAAAGGTTCTATAGTTGAAGGTTATATAAGGGATGCCCACAACCCACATTCACCAGATTTTAGAGCTCTCACAATTAGAGCCGGGAATACGGATCGGCCCGTTTAAGCCCATTTGCTAAAAAGTACAATATTTTTTAGACCATCGGCCCTACAGGGCTAGCCCTTTACAAGCTCATGCCTAAACGGACTTAAACTCATTTTAATTCAAAAAAATTTCTTTTTCAAGTTTTACAATTTATTTATTATTTTGCTTTAAATTGAAATACATTATTTTTAAAACTCATAAATTTTTAGTTAAAATAATCATCTAATATCCAAATTAGCCTATTTTTTAAAGTTTAAATTAATAAATCATTGTAGAAAATAAAATAAATCAAACCAATTAATAAGTGTTTTCTTATTATTAATACTCTATTTGGTACTTAGATGTCTCTCATATTGATAATTTGATATAATGATATTATATTTATTAATTTATTTTTAAAAAAATATTAAACAGGCCTAAAAGGGCCGGCCCTCAGGGCTGTAGGGCTGCCCTACAGGGCCGGCCCTTTTAGGCCCGCTTCTCTTTTTAGCCTCTAAATCATAAGCCCGGCCCTTGAAGGGCTCGAGCCTAAACGAGCCGGCCCGACAGGCTCGGCCCGAATTCCCGGCTCTACTCACAATCGACCATCTTGACCATGCAAAAAGGTTTACATCATACAATGTCAATGGTTTCAAATTTTACACGATTTCATGAGATCAAGGATTGCAAACACAAAATTCGGGTGTTTATTGGACCTTTGGGGCCTCAGAGGCATCCCTTGCTATGGAAAGCTTCTTAATGTCGTCGAACTTAAATACCAAGGTCGTTTCACCCGTGACGTTGTTCAAGTGTTTGTGGGTAAATACCACTACTTCCCGAGGAATCATAACTGATGACTTAAGCATCACATCGATAAATTTCTTACAACCAATTCACACTACTCTTTTTGAAGATGATGAGCTGTATATTCTTACCTCTGAGGCACATCAGGTTTATTATGTCGAGAATGAGGCGCACATGGATTGGCACATGGTTGTTCATTTAAAGCCTCGAGATCTTTAGTATATAGGTGATGGCGATAACATCGCCAACGAGAGTGAGTCATTTCAGTCCGCCAATTTCGAAAACTTCTTCTCTAAAGAAGATGACAATTTACCTCTACTTCAATACTTTTTCTTAAGTTCACATCATTTTAATTTAATTTTTTTATAAAATAATACAGCACTAACAACTTCTTCACACAATTTCTGTAGGGATGACGAGGACGAATGATTAAACAAATCATGCTTTTATTTTTATAATCATTGATGTATAATTGTTTTAAAAAAGATTCAAAATATTATTTGTTGCAGTTTTTGAACCGCCACAAATTCAACAAAAACCGCTACTATTTTAGAAACTGCTGCAAAGACGTTACACAAACTGCTACAAAACCTGTTACCCTAACCGCTACAAGTGTCACGCAGATCCCTATAAATAACACCATCACACCTCATTTCAAACATTCCTCCATTTCTTTCAACCCTTCCTCACTTTCGTTCTCTCATTTACAAATTTTTTTCCAATAGCTGAGAAGTTGAATAAGGTGATCAAATATGATAACAAAAGTTTGTATTCTTTCATTTCAATATTTTTTTTCCTCGTATAATATTTATTCTTGATTTTTTTCCTTTTTTACAGATATTGAAGGACCTCTTTCACCGTTTCTTTTTTTCATTACATAATGATAATCACCTTGTAGCAGATAATATAATAATTTATTATTACCTACATATTCTCAATAATAATATCAAAATATAATTTATATCATACCAATTTAATTAAATCATTATTTTTATATAATAACTATTATCTACTAAAGTATTGAAATAATAAATTATTCAATATCATATTATAAAAATTGAGATACATAATTGTATCATTTTTTTAATTTCACAAAAACTTTGCAGCGGTTTTAAAGAATGACAACCGCTACAAATTTAAAAACAAAAAGGATTAAAATTACTAGCGCCAAATTTGAAATTTGATAGGATATTAGTAGCTGATAACTACTATTAAGTTTCCAAAAATTTAATTTTCTCATTATCTGCTACAAGGCCAATATTTAGTAGCGGTTTTATAACCGCTATAAATATGTCAACATTTTCATATTTTCATTTCTTGCCAGAGGGTCTAATATTTAGAACGGTTTTGTAACCGCTACAAATATGAAAAAATTTTCATTTTTTCATTTCCCACCACAGGTTCTAATATTTGTAGAGGTTATAAAACCGCTTTCAAAAAATGAAAACCCTGTAAAATACTCTAGCGGTTTTATTAAACCGCTACTAATAAAGTAGCAATTAAATCACGTGAGTAGCGGTACTATATAACCGCTACAAAACGTTTACAACAATGAATTTAATAAGTTAACCGTTACTAATGTCGTTAGTAGCGGTGTAAACCGCTACAAATACACCATTTTAACCACTATTAAACTGCATTTTTTTTTAGTGGATGTTGGATTTCAAGTTTTGACATATAAATTAACCCAACAAGACTTGATGTTTAATGGAGGGGATATTAATTAAGTAGCAGAATAAAATGGAAGAAATAGAGCTAATTAAAATGAATTAAGATTAGAGACTCGAATATCTATAAATATTAACCCAGAAACTAAGCCGACAAGCTATAGGTGGTATCACGTATAGGCCGAAGTATTTTTAAGTTTTTTGTTCTTGGAAAGTACTTCCTCCGGTAATTTTTATAAGCAATTTTTATTTTTATCACGTAAAACTAACTAACGGTTAAGATTAATTAAAAACAATAAATGTGTCAAAAATATCATATTTCCTCTAAATATGCCCCTATTTATTAAAAGAGCATAGGAGAGAGAATGAGTAACAAATATGAGAAAGTATAAATGTAAAATATGATAGAAAATGAGTAATAAATGAATAAATGAAAGAGAACTAATGGTGAGTGAGAGATAATTAATATAAATATGTGTATTTAATAGGAATAGAAAAAGAAAATGCAGTTTAAATTTTGAGACATAAAGAAAAAATTGCTTATAAAAATGATTAATCCCAAAAGAGAGAAAGTTGCTTATAAAATGAATAAGAGGGAGTGCTAAAGACATGTACCAAAAATCATGGCTTTTGGACAAAATATCTATGCAGAAGACAATATTTTCGGTAGGCAAATTGTGAAATTTATACAGTGGCATATGTGATAAATTGTCAAATTTATTATAATTTTTAAGGGGGAATTACACTAAAGTTATAAGGAAGACAAATTGTTACAAGCAGGACCTAAGAAATTCATCGAATTGATATGAAGTTTCAAGGAAGTTGCGCAAGATTTATTAAAAATTGTAAAAAGATAAGTTTACCATGATTTATTATTAGGGACACATTTACTTGTCATTAGTGGCACCGTAACTTATGCTCAGATTTGTCAATTATGACATTCAAACTTCATTACTGACACGTCAACTTGTTAATTAAGGTGACTTGACTTTTCAGTTGTGGTATCTTGACTTATCAATGTGCCACTAATGACAAGTCAAGGTAAACTCACATTTTCACAACTCCAATAAGTTGTCCACAAGTCTTACTTCATATCAATTTAATAATTTTATGAGACATGATGATGATAATTTGTCCTCCTTAAATGCTCAGTGTAATTCTTTAATGTTCTAAATATATTTGAAATTTTAGGTTTGGTGCCCATTTTTGCAAAAACAAATAGCGGTAATTTTTTTTTTTTTTTTGGATTGAACGTGATTAGGTCCCCTGCAATCTAGAAAAATACCCCTACTTGTTTTCTTTAAAAAAAACAAATTGGCATTCACCACAGGTTGTCAACATAACGGGTGCCTCAAGTAAAATCTATAATAGCATGTGTGATATAAATTGTGAAATTTATTGTACTTTGAATGTTGTACGTATTTTTAATATTTTGTAAAATATGATAGAAAATGAGTAATAAATGAGAAAAAAAATCCTTATTTTCTAAATTACCACCATAAAACATAACCAACGAATATTAATCTGATGCTGATCAAGTGAATACAATCAACATAAACAGCAGATTGCCAGTCTCTTCAATCCTCGCCTTTAGCTACAGCCATGTTAACCAAGACAAATCACTAAACACACTTAAAACATAGTGAGCCGTAGAGCTCTAATGAAGCAGCGGTGTATGCCTTTGTATTTACAATACATCTTATTCTTAATATAAGATCTAGTTTAAAGTGCAATTTTATACTACAAACAAGATTTCATATTAAAGATTGGAAGAACGTGTGAGGCATCATTAAGGGTGTGTTTGGTTTGAGGGAAGGGGAGGAGGGTAAGGGTGGTAAATTACCTTTTTGAGTAAGTCCCCTCCAAAATTTACCCTAAACCCTTTAATGAAAAGGTAAATTTTGGAGGGGACCTACTCAAAAAGGTAATTTACCCCCATTCCCCCTCCCCTACCCTCAAACCAAACACACCCTAAGCGGGGGATTTGGATTCTCTCCTTTTCTCTTCCCAGTCACTCCCATTCTTTTCTCTTAAAATGCACTGTTTTGGTGCAAAATACACAATCTCCTAACTTTTTTTTTTTTGAAAAACAACACTGACCATCTTGAAGTATTTTTTAAGTACCAGTCAGTACTCTGCAATATTTTTTCAGTATTATCCAGTATCATGAAATAATTTTTTAGGATCTTAAAAAAATATTTTATGAAACTGACTAGTACTGAAAAATACTTTAGGAAGGTTAATGTTGTTTTTTAAAAAAAAAGTGAAGAGCTTGTATATTTTGCACCAAAACAGTGTATCTTAAAAGAAAAGGATGGGAGCGAATGGAAAGAGAGAAGGAGAGGATCCAAATCCCTAAGTGGGACGCCCCAAACGCAATTGAAGTTCCACTTGACCAGACTCAACATCTTGGAGCCTTAGAACCATGTTCTGAACAACTTGGCCATCTTTCCACTCAATTTGGCTCCTTTTCATGAGTTGGTTTTGCCGGTTCGGCCCTATGGTTCGGATGGTGGTTCCATCAGGTAGCCCTTCCAACCCCATTTTCAAAGCTTCAACAACTGGATTGATGTCAAACTGTGCCTCCCCCATTTTGTCATCACTGCTGAATGTGTCTCTGTCATACACATACTGCAATCACACACAAGACAACAATTATTGGAGCGTGTTGATTCATATTTTGATTGCAAGTTTTGGCCTGTAATTATAAACGCAACACCACCATATACAAGTATTGTTTGTTTCATACCACCCTCGTCCCTACTGTAAGTCACCTCCAACCACTTCGTCTAAATCATTGTGAGGTGGTGGAATCAATAAATTTGTTTGAAAATGAAAAAAAAAAACCCAAATTTACCCTCATTTAAAAGCCATTGATTACATGTTGGGAAGGATAAAAGGAAACTACATCAAACTTTGAACAGAAGCAATCTTGGAAAAATATAATTGATACCTAATTAGCGACTTAAAACCATATGTATGTTCCTTCTAGAAAGTGATTTATAAGAGGGAACGGAGTAGTTTGTTGTCATCTTTTATTCAACGATAGTACCAAACAAGAGAGTTGCAAAAGAAACAGTTACTGACAAGTCGGACTGGGAGAGGAGGATCTGAAATATATAAAGTCAGTTCGTCATCCCACTCAGAATTCACATTCTGCTTCACAACTCTAGTGCGCACTTTCTGCTTCATCACAGATATGCACACATCGCTAATCACTTGAAAGACTAGCAAAAACAAATTTTCACAAGAATACAAGGTTTACACAATAACAAATGAAGGGTAAAATGGGACATGCATGTGAAAAGTCGGACTAAAAGCATTCTCTCCGGCTTATAAAAATAGGACGAGAGGAGTACCTGGTTGCCCATTTTGAAGACAACATAAGGATCGCTGCGGCGGCGGACGACATCTCTGATAGCAAGATTGAGGCCTCTGTGGACATGAATTTTGAGCAAACCCTACCAGGACTCCATTGATAACTGAATCTCCACTTCCCCAGATTTGACATTGTTGAGTCTGATGAACATGTTTTGAACAACTTTGCCATCTTTCCACACAATTTGGCTGTCCTCTGCCAAACAGTTTTGGCGGTTCGGTTCGATTGTTGCGATGATATCTCCATCCTGCAGGCCTCCTGGCATCCTCAACACATTGTCGAGAAATGGATTAATGAAAAACTCAGCCTCCCCCATTTCTCACGAACTCTAAATTTGCCTTTGTTGTACACAAACTGCGAACACATTTCAGATCATGTTATTGCCAAAGCTCCCTTCAATTTAAGGCTGAAAATCATATACTCATATTCGAGTTATTACGTTTGTGCGTGTTAGGTTGTGGATTTGAGTTAATGTGGAAGTTTCTATATTAATAATAACTACTCATAAACTTGAAGCCTAAAGTTTTGAGCAAAATTATGATGTACCCCACTTTTCATTGTCCATTTATTCTCTCCCGTTTTTGGCTTGATTCCCCGTTCCTACCACAACAACAACAAAGTCCTACTACCTCCGATCCTAAATATAGGACATAGTTTGTAGTGCAAATTGCACTACAAACTATGTCCTATATTTAGGACTGGAGGAAGTATTTCATTAGTTGGGGATTCTCCGTTCCTACTAGTTTGCATATTTTTTGACTAACTAATTTTGATCATGTTATTGCCAAAGCTCCCCTGACACCAGCTGTGGCAGAGCCACTAACCAAAATTCATGCTTCTGAAACAACTAACTTTGGTAAGTCCACAATCAGCTTAGACTAACCTCAAGGTTTCCTACGGCAATCAGCTTTTGTGTAAAAATCCTGCTAAACTACTCAAAATGGGGAGCACATTTTGATGAGCATAGCCTTCCCATCTCTAATTTGAACAGTCCATATTTAATTTTGATTTATGTTTATATTTTAAATAACTTTTTTTATTTAATGTATGTAAAGTTTAAAATAAAAATAACTCTATAACTACCAGTTCTCATAAATACAAATTCATCATTTAAAAAACATCATATTAAAAACTTTAAATTTTGACCTAAATTTCATCATAACGATCAGCACTAGATGCTTATGAGAACCCACTCAAAATGAGCATCTTTGTAAAATCTCAAACCCTTAAACACCTACTTTGATAATTGACTCCTAATGCATCAGGTAAATAAATGATTGAGTTCGAGTAGAGGATAAATCAAAGGAATATAAACTTAAATTAAGTCCATCCAAAGTAATTTAATTTAAATATTTTGGTATAAAAGATAGTCCACGATTATAAATTAATACAAAATTCTAAGGAAAAATTCCAAATAAATACCATTTAAATTTAGAAAACCTCAAAAAGTCTGTTAACACATGAAAATGATAAATAAGTCTCAAGAGAGTACTCTGGAATTTTGAAATATTGTGTTTTTACCACAATACCTCTCAAGTTTTTTTTTTTAAAAAAAAAAAGAAAGAACTCTTGCTACTGCTGGAGCTCCATGACAAGTTGAGCAATGGGATTAACAAGTTGAGTAATAGGATTAACTACTTGAGCTCCATAAATCATATCCAACGTCGTTAACAAGTTAATGAATAAAGGCAATAACAACTTCAGTATAGCGATTGACGAATTGTGCTTCCAAAGTTATTAATGGCTACACTCAAGTTGTCATTATCAATACTAAAATTGTCATTGTCTTTATTCAACTTGTCAACAACGATTACTAAGGCTTGAAGAGTTCAAGTAGTCAATCTCATTACTCAATTTGTCACTAGAGATCCGGCCGCCGGCCGCCAGAGTCCCGCCGGTGGGGTGGTGCCGGCAGCCGAAGCTCCGGCACTAGCGAGGATTTTTCCCTGTTTTTAAAAATTAAAACTTGAGGAGTATTTTAGTAAAAGCATAATATTTCAAAATCTCATATTAATCCCTTAATATCTATTTGTCATTTCTATATATTAACAGATTTTTTAAGGTTTTTCAAATTCAAATGGTATTTATTTAGAATTTTCTCAAATTCTAATATGGTATGTATCACAAAAATCAGAGAAAAAGAAACATGAGATCACAAAAATCGACAAATGAAAGAATAAAAAAATAGATTGAAGGTTAAAAAAATTAATAAGAGAAATATCAAGGTGTATGATTAAGTCCTCCTAATTAAGATGGTGACTTACAAGTCGAAGTGGGGGGCGTCGATCATTCAGAGGGAAGGCCAACTTTTCATTCCACTCAGGATTCACATTGCTGCTTACCACTCCAGTCTTCCTTTTCTGTGTCAAATATTATACACAAAATTAAAATTATTTTACAAGGTTGTTTTCTTATCTCATTTATAATTCAATTTTAAAAAGCAAATTTAACACTATACAAATCAAATCCCAGCACTTGAATGTGCTAAGCAAATCAAGATACTGTCAGAGCTAGAACGTCAATTTTAAAAGTAAAAATTATTCGCAAGCTTATGTCCTTTTCTGGCTAAAGTATTATTAATTTTAAATTAATGGAAACATTCGAGTTCCTGTTGAGAAGGGATCCATGTGTTATTTATGGATGAAACTTATATTCTTAATTTTTATATACATACTTAAACTCCTCATTTCCAATCAAATTAGAACATGCGTAGTTTAGTTATCAAAAAAAAAAAAAAAGAACATGTGTATTTTTTAAAATCCATAATTTACCTTCTAACTAATTTTTTAATAATATTTTAAATTTTCAAGAATTTAAAATTCACTTGACCTATAAACAAGTATATAAGATTAAGGGTATGTTTGATTTCAGATTTTCAAAATTTATAAAATAAAAAAAATTAAGAGTTGGAGATTGTTGGTCGTTGACTGGTCGGTGGGGCGAGTTATGACGGGTGAAAAACATGCTTAAAAATAAAAAATCTTGATCTCAGAAATTCTCTGACAGTTCTCAGATTGGTGTAATGAAAGAAATTTCGCTTTTGTTTTATTTTTTTATTAAATGAATTTACAAAATATTTTTTAAAAAAAAAGGAAACAAATTAAATAAACTCCTTGCCCTCCCTTATCAAGAAGATCGAAGAAGATTAAAAAAAAAAATCAAAATTGAATTACCTGGTCGCCCATTTTGAAGACAGCATAAGCATTACAAGTTCGGCCATTTCTGATAGCAAGATCATATTCATAGCCTCCCTTTACAAGAATTTGCAGGCGTTTCGTCAAGTACAACATTTCTTTGTTCATATTTCAACAACTAAAAGGAATGAAACAAAGCAAGTAGTATGGCGTTAAGGCCCCTGTAAGTAGGAGATCGCAGGTTTAGCGTGGTTGCTCAAGTACTCTGAATAACCTGGTCTGAATTGAGGTGACGATCAAGGAAAGTGGTGTTAAACTGTAGTTTCATTTTGTTTAATTATCAGATTTCTACAATTACATAACAAAAAGCACTCACTCACCTCAAAACCCAGAAGCTAAATTCCGCCAAAAAGCTTGAAACTATTTTGGTCTTTGCAAAAACCAGCTTTTCCGTTCCCCAGGCACTGAGACAGTTTCTGACTGGCTGCTGGCTGGGGTTTAAAAATAATTTCGTCTTTCTTTAATTGCCAACGGCCTAAGATTGTTTTGTTGCTAGATATTATTAAAAGAGAGCAGCCTTTTTGTCTAAAAAAAGTAGAACCGCCTTTTTTTTTCACATTTTTTTATATTTTACATTCAGGTCCCATATTAAAAAAGAAAAAAGAAGAAATTATCCCATTGATAAATCTATGGGCTTCAATTAATAAATTTTGGATCATTTTTTTTTTTATTTTTCCTCTTATACTGGACATAAATGTAATTATCCCTTTTTTTCATTATTTTCTCTTATATTTTAATTACCATGTACACGTTAGAAAAATAAGTGCAATACCCTTTCACTTCTCAAGAAAAAAATACTGGTTTGGAGTACAATATTTTCTAAACTTTATTTTATGTAACTTCAGTTTGTAATCTTTAAACTACTATATTCAAGGATATGATTAATTGTTGGGGTTCGAATCTACTTTTTTGCATTTTATTGGGTTGAGGGGGTAATTTTATTCTAGAAGTTTTCACCGAGGGATAATTTTATTACTAAAATTTTTTAAAGTCAACTTTGCCCCAAAAGTTTTAAAATTGGAGTAATTTTGCCTTGATAGTTATCTCAGTTAATTTTGACCGTTAATTAACTAAATATGTGGGGCTGACAGTCCATATGTCATCTAAGTTATTTTTGTTAAGATGCAAATTTGTTCGGGAAGTCAATGTGTCATCTACTTTATTTTTTTTTTCAAAGTTTGATTTAACGCTTTTGGAGCAAATTTACACCTTAACAAAAATGACATGATGATATGTAGACTGCTAACTCAACATATTTGGTCAACTAACGATCAAAATTAATTGAGATAATGGTTAGAGCAAAATTACCCTTCAAAAAACTTCTAAGATAAAATTACCCCTTGGTGAAAACTTCTGATTCAAAACTGACCCTTAACCCTATTTTGTACTTGAATAAATTGTATTAAATGAATGTACGTTACCCTTTATTTATTATTTTGTAGAGTGCTATTTTCTTGAAAAATGCATATAGTAAATAAGGGTTAAAATTTAAGGTAGAATTAATAACGTTTAAGGTTTTTCTTAATTCAACTAAAGCATATTGGAAGTGGCTTATACATTAAAAAGAGAATAAATTATACAAAAATCCCCTAAACTTTAGGTCAGTTATATATAACCCCCTGACATTTCAAAGTTTAAATTTAACACCCTGACCTTTCATTTTTTTTAACCATTAACCCCCTGCCGTTAAATGATCGTTATCTTTTTAATGGAAATTGTCATATCAGTTTATGAGGTGACACGTGGCATCATATGCAAATTACTAATTTTATAAAATCCCCCTGAACTTTGATGATTTACAAATAACCTCCTAACATTTCAAAATTTAAATTTAATTTTCTTAAAATTTTTATTTTTAATATTAAACCACATATTGTTACTTTATATCATTTTAATAAATTTATTAAAGTTTTTACTATCATTTATTAATTAAAATCATTTTTTATATGGCAAAAACTAGAAGAACAATACTTATAAAAATACAAAATAAAAATTGAACCTCTAATTCAAAAAAAAAATGCATTACTAATAAAAAAATTAATGAGGGCAAGAGCTATCCTCTAATAAAAATGCAATATTTAAACCATCAACACTCAATCATTTTAAGAATATATTTAACACAAATGATGACACTTGTATACTATCAATACTTAATTTACACAAGAAAATAAGCAAATGTTATATAAATGATGAATTTTTTTTTATATTTTTTAAATATTATTCTTCTAGTTTTTGCCATAAAAAAACTATTTTAATTGACAAATAATAATAAAAAAATTAATAAATTTATAAAAATGATTAAAGTCACAACATGTAGTTTATTTATTATAAATCAAAATTTTAAGGAAGTTAAAATTTAAATTTTAAAATGTCAAGGAGGTTATTTGTAGATATTCAAAGTTTAGGATGTTATCTGCAACTATTCAAAATTAAAGGGGGTTTTATGAAATTAGTAATTTACACAAGATGCCATATAGAATGTCACATGTCATCTCATAATCTAACGAGACAATTTCCGTTAAAAAGATAATTGTCACTTAATGACAGGGGGTTAATGATTAAAAAATGAAAGGTCGGGGAGATTAAATTTAAAATTTGAAATGTCAAGGTATTATACACAACTGACCTAAAGTTCAGAGGGGTTTTATATAATTTAGCTTTAAAAAAAACAAAGAAACATAGAAGTATATACACGATAAAAAAATTGACAACCAATTAACTTAGTACCATTCTGGTGCATTCCCATCAATATTAAGCAACAGATTGCGAGTCTCATCAATACAAATCACTACTCAAACGCTTTGACCATGTTCTTAACTAGAATATGTGAAAAGGGGAAAAGACAAAAAAAGCATTGAAGAAAACAAAGCACAAGGTGAAAAGGGCTCAAGACGCTGCATGGTACATGTCTGAGTATTTGCAACATAAAAGAAGCTACAGAGTAGTGTTGGAAGTAGTAATGTGAATCCAATACAATTGGAGCTCTACTTCACCAGATTCCACATTTTTTAGCCTAAGAACCAAGTCTTGGACTATTTGGCCATTTTTCCACACAATTTGGCTTTCTTCAGCCAAACAGTTTCCCCGGTTCGGTTTTATTCTTTTAAGGATAGCTCCTCCACGTGGCAGGCCACCTGGCTGCTGCCTCATCACAGCTTCGACAAATGGATTAATGTCCAACTCAGCCTCCCCCAGCTTGTCATCAAAACCCATGTCTCTGTCATACACAAACTGCAATCACAACACAATACGATTTGATATTTTGGCATATAAGAAATCCAACAAGACTTGAAACATAACAAGTAACCTAGTCAATAATGTCAAATCCAAGAAATATCCTTCATTAACATATGAGATTCTCAATAGAAGTACTACTCCCTCTTATTCTATTTATAAGATTCTAGTCTTTAGTCTTTGATACAAGACCCTTTATAAAATTTAGTGAATCATTTTAAAGTGCTCTTGTTTATTCACTCTTAATTTAATTAATGATTTTTCCGTCATCTCTCTCCAACAAACTTTTTTTCTATAATTTGGATGGTAGGTGTAACGCCTGAGGAGTAGTGGGGATTGAACCCAAAACCTAATGTCACAAAAGGCACATCTTGTGCCACTAGACCCAAGAGTCTTTGGCCGCTCCAAGAAACTAAATCAATCAAAGGGTAATTTTGAAAAGTTGAAAAACCATTTTTGACATTTAAACTAATTTTCTTAATATGAGGAAATCATCTACCAGACGGAGTATCATTCTGCTTTGTATCTTCCCAACTTTTGTTCAACAATAGTAAACTACAGAGTTGAAGGAGAACAGTTACTTACAAGTTGGACTGGGAGAGGAGGATCTGAAATACATAAAGTTAACTCTTCATTCCACTCAGGATTGAGACTCCTCTTCACTACTCGAGTCTTCAATTTCTGCATAATATCAGACATTATAAACAGACATCACTTCAATGCACAGCAAGGATCATTCATAATTTAATCTTAAAGCTAATCTAACACTATACAAAGCGCTCGAATGTTTTAACCAGATAGACTTTTTTGGGCTGAAAAGTTAAGCAGATGAACATACATGCACAAGAACAATTAGTATCCTCATCAACCGATAAAAGCACTGAGATAAAGCCATACCCAGAAAAAGACAGTGTTATGAGCACGAAGAGTCTAATGCCAAAAGACTAACATGTTGGGAGGAGGACTCCTTGATCTTATAAACCCTACTTTTCTTGTGAGGCTCCTCTTTGATGTGGGACTTATAACAAATAGTCACATAATTCCATTAACTGAATCAAAATTGAATAACCTGCTTGCCCATTTGGAAGACAACACAAGGATCGCTGCTTCTGGTGAAGGCATCTCTGGTAGCAAGATTCACACCTCTCTGGACTCGGATTCTGAGCAGACCCAACATGTTCTCCATTGATAATTGGAGCTCTACTTCCCCACATTCCACATTCTTCAGCCTAAGAAACATGTTCTGAACAACTTTGCCATCTTTCCACACAATGTGGCTCTCCTCAGCCAGACAGTTTCGCCGGTTTGGTTCAATTGTTGTGATGATTGTTCCATCCTGCACGTCACCTTCTTCCACCAACCGCCGGGTCTCCACGGCTTCAAGAAATGGATCAATGTCAAACTCAGCCTTCCCCATTTTGTCATCAAAAAATGTGTCCTTGTCATACACAAACTGCAATTTGCAAGACATGGTGAATGATGTCAAATACTGGCTGGGAATGAAAATTCTTTAGTAATATATTAGATTGTGAATACAAGTTTCATTCTGTTCAATGGTAGTACTAAACTAAAGAGAGTTACAGTACAGGATGGAGACTTACAAGATGGACTGGGAGATGTGGATCTGAAATGGAAAAGGCCAAATCTTCATTCCACTCAGGATTTATATTCTTCTCCACCACTCGAGTTTTCAGTTTCTGTGTCAGATACAAGAACAAAACTTTACAACGTTTCCACCCAATTATCTCATTTTAATTCAACCTCTTAAACAACAATGAGGTGACGTGATGCCCAAATGGTCATGGTAGAGTGGTCATTAGTATATATGAAGCCAGTGGAGGTGACATGGATCTTTTAATGATGAATTGATAAGTTTTTTTTTTTTTGCTAGACCCGTGATCCATCAATGGGAGGCAATCATGTTTTGATACTGTTGAGCATTAAATGTAAATGCTTAATCAATTAAGTTGAGTGAAAAAATGTTGGTAAATAATGGGGAATCCAAGTCATAAAGTCCAACTAAATTTTATATCAATGAAATTAATTTAAATTATTTATAATAGAAATGGCTAGGTTTTTTATCATTTTAAATTTTTAAATTCAAATTATGCTAATTCAGTTAGTTATTTTATTATATCTTAATTACTTTCTGTTGAGATCATATCTAGATATTATGATACCTAATTTAAATATAATATCTGCTTAGAGTGGCCCGCCTATAAGTTTGATTAGGCTCAAGGTTTAAGATTTTTCTTTACTCACTCAGTAATTAGTTTCTTGGCAGAATAACAGAAAAAGCATTTTAAAATTACAAAATTTTAAATAAATTATTTCCTATAAAATGAATTGTGAATTACTTATCAAGTCTCATAATTACTATTCTTAATAACAAATGTGATTTGGGATTTTGCAACTTCAAAACTCTTTTTCTTTCATTTCTCCCTAGTTTCGTTGATGGTGGGTTTTTAATATACCGTAGGCTGAGTGAAGCATCACATCAAAACTACCACTACAAGAGTTCCAAGCTAAGGGACGGCCATTATCAGTTATCTTCATTGTGAGCAAGCGCCCTAATATCATTTTATATTGACAGTGTAATTTGAAAACCTTATCATATATAGGGGTCCATAAATGTTATTTTCGAAGGCTTGCCATGATGATCAGAATAGCAAAGTGAGCAACAAGAATAAAATTGGTATCTATTAGTTGGATTCTGTTCTGTGGCCATTTTTCCTTTATTTCGGATTTTTGTGTTTTTCCTGTTTTCCAGAGTTACTACGGTTCTGAATAAAAATAAAATAAAATTCCCAGAATCCCCGTCTCACTTCACTAAATAACAAAGTGAAGAAACATGTTCTATATGCTTCACTTTGTTTTCACCATCAAAAAGCTTTGTTTCTGCCTTTAATATATCGTCCAACTTCAACACGCAAGAAAGAGTGTAGCAACAGCTGGGATTGTTCAATCTATGAATACTAAGTTACTAACAAAGTATCAAGAGATACAATTAAGTGGAAGAAACAAACCCCATAAGGCGATTTGAGAGATCAGAGACGAAAATCAGTGGAAAACTAATAAATTAAAGTCAAGAAGCTAAAGAAACCAGGTAGCTTCACCAAAGAAACAGAGCAATCAGAAAGAGAAGAGAATAAAGAAGAATTAAAAAGTAACCTGGTTACCCATTTTGATGATAACGTAAGGATCGCTGCTTGTGGCGTCTCTGATGGCAAGATTCAAGCCTCGCTTGACGTGAACTATGAGACGCTTCTCCATGAGCTTCACAGTCAATTGCTCTGTGTGTGCGCAACGAAACTGTATTTGCTTCTTTCGCCGCCTTTATAATACAGCTGAGCTACCTAACAAGATGAGCAATTGAGCTCAGACCAAGATTTTTTAGTCCTCCTCATAATTGCAAGTGTTTACGCATGTTAGCCTCTTCTGATAAGTCCATCTGTTTTTTCTTTTATATATGGCAGTCTTCGAAAGGTCAATCTCAGTCTACTAAATATTAATTTTTTTTGGGATCATGAAATCTACTAAATATTAATATAAAATAAAATAAAAAGAAAAATCTCATTTAAATACTATCTAAATTTGTAAAACCCACAAAAATCTGTTAGCACTTTAAAAAGATATAAAGGTGACATGTGTTAAATTGAGATTTTAAAGTCTTGATAAATTTACTATTTTACCCCTCAAATTTCTTTAAAAAAAAAAAGGAAATGTGCTCCCTTACCGAGCTCTGGGGCCTTTTTAGGGGGTGGGGGAGTTGTTTTTTTTTTTTTTTTTGTGCAAAAATGATTTAAAGGGGGCAAGGAGTGGGTTCGGACCCACCCCACCCCTATACTTTAAAAGCTTGGTGACGAGTGGGTCAACAAGCTCTTTTGATGTGTGTGTGTGTTAAAAATGAAGTCATAATGACTTTAACAAAATTAATAATAGCTTTAATAAAATTAATAATGAAAAAGACAAAACGAGTAATGAAATTGACTAAATAAGTATAGAAGAAAAGATGAAAAATTTTAGAAGAAGAATAATGATCAAGAAGTACAATTCTTACAAAATACTGATCTAGTAGAAATCCAACATTTATTAGTATGAAGGCATAATGGTTTTAACAAAATCAGTAATGAAAATAATAACATACGTAATGATATTGGCTAAACGAGTAATGAGATTAACAAAATGCATAATGCGCAATGGTATTAATGTGTATATATATTACTCGTTTAGTCAATATCATTATACATTTTGTCATTTTCATTACTGATTTTGTTAAAGCAATTATGCCTTTATTTATATTATACATACATATATTAATGTCTATATATATTACTCGTCTTATCATTCCATTACTCGTTTTGTCATTTCCATTACTGCATTTGTCAAAGTCATTACTGATTTTGTTAAAACCGTTATGCCTTTATTTATATTATATACATATATATATCTCGTTTAGTCAGTACTATTATGGATTTTGTTATTTCCATTACTAATTTTATTAAAGGCATTATAGCTTCATTTATATTATACATATGTATATTACTCATTTAATCAATATCATCATACATTTTGTCATTTTCATTACTAATTTTGTTAAATCCATTATGCCTTCATTTTTAATATACATATATATTAATACATGTATATATCAAAAGACCCCACCAAGCTCTTAAAGTATTGGAGTGAGGTGGGAATGATCCCACCCCTTGCCCCCTTAAACCATTTTTGCATCCAAAAAAAAAAAATTCCCCCCACCCCTCAAAAAGGCCGCCGACGTCGGAGCTCTGACTACTAGAGGGTCCAGGCGGGGTGACGGTGGTGCTCCAGTAAGGGGCACCTTTCCTTTTTAAAAAAAAAAATTGAGGGGCAAAATGATAAATTTATTAAGATTTTAAAATCTCAATTTGATATCTGTCACATTTATATTTTTTTTAAAGTGTTAATAAACTTGTATAGGTTTTACAAATTCAAATGGTATTTAAATAGGATTTTCTCTATAAAAAAAATGAGAAGACATAATGCTGGTTAAAGACTTGCCTTTTATGTAAAATGAAGTCCGGTATGCAACTAATCGCGGAGGAAAATTGTATTATGCAGACTGATGAGTACTAAGAACTTTTCACCGGTCACATCTAATATAGATTATTCAAATTGAGTTTTTTACTTTTATTTTTTCATAAAAAGTATTTTAATGTGCAAATGATCTAAACTTTTTATTATAACAAAAACTATCATGATGCACTTTTGGCCCAACTTATTTTATTAAGCCTAATTTCTTGTCCAATCTAAAAAGAGAAGGAATTGTCAATAAGCCAGGGGTTAAATATATATATATATATATATATATATCTTATTGATATTATTATAGGATAATTATTCTTGAGATGTCTATAATTTTTTTCAATCTATAATTTTGTACGTCTATATTTTTTCCTTATTAAAACTTTTTTATTGTACTCTTTTTGCACCATTAGCCTCTCTAATTTTGTTTGGCTAGCATTGTTAACCCTCGTATAGAAACTAATTGAGCTAACAAAATTAAATTAAACGAAACTAGTATCTCATCAAGAATGGTTTTGCCTATTAATATCTATGCAATATGTAACACCCCAAATTTTATATTCACCAAATATATTATAATTATTTGGGAAATTCAATTAAATGGTGAATATTCATGAATTTGGAATTTATGAATTTATAAATGTTCAATTTCATGGAAATTGGGCAAAAATAATTATGGAATTAATTTGGGTAATTAAAAAATCCCTATATTAAGGTCAAAAAATGAAGGAATATTAGAGAAAATATTTGGTCAAAAAATATATGGAAATTGGCCAAAGAAAAATAAGAAAAGAAATTGGATTAGAAAGGTAATGGCAAAATCGTAATTTTGCCAAAATAGCACAAAATAAATTATTTTTCAATTAATTGAAGTTAATTTCAATTAATTAAGGAAAATAAAGGTTAAAAATATATTTAGAATATTTTGGTCAATTTAATATGAATTTATGGAAAATTTGAGCAAAAAGTGCAATTTTGACCAAAATTGAGACTTTACGTGTATACGTAACCGGAACAAGTTGTGTAGCCAATTGAGACCAAAGGGAGGGACCTCTAGGTGTCTCCTACATGTTGCAAGAGGAAGAAAATATTGGTTGGGATTAATGAGCTTGGTTACACATACATAGGGTTTATTTACATAAAAGTGATTTTTGAAAGTTTTGGAAATGGTTAAATAATTAAAGTATAATCTTATATATATTATAAAACACATGAGCATCTTCATCTTCAGCCCATTTGCACGCACAGCACAGACCTGAACGTGAGAGAGAGAGGTTCAAGTTTTAGAGAGAGAGAAGAAGAAGAAAAATCACAAGGTAAGCCGATTTCTCCGACGATTTCGCTCCTAACGTGTATATCTCCGATCCTAAGCTACTCCTCTTTGTTCTTTAAGGTTTGGAAAGCTTAAATTTGGTGTTTTACAAGTTAGGGTTTTCAGCCACTTTTGGGAAAATCTTGTGGGAGCTTGAGGTAACTTCCAAACCTTCGTATATTAACTATTCTGGTTGCTGTGGGCAATTTAATCGGTGAAATTTCACCGGATTGCCATTGGTTTTAAATTTTGGAAAAGTGTGTATATAAGGGTTATGCTGCCCAATTTTAGTTCAAATGGTTGTTATAACTCAATTAGATGGTTAATAAAGTGGTTAGGAGTATAAAGGAACGCGTTTACGGAGCCGAAAACACAAAACACCGATTTTGCCCGGAGGACTCCATAATTTCGGTCAGGGCCAGATCTAGGGGTAGGAGTTGGATTTTCAATGATTTGATGGTTCCATTGAGCTCAGGGGCGAAAATTAGGTGGGGTTACAGTTGGGCACTTTTTCAAAAAAGGCTGAGAAAGCATAATTACGGAAACGCCTCTAAAACCCTAAAAGTAGGGCTGCCAAGGGCAATTTCGTAATTTGACATTGAATTTGGTAATTTTGAGTCCGGAAATGGATTCCTTGGACGAAAATACGTCAGGATAGCCCTAGTCAAAATTTTGGGAAAACGTGCCATCGGGCCGGGTACGGCGGGGCCGAGCCGGGGTCCCGGGGGCATTTTGGTAAATTTTCACCATAGGCTAATATAACCACAAGAAACACTATGGAAGTGTCTAAAATGGTACTTGGATAGGTTATAACCTATTTCTTGTACATTTAATATTTTAGGATCGAATCGGGAGCCGAAAGTCGACACGATTTACAAGGCACACAGAAAGGGGTCGATAGAACTTTGAGGTAGGGACATTATCCTTCATACATCATGCCATAGTTATATGATTGTGTGAATGCCAATGTTTGTAAATGCGCTTTGTTAATCAACATGTTTTGCCCAGAGAGGGGCCAGTAGTGCTAGAGGCACTTACACTGGAGTTGGCGGAAGACCAACCGGTGCAGAATAGTGGGGCTTGGCCCTACTCATGTATACATGCAGATGATATGTTTATATTGTTCATTAATTGGTGCATACATGGCATATATCATATTTACTTTTCGCATTTTCTATGAACGATAGCATGTTTCTACTGAGATTCTTCAGAATCTCACCCCTTTTTCTAAACCAAACATCTCAGCGGGCGCCAGTGGATCAAAAGGCAAGAATGTAGACCAAGGGAAGTGACTGGCATGTGCCTCGAGGAAAATACAAAGTTCGTGGTTATAGATAGTCTATGTCTAAAATACTTTTGGATATTTTGTAATAGTGGTGTATATTATCGCATTCTCTAGGGTTGACTTTGGACTGTAAACAAATACTTTTATCAGTATATATGTACTCTTCTGTATGCCTGTGGAACTTGGTCTCTATTACTCTGTGTATATCGAAATGGAAACGGGTGTTGACATTTTTGGTATCAGAGCCCATAAGCGGTTCTGGCAGAGCTTAATAAGCGGTTCTGGCATTATCAGAATAGTATACTGATATGTTTTTGTTTGCATGACGGCAGGGAAATAGTGAGTTATGGAGATGGTACAACCAAGAGAAGGCGGTGGAGGCCGAGGTAGAGGTCGAGGCCGAGGGCGTGGTAGACATGGTACCAACGAGGGAGAACCAAGGCCTGACCCTATCCAGCAGCGAATCCTGGATTTATTGGAACAACAACAACAAACCATGAATGAGATAAGAGTTGACCTCCAGGGGGTACAACAGAGGCAGGATCACTTGGAGAATCGTATGGATGAGTTCATGTGGGGGAATTACGAAGAAATTCATGAAGAACCTCCGCTAGCAAATCTACCACCAGAGCCTGAGGTGGATATCCAAGCTTGGCTGAGTAGATTTAGTAAACAGCAGCCACCTATGTTCAAAGGGAAATTTGATCCTCAACAAGCAGAAGACTGGTTAGCTCGTTTGGACAAGATCTTTGATATGTTGCAATGTCCAGATGAGGTGAAAGCTCGGTTAGCTATATACAAGCTGGAAGGTGATGCTGATCGTTGGTGGAAAGGCATGGACCTCATCCTGAAGGGGAAGAATGCTCCAATCACATGGGAACTGTTCCAAGAGGAATTTAACAAGAAGTACTTTCCTCCGACTATTAAGAGAGAGAAAGAGAAAGAGTTCCTCAGCATCAAGCAGCACGACCGGGAGAGTTTTGATGACTATCTGGCCCGGTATATCCGACTATCACGCTACTCGTCATATGCCAAGCTGAACGACAATGATGAGTGGAATTCAGATATGATGATAGAGGGGCTGAGACCTGAGTTCAAGGAGAGGCTGATCTCCCAACACTTCACCGAATTTAGCAAAGCGGCAGAGGAGTGCCGATACATCGAGAAACGTCTGACAAGCTGGTTAACACAGACTGGGAATCGTAGTGGTTCCGAGAGCGGTAGCTCCGCGCAAAAGCGAAAGGATCAGAGTGGATATTCCGGAGGGGATCCTAAGAGGCCAAATCAATCTGGGGGCCGAGGAGGCCAGAGTTCTTCTGGAAGCAGGACTTGTTGGCGCTGCCAAAAGCCAATTCACCCTGGTAGATCTTGCAGTGGAATTCCGTTTAGGCCAGACCCGAGTAGACTACCTGTCTGTTTTATGTGCAATAAGTCGGGACATATAGCCAGGGATTGTCCACAAAAGCAGCAGCAGTAGGAGACAAGACCCAGAGCTTCTGGCAGGGTCTATACACTGACACAGGAAGAAGCTAGGAAGTCTCCGGAGCTGATTCAAGGTACGATTTCTTTGAACAGCAGCTTAGTATATGTTATGTATGATTTTGGTGTAAGCCATTCATTCATTACATACAACTGCATGAGATGATTATGTTTATCGATGCATAAATCCCCGTACAATTTAGTTGTATCTACGCCTAAGGGCATTCGAATTGTGATGGCTGAAGTTTGTTTAAATTGTGTGGTAAATGCTGAGGGGCACAAATCGACCGTAGTTAGGGAAGTGGAGTTCTCGATTGATTTAAGGCCTGGAGCAAGTCCAATTTCTAAAACCCTGTATCATATTATACCAAGCGAGATAGCAGAGCTAAAGAAGTAGATCGAGGAACTATCTGAGGAAGGGTTCATATGACCTAGCGTATCACCCTGGAGTGCTCCAGTGCTCCTCGTAAAGAAGAAAGACAGAAGCTTGCATCTCTGTATCGATTACTGAGAGTTGAATAAGGTGATCGTAATGAACAAGTATCTGTTCCCTAGAATTGACGATTTGCTCGATCAAATGTCTGGTTTCCGTGTATTGTCAAAGATCGACTTGCGATCGGGATACCATCAGTGAGGGTAAAAGCAGAGGATGTAGCAAAGATTGCTTCTAGAACCAGATATGGGCATTAGGAGTTCCTAGTGATGCCATTCGGGTTTACTAATACGCCTGTTGTGTTCATGGACTACATGAATTGAATCTCTAGTCCATACTTGGATCAGTTCGTTGTAGTCTTCATTGATGATGTACTGATACACTCACGGAGTAAGGCTGAACGCGAAAAGCATCTGAAAACTGTGTTAAACCTATTACGGGATAGGCAATATGCCAATTTGAGCAAGTGTGAATTCTGGCTTGTAGAGGTAAGATTTATGGGCCACGTAGTCGCTCAATAAGGGATCCTGGTGAACCCTGGTAAAGTGGAAGCAGTACTGAACTGAGAAGGCCAGAAACTATGGTTATGATACGCAGTGTTCTAAGTCCAGTTGATTATTATTATGAGTAGCTCAATAATAGTAGCCTTGTTTAGGACCGCGATCTTATGCCCTCAGGGTCGTGTGTTTGAGGCTACGGGAGGCGAAAGAAATGCGGTTGAGTTGGAGGGGCCGCAGATATCCTGGTGAGTCCACGCTCGTAGTCTGCTCGTAGTCCCTGGATTGGGGGAAGTGCGGGGGAAGTGCGGGGTGTGACAATAAAAAGGATGAAATGTTTATATCGAAATTTCCCAGAACTCAACATTATGCATGTGATGATGATTGTGAGAGAAGCTTCAAAGAGCTGAAAAAAAAATTTTATTAAGGTACCAATATTGATAATCCCAGATCTATAGTGGGTCATTGTTGTCTTCACTAATGCCAGATGGCATGGATTGGAAAGGGAATTGAGTCTCAGAAGCAAGCAGGAATAGATTGAGATGAGAATTGATGCAAGCCGAGTAAGGGCGTATGCATCATGTTAGTTGAAGTTGCAGGAATTGAACTATCCCATCCATAATCTTGAGTAGATGGTAATAAAGTTTGCTTTGGAATATGGAAATGTTGCCTTCATAGCGTAGTTGTGGAATTGTATTGCGACCACAAAGATTGAAAGTTCTGAACAGAGAGGGCTACCTACGGTGAAATCTGATCGGAGAGGGCTACCTACGGTGAAATCTGATCGGAGAGGGCTACCTACGGTGAAATCTGAACGGAAAGGGCTACCTAAGGAAAGTTCTAACCGGAGGGGGGCTGACCAGGTGTATGGGCACCTGTGTGAAGCACCGAGTACAGAACCCTAGAGTGCAGCCACCGTGACGATAAACCCTAGAGTGCAGCCACTGTGATGATAAACCCGCGAGTGCAGCCACCGTGACGATAAACCCGGGAGTGCAGCCACCGTGACAACTAACCCCAAGGTGCAGTCGCCGTAACATTGAATTGTAGTATAGAGCTACCGGAGCGTTGGCTCCCAAAGATGGTGCGTTGTAATGAGTTCCATCTTAAAAGGGGTTTTTTTTATAAGAGTTTATATGGCATAGAAAATTAGACCAAAGTTTGGCAAAGAGAAACACAGATTTTAGGTGTAGTCAGGTATTATGGAAATTCCTGTGGGACTCCTATTTAATCATCCTGACATTATTGATGCACAAAAGAGGAGATAAACCTCAAAGTGAATACCACATCGCTTTGCCACCGAATCTGAGTAGGCTACATGATGTTGTTCATGTTTCCTAACAGACAAAGTATCAACCTGATCCAGAAATGTAATAGAGTATGAAGATATAGAAATGCGCGATGATTTGACTTACGAAGTCACGCCTGATCGAATCATCGATCAGTAGGAGAAGCATCTCAGGAATAAGAGCATTCCATTCATCAAGATTGTCTGGGAAGGTTATCACCCAGAAAAGCTACATGGGAAATAGAAGAAACTGTAAAGAAACGTTACCCGGAATTTTTGGTGGAATAGGTGTAGCAAATTTCGGGGACGAAATTTATTTAAGTGGGGGAGAATTGTAACACCCCAAATTTTATATTCACCAAATATATTATAATTATTTGGGAAATTCAATTAAATGGTGAATATTCATGAATTTGGAATTTATGAATTTATAAATGTTCAATTTCATGGAAATTGGGCAAAAATAATTATGGAATTAATTTGGGTAATTAAAAAATCCCTATATTAAGGTCAAAAAATGAAGGAATATTAGAGAAAATATTTGGTCAAAAAATATATGGAAATTGGCCAAAGAAAAATAAGAAAAGAAATTGGATTAGAAAGGTAATGGCAAAATCGTAATTTTGCCAAAATAGCACAAAATAAATTATTTTTCAATTAATTGAAGTTAATTTCAATTAATTAAGGAAAATAAAGGTTAAAAATATATTTAGAATATTTTGGTCAATTTAATATGAATTTATGGAAAATTTGAGCAAAAAGTGCAATTTTGACCAAAATTGAGACTTTACGTGTATACGTAACCGGAACAAGTTGTGTAGCCAATTGAGACCAAAGGGAGGGACCTCTAGGTGTCTCCTACATGTTGCAAGAGGAAGAAAATATTGGTTGGGATTAATGAGCTTGGTTACACATACATAGGGTTTATTTACATAAAAGTGATTTTTGAAAGTTTTGGAAATGGTTAAATAATTAAAGTATAATCTTATATATATTATAAAACACATGAGCATCTTCATCTTCAGCCCATTTGCACGCACAGCACAGACCTGAACGTGAGAGAGAGAGAGGTTCAAGTTTTAGAGAGAGAGAGAAGAAGAAAAATCACAAGGTAAGCCGATTTCTCCGACGATTTCGCTCCTAACGCGTATATCTCCGATCCTAAGCTACTCCTCTTTGTTCTTTAAGGTTTGGAAAGCTTAAATTTGGTGTTTTACAAGTTAGGGTTTTCAGCCACTTTTGGGAAAATCTTGTGGGAGCTTGAGGTAACTTCCAAACCTTCGTATATTAACTATTCTGGTTGCTGTGGGCAATTTAATCGGTGAAATTTCGCCGGATTGCCATTGGTTTTAAATTTTGGAAAAGTGTGTATATAAGGGTTATGCTGCCCAATTTTAGTTCAAATGGTTGTTATAACTCAATTAGATGGTTAATAAAGTGGTTAGGAGTATAAAGGAACGCGTTTACGGAGCCGAAAACACAAAACACCGATTTTGCCCAGAGGACTCCATAATTTCGGTCAGGGCCAGATCTAGGGGTAGGAGTTGGATTTTCAATGATTTGATGGTTCCATTGAGCTCAGGGGCGAAAATTAGGTGGGGTTACAGTTGGGCACTTTTTCAAAAAAGGCTGAGAAAGCATAATTACGGAAACGCCTCTAAAACCCTAAAAGTAGGGCTGCCAAGGGCAATTTCGTAATTTGACATTGAATTTGGTAATTTTGAGTCCGGAAATGGATTCCTTGGACGAAAATACGTCAGGATAGCCCTAGTCAAAATTTTGGGAAAACGTGCCATCGGGCCGGGTACGGCGGGGCCGAGCCGGGGTCCCGGGGGCATTTTGGTAAATTTTCACCATAGGCTAATATAACCACAAGAAACACTATGGAAGTGTCTAAAATGGTACTTGGATAGGTTATAACCTATTTCTTGTACATTTAATATTTTAGGATCGAATCGGGAGCCGAAAGTCGACACGATTTACAAGGCACACAGAAAGGGGTCGATAGAACTTTGAGGTAGGGACATTATCCTTCATACATCATGCCATAGTTATATGATTGTGTGAATGCCAATGTTTGTAAATGCGCTTTGTTAATCAACATGTTTTGCCCAGAGAGGGGCCAGTAGTGCTAGAGGCACTTACACTGGAGTTGGCGGAAGACCAACCGGTGCAGAATAGTGGGGCTTGGCCCTACTCATGTATACATGCAGATGATATGTTTATATTGTTCATTAATTGGTGCATACATGGCATATATCATATTTACTTTTCGCATTTTCTATGAACGATAGCATGTTTCTACTGAGATTCTTCAGAATCTCACCCCTTTTTCTAAACCAAACATCTCAGCGGGCGCCAGTGGATCAAAAGGCAAGAATGTAGACCAAGGGAAGTGACTGGCATGTGCCTCGAGGAAAATACAAAGTTCGTGGTTATAGATAGTCTATGTCTAAAATACTTTTGGATATTTTGTAATAGTGGTGTATATTATCGCATTCTCTAGGGTTGACTTTGGACTGTAAACAAATACTTTTATCAGTATATATGTACTCTTCTGTATGCCTGTGGAACTTGGTCTCTATTACTCTGTGTATATCGAAATGGAAACGGGTGTTGACACAATATTTTTAGGGAAAATTAACTAGTCAGTCCTTATAATTTCATCCTATTTTGAATTAGGTCCTTATAATTTTATTTCTTTTTATTGGATCCCCATACTTTATTATGTTGAAGGAATAGGTCTTTTCGTTAACAAATCTGCAAAACATTGTTAATGGTGGCGTGGATGACACTACGAGCTTTTTAATGTGGAAGGAAGAGAGAAATTAACGGTGCTTTGAAGATTTATTAACTGAAGGATATATAGCTTCAACATAATAAAGTATGGGAATCCAATAAAAAGAAATAAAACTAGAAGAACCTAATTCAAAATGGGATGAAACTATAAAGATTGTCTGGTCAATATTCCCTTTTTTATTCCTTAAATATTTTTTTATCTATTTTTAATAGAAATTAGATCCTAACAAAATAAGTATAACGTCACCCAGAGGAAGAGGATAAGAAGAGAGTCCCTCTCAATTTTCTTTTTTAATTTTTTGTTGGCAACAACCCTTCATTAGTTCTAAAATACTCATCACCTCACCATGGATAATAAAATACCTTCTCAAGATCCTCTCTCAAAAAAATATCTAGTCTCCTCATGGGAAGCTTCCATGTATTAACTTTCAGGCAAAATTCTAGTTTTCACTTATTAACAAAAGTAATACTCCTCCCTGTCATTAATATAATACATATATACCTTATTTGATTAGATTAAGGAAGTTAGTTAAATTAGTTAATATAATATGATTTTTCAAAAACACCCTAATCATCTTTCTTAATTCCATCCATCTCTCTCTAACTCTTACTTGGGAACATCAATAATAATAAATTAAAAAAAGATTAACAAATATGATAAATGAATCTTACATTTAGAATGATAAGCTACTCAATTAAGATAGTGCATGTTTGGGAACACTTATTTTTTAAATATAAGTGCTTATTACGCAAGCCGAGATAAAACTCGTCTCATATACTTATCTCATATACCGTAAATCACAATTTATAAACATTTATTGCCAAAAAATAAGCTATTCCAAACAAACACTTAAGTATTGTTTAGCAACAGCATGGAAAAGCATTCTAAATCGTCATTATAAAACTCAACAACCAATTAATTTATTGCTATTCTAGTACATAGGATCCACACAACCAGCACTACAGCAGATAGCTGGTCTCTTCAATCTTCGCCCATAGCTACAGACATATTTTTTTATGACACTACGTATTAGAAAACAAAACATATGAACAAATCGAGCTGGTTCTCGCTAGGATGTGAAAAAAAAAAGGGAAAAAGAAAATTACTGAAGAAATGAAAGAAGGTGGAGGGAAGCTTATGAGACAGCATTGCATGTCTCAGTATTTACAATGTGCGATGCAGAGAGAGAAAGAGAGCAGCTGATCATGTGGTGATGCACAGAGCTACAGACCCCTGGAACCAGGAATGTCAATCCATTGCAATTGGAGCTCCACTTCCCCTGACTCTACATTTTTCAGTCTTAGAAACATGTTTTGAACAACTTTGCCTTCTTTCCACAGGATATGGCTCTCTTCAGCAAGACAGTTTTGTCGGTTCGGGGGAATTCTCGTGACAATGGTCCCGTCCGGAAGGTCTTCCAACCGCATCTTCACGGCTTCGATAAAGGGAATAATGTCAAACTCAGCCTCCCCCATTTTGTCATCAAAACTGAATCTGTCTTTGTCATACACATGCTGCAATCACAAGAAAACAGAGGATGTTACGGCCAAAGCTCCCTTACCAGCATATGCAAAGAGCCAATGAGCAAAATTCGTGTTTCAGTGAAGCTCATCATCTGAAACACTAACTTTTGGTAAGTATTCATCCAGCTAAGAATTTATACAGCAAATGAGCAATGCATTGATTGTGAAGATCCAACATCTGTTTATGTTTGTAATAGCTTAAATTCGACTAATTGATGACAAGATACTCGTTTATTATCAAACCACTGGAATGTTTGATTTTATTCAAGTTATGACAAATCACAAGATGATGCTTGTGTAAAAAAGAAAAAGGCCAATAGAACTACCCAAAATACGTATCTCAATGGATCTTAAAACCTTAAAACACTCATTTTGATAATGGACTCCCTGTACAACCTGTCACTACATTATATATGTAGTTAAGAATTTTCTGTGTTACAAAGCAGTGCATTGATTTTGTGAACCCCAAAAACCAAGCAGTGATAATATATAACCAAAATAGGTGTCTCAGTGTTTTCTTATGTTTATATTGCCCTAATACATACTCTCTTTGATCCTTATTATAAGGCACCAACTACCATTTCTCTCGGACACAAGGAATAAAAGTTAAATCATTAAATTGGTCCAAAATTGATAAATGTTTCCAACTTTACCCTTACTTTAATGATGTCGATTTAAATGAGTTAGTTAAAAATGAAGGCATAATGGGAAAATAGTAATAAATGAGTTAGTTAAAGACAATTGGTGCCTTATGATGAGGACAAAAAATTATTGGTAATTAGTGCCTTATAATAAGGACGAGAGGGAGTATAACATATTGATGTTCAGATATCCATTGCATCAGCCACCTGAGCTAGTCTTAAGATGGTAAAAGTGAGTTGGGGTGCGCGTAGTGATCTAAGATTCAGACCCTTCTTTTGCAATAAATAAGAAAAAAGATACTCATTGATTTTTATTTTTATTTTTTTTTTGCATGGAGTATCCAGTCTAATCCAGGGTGGCAAACCTCTGAATGGATAAGCCGGTACAACCCCTTACCACTTAAACCAAGTGCTTGGTGATGAAACTCATTGATTATTATATCCGCAGGGAATTCATTTTTATTGTATTTGAGTTAAATTTAGACAAATCATAAGCCCAACAAGTATGAAACTTCAAAAAAAAAAAATTACAAAAGTAGCTTGATTGATGGAATTAAATACTGGCAGGGAATATGCTTCAGATACATGAAAGCTATGATTGGCAAGTTTCATTTCGTTTTTCATGTTCCCAAATTTTAGTCAACGGGGCTACACAACACAGTTGCAAGAGAACAAATACTTACGAGATGGACTGGGAGACGAGGATCTGAAATAGATAAGGTCAATTCATCATTCCACTCAGGATTGATATCCTGTTTTATCACCCGAGTCTTCAGTTTCTGCATCAGACATCAAATACAAACATCACTTGAATGCACAACAAGAAAATTTTACAAGGTTGCTACTACCCTATCTCATTTTAATTCAATGCTAAAGCTAAATTAACACCATACAACCAAATCCCAGCGCTTAATTGCGCTTAGTAAATGAATATAGATGCACCAGAACCGGAATCACCACCATCCGGTCAAAGTGGGGTAATTTATGAACACTATGAACGATAAAACAATAAAAGATTGAATTGGGACGCAATGGGAAATCCAGCCTTTTTAATTGGACGAACTACGAAAGAAGCTGGAATTGTTCAACGTATGTATAGTGACTTGATTTAGGGGAGAAACCAGTAAACTATTTTGGCTGCGGGTTAAGTCAAAGTCAGTAAAAGCAAAGCGGGAAAAAACAAACACAAAATCAGAAGCTTCAGAGCCGCCGCGATTAACGGAGACAAAGAGAAGAAGAAAAGAATTGAGAAAATGAAGTACTAGCAATATAATATGGAAGAATAGAGCCAAAACAATTGAGATTAGAGACAGAAATCAGCAGAAAAATTAACCTAGAATCGAATTCAACAAGATAAAGAAACCGTCAGAGATAAAAAGAAGCTGAAACAGAGAACCCCCAATTCCGAAAAGCAGTAAGAAACGGTCACAAAAGAATCCATCAAAACAAGAGTAACAAAAGGATAAAGAGAATCAAAAATTGAATTACCTGCTTGCCCATTTTGACGACAACGTAAGGATCGCTGCTGACAACATCTCTAACAGCGAGATTCACGCCTCTCTGGACGCGAATTCTTAGCAGACCCAACAAGTTCTCCATTGGTAAAGGCAGAGAGAAAGAGGCCCAGAAAGAAATGAAGAAATGGGTGCAAAGTGAAAGATGAGAAAGGTATGTGGGGAGCTCGTTAGAGAAAAAGCGAGTCTTGCAAATGGTGAGGACTGAGGAGGGGGGAACGCAGGTGTCAGCATTTATATAGCGATGTACACGTACAAAAAAGTCTTTGAGGTTTTTAAAAAAAAAAAAAATACAAAGTCTTGGAATAGTATATTATTATGAACTGTTTAGGCAGGTGTCATCTGTATCACGCGCTGGATTTGGTTGCAGCGTTACCTAGTCTCACAATTAATTGTGTGACTACTTTCTGTATTTGTCTTAGTCTCACGCGCTGGAGCGACAGTTTCCGAATCTCCAAGTTTGGTCGAGTAAAATATTTTTTATTTTTAAAATTTTATTTTAGTTGTTGACTTTGACCTTTACTCTTTTGTTTTTTTTTTTTGTGAACAAAAGGGGATACCCCGAGAATTACGTCACAACTCTGCGAACGGATGTATAACCACTTAGGTCCTCTTGTAGCGTTCTTGTAATTTCTTCAGGCGGAACGCTCCAAATGGTTTTTCTCCCGAGAATTATGTTTTTTCGGTTTCTACCGAAAAATGTCCAACTGTAATCCTACCTATTTTTGCTCACTGAATCTAATGAAACCATTTATTTTATGAAAGTCCAAATCCTACCCTTGAAACAGTGCTGGCCGAAATATTTCAAGAAAAATGGAAAAATGTAGTTTTGTGTTTTAACTTCCAAAACTTGTATTTTTCCATTTCTAATCCTCAATTAACTCATTTAAACACTTCTTAATCATGATTCAAATAAATTTGGGCAACATAACCCCTTAGGGTTATAGCTTTCCCAATTTTTGAACTCAACCAAGAAACTTGAAAAATCGAGAAATATCACTAACAACAACACCATAATTATAAGAGAGCAAGTTTATGAAATTATCCTCTTGCTTCCAACCTTGGCACTTCAACTCCTTCTCTTCCTTAGATATTTGTCCTGCTAAACACATGAATACATGATGAAGAGAACCTTAGAGGAAGTGTTATACAAGAATAGGTAACCAAATCACTAAATCAACACTTACTTACCTTAATCTTCTTCCTCCTTCTCTCTAAATCTTCAAAGAACTCTCAAGCTCACTCTCTCTCTCTTCTCTTGGTGGCTTGGACAAAAAATGCATAAGAAAGGGAAGAGAATGTGTTTATCATTTTGCCTCTTCTTTCCTCCTAGCCTTTGATCTCATCAAGGGTTGAGATTTCACCACTTGTTCTTACACCATACCTCCATCCATACTTTCACCCATGCCTTCCACTTTATGCCATGCCTCCTCATCATTTGGCTTCAATTGGAATTGGACCATATTCCCTTCTTGTTACACAAAAACGTGCTCCCTCCTATACCCTAACTAAACTAATTGCTTTTTCCAACTAAGTCCAATCTGACACTCCTCCATGCACTCAATTCATCATTATTTGTCCATGTAGCATTATTTTAATGCAATTTGACATGTGCTCATACAAATCCATTATAATTTAATCCCCTCCTTATATGATCATGACACTTGGCATTTTTTTTATTCCATTAATCAATTTCTAACACATTTTATTTTCAATTTTCGGAATAATGTCAATTCTGGCAGATTTTCTGCCCTAACTTTGAAAAATCATAACTAATTTTGTAGACATCATTTTGGAGTGATTTCAAAGGCTATGGAACCCTTATTGAGTCTAGTTTTAAGAAAAAATATGGAATTTTACTAGCTAGGATTATATTATTCCCATATTTTAAATATTTGACCGCTGCTCCAGAAACTTTCTAGATTTTCTGGGCTAACTTCAAAAATTCATATCTTTTTGTATATAGTTTCAATTGATTCACATGATCTATCAAATTAAAGCTTATGATGTCTACTTTCATCTTAAAAAATTTCATAATTTTTGCTCATCATTTGGTCTTCTAAAATCACATGACAAACTCACTGCCTCGCAGGCGATTTCACTGAAAACACTATTCAACTTTCAATTTTCAATATTTAATTCCTTTAACCTTAAATATTCACAATTTCATTGAATTTCTCAATTAATTACATTATATTTTAGGTGAATATAAAATTTGGGATGTTACACACAGCTTCTTCCTCGGCTTTCTCACTATTTTTTCTCTCTCCCTTCGCTCTTCTTCATCGTCTTCCCCATCTAAATCATGTTCTCAAATACCACTTCATTGGCCAAATTCTGATCTCCACACCCTTCTCTTTCTTCTATCTGATTCCTCTCGTTCTCCACCTTTGACCCAAATCTTTCATAGGTTGGTGCTAGATGAGCATTTTCATCTTGTTTTGCCTGTCAAAAGACACACAAAAGCTAAAGTCTTAATCCGTTTCTTTTAGGTGATAAATTTTGGTTCGATGGTTATGAATTTGCTGTTCTGAAAATAGTGAGAGTTTTTCGCTACTCTATCCCTTGTTTGTTCAGTATTTAAAGAAGTTGAATGCCCCGTTTATCTTTCATCGAGAAGGTTGCACAGAAGAAAATAAAAGGGTCTCAAATGTTTATTTTATGTGTATTGTAGTTGCTATCATATAAAATTTGGTTGTTTTGTAAATATTATTATTATACTTATCATTACCATTACTACTTTTGTTAATGGTGATAATTTATTGTAAGTAATGTATATGAGAGGGACATGTTTTCTGGGGTGGATGACTTGGATACATTAGGTGTACATGAAATGATTAATGTTCACAAGCCATTTGACCATTTGCATGATAGTTACTATCATAAACATTTCTGGTTTTTGTGTCAACGCCATCAGTGCACTTGTCATTACTATTACTAAACTTGTCAATAACATTAACAAAATTAGTGAACATATTTACTCATTTTGTCAGTACCTAACGATTTTGTCAAAACCGTTACAATTTTTGTCAAAATCGTTAATGATTTAGTCAATCTCATTACTCAGTTGGTCATAACTCAAAACTCTTACACAATCCCTTTACATATTTTATCAGTACTTATTGATTTTGTCAAAACTATTACAAATTTTGTCAAATTCATTAATATTTTAGTCAATCTCATTACTCAATTGATTATAGTCCAAAACTCTTGGCCAATCCTTTCACGCATTTTGTCAATACTTATTGATTTTATCAAAACAATTATTATTTTAGTCAATCTCTTTACTCAATTGGTCACAACTCATAATTTTTAGCTAATCATTTCACATATTTTATCAGTACTTATTATTTTTATTAAAACCATTGTACTTTTTGTTAAAAACATAACTATTTTAGTTAATCTCATTACTCAATTGATTTTAATTGAGTCTTGAAAGTATTTTGGTTTTTAAACCAAAACATGAAAAATCTAAATTTCCACCGCATTCTTTTTCTACCCTTTATAAATTTTAATAGGTTTTTCTGAATTTTAAAAGTTAAAATGATATTTAAATAACTTTTTCCTCGTAATATTCTATCCTCAGTGCGATTTGAATAAGGAACTCCACTTTTTTTTTTTTTGGAAGACAATAAGGAACTCCACTTTGTCTGACGATTCAAAATAAATTCTGGTATCCCGGATGGATACGCGGCCAGACTTAAGTTTGTCATTTTGTGGGATCAATGGCGGCCAGATTTAAGTTTGTCATTTTGTGGGCAGGCCGTTTATGCTGTGTTTTTAACTTTTTCTTATTTAAAAAAATGATACTCAAAATCTTTAATTTTATATTTCTCATTTATCGCATCGCGTATATTCCCACGGATGACAACTGTTTTTTTTTTTTTTTTAAACCTTCGGATAACACCTGTTTTGACTTTTGACTCCAAAGGGTCTAAGCCTAATAATTTGAACAACACTTCGAATAATGTTATATTCTTGATGTTCCCCTAATCCCCTGATAGGTGCCGAACAAAATTGAATAATGATAAGACTCTCCAAAAAAAAAAATTGGCATGTCTTATTTTTCTCCGTTTGCGAGCTAAAACTTCTATACGTGACTAACAGTAAATTAATATTATATCCTTTCGTTTATTTAAGGGTTAGATAATTAATTTATATATATTTAAAAAATTAATTAAATTGGTTATATATAATAAATATATACTCCCTCTGATTCTAATTACTACCTTCGGTCCTAATTATAAGACAAAGTTGACTTTTTTGGAGAAATTAAGGAAGCCAATTAAATTACTTTAGAGTGTTTATATTTTTAGTATCCTTAGATTATATATTAGTTTATTAATAAAATTAATTAGTTTGAAGAAAAAAATAAAAATAAAAATACTCTAAAGTAATTTAATTGGCTTCCTTAATTTCTCCAAAAAAGTCAACTTTGTCTTATAATTAGGACCGAAGGGAGTATAAGATAAAATTGATTTTTTTAGAGAAATTAAGTAAACTAATTAAATTACTTTAGATTATTTTTATTTTTATTTTTTTCTTCAAACTAATTAATTTGACAAATAAATTAATATATAATCTAAGATATATAACATATGATATGATTAAGTAACTTCTTTAGCTTCCTTAATTTCTCAAAAAAAAAAATCAACTTTGTCTTATAATTAGGACCGGAGATAATATTATTTTTCTAACATATCTTCTTTAATCATATACATTGAAATTGATGAAAATTCCTTTCATATATGTAATTGATAAGGTCATTTGTAAAAAGAATTACAATTTGAAAAGTAAAATAGATTGAGTCTTATATTTATAACAAAAATAAACTCATTTTCTAACTTTTACAAGTAAGAGTGAGGCAGTAGTAATTGATTTCAAAATCACTGTTGGTTTGATGTTGTGGTGGTATAGGATGTTTGTGTCAACACCCGTTTCTATTTTGATATGAGCAGGGCAATAATGAACAAGTTTCACAGGCAAACAGAAAAGTACAATTATACTGATAATAAGTATTTGTTTACAGACAGACATTAACAGAGCAAAATTCACTAATAATTATAAATATGTACAAAATATCCCTGAAATGTTTCAAGTCCCCGCTAAATATAACCACCAGCTATATCTCAAGAAACGTGCCTGTCAATTTTCTTTCACTATGTCCTTGCCTTTTGTACCGCTGGCACCCGCTGATACATTTTGATTTAGAAAAAGGAGTGAAATTCTGAAGAATCCCAGTAGAAACATTATATCAACATATAAAATGTGAAAAATTAAATATGCAATCCACTATATTAGGCAAAATGAAAGTTCAATTCGATTCATTCGTGTACACAAGTTTCAGGGCCAAACATCGAGTTAGAACCCCTACATGTACTTCAGCCGAGTCACCGACCACAGCTAGGATTTTCGATATTCCTTGGCTGAGCACCGAACCACAATCAGGTACTATGCCTCTAGCATGCATTTATATCACGAAATACAGTAACATATAACATACAATTAATCACATAGTATATAAGAGATAGTAGTCCATACCTCAAAGCTCTATTTCCCCTATATCGTGTGCCTCACAAAATGTGTCGACTTTGGAAGTCTGACTCGGTCCTAAAATATTAAATGTACAAGAAATAAGTTATAACCTATCCATGTATCATTTTAGACACTTCCATAGTGTTTATTGTGGTTATATTAGACTATAATGAAAATTTACCAAAATGCCTCCGGGACCCCGACTCGGCCCAACTGTACTCGATCCTGCTATACTTTTTTCAAAACTTTGACATGGGCTATTCTGATATATTTTCATCCAAGGAATCCATTTTTGGACTAGAACTTACTAAATTCATTGTCAAATTACGAAAATACCTCTGGCAACCCCTATTTTAAGGTTTCAGAGGCGTTTTCGTAAGTATGCTTTTTCGGCCTTTTCTGAAAAAGTGACCAACTATAACCCCACCTAACTTTCCCTCTTGAATGCAATGGAACCATCAAATCATTGAAAATCCAACTCCTGCCCCTAGATCTATCCCTGACCGAAATTATGGGATCCTCCTAGAAAAATCGGGGTTTTGCGATTTCGGCTCCGTAAACGTGTTCCTTTATACTCCTAACCACTGTATTAACCATCTAATTGAGTTATAACTACCATTTGAACTAAAATTTGGCAGCATAACCGTTAGGCACACACATTTCCAAAATTTAAAACCAATAGCAATCCAGCAAAATTTCACCGATTAAATTGCCCACAACAGCCAGAATAGTTAATATACGAATGTTTGGAAGTTACCTCAAGCTCCCACTAGCTTTTTCTCAATATAGCTGAGACCCTAGCTGCCCTAACACCAAATTTTGAGCTTCACAACCTTAAAGAAAAAAGATGAATAACTTAGAGTCAGAGTTATACACGTTAGAAGCTAAATCGTCGAAGGAATTGGCTTACCTTGCAAGATTTCTTCTCCTTTCTCTCTCTAGGGTTTTCACACGTTCTCTCTCTATTCAGATATGTTATGTGCGTGAAATGCTTAAGGAAGAAGGTGAGGATGATATATTCTAATATCATATATTATTTTAATGATTTATGGAATTTTCCAAAAATTCTAAAACTAACTGTTATTACATAACTTTCTACATTCATATAACCATGCCATCATGTCCAACCAATATTTCTTTATTTATGCCACATGTAGGAGACACCTAGAGGTCCCTCCCTATGGTCTTAATTGGCTTCACAACTTGTCCAAGTTACGTATACATGAAAAGTCCCAATTTTGGTCAAAATTGCACTTTTTGCTCAAATTTTCTATAAATTCATATTAAATTGACCAAAATATTCCAAATATATTTTTATCTTTTATTTTCCTTAATTAATTAAAATTAACTTCAATTAATCAGAAAATAATTAATTTTGTGATAAATTGGCAAAATTACGATTTTGTCATTACCTTTTTATTCCAATTTCTTTTCTTATTTTTATTTGGCCAATTTCTATCAATTTTTGGATCAAATATTTTTTATATTATTTATTCATTTTTGGACCTTAATATTGGGATTTTTAAATTACCCAAATTTATTCCATAATTATTTTGCCCATTTTCTCATAAATATGAACTTTTATAAAATTCATAAATTTCAAATTCATGAATATTCACCATTTTATTGTATTTCTCAAATAATTATAATATATTTGGTGAATATAAAATTTGGGATATTACAGTTTGAGTATGGATGGATGTTTGGAACCAACAGCTATTGGATACTACTAGTATGTTGTTTTTGGAGTTGGCTTTTCTCTGCTGCCTTTTTTAAAATGCTGCCGATTGGCAAGTAAAATGATAAGAGAAAGGTATGTTGTTTTTGGAGTTGGCTTCTCTCCGCTGCCTTTTTTTAAAACGCTGCCCATTGACAAGTAAAACGAAAAGAGGAAAAGACCATTGTGAAGGCTGTGAATGGGAGACTGTCAATTAATGCTCTGTTAGTGGGATTATGGCCAACAGATGGATAATAAAAATTTAACAATTTTACGCCATGAAAACATATAACAATGTTTAATGTTTATTATATTTGTTTGGATCCACCACCCTCCACTAATAATATTTAAGACTCCAAATTTAACAAAAGATAGAGAGAAAATAATTTGAAAACTAATTATACCGAAAATTTTCATATTCATGGTTTCTTAACAATATTTTAAATTATCAATTTACCTGTTAATTTTTTTTAATTTAAATTTATTTTTTATTTTTATATTTGAAATTTGCATCTTTATAATTTTTTGATCAGCTAATTCTATTAAAAAACTAAGTAAAATGATACACAAACTATTAGGCCCCGCTTACATCATGATAAATTATTATAAAAATATAGGAGCCAAATGAAAAATAAAGATGTCTGAAAACAAAAATATTCGTAATAACTATAGATTATGGCATGTGCTTCTATAGAGTTTGAATAAAAATCATACCACCTAAAAAGAGAAATATTTGAATTAAAAAGTCATGAAGCATATGACTATGATGTGCATCAAGCTCTAATGACAACAACATGTTAATCACAAAATTGGTTGTTGCCCCTAATTCAAATAAAGTAGATGACTATGATTTTTTTTTTATGTAAGTTTGAAATTCTTTACTAATTAAATGTTTAGATTTAATGTTATTTTGATTGGCACTTTACTATGTTGACCCTTTATTAATTATATGAGGTGCATGATTTTTTTTTTTTCATTCAAGAGTCAAGATGAGTCAACGATCGGAAAGTCTGAATTGGACTACTATTTGGAAGAAGTGACACTTGATAATAGATTGGCTGCAAAACTTAATGTCTTGGATTATTGGAAGGGTGACTCTTCTCGATTTATTTGTCTTTTAAAGATGGCATATGATATTCTTAGCATTCTAATTACTATCGTTGCCAGCGAATTAGTTTTTAGCATTGGATCTCGAGTTCTTATGAAGTATCGATATTATCTTCTTCTAAATAATGCTAAAGCTCTTATTTGCACTTGAAATTGGCTTCTTGATTTTCCATGGGATAGTAATATCTATTTCATTAATTTTTTAATTTACACTTTAGAGCAATTAAGAAAACTAATTATCTTATTAGCACTTTTTGCTGTTTATGTCATTATGTGCGGCAGAGGATTCTAAGACAAAGAAATGGGAAACTGCTCCTGTTCCTGTTTTTGCAGCTTCAAATAATGATTCAAATATCATTATTGATGATTGAAGAATGAATAAGATTATAAGTTTCTTGCTATATCCATCATTCCCTTTTATGTTTGTTATATGTTGTGGACTTGTCGTTATTTTGATTTCATAAGACTAAAAGTCTGAAATGGAGGCATGGAGTGAATTGAACTTGGATGTGTATCTTGATTTTTGCATCTTGGTTGGATACATTTTAAGTTTAATTTGGATCAAAATATCAAATTATCAACTTATCATTGTTTGAATTGAATTGCAGGTCTTGAGTCTTGACCATTAGAGTTCGGCTTGGGGGCAAGAGAATATTTTGGATTTTTTTCTAAGAATGGCAGAGTTATCCTTTTCATTCCAGCTGGCAGGCTTATAATAGGGCTCAAGCTGCCAGAAGTCGGGTTGAAGCAGCCCGATCGGCTGAGCCCGTAACCCGTGTCAGGCTAGCCTAAATTCCCAAAAAATTAAAGTCTCACTCATAAAAAAGAGAACACAAGTTTGAATCCCGAGTAGTGCACTTGTTGGGAGAGCTTGAACCTTAACGCTCCCAAATTAACATAAATTAGGCCCAAATTCAAAATAACTCATACATACATTCATACATAATTTTTAAATCTTTGTAGCATACAAAAAATATGAATGTTTAATGTTACAAATATTGGGGCACCCCACACATACTAGTATTTACTTTATTTGGTGTGTGCAGTGTAACACCCCAAATTTTATTCACCAAGAGTATATTGTGATTATTATATATATTCAATAAAATGGTGAATATTTAAGGCCAAAGAAATTAAATATTGAAAATTGAAAGATGAATAGTGTTTTCAGTGAAATCGCTTGCCAGACAGTAGGTTTGTCATATGGTTTTGGAAAACCAAATGATAAGTAAAAATTATGAAATTTTACAGGGTGAAATTAGACATCATAAGATTTAATTTGATATGTAATATGAATCAATTGAAGCTATGTACAAAGAGTTATGAATTTTTAAAGTTAGTTCAGAAAATCTGAAAAGTTTCTAGAGCAGTGGTCAAAAATTGAAGATCTAGGAATGATATGATTCTAGCTAGTAAAATTCCATATTTTTTTCTTGAAACTAGACTCAATAAGGGTTCCATAGCCTTTGGAATCACTTCAAAACAATGTCTACAAATTTAGTTATAATTTTTCAAAGTTAGAGCAGAAAATCTGTTAGAATTGGCATTATTTCAAAAAATGAAAATAAAATGTGTTAGAAATTGATTAATGGAATTAAAATTCCAAGTGTCATAATCATATAAGGAGAGGATTAAATTATAATGGATTTGTATGACAACATGTCAAATTGCATTAAAATAATGCTACATGGACAAAAAATGATGAAATGGTATGCTACCTTGAGTGTAAGAATTGATCTAGTTGGAAGAGTAATGGTTTAGTGGAGCAAGAGAAAGGGGGAGCATGTTTTTTTTAAAGCTAACCAAGGGAGAAGGCTAGTTCAATGTTAAGGGAAGTCAAAGGGAGCAATTATGAAGGGAGTATGGGTGGAACCATGGTGGTTGGTAAGTGTCACCATGACACCCCTTGATAAGATTAATGGTGTAGAATGAAGGGAGGAAAATTTATAAAGCCATTCCTTCCTCTTCCTTTGAGTATTTTCGTCCAACATAGAGGCAGGGAGAGCTTGGAGAACTCTTGAGAGCTAGAGAGAAGAAGAAGAAGGAACTTAAGGTAAGAAGCTAATCTCTCAAGGTTTTCTTGTGATTTTGTCATGGAATTCTTCTCTAAATCTTGTTTCTTCATGAATACATAACCTTGAAGACATATTGTTGGCTCAAGGAGAAGAGAGAGGGGACACATAGGGAGAAAGGAACCAAGAACCCTAAGAGGTAACTATACCAAACTCAAATCTATACTTGTATGAAGTTGGTTTTGAAGTTTGTTGTTAGTTTAGTGATTTTTGGTTGAGTTGAAAAAATTCGAAAAGCTATAACCCTAAAGGGTTATTCTGCCCAAATTTCTTTGAATTATGGTTAAGATGTGTTTAAATTAGTTAATGAAGGATTGGAAGTGGAAAAGTATAAGTTTTGGAAGTTAAAACACAAAACTCCATTTTTTCCATTTTTCTTAAAATTTTCGGCCAGCAATGTTTTAGGGGGTATGAGTTGGATTTTCAAGAAATAAATGGTTCTATTGGATTCAGTTGGCAAAAATAGGTGGGGTTATAGTTAGTCACTTTTTGGGAAAAGGCCAAAAAATCATAATTACAAAAACGCCCCTAAAATCCCTAAACTGGGGCTGTCAAGGGTATTTTCGTAATTTGATAGTGAATTTGGTGATTTCGAGTCCAAAAATGGATTCCTTGGGTGAAAATAACTCAGAATAGTCCTAGTCAAAATTTTGGAAAAACGTGCCATCGGATCGAGTACGACGGGCAGAGCCGGGGTTCTGGAGGCATTTTGGAAAATTTTCACCACAGACTAATATAACCACAAGAAATACCATAGAAGAGTCTAAAATGATACTTGGACAGATTATGACCTATTTCTTATACATTTAATATTTTAGGACCGTATCGGAGGCCGAACATGACACATTTTACGAGGCATATCTAAAAAGGGGTTTACAAAGCTTTAAGGTATAGACATTATCCTTCATACATTATGCCATAGTTATTTGCTTGTGTAGATGCCAATGTTTGTAAATACACTTTATTAATTAACATGAATTGCTTAGAGAGAGGCAGTTAGTGCCGGTGTGCACTTACACAGGGAGTAAGCGGAAGACCAACCGGTGTAGATAGTGGGCCTAGGCCCTACTCATGTATACATGACGATGATGTGTTTATACTATTCATTAATTGGTGCATATCTTGGCACAAGTCATGTTTACTTTTCACATTTTCTATGAATGATAGCATGTTTCTACTAGAATTCTTCGGAATCTCATCCTATTTTTAAATAAACATCTCAGCAGGTGCCAGTGGGTCAAAAGGCAAAGGCGTAGATGCCGGGAAGTGATTGGCACGTGTCTCGAGGCAAGGACATTATCGTGGTTATAATTAGTTTATGTTTAGATATTTTGGGGAATCCGGTAAATATTAAAGTTTTCGCTGTATTTCGTTGACAAACGACGTTGAGATTGTAAACAAATATTTTTATCAGTATAATTGTACTTTTTTGTATGCCCGTAAAATTCCATCTTTATTATTTTTCGATTATCAAAATGGAAATTGATGTTGACATGCAGCAGCAGCAATAGTAAACTCATAAACTTGTAAACTGACCAAATCTTCATCTGACCTAATTAATTTTTTTTATCTTTACAATATTCCTATATTTTCTGTCAATACTCCCCCACACACAACTACAAATCACTTGGGGTGTTCATATTGTTAGATGAACAACTTGATTGGTGTAACTAATTTGTAACATTAAAATAGTCAGACATATTTTTTTTAATTATGTTACAGAGATTTGAAAAAAAAAAAAGATTATATACTAACTCAAGAATGGTCTAACTTATCATAAATTTTATTGTTTGTATTTATAGAATTTAAAAACTATTTATTTTTTAGGTGTAAAAATCATTTTCTAAGAAAATACAAAATATAAAACTTTATTAATTTTAGAACTGCAAGATAAATCTCCGACAGAAGGACTCTAGTTTTTTTTTTTCCTCTTGAAAACAAGAATCAAAGGAAATGAGCCAAACGACGGTCAAGTCTCGAACTCTCTCGCAACTTGCTTTTTGCATGTTTGGGAGAGCTTATATTTAGGAAATAAGCCCTTGTCACGCCCTTATCTCAATTTCACCTTTACCAGAGTATTCGCGGAAAACGGTATGCGGTTCGGTAGGCAACACAGGAATAGCATAACTATACTGATAATATGTGCATGATTACATAAATTCCCCCATAGGGGTTGTACATGATCATTACCATCAAGGTAGCCACACAGGGCTACTAGGGTATCTAAACCCGTCCCAATGAAACGGAGACATCTTCTCATCTTCGTTCCACCATTGCAATCCCCTCATATGGTTCTCTGCATTGTTCTCAGCATATCTTCTGTATTCTCCTGTCTAAATTGTTGGTAGGGGAGGGTGAGATTCGAGAGAATCTCAGTAGGAAACAGATACCATAATGCATGCATGATTGATGCTATGTGTATGACATGTTAGCTTTATCTAGATGTATGCTCCATAATGACATTTCTGCATGCTCAATGTTTCATACAACAAGACTATGGCCACAGTGAAAACAGAAACAGAGCTTCATTTATTCAAATATGCTCTACACAATCAAGTAAAGCAATCACATACATCATTACACAAGCAAAGATATCAAATACATGCAAGTAAGGTAAGTCCCCTACCTTAACCCTTTTTCCGCCTCGAAACGCGTGCCTCGTAATGCGTGCCAACAGCTCGGGGCTCCATATTCGATCCTACAATGTCAAATATACTATTTAAACACTTCCATAGTGTTTCTGGGGCTTATTTGAGTTTATCTTGAAAAATTACTAAAATACCCCCGGGGACCCGGCCCCATCATACTCGGTCCGGCTGTACTTTTCTCGAAATTCTAACCTGGGCTATCCTGACATATTTTAACCCAGAGAATTCATTTCCGGACTCGGAATTATCCAATTCAATGTAAAATTACGAAATTGCCCTTGGCAGCCCTACTTTTAGGGTTTTAGGGGCGTTTCCGTAATTATGTTTTTTCGACCTTTTCCGAAAAAGTGCCCAACTGTAACCCCACCTAATTTTCCCTCCTGAATCCAATGGAACCATCAAATCATTGAAAATCCAACTCTAAGACCCATTTAGACCCCTGACCGAAATATATGGGTTTTCCAGGAAAAATCGGGGTTTTTCGGTTTCGGCTCCGTAAACACGTTCCTTTCTACTCCTAACCACTTTATTGACTATTCCATTAGGTTACAACTACCATTTAGTATCAATTTGGGCAGCATAACCCCTAGGGAAACCCATTTCCAAAAATTAAAACCAATGGCAATCCGGCGAAATTTCACCGATTAAATTGCCCACAGCAGCTAGAATAGTCAATATACGAAGGTTTGGAAGTTACCTCAAGCTCCCACTAGCTTTTCTCAAAGTGGCTGAAACCCTAGCTCTCTTGAACACCAAATTTGAGCTTCCAACCCTTGAATCACATAGAAGAATAGCTTAGGAGAAGGATTATACACGTTAGGTACGAATTCACCGAAGAAATCGACCTATCTTGTGAGTTTTCTTCTCTCCTTCTCTCTCTAAAATCTCAACTTTCTCTCTCTCCAAATACTGAAAATCACGTCAGAAATGAGGCTTGGAGGAAGGAGGAGCTGATTTATAATATATATAAATTTAATTAATTCATTTTCTCAATTTCGGATTTTTTACAAAATTCTGGCAGATTTCTGCCCAAACTTTGAAAAATCATAACTAATTCTAGAAAAATCGAATTGGAGTGATTCCAAAGCCTATAGAACCCTTATTGAGTCTAGTTTCAAGGAAAAATATAGAATTTTGCTTTCTGGAATTACAAAATTCCCAGAATTTCAATCTTTGCATACTGTTCCAGAAATTTCACAGTTTTTCTGTGCTGACTTCAAAAATTCATATCTTTTTGTGTATAGCTCTAATTAAGTCATATGACCTATCAAATTAAAGCTTAGGATGTCTACTTTCATCCTGTAAAATTTCATAATTTTTAATTATCATTTAGTCTTCCAAAACCTTATGATAACTCACTGCCTCATAGGCGATTTTATCGAAAACATAATTATATTCTCCAAAATTCACCATTTTACTTTCTTAATACCCCAAAGATATTAGAATCATTAGGGAATATATTTGGGACATCTACTAAATCGGGGCTTAGTAGTCCACTCAATTTAGGCTTATTCCAAAGCTTCCAATCCCAAAATTCAGGATATTACAGCCCTTATTACGCAAGCCGAAAAAAAACTCCTCTCACATACTTACCTCGTATACCGTGAATCACGAATTATAAGCACTTATTGCCTAAAAATAAGCTCTTCCAAACACACACTTTATCTTTTGCGGGTCAAAAACTTGTTGCTTTCTCTAGAAAAATATGTATGCCGAATTGCTGATCGGCCTGCACAAAATTTTAAAAAAAATATTTACTTCTATAAATCTTATAGTTATATTATAGTCACCCACATGTGGGCACGACCGAATCATACAGTTGATTCGATCCGTCTGACTAGGAATCAGTTTGTGATTCACTTTGAACGTTTATTAGAACTGAGAAAAAAATATTGTTAATAGTAGATAATGAAGAAAAAAGTGTGAATTCTTCATAAGATGATCATAGGGTTAACAATGGCTAAGAGCATATTTAAGAAACAATAAAACTATAGTTTCAAAAGTTTTTTTTTTTATAAATTGAGATAAAATTTTTTTTTTTATTTTATAAATTATAAAAATTATTCTCTAAAAATTAATTCAAACGTACAATAAAATTAAATCATTACATTTTAATTGGGTGAGACAGCTAACTAGACACGAGATTTTCTCTTTCTTTGTCTGTTTTTTGGTACAATAGACATGAGACTTTTTGACGAGGACATATGTTAACTTCTATTTCCAAGGTGAGCCGTTCAACAATTAAAACCCCCCCCCCCCCCCCCCCCAAAAAAAAAAAGATGCAGCCTATTCTTTTTCCATTTCGAGGTGCATGATTGCTTCTAAGGCGAAATTATTAAATTATTATGAGATCATAAGAAAAGATTTATTTATCAAGAAGTTATAAGTAAGGTGTTATTATTACTTACACTAGAACTTATTGTTCCATACTTTTTAATTGTTATTGAAAATATAATACTCCCTCTAGTCTAAATATAAGATAAAGTTGATTATTTTAGAGAGATTAAGGAAGCTAATTAAATTACTTTAAAGTATTTTTATTTTTATTTTTTCCTCCAAACTAATTAGTTTGATTAATAAACTGATATATAATATAAGGATACATAATATATGATATGATTAACTAATTTATTTAGCTTCCTTAATTTATCCAAAAAAAATCAACTATGTTATATATTTAGAACTGAAGGGAGTAGTTAAGTTGGGCATACATATCAAATTGTGTTAGTTAGTTTGTAATGTGTGAGACCAACCTAAACAATTATTACATATTATCTCCGATCTTTAATATAAGATATATTTGAGGAGTTGATATTAGTTCTAAATATAAGAAATAGTTTATATATTTGTCCTTTTTTCTTCATTTACTCATTATTGATATACTCCCTCAACAATAATAAAAAAGGAGAGGAATGAGGGAATTAAGGAAGATAACCATGATATTTTAGAAAATACATATTATACTAAATTATTAACGAACTCAATCAACTTTTTTAATTTAATCAGATTAGGTAAATATGTATATTAAATATTAGAAGGAGGAATATATTTGGATATGTATGTCAATATATGAATAAATGGAGTATTGTCCAAGTTATCTTTTGTTTATATGTTTATTTTAATTGAAGCTGGTTTGAACATAATTCAGTAAACCAATAGACTGATTCTTATGTCCGATTCGGCTGTGACAACATATTCATTGGCGAGCAACTACGACACTATTGGGAGACTAAAACATATTTTATTCGATCACTTTAAGATTTATTATTATTTTATTGATTAAAGTGTGATGAATGATGGATCTCCCCGTCCCTAGCTCCCCCTCCGCCATCTTCTCAACTCTCTTAATATTAATAAACACTAGATAGAGTATCTATCTATATAGCATCTAGGTTGTTTTTTTTTATTGTTAAATCAAACTTCAGACCAGTTCTCGAGACTCTGAAATTTTAAATTATTTTTCAATGTTTAGAACTGAACCACTAGATCATACATTAACTTATGAAGTGATTATTTATGGCAAGTTGTGTTTTTATAAATAATGATGAATAATGAATTGCGTCATTCATTTATCATATATATTTACGCTCTGGATTACATTAGCTTAAATAAAGCTAATGTGGGTTCCATACATTTCAAAAAGCTCTAAACATATTCATCACTAATGCATGGTACCTCTGGTTATTATTTTTATGAGAGTAAAATATTATAACTATCATTCTGTTTTATTTTAATTATACAAATCTTTCATATGTTTTGAAAATCCATATAGCCCTCTTTTAAAATTTAAATATATATTACACAAACCTCTCTTATATTTTGACATTCTATTTATATCCACCTAAACCGTTAGTTGACCGTCAAATTTGACTTTTGGACATTTGTTTTATTAAAATGTCCATTTTTAATGTTAAAATTATTTACACACACACACACATATATTTATATGGGACAAAAAAATTATACCCACCATTTTTTTGATATTATCATCCGGTTTATAACACTAAATTTTAATTCTAATACATCGTTTAACTTTCTAATATTAAGAAGTTATCAATTTTGAGATTAAATTTTAATTCTAATGCATCGTTTAACTTTCTAATATTAAGAAGTTATCAATTTTGAGATTATAAAATTGATAATTTTAATTTTTCTCCGTATTTAATGAAATTTATTTATTCTTAGTTTCTCAAATGACTAAAAACATATATTAAACACATTATTTTTTCAATCAAATATGATAAGTTACATAGGTTTGAAAGATTGTATAAGTCATTTAAATTTATAATTTTATATTTTTCTATAGGTTTGAAAGGTTGTATAAGTCATTTAAATTTATAATTTTATATTTTTCTACAAAGATTTAAAAAACTTATTCAAAATTTTAAAAGGTTGTGATATTTACAAGCTATCAATTAAAATTTAGGATTTAGTATTAAGGATAAATCTGTGAATAAATTTTATTTTTATATAAATTTTAATTAAAAATATAGTTTTAGAATATCTTTAATAGAGTTAATGGTTTGAATTTAAATGTATGTTTTTAAAATAGAAAGGTAAGTATGTGTAAGTAAGGTAAAACATAAATGTGGTTAGAGTATTTTAATATTTTTTTTACATGATAGTTGTAGTAGATACATATCATTAAAGCAATACTCAGGGCCCGTTTGGTTAGATTGCATTGCACACATGCGATGGTAATCTTGATTGCATTACCATTGGTGGCATGTTTGGTTGGGCTTATTAATGGTAATGTAGATTACAATTGTAAAATAGATTGCATATTTTATGGTAATCAACATTCATAGGGGGACCCCTATGAAAACTCATTGCAGGCTTGTAATCATTGATGAAATCTCAATTTTAACCCTACTAATATAATAAAAAGACATTATATACCCTCAATAAACAAAACATCAAAATTTGTATTCAATTTATTTACCTTTCAAAAGCAAAAGCCGTGAGCGCAGATCATCGAAAGCAATAGAGAAGTTGAGAGCAACGCACCCCAAGGCGAAGGATTGCAGTAACAGAGACCCCTGCTTTACTGTGGCCAGCGAGGTAAGTTTCGGGTGATCATCAATTGCAGTGTAGAAATTGTTTGCCAAAATTTCATTGTCTTCTTCCTCTTTTGGCGTCGTATTAAAATGTTAAATGCAGAACTCTGGTTTGAAACTGCTCTATCTTATGCACCTTCGCGTACGGTTCTTCCTCTTGCAACTTTGATTCTGCGATCTGCATAGTTTTTATCAGGGGACATTGCTTTTTCTTGGTTATGTTTTAGGGTTTTTAGCTGCTGATGGATTGCGATTATTTGTTTAACAAATTCTTTCACAGAATCACAGCCTCTGAGCTCTGTTTTGTGGATTTTGCTATTCTTTATTGCTTATTCGTTCATGGCTTCTTCCGATCATATTGCGCGGGAACGATCTGTCTTTTTGTTCCTCTGAATCCTTAATGACATACATTGCTGGCTTCTGTTTCTCAGTTATACGTTAGAATGGTATTAGATAGTATTGGATCATATCAATGGCAATAGACTTTAGGGGCAAATTGATCATCGTGGTGTGAAGCATAGAAACTGACAACAAGGAATTGCGAATGAACTGAATCAAAGAACACAACTTTGATCGCTACAAGTAACAACTTGCTCCTAAATCCTAATTCTTCAATTCTGTTATTTTCCGAAAGCGATGAAACGAAAACGAGATGTTGGAAATTAAGAAACGAAGGAGAGGGAATAGACCAGACAAACGCCAAGATAGGAAGCTTACCAGCTTCTTCGCCAGCATAGGAGTGGAAACAGTGGAGACCGAGAGGAAGAGAGTAACGGAGGAAAAGGAGTTGAGAGTTTGCTACTCCAAACGGCAGAGACGGCCAGAACAGCTACAGCGTAAAGCACGAGAATGGGGAAATCAGGGAGATTTGTGGGTGACGTTGTGAGGAGAAGAAGAAGAATGGGATTGGGGGGCAAACGGTGATGGTTTGACGGTGAAGGGGACTGAGACAGGGAGTGTCAGATTATTGGGGTGAGGAAGGAGATAATCGGTGGAGGATTTTTTTTTATGTTTTTAGGGTATTTTAGACTTTTTATAATTCAATTTAAATATAAAAACAAAATTTCTCAACATCTTATTGTTAAGCAACCAAACATGATGATGGTAATCATTATTGCATTGCATCCCATTGCATTGCAGTCCATTGCATTACCAAAGGGGTCAGCAATCTAACCAAACGGGCCCTCAGTCAATCAAAAAAAAAATTAAAGCAATACTCACTTCTGTCCTAATTATAAGATGTATTATGCAACTTCTTTTTTATTTATAATGTAAAGTCTCAATAAATATGATATAATGATTTGACATTTTTATTTTGAGTCTTTTTTTTACATAGAGAAAGAATAAATTAAAAAAAATAAATGCATTATACATCTACTACATACACAGAACTAATTTTTCTATTTATTTATCTTTATTCAATCATTTTTGTTTTTGGCAAGTGGCAACATCCTGATTGAAATAGTGATGGAAGCCTTCAAAAGTAGTTTTTTAATCATAATTTACAATATACAAAATAAATATGTGAGATGAATTTTATTTCGATTTAAGTGAATAAATATTTTTGGGTATCCAAAAATAATCCCAAACAAATGCCGGTCATCTCTACTCATTAGAGTTTAGAGGCTGTATATCTATAATTTAGATATGTATTTGTTTTATACCTTAATTTCTAGATATGTATGAATGCTTAAGGCCAAAGTATACATTTAATCCTTTAACTTTGCATTCAGGTTCAATTTAATCCTTTAAGTTTAAAAAGTGTAGTTTTAATCCCACAAACCTAACACCGTTAATCTCACTAACTGAAAATTTTTACTCAACAAACTTAAAACGATGACTCAGCAATGAAATGCTGACTCATTTTAATTTAAAATATATATAAATTGAAAAATAACTAAAAAAATAATAAACAAATGCTATGCGATCTACACAGACAACCGGCGTTTTGAGAGGACGGCGACGCCAAAACTGGAATCAAGCATTAATTTGTGTTGCTTTTATCTCATCGGAATGCCAGCTGCTTTGTGGCTTAGTTTCTACACAAGCTCTGACTTCAAGGGCTTGTGGCTTAGTCTTATGGCCGCTCAAGCTTTGTGTATGGTCACCATATTGTTCACGTTGGTTCGGACTAATTGGGAAGGTCAAGCCATGAGAGCTCAGGAGCTCACATCGTTTTCTGTCATTTACAGTCATCCCTCATGATCCTCCGCTGCTCAAATCTCCATCTCCGTCGTTGCCCGTGAATTTCCCACAACTTGTGCTCCTAAATGCATATAAGGTATCTCCCGTTTTTGTAGTAGCTAGATGGATACCCTGGTTTTGATTCTAAAGAAAAATGAATCTTCAAATCTTTGGATTTTGATTCATCCATGCTAATGAATTCTTCTTGCCGTCAAAGGCACTCCTGCGCTAATTCAATGTAGACGCTTCTTCTTCAATTCTCCCACCCACATGTTGCTTTTCTTGTCAAATTAGGGTTTTAATAAATTTTCAATTTAGATATATTTTAAATTATAAATTAATGAATCGTCATTTAACTGTTGAGTCAATATTTTAAATTTGCTGACTAAGCATTTTCCGTTAGTATGGCCATCGGTGTTAAGTTAATGGGACTAAAAATATACTTTTTAAACTTAAAGGACTAAATTAAATCTTGATACAAATTTAAAGGACTAAAAATATACTTTAACCGAATGCTTAACTTATAACTCCTGCATGAATACGAAGTCGAAGTTTCAACATTCAATAATTCAAGAATGGTGTGCAGCGTGACGTGACAGATCGTGAAAGAAGGGAGGGAAGGCTTATTCATTAATTTTACCAAATTAGTTAATATTTAAATATAACTTTTCGACCCTTCACTTTTTCTTAAAATCCCATTAATGTCAACCACCACCTTCTTTTTAGGAGGTATTCGCTGATCACGGTTGACTGTTGTTTTGTCGTTCCCTCTGTGAAATGGTTTTCCTATGTAATATAGTTATAGGTTTGTACTCCAATTTTTCATTTAAAAAAAAATCTCATTAATGGCGGATAAAATTATTGGGAAAAAAAGGGGGATAAAATTAAAAAAATTAATTTAAAACAAATTTAATCCATTGTCCTTCTTTAATTCCAATGAGATGGGCTGAAGTGCTTATAACTCTCGTCCTTGATATGAATTCAATTTGTTGGCAAAAAAAAAAAAAATCAATTTGATTAAATATCACATACTAAGAATTAGAAATTAAGAAATTTAATATTATCTATCGTTCTTAATATAAGAATTAATTGGGGATCACATTTCATTATAAATATAAGACATCAATCAACTTTATGTCTCAAACTTATCTTCGCAATTTTTTCTTAAATTATTGTTATTGATTGCGTACATTAAAAAGTTTCTATCTAAAGATAGTCAAAATAAAATATGATATTTTTAAAAAAATCAATATATATTTGTTACAAATAACTAATATAATTAACTTCCTTAACATATTAAAATTAATCAACTAACTCTTATATCAAGAACCACATATAGTACGTTTTAGATTGAGTAACATTTTCAAATGTACCATTATTTAATGAGTATTAAAAAAGATGATATCCATGCATGTTCCCTCATATATCTCTTTCATTCGTGAAATTAAAAAAAATACTAATTAATAACTCTCAAGTTAGAGTTTTATTTATCAATACAATTTATAATAAAGTTCAGAGTGTCGTGCGATTGTGGGCGCAGACAACACTGAAACGATTTCAAACCTAATGATTCATCAGCAGAGCCCTGGTTTTTCTGCAACTTCACATTAACAGGGCAGCAATTTGTGGGCGATCCGTCTCTATTGTGGGGTAAGTAGGAGGAGATATTTATAAGAGCGGACTGGATAGCAGCGGGAGACAAATGTAATTGGCCTAATGAATGAGTGACGGCTGACTGGCGGCGTGGGTCTCATATGGAGGAAAACCACACATTTTTTAAAATAATTGATTTAATTAATTTTTTTAATCTACCTAAATTAGTTAAACATATCTCTTATATGAAAGACATGAAGTAGTAACCAATATATAGAGAGTTTGTCTCATGATGTAAGGTTCCGTTAGATTTCTCTTGATCTCGAGTTTGAGTCTCAAAGGAAACACTTGTGTTAATAGGGGATAGCCACAAACTCCAAACCGAATATCAGATGATAATATTACAAAAATTTTTAAAAAAAAATAAAAGACATGAGGTGGTAACATGTATTCTTGTGAATTAAGGTACTCCCTCGTGTGGAAAAGTTGATAAACAATGGTGTGTTATTTTCATCAATGAGTAAAAAACCGGACCGGACCGGCCGGTCGGACCGGAAAATCGGTGAACCGGTCTCCTGGCCGGTCCAGTCCGCTGCTGGAGAGGGGGGAGGGGTCGAACCGGTGAGGAGCGGTCGAACCGGTGAGAACCGGGTTGGATCGGCGAAACCGACGGGCTGAGCGGGTCGGCCGGGCGGGAATTTTTTTTTAAAAAACGGCCAAAACGTCGCCGTTTTGGGGCATTCTGGAGAAGGCAAAGCGGGCGACCCGACCCAACGTTTTTGCCCTAATCGAATTGGGTGCGTTCTGGTTCTGCTTCTTCGAATCTTCGTCTCCACCACTGCCAGGCGCGAACCGAGAATGAGAAAGTGAGAATCTGAACGAACTTCCGCTTCGACCTTCGGTTGATCTGAACTCCACTGCCAGGCGCGAACCGAGAATGAGAAAGTGAGAATCTGAACGAACTTCGACCTTCGACCTTCGTCTCCACTGCCAGGCGCGAACCGAACCGAGAATGAGTGCGTGAGCGGCGGATGGCGACCTTCGACCTTCAGCTGATCTGAACGAACTTCGGCGACCTTCGACCTTCGGTATTTTTTTTAATTTTGACTTTTGATTCATTTCTTGTTGGCCTTACAAAGGACGTCGCTGTTCTCAGTGTTCTGAATCCGATGAGCTGCGATTTTAGGTTCATTGGATTTCTATTTGTGCTTTGAAGTTGTATAAAAAAATTGTTGTGTAATGTCTCTGTTCTCCACTGCCAGGCTTGTTTGATGAATGATGATTGATATTGTTATGTTTTGATTATATTTTGATGTTAGTTATGGGTTTGCTTTGAAAAACTAACTAGGTATTTCAACTATTTTGATGTTGGTGATGACTTATGACTTATGAATGTTGATTATTTTGTTATTGTCAATTAAATTATAATATTTTAATATGACCGGTTCGACCACCGGTCCGACCCCGGTTGACCCATTAACCCTTGAACCTGTGCCGTGACCGGTTCATTGACCGGTCCGGTTTTTCGTTCCTTAATTTTCATTATCACAAGTTGAAAGATGCGGGAGTTAAAAATGGAAAGAGTTCTGTGAACGAATCTTTTTCTGCTAATCACAACTATTTTTTACCATTATGTATATATTTTGTAGACTATTCTAACAATGAACACTCTCCATTCTTCGTTGGAATGACCTTGCTTAACTTACTCTTCTTTTGTAGGGTGTTTTACTTTCTGTTTTTAATATAAGATTTTAATTTTTTTAGAGAGATTAAAAAAAATATATAAATTATTTTAGCGTATTTATATATGTCTTGTTTATACCAAATTAATCTTATGTTATGATTAACTAATTTATTTAGCTTTCTTAATCTCTTAAAAAAAACTGAATTTTATATTAAGGACTTGAGGGAGTACTATTTGCTTTGCGCTCTTATTCCTTGTTTGATGAATATGTTCCTCATTTTTATTAAAAATGTAGTCCCTCTCCCTCCAGTTTTATGTTTAGGATCGAAGGTAGCATATAAATAATTTAACTACGCATATAACAAATGATTAAAAACAATAAATATATAAAAAATATATTTTATTTTCTAAAAGTACTCTTGTTATCAAGAAGAGAGGGGAGAGCGTGTGGAAAGTAGGAAAAAACGTGTGTGAACAATATCAATGTAGTAATATAGTAAGTATGTAACTAATTAAGGTAGGCAAAAATAAAAAAACATGTTGGTTAAAATTTCAGACATTATTTAAGTGTATCTTATTATAAATAAGACCATACCACCTTAAAAAATTATATATACTCCTTCCAATCTTGATGTAAAATTTAGTTTATAGGCCTTTTTTTTTTTTATTGAAGTAGATCTTGTATCAAAGATAAGTACGAGTATTTCATATATAGGAGTATTTCATATATAGGACCAGAGGAAGTATTTGTGGCTATAGAATAAAATATAGTTGGAATTATTTGTTACTTGAACTTTTTTTTTTTTTGGAAAAAAAGAATGGAGAAAAAGAATAGTTTATGTTATTGATCACTGATAATATTTTTAAGATTATCAGTTAATATCATACGACTACCCTGAACTGGTTCTCCCCGAAATAACGACATGGAATTTCAAACAAACATATCTCATAAAAAGTCTTTGTGCCTCCTTTAAAATTTAAACCTTTAATTAATAATAAGAATCCCAATGAATATGCCGAGATATTTCCGTGGACTTCACTTGTTGCTTGACAGATGGTAGTCAATATATTAATTTTTTGACCTGTATATATAGTGTATATTCAATATATTAATTTAATACTTATAATCTTCTTGACCTGCTGTTTATAATAAGTCACAGTATTTGGAAATCATAAATAATAATATTTATTCTTCAAACTTACTGTATGAAAAGTGTATTTAGTTATAAAAAAAATCAAATTGGGGTATTAATAACATTATCACATGGAAAATACACAATGCCAAAACTTCTGGGTTGTGTTAAGTAAAGCCAGGAAAATGGGTCGAGTCCATCGGGCCAACCCTTATGTCCTAAATTTATAACGGCTGAGCTTAAAATTTTTATCTCAAAAGTGAAAGCGGGCCTAAAAGGGCCAGCCCTGTAGGGCCGAGGGCCACTAGCCGGCCCTGTATATATTTTTTATTTTTTAAAATTATTTATATGATAATAATATTATTGATTTTTTATTTTTTGTTAATGATGTTGCAAATATTCCGTTGTTATTATCTTTTTCAGAATCAAGTTTCATAAAAATATCTTATATTAATAATCCTAAAAATTTAAAACTTATAACAGATATTTCTTATTTCATAAGTATTCTTGCCATTTTTTTTATTTTTTGACTTATTTTCTAGTGATTGTTTTATTTATATCTTGTGTTGTTTATTTTATTAACTACTTACACTTTTTAAGACATATCTATAAGAAGTATTTTTTAATTTTGTTAAGCTTTCTCATTAATAATTTGTAATTGTGGTATGTAGACAATAGTTTACTTTTAATTATATTTAATGACTATATTTATTTGTTGCATGATACATATCGTTTTTACTCTAATTTTAACAATATTTATATGTTAAATTAAGAATTCCATTCTTGTAATTTTTTGAAAAAAAACTGAAAAAAAAGAGTAAAAATTGTTCAATATTGTGAAAATGGCTTTAGGCCCTACGGGCTGGCCCTGGCCGGTATGCTTTTTTGCTATGCTTTGAAAAATAGCAATTTTTCTTACCACATGCTTAAAAGGGTCAATCCTTTTAACCCCTGATAAGTTAAGGGTTAGCCCTGATTCGGAACTCTAATATATTAAGTAACCTTTTTTTTAAGCCAACTTTCATAACCGGCCGCTTCTAAAGAATATGCATGCTTTCGGTATTATATTCTCCTTTGCTTTATTTTGATTTTGACAATAATTTCGATGAGATGGACTACGATATAATTATTATAAATTCATAACACAACTTGTATATATCATATATATATATATATAAGTATACCCATATCCTAGCAGGGATAACTTATAATTGAGGTTTGTTGTCATGAATACAGATAATTAATTAAAGTAATATTTTAAAAGCATAAAGAAACAAATTGAACACGACTTGACTAGGATTGAAAAATAAATAAAGCTTTGATTGATGTCATGTAAATTTTTTTTTTTTTTTTGCTTCTTGTCAGTCATAACATGAAGAGAGAGCCGAATAAAGAAATCTCCTATCAACATTTTTACTTTAACTTGATTGTGAATCCTGAAGTAATTAAGTTTGGGGCAAAACCTTCTCCACGTAAATTTAGCTTAATGGGCCTAACAAATATAATATAAAGTAATAGATAGTCTAGGCCCGAAGTGAAAATGCCTATGAGGGCCCATTTGATCGCACTGCCTCAGTGCCTCCTAATTCTCTCCTATCTCTCAATGAAGATTCTCAAACGCATATATAAGCTCTTTTTTTTTTGTCCTTAAATGCATATAAGTATTAAACTTACGCGTCTCTGCAACTTTAATTCATTATGGTGGCATCTCCTTATGACGTGTTTGGTAATTCATTAAATTGGGTTAAAACTGTGTCTCGATTAAAAAAAACTATCCTCACATTCATGCTAATTTGCCCCTGGTGGGCAATTTGAAAGATGCCCTAATTGGGAAAAACTACTCTTACATTACTTTGTATGTTTTGCTCAAAACCAACAAAATGCCAAACGCATATTAATGGAATGAGATGATGGGGTCTTTACTCTTTAGTGATTAATCCTGTCATTAGGTTTGTTTAGGGCATAAAACTTGAGACAGACTCCAAGAAATATAGTCATAGTGGTGTCACCGAATATAAGATTGTGAATAGTGATTCCCGGAAATTTTGTTACAAAATATTTAACTTGATTTTTTTTTTTAAAATGAAAACAACAGTGAGTCTTATAAATTTATAAAAATTTGACATGAGTGGCACTACTGTTATGAAATATGAATTAGAACATTTTCATAATTTTCGTGGATGTATTGATATTTGATTGATTATAAAAGTCACAAGGCCTAAAAGGATAGGTGGCTGCCTTAAATTAAGGTCTGAAACATAAAATTAATCTGAATCTTACTAATGTGTTGGGTAAGTATTTTCTTATAATGAAGGAAAAAATGTCATTTAAAGAAACATACTAAATATTTTATCAGAAAATTTCAAAAAAATACATTTAAAATAGGGAAAAGATAAATAATTCAATGTCATAAATTCTAAGTCAAACCTGTGGACGGAATTTGGGATTTGCAAATGTTTTCAAATAATCAATCTTCCCTTAAAAGTATTTGGGGAGTTTAAGTTGTTAATATGTATACCGAAGTTGTTAATTATAATTCTTAAGTTTTTATTTTTTATACTTATGTAGTCAGTAACACTTGATATGCATGGCTTCAAAATATTACCTATAGGGTTGTTGGTATTTAGGGAGCTCAAGTTGTTAATATGCATGTTGAAGTTGTTAATTGCTATGCGTAATCAACTTAGATATAGAGAATAACAACTTAAGAATTGCAATTAACAATTTTAGTATGCATATTTACAACTTTAGGGGTAGATTAGTCATTTGGAAATATTTTCAAATCCCAAATTCCCCCACAAGTCTGATTTGGGATTGGTGATATTGGACTTTCTGATATATCTTTTGACTATTTTAAACATATTTTTCTGCATTTTCCCATATATTATTTAACAGTTTTAATTAAGGGTGAATTGCATATTTAAGTCCTGAAAAAGAAGAAATACAACAAAATAGATTCTTGAAACCTCAAAATTGCATTTAAATCTTGTGGGACTATTTTGCAACAAATTCCAATTCTACTGATAAGTCCATGAGTATTCACTGACAAGTCATTGGGCGCTTACACTAATAAGTCTATGGGTATTTGACAAATTAAAATTTATTACAAAAAAGTCTCATAAGATTCAAATGCAATTTTGAGATTCAAAATTGCTCTTTTATTATATTTTCTCTTATCCTACATCTAAATGCAATTTTCCCTTTAATTAATTATTTCTTTCCTTAAGAAAAATCTAAGCCACCTCGCAGCTCACTCATTTAAATTCCCACGTCACGATCACAAGGGCCTCCGCTTCGCCACGTGGTGTGATCCCTTCTTCTCGATCACGAAGTTTTCTCCTTTTCTTGAGCACTTCAGCTTCAGAACTCGAAATCAGAAAGGGCATCGAGTGAGGGAAGCGACTGAATCATACAGCCCGAGTGGTAGTCCTCAACCTCCTCAAACTCTGTAACTGCCTTGGCCGACCCTATTCCATTTGTTGCATTCGATTGTCACTGTGTCCATAGTTTGCTTATGCTTCCATAGTGGTTCGTTCTCTGTGCTAGAGTATGTACGCTTTCATAAGTTTATTTGGTGACAGCATTTTCATAAATCCTTTCATAGTTGAGCATGATACCTTATCCGAGTTTTCAGGGAGACGAGTAAATTTTGTAATTCTTAAAGTGAGGATTGATTTCTGTTCGGTGCTCATTTTAGTGATTCGTGTGGGTTCTTTGATTATGTAGTTTTCTAGCATTCCTCAAACAAGGTTCGAGTGATGCATTTTTTTACAATTTCAACGGATATTGATAGAGATTCTGTCAATAACTTGCTGCAAAACGTTTAGTTTTTGTATGATCCTAGATCATCTGCAGCTCTGTACTGACTTGCTTCTGAGTGAAGGCCTGTGCCTTTAGATCTCTCCCGTGTGGCTGGGGAGACTTGGATGTGAGAGGAGATTTACTATATAATAGTATGCAATTTGTTTTTCCTTTGGAATGGAGAAAATATTTGATGAAAGCATATTGCAAACTGTGTGACATGTTGTACTGTTGTTGCTACATGGGTTACTCTTGTGCTTTTCACGCGCAGCAATGGCTTCTCATTGCAAGAGGACAATGTGTTTACAAAATTTTGTTGTTCATAATTTATTTCTTATCCCGCCTTAATTGTATCATCGTTACAGAGTTACAGCACGCCTTCTTAGTTAATGAACTGCTGATTTAATTGCTGATGTTTCCCTTTGTGTTCTTTTCAGCTTGTAGTAAAATAGCGCTTCATGATGGAGATAAGTACAGCCAGGTAAGCATATTTGAAATCAGTTTTACAGATTGACCATCTTTCAAAACATCACCATTGTTCTTCCCCGCCCCCTTCCCTCCTGCCCACCCGAAAAAGGAAATTTCATTTGTTTGTATAATATTATTGAGGTTTGTCTTTAGTGGTGTTGTACACACTTGCTTCATTCTATAGCGCTGTTGCCTTTTAAACTCAATTTAGTATTGTAGTAATTAGGAATAATAAAAATTTTGATTTTCTTTATTTTAGTAGGTGTTGTCCGGACTCCCAGCCGCAGGCAATATTGTTTTCAAGAATTTCAAGAACATCAGGATGGGAAAACACTCATAGAATTTCTTATAATTTAACTGCTCAGAGTTCAAGGGTGGTCTATCGAGGCTTGGACTCTTCCTACCCAATCTTTAATGCAGTATATCCGAATAGGCCATTTTTCCATAGAGCACAATCTATGGCAACTAGTTTGGATGAGTCTACATTGCTACAGCCTGAAGGTGATTCTGATGAAGATGAGGATGCATCTGAAGACTTGAAGGAGAAGATTTTGGAACAACCACTGACAAGTGAACAGGTAATTTCCATTTCCACTTCTTGGATGTCTAATCAAAAGTTCATGACTGCTCATTGCCAATCTACCTCTGGGAAATGTGGAATTCCTAGTTGTTTCATTAATTATTTTTAAAATCAGGAACAATTAGATCAAAATTTTTTTAAAATCACTGTCAACCGCTCTCAGTTCTCTTTTCCTGCTATGATCAACCTCAGATAATTCTTAATTTCAGATGATAGCCTCTTGCCATTCCATTATAAGCGAAAAAAATCAATTCATGTCTTTGCTATTTCTTTTAATTCTCTCAATCATTTTCTTGTAGTGTTTATATATGATAAAAGAATGGCTTATAGTTAGTAGTCTTATGCATGAAAGGTGATGCCCTGTAATATGCACAGGGATTCTGTAAATAGTAAAAGTTGAAGTGGAGACACAACTCTAATCTGGAACATGAAGTGCGTAACTTGAGGTGTATTTTCCATCAGTAATCTTTACATGGCTCTATTGCATTAGCCATTTGTTAGGTACTCGCATTATAAAATAAGTAAAGTCAGTTGGAAGAATTTGTGTAAGGTGCAAAATTTTGAAAAAAAAAGGGTTTTATGTCTTGATCATAACTGACTATGATAATGAGAATGATCATATTTGGTTTTCATCTTTTCGGTTTGTTATTACTGTCCACTGCAAGGAGGGATGGTAAGAATCTATAACTCATGTTACAGGGTTGAGTTCCCATCCAAATTTGTGCTTACTTAAATTGAGCTGTTTCTTGCCCAATGTGCCTGATTTATGCTTTTTGTTGGGTTTATTTTTTCTACTTCGATCTTTTTTTCCCAAAAAGATAGCAGCACTACTTGCTGATACTGAAAGAGTGAGGCTTACAAAGAAGCTTAGTGAAGCCAACCAGCATAATCGGTTCCTCAAAAGACAGGTCTGTGCATAGATCAGATATCTTGGGCTGCTCTTAATTTGAAATTTGGGTTTTTCCATATGATAAAAAGTTTCTTTGTTGACTACTATTTCTCAAGAGTCTTGTAGTTCATCTCAATCTTCTAAAATATTGAGTATACTCGGTTTGAGTTTTGTTCACGAACTTTATACCTTTCATGGTTGATTCTTCTCAATGGTTGGCTAGAGAAATACTAGGAATGTGTTGAAGAACCACATCTATAAATCTAGTTCATGAGGTTGGAAAGGTGGAGGTCAATTGTTAATTCCACGTTAGAACCCGTACTCCTTGATGTGGAACTCGAATCCCATGCATTCGGTTGGAACACCACATTAGATATGTATGCTAGAATCAAAAGCAACAGCATGAGTTTAATCAACACAACTAATTTGGATGTTGCATCTGCCCATGGTTAAATATGATGACACTAAAACAAGATTCTGATTTATGGCTGTATTATTCTTAAAATAAACTGCTTTGAGGAATTGAATTTGAATATTACGTCAAAATGGAAGAAATTGTGAATTTGGTAATTTACTTTTGGGTCTTTGATCTTGTTAATTAATTGTAATAGGATAAGTACGGATAATGGGAATTGTTGCAATGGCGTTTTATTAATTACCAGTCATTGGGGGCTGACACATCCACTGGTTTAAAGTTGGAGCGTACATACCAAATGAAATACTTTGCAGTTATCCTATTTAAATATCACATGCCATATATATGTTTATCTTCTTTGCATCAGTTAATCAATTTTGGCGTGTTTGGCTAGGTTTGTGTATTCTAATTCTTGATCTTTTCATAACTTTTATTTTCTTCTTGGGGGGCTGTGGTCCTTTCTGAAATCAACTAATAAAGGTTCCGGGTTTCATGTCGTAACCATATTTGTGGGGGACTCTTCTTTTAAATTATTACAATATAAAAATGTTTTTGTAGGGAATAAAATGTTAATGATTGCATCCAGAAGTCTTAAAATTACGAACAAGAAGATTTTGGCAGTTGGTTAAGTCGACTAGGGTTGGGCCCCATTCTCCGCCATTCAAATTTAAGAATGGCCAGGAAAAAAAAGTGTTTGCATGCAATCTAATGAGTGAGCCTGTTGTTGGTGATTATGAGTAGTGTGCTATTTTACTTTCATATATTTACGTTAAGAAGCATCTAAACCACTATCCTGTATTGATCTCTGTTCTCTACAGTTGCAAATAAAGGAGGAATCATTGGTTAACTTTAAAAGTGAGCTTGCTGTCATGGAGCTTGAAGTTCAGGTTAAAATCACTGGCAACTTATTTACTTTCTGTGCCTTTTTTGTGCAGCCTTGCATTCTATTTAGAAGATATATGTTGCCTAATATTATATGCCTAGTAGTCAATGATTTTACTGCTCCCTCTGGTCCTAAATGCAGGAGCTTAAACTCTTTTCACTTCTGTCTACCACATTAGATGTTTTTGTCCACCCCTATTTAATGCACCATTTTCTTACTGCAAAGGAAATTATTAAATTCTTAACACATGAATTGCAGATAACTAACTTAACTTCGCTTCTCAATCCCTGCGAATTAGGTAAAAAGCTCTTTCAATTAGGACTGAGGGGAATATCTTGTTTTGCCTAAGTCTTTATCATAATGTCTTTCATTTCATTCCTTTGTGGCTGAGTCATGAAATTCTGTGGAAGGACTTCTTGAAGCTTATTTGGTAGCACGCGTGTCACTCTCCTTAAACTTCGACTTCTTTACTATCTTAGCCTGTGCTTGCTCCTGAATTTGTAACTTTTTGTATTTCTAAAATTTTGGCTGAAATCAGATTCTGATAGCTACAAATAAAGCAGCACCTCATTTTGTAACTATGATGTTCGTAGTCAGAATTATCAATTCTACTCCCTCATACTCATGTTCTATTGATGATACAAGACTAATCTTGCCATGTGTGAACCGTTTTAACTTGAGATTAGCACACAAATTCTGCCATTATAATGAGTCTGGTGCATGTTTCCCTCCTACATCTGAAATTGTAACTCAACAATGCTTGCCTTTGCCTGTTACGGGTTTATACTCCATATGATCAAATTTGATGATTGAAACTGTAATGAGTAGTTATATAATGGTTTGAACAGTAAATCTTAATTTGATTGAGATTTTGGTGATGAAAGCTATTAATGTTAATATTATGGTGATGAGATAATGAAATGTCATCTTATAAATTAAATACTGTTTAATCCTTTATGTTAAATTTATGATTTCTTATGACGAGCACCTTTGTGAATTTGAGAACATGCTGCACAACTTTGTCTGTATGGTGTTTAAAGCTGTTCTCAGCTGATTGATTTCATTTGCAAATATATGACAATCTTTGCTTTGGGTGAAGGCTTTGGTCAAACTTGCCGAAGAAATTGCTCAGTCTGTAATTCCAGAAGGTTCAAGGAAGATCAATGGAAAATATATTCAATCTCACCTTGTTTCTCGTTTAGAAGGTAGAATGGTGTTGCAGTTCTTCTGCGTACTCCATATGTACTGTTCCATTTATATAACGCTATGAATAATTTTAAGGAAAATTATATATAGATTTACATCCAGAAAAAAAGTTCATAGAAATGAAAGGGAGAACACTTACTCAAATCAATCATTATGTATTCATTTTATAAAATATGTGCAATTTCCTAGCTTACACGAGGGGGTCTCTCCAGTTCTGATACATTGTTGCCTCTTCTGTGTCTTTGTGGATGCATATGCCATCATTGGGCCTCCAAAGCCATGCACGAGAAATTTAAAGAACAGATAAAAGATGTAGATTCAGTTCAATCCAAGGAGGTTCCTGTATTTTGGGTTGGCTTGGCTGAGGTAAATATGCAAGATAGTCCTTCCATTATTCTATGGAAACTTTGATCTGAATCATCAAAACAGTGGATAATTTACATTGATGGTTTTCTTACAAATACTACTATACTTGAGCATGTTAATCTCAACAGAGTTGGTTCTGCAGCCCGTATCATATGAATCAACTAATTTTATATTTAGGACTGAACATTGGCTTCATACGCCAGCAAATAGAATCTATACTATCATTGTGAAATATCTCATTACTAAGCTTTTACATAAGGTCTGGCATTTATTTGTGCCTGGTTAATACCTGAATTATCTGTTTATTCTGTTGTATTTTTTTACTCTTAAGAGCGTGCAAGTAATGGGCAGCTTTGATGGTTGGAGCCAAGGAGAGTACCTATCACCAGAGTATGATGGTTCTTACACAAAGTTCTCTTCAACATTGATGCTCAGACCAGGAAGGTACGATTTTCTCAACTAAGTGAAGTTTCGAACGTGATCTTGCAACAATGAGTCTTCTTTTGAGCCATAAAAGTCTTGTGCAGGTATGAGATCAAATTCTTGGTGGATGGTGAATGGCAACTTTCACCGGAGTTTCCCACTGTTGGCGAGGGATTGACCGAAAACAATTTGTTAGTCGTAAAATGATTTGTATGTATAGCTTACAGAGGCTTATGTAAAGTGTTTGCCATATCTTCCCCTTGGACTACGAGCATTTTCTGAGTCAAATTGTTCTGCTAAAACTGGGTTGAGGCCATATTTAATTTGTCACTGCAGCTGTTGAGTCCAATACTTGCCGATTAAAATTATAATACATACAATGAAAAACTGGCCTTTTTATCAAATGTTATTTTGTATGTTAGTGAATATTATATTGGGAAAATCTTAATTAAATCCAACTGAAATATCTAAATCTAAATTGAGGTTTACACTTTTAACAAATTCCTAATCATTGGCATGATTAGGGATTTCTAAATGTTGTCAAAAGACTAAAATATCCCTCTTTAGTTAAAAAGAAAAAATAGAATTCCATGTAGATCTGATTTGGATTTTGATTATTTTAAGTAGATTTACATTTAAAGTGAAACTCTTCTGCACCAATCGTTTGGCTGTTTGGCTGTTAATTATTATGGATGAAAACAATAACATCCCCAAATCCTTCCCTTCAGCTTTCGAGCTACTTATAGCCCATCTTTGTGGGAATTCAGCAAGCTTCAGTTTGACGTATGATAATATTCCAGATTTCCTTGTTTGTTCCAACTCTCGCTTTGCGCTTCTATGTTTTGTAACTAGTAAGCTAAAATTTACCGTCATCGTGCTCTTATTGCCCACCACCCTTCATTATCGTGATCGTCACAAGAGCTAAATATTTCATATGTATTTGTGTACTTGTTCATATTTTCATAGAATCAATCTTCCATTAAGTGGGTTCCCTTATTGCTGCTGCAAAATGATCAAGGCTTGTTGGTTTATATTTCATTAGCCAAATGCGAAGTCTTCCTGCTATATTTCTGTTGAAGTAACATCCCCCCTCAAAAAAAAAAAAAAAAAGATTTATGACTTCTTTTATTTTTTTTCCCTCCACATTGCTGGACAAGTATAGTTCTCTGCCTCTGTAACGATTCTTATCAACATTTGAAAAAAAATTATACGGATTGTTTTTTATGTTTGATGATATATATAAGCTTTGACGGATTTATTCATGCAAAATTTTCTGGTATCCTTTTCAACATATTTGGTAGGATTTTTTTAATATAGAGGGGCATTTTGGTCATTTAATAATATTTAAAAGTCCCTAATTATGTCTTTTGGCATGATTAATAATTTGTTAAAAGTGTAGTCGTGTGGGCCTAAATTTAAATTTAGGTATTTCAATTGAATTTAATTAAGCTTGTCCCTATTATATTTGACCATAGTGTTTTGCTGAACTTTTCTAGAAAATTGAATTGCAACAGGGACCTTGTTTACAACATTTATTTTTCTATTAATTATTCTAGTTTCAGTATTTACTACTCTTATCATAAATTCAAAAAATGTATTAAGCCGACAAAGCTTCAGTGATTGGCTGACAGCGCTGGAGCTCTGGTTCAGAAATTCATTTTCACTTTATTTTTTTAAAAATCTTTTTCAAGTTTTAAAAACAATGTTTGAATAATACTTGTACAAGTATTAGGGTGCATTTGGATTTATGATGGTAAAAGTGACTTTTTTTTTTTCTATCTAGCTTTTGCAGATGTAAGATGGGGGTAAAAGTCAGATAGTGTAATACAATTTACGTTTGGATTGACGATAATATAAGTGATTTTTTTAAAAACTGAAACATGTTTGGATAATTATTTTGAAAAGCAAATTTAGATGAAAAATGATTGAAAAGAAGATGAATCTTATTAAATTACACACACACACACGCACACACACAATGTATATATTGTGATAATTTTAAGAGAAAAATTAAAATTATAAAAAAATAATTAATTTATTATTTAAAATAACTCAAAAATAATACAATACTTAATTAAATATATTTAAGGGATAAAGATGCATATAAATTAGAAATAATACAAAGGCAAAATTTTCTAACAAAATAATATTACATAACTAATTGGATCACATGTCCTATATAATTTGGCTTGTGAGAAAAGAGATAGCAATGCTTACGAGAGAAGAGAATAAGGATAAATCAAGATTAATAAATAATATTAAAATTATTAAATGCTCTAATGGTCATAAGCCGAAGCAGGCGTAGCTACTGCATAAGCACCTCCACCCTTGCTTAACCTCAAGCAGTTTTTGGCCAAAGGGGGGGCCAAAAGCTAATCCAAACATTTCAAATTTTCCTAAAATCATTTAATGACACGTTTCAATGGGTTAAGCATATTCAATGGTGGATCTAAATAGACAATGCAAGACTTTTTTTCTAATAAATAAATAATTTCAATTACATTTATATTGTGATGTAAAAATAAAAGTATAACAATTCAACTAAAGGCCGATTAATTTTGCACAAATAAACCTTTTATTTTCCTCCTAGTTATTATTTTTGAATTACGGAAGTGGTGCTAGAATTATTAAATGCCCTAATGGTCAAAAGCTGAAGCAGGCGCATAAGCCCCTCCACCCCTGCTTAACCTCAAGCAGTTTTTGGTCAAATGGGGGCCACAAACTAATCCAAATATACTTTTTTATTTATATGTCATTAAATATGTTATAAAAAAATATAACCAATTGTGGGCTAGGGTAATTTTTTTTAATTTTTTTATGAGAGGATATATTCTTCACTTAATATTCTCTCTCAGAGCATTCATCCTTGTTAATTCTCAGGCCTTTTTAAACCTCCCTTGTCTAAAACTAAACACCATCTAATTTATGCTGCATAAAAACTGTCTTTTGAAAAAAACATGTTCTTCTTCCATATTTAGCACCCACACAATTTTCCTTCCACAAATGTATTGAGTGATGAATTTGAGTTTGAAAATACTTTTGGTGACTAAAAATTGGTATTAGTTTTTTTTTTAAATTTTTAAAGTTTGGAGATTATTCCCAAGACTTCACCCCAGTCATTCCATCCAACTAAAGAATGATTAAATCTCTTAGACTTTGAGTCTCCAAAAGCAACTTAATTGCTCCTTCCGTCTTAAATATAAGACATTGTTAATTTTTTTAGAGAGATTAAATAAACTAATTAAATTACTTTAAAGTATTTATATTTATTATTTTTTCTCCAAATTATTTTGCCTAACTTATAAACTGATATATAATATAAGGATACACAACACTTGATATGATTAAATAATTTATTTAGTTTTCTTAATTTCTTTAAAAATAAGTCAACTATAACTTATATTTAGAACAAAAGGAAGTACTACTTTTTTAGGACATCATATACACTGTGGGTTAAATTGGGAGTTTTCCCTTATTAGATATTCTTATTTAATATATTCCTTTACTTTTTTTTGGGTATATTCTATTTCTCACTACTATAGCTGGGACGTGCATTGAAAATCTAAAATAAAAAATTTATATACAACACCTACAGTTGGGATTTAATTTAGAAATGGAATGGCCTAAATTAAACCGGGTGAAATCACATGGTGTGTTTTAAAGGCACATTTTTTTAACCGTGGGTGGTATGAGTATAGTTAAAATTAATTAAAAAAAATTTAAAATAAATTATTGTTTCTAATAATATTTTAAAACACTCCTTAAAACTGTAATTTATATTTTTGCAAATATTTTGGCCAAAAATATATTTTTGCAAATATTATAAATAAGTCCTTGCAGTATCATAAAAAAATGCATTACAAATAATATGTTTTTGCAAATATTACAAATGTAAATAGAAAGTACATGATGTCAGTTGAATCAAACAGCTACTTCGAGTAAAAAAAAAATACATTGATAAGGAAAAATGTGTGCATTGCAAAATAAATAGCGAAACTGTAAATTTAACAATAAATAAAATCGTTATATATCTATAAGAATTATATATTTTTGGTTTACAAAGTAATAATAATCAATTGTATTGATAGCAATTTTAACAACGACATTACCCAGTTGTCACTTATAGATGCACATAGCGATATTGTTTATTGTTACCAAAATAAAAGATGAGTAACGTGATTGTTAATATTGCTATTAAAACAATTGATTATTGTTATTTTGTGAATAAAAAATAGGTAGTTCTTATATATGCATATAGAAATATTGTTTATTATTAAATTTGTACCTTCGTCCAAAAATAAAAATATCAAATGATTGATTTAATTAAAATTATTTTTATTAACAAAAATTTTAAATAACCTTTATCATTGGATAAGTATGATTCAGGAGTCACGTATACGTGCTTGGACTCTAGAGTCACGTATGTATGTACTAGGAGCCTAAGAGCATTTTAGTACTGTGTACAAGAGGCATGGATGGACTGAACTAACAATTCAAGTCACCTCTAGTCCCTTACCAAATTTCTATTATAAGTAACTTCTAATCATTTACCAGAATTAAGAAGATATTTTTAAATCATTAATTTTATCTAAAAATAAAGGAAAATTAATTTTTTTATTTAAATCAAATTACATTTCGAGAAGTGGAAAAGAAAAATTATATCAAATTTTAAATAGAAAAAAATTCAAATTTTTTTATTTAAAACCTTAAATTACATTTTTGAGAAGTGGAAAAAAATTATATCAAATTTTAAGTAGTAATTATGTCTAAAAAAAATGAAGAATTTATTATATTATCCAATATGGTAAACATATGATAAAGATTAAATGTGTTTAAATTCAAATCATATATATTGTCGAATTAATTGAGATAATGGAGATATTATGATAAATGGATACATTTGAATATTTTGTCTTTACAAAATATCTCTCTATCCATCTATATATATATATATATAGGCTCCCTCCATAAGTTATAAATCATCACATGTATAACTGTTGAGCTTATTTCTCCCTCCCTCTCATTCTCCGCAGCTTCTTATTGTGTTTCCAAAGCGTCTGAATTTCCAAATAAAAGTCAAGATAATTTTTTTATCATTCATACATATATTATAAACCACGTATAATTGTATTTCTTTATCACAAGAATTGTTATAACTGCTCACTAACCAGTAATTAAAGTAGTTATTTATGGGTGTATACCATAAATGCTTAATATATTTATTCCATAATGGCTTGTTTCACCACTCGCACACTAGTGCAAAAAGTTAATTTGGCATCAGTTAAAATTACATTTTCGCCACAACATTTAAGGTGTAGCGGAATTAGCCGTAGTGAAAAATATATATTATGGCGTCACTTGCTTAAGATATGTCACCATAAATGAATATATTACGGCATCGCATTGTAACTAAACCGACGCTGTAATAGATGTGTGACAAATGAGTTTTCAAATCCGTTGGATTTTTTTTATTTTTTATTTTTTAAAATTTTCAAATGCCACATGTTACGTCCGTAGGAGGCCATCTCATCGTTGGTTTAACCACGTGTCCACCCTCCTCGCAATGCACCACGTGTCCCTCCTCGAAGTGTGCCAAGTGTTGTGCACCGTCACGTGTCCACCCTCCTCACAATGCACCACATGTCCCTCCTCAAAGTGTGTCAAGTGTCACCTCCGAGCGCTGCCATGTGTCTACGCCTCTTAAATATTGAAAATGCCTCCCCTCCTGTTCAAACCCAGGACCTCATGCTCCTGGTGCCTTCACGCTCGAGCTTTTGCCAGTTGCGCCAAGATGAACTTGTGTTATTTTATTACATAATGTTATATATATAATATTATCATAATATAAAATTACTTATATATATATATATATATAATATTATTAAAAATAAAATAAATTAAATAAAAATTCTAAAAACAATAATTATATATTTATGATTAATTAATTTCAAATTCAATAAATTTTAAATCTTTAATAAACCTTTTTATAACCATATTTTAATCAATTTTCTAAATCTAAATATATTTTTTATTTAAAATACTTAATAAAAAATAATTTAATATTATAAATATTATTTTTAGTATAAAATGATAAATATAACATTAATAACTAATAATTTATTTTTAAATAAAATTAAATAATAACTAATATAATAATATTAAAAATATTGTTTTAGTCAAAAATTTTAAATATAATTTTAATAAATAATAATATATAATTTATTACTAATAATATTTTATTTTATATTAAAATTATTTAATAATTAATTTTATAATATTAGTTTTAATATAAAATTTTATAATTTTTAAATTTTTGCGAAATGAAATAAAAAAATTTTCCATAGAATTTGCGATGGAATTCAGTGGTTAATTTAGCCACCGAACTTTTAAGTGGTTAAATCCGTGACAAATTTAGCCACGGAAAAATTCCGTCGAAAAAATTTGCAATGGAATTTCTGACGGATTTTTAACTGAATTTGCTATGGAAAAAAATCAGTAGCAAATTCCATCGGAAATTGAGTATTTTTTTGTAGTGCTCTATCTAGAAGCCGCTATGTCAACAGCGATGAAGGGAAGTTGTGAAGTTAGCAGAGCTGGAGCAAAATTTAGATAGAGAAGCTGTGATGTTAGCAGAGTAGTGGAGGTTTTTGTTGAAGGTATTAAGGCGTTAGGTGAAGTGGGAACCGATGTAATATTTCATTTTCTTTAGAAAAAAAATAGTTAATATATTTCTAAGATTTCCTTAGAGCCATGTGGGTTATAATTAAGACCTTGGTTTCCTATAGGACCTGGTGCTATAAGTAAGTTCGGTAAATAAATTATAAATTATGGGTCAAGTTCCACCCATAAATTGATGATCCATTTTTTTAATGATTAACTAGGTATAATTCAGTAGTTAAAAGAAATTTGTTAATCTCTATCAGATGGTCCTGAGCTATAAATGACCCACTTAAAAAAACTTATTTATAATATAAATATAATATAATTATATTTTGGGAAAAAATAATTTTTAAAATTTATTTATGGTATTTAATTACACATGTTATATTTCAAATTTATTTATTTCACAATTAAATTCCAAAAATTTATATTAATTATGGCTTCTGGTGCTTACTAAACTGATTCCATAATTATTATTGTTGTAGCATCTTAATTGCGGAATCCGTTGAATATACAACTGATGCAATATTGTACATTACTACATCAGTTACACTTCAAACAGAAGCAAACTTATGTCACATGAATTATCACTTCTGTTCTTCAAGTAACTGATGCCATATTGTACATTACAGCGTCAGTTACATGCAAAACAAAAGCGAAATTATATCACATGAATTATCACTTCTATTCTTTAAATAACTGACACAAAATCATGTAGTTAAATTAGTATTTTGTACTAGTGACAGTTTGTTAATTCTTCTGGCGAGAACAAACTCAAGGATAAATGACAACATCAATGATAACCGGCACGCCATCGAATCTTACAGATGAACTAATTGATGATTATGGGCAAAAAACATTGAATGTCAGAATGGAAATATTTATAAATCAACTTGAGAACTCTCAATTTTATCATGATTTTTGGAAGGAGGTACAAAGTTCACGAATTTCTAAACCCATACAAAATACCAAGCAATCAGTCTAATTGACAACACCAAACAATCACATCGGATATTCAAACTTTAGTTTGCTAGGTTGGTTGTGAGTGACTATACTTTTTTGTTAGACCCAACCTTTTTTGGTTGGTTAATTAGACTATTTTTTTTAACCCATATGTCAGGTCATCTTCAATGTAATTCTGCCGCCATTATAGATCGACGAAGGTAGGGTTGGTAATGATGAAAGAATAATGATCTATGGCATTATACCGCAATGAAGGAGCAACAAGGTTAGGCACGACGGTGAGGTTAGGGGCATTTTGCAATGATCAAAACTGAACACCAAATTGATAGCATGAAATTGTAAGAACCCGAAACAATCTAGAACATAGAATCTTGTAGCAGAAAGACAGGCAGTGATGAGACAAGCAACCTTTGAAGTCTCGACGACATGTTTCCAAGGTGTCTCTGAGGCGACAGTCGACAGATCGATTAATCAAGAAACTCAAGTCACGCGCCATTCGCTGTCGCCCTGAGTCTATTAAGTTGGGGTTGGAGCAATCAGTTAAGATCAGAAAGGTTTTATCGTATACACATATAAATTATATTCATCATTAGAAAATTCAGCAATACATTATTATTTACACCGATAGAATTAAAAAATGAGAACACAATTTTAATGATAGAAATTAAATTCAAACATTTTTAAATTATAAAAAATTTAATATTATGCCAACTAATTAAATCAAAATGAAACTGATAAGCAATACAAAATTATTTATTCCCTTGTTGACAATCCAGGCAAGAAATTAGATGATATCGTTGTCCAGTTCGTCCTGGAACTCTTTAATTAGAATGAATTTGCTTTTTGGTGTGTTTTTAATTTTATAAAAAAATTATTGAATGAACAGCTCTTTTTGTTTGCCCTACCACATTGAGAGAGAATCAAATGAAGGGTAGTATAATATTTATTAAATTTAATGGCTTAATTTAAAATTTGGTTAATTCAGAGGTGATTAAAAAGGATTTTTCCAAAAATTTTGTAATAACTCAAGTGAAAGTCATCAAATGGCAAATTTTGAGAAGTCTGGCACCAACTCCCGTCAAGGATATGCATACATGTGATACATCTATGCTTTTGCCCCTACCTGACTTTACCCTTCTTGAGGGTGTATAGAAAATTAAGAAGCAATTATTTATATACAACACCTATGGTTGGGATTTAATTTAAAAAAGGATTGGCCTAGAATTTTTTTCTTTTTTGTATGAAAGGAATTTCGCATTAAGCAATAAAGTTGTGACTTACAAAGTTGTTCAGCGTGTGTCTAATGTCACAGAGGATATATACAATATTCCACCTAAGAGACATATGGCGTAGAATTATTTTTAAATGGAAAGGTTTCACGAGTCAGCAAAATATCAGTATTTCCTAAGGAAGGTTAATGCATTGTTGTTGTAGAATGAACCATAATACGTCTCTAAGTGCAACCAGCTGTAGGTGAAGCGGTCCCAACTTTAATTTTGGACAAGTATACCAAGCATTCAGCTCCACATTATTGAAATGAACTTGAGAGCGAATTTTCCTTAACGCATTGCAGGATGTAAGAATATGGAACGTGATGAACCAGTAATTTGAAGACAAGGTACGTAAATATTGCTTGGGCAGAAGGTTGTTATTGGAAAGACTTCGGCTGGCTTCAGAGTCATTGTGCTGGTGAGTATGATTAGTAACATCTAGTGCTTGAGATTCTGCCATTTGAATAACCAGACGAGAAGTGAAACTTGTTCCTGCATGGCAAATCTGATTTTGGGCAAACCACAAGGATTGTAAAATTTGAAAAGGTAAATATGGCGTAAAATTTTTGAAATCCTTGTGACTCTCCATCCAGCAATATAACGAATGAGATAAGTTCCTATGAGGATAATCATCAAACCTAAAACCTAAGCAACTAACAAACCAAAGCCCTAGTAAAAGGACAATGCCAAAAACAAAAAACAAAGGAGATCTAAGGATTCATCACGTGAGGAGCAAAAGGCACATACCTCGGTGTTTGACAAATTCCTACATTTAAAAAGATTTGAAGTAGGAAGAATACCACGTACTAGCTTCCAAATGAGTAGTTTGGTCCTTGGAGGTACGATAATTTCCAAGCCATAGAACAAAGCAAGGAAATAGAGTGATGATCATGGTACATGGAAGAAGAAGCTAACATGAGTGATCGATAACCATCTTGAACCGTGTATCTTCCAAAGGAATTGCCCATCCATCTGATCAAATCTTGAGCTTGAGTCATCGGCACTGGATACTTATCAAATTAATTTATCACATGTCTAGGGTTTTTTTGATATGTGGATGTGTTGTGAATGGAATTGGCTTCCCTTCCCTGCTCTTAATATCCTCTTTCCCTCCTTTTCTCTCTCACCACTCATCTCAACCATTGTGTTGAAATTTGATCCTTTTAGATTTAATACTTTGTAAAAAAATTTTATTGCAGTTTTAAATTAATAATGCCTAACATTTAGCCATTTTTGAATTAATTAATTTATTTTTTAATAATTTGATAGTTTATTAATAATCTTACCAAATATTAAATCTGAACCCCTCAAACTTCAATTTAAAGATAAAGATGAGTAGTAGGGGAAGACCATGGCAAGAGTAGAGGAGGGGAGGCAAAATCCGTTGTGATTATATATGGTCAAAATTAAAAACACTAATCTGTAAAAAGGGCAACAATCTAATATTAACATAAAAAATAAAGAAGAAATTAGAGAAAAAAATGCTATTGTTTGAAGATAATTTTTTAATAAATAATAAAAATTAATGGTAAAAACAATAATAACAAAAATATTATTACTTGAAATTAATTAGTTCGATAATGACCTTTTCTGTTCACAATGATGCCGTAAAAGTTTTTGTGGTTTCAATATCATATAGGAGTATTAAATTTGCAGCTATCATTTTATAATTTATTAATTATTTAAGTTGGAAGGGTGACTTGAGTTTTTAAATTTAAATTGGGCTATTTATTTAGAAGGGTTAAGGATCAAATTTACTTTAGAAGTATTTGAAAAATCTCAATGATGCCGTGAAAATTTTTGTGGTTTCAATGTCTCCCTAAAAGATTTAAAATATTGCAATGTCGCCTTTTTAAAGGTTGACTAATATTGACCGTTAAATGGAAAAGATTGACTAAGAATGCATGGCTGGCAAGGGATGTGGCAATGGTGTGGCAAAAATCTGACGTGTACAGCCTCAACGTTTTGCTACTGAAGTGCTCTTCACTGTGAAGGCACTGAACTGGGCGTCACTGGGCAAGGAGGGGATTGAGTAGTGATTGACCTTCCTAGATGAGCTCAGTTGAAGGTGTTCAACGCAGAGCTCATGAGATACCACAATATAGAAGAAGAGATGGTTCAGTTATTGCAGATAGCCATGGCGTGCGTGTAGGTGGTTCACGATCATTAAAAAAAATCTGCTCCTCTACCTTCCATCATCATCACTCAAACCTTCTCTCTCTTCCATTATCGTCGCTCAAAAAAGTTGGTTCGACCAGGGCTCGTCTCCCACATCTTCATCAATGGAGATTGGAAGACAAAAGTTAGTTTGAAGAGGCCGAAGGTCATCATCCTTCGTTTGAACATGCTGACGTTAGCGGTGCTCAAATTCATAGAAAGAAGGAGGAAGAAGAAGTATCTGGTTTAGGTGAAAAAGGAAGAGGTGTTGCAGAGAGAGGAAGAGGAAGAGTGAGTGATGCCGGCTACGATGAAGAGGAAGGCGTCGCCAATGTTGGAGAAGCAGTCTGGTGGGGGACGAAGGTCGTGGTGGAGAAAAAGAAGCCTTAACATGTGCAAAAATGAGGTGGTGATGAATTGGATCGTTGGATGCCAAGTGAGAGTGACGCGTGGGATATTCAATCAAAATAAAAAGATTAAACTTAATATCTGTTAATGTCAGAACAACATTACTACGTTTTAAAACTTTAAAACTAACATTGAGACAAAAAAAAAAAAAAAACTTTTAATGCAACATTGAGATTTTTCAAATATATCTGGAATGAATTTACATCTTAACCCTATTTATAAAAAGTGTTTTAAAGTTTACAACAATAGCATAATGTATTTAATATTAATTTTTTATGAGGTCTTAAATTGTTGTTCTCCCAAAATCTTTTTATGTTTTCAAATATGACTGGGTAGAATACAGGTTGTATGTGTTACTAATGGAAGCCACTGTCATATCATATGAAAAAAAGGGGAAATCTTTTATAAAATTACTCTACATAAGAAAATTTCAAATCATGTTAGTAAATTCAACAAATCCCTAATTAAGTCATAAACTCAATTTAGAATTTCAAAATGTGGGTAAAATGAATTTACTACCTCTCTTACTCTCTTCTCTTATCTCAAAAAAGTTTCATTGCTCTTTAGCTTATTTTTATCCCAATAAATGTGTGTGGGTATATTATATTCAACATGAATATATATAATAAAATAAAGTATGATTAGCTTAAATCAAAATAATTTTTTGTGTTTTGGAAGTATCATCAATTAGATTAATTCTACGAGATCCTTAATTCTAAAAATGATAGAGGCTTGCATTGGGGAAGGTATCGCAGATTTGTTGGAATGAGAGGGCTAACTGGAAGCCCTTGAGACAAGAAGATGAGACTTGTTTTTGCTTCTAGAGATCTTGTGTGGGGAGTAATGTGACTATCACCATGGCAATATTATGCACCGAAAAAAATATTGATTAATAAAAGAAAGCGCTGCGATTTTGTCTGCCATAATCGCAGATCTGTTTACTATTTTTGTTTCGCTTTTAACTACTCTGTTTCACTTTACTACTTTTGTTTCAAAAATTCAAAATATGTATTAAGCTGATGGAGATTCAGTGATCGGCCGATGGTGCGGAGCTCTAACAGCTAGCCCGGTGGTTGGGTATATAAGACAGATTATAAGTTAAACGGGGAGTTGGACAAACACAAGGCAAGATTAGTTGGTAGAAGTTTTACTCAAGAATACAGTGTTGACTATCATAATCAATTTCACAAGTTTATAAATTGTGTCCATACACATGGGCTCCCAGGGCTATGCTTTCTTCCTTGTACTGTAATTTTAATAATAGTTACGAGTATTATTATTTTGGCTTTGCCATTTTCAGAAGCGAGATATTTTCTGTTGCAATACCCAACAACAATTTAAAATATTTAAAATGTTGATGTATATATAACACTTTAATGTGTATAAAAATAAATTAAAAATAAATATTAAATTTATACTAAATACAAATAGTAAAATCTTAGGTCAAGTTCCTTATATCCATTTCATCAAGTTCTTCAATGATATATGGTCATGTGTCTTATATTTGAATTATTATCATTTAACTATAAACCCATATGAAAAAATTAGTACACATGGTCATATGTGGTTGAAAAACTTGACATAATGGATATAAGGAACTTGATGTAAATATGGTTCATGCAAATAATATTAAGTCTAAAAAAAACTTAAATATTAAATTTTAAGTGAATCATATTTTATTTTATTATATATTAATGTTGATATATACACACTTATTAGTTATATTAAATCTATGGTTTCTCATGTTATTCCTCAGGCTTAATTATTGGTAATATTGTATAAGGTTTAACTTAGGTTTTATTTTAATTATTTCATTCAGGATTTCATCTGTCTCATAAAATGGGGGAGAACTCTTTGGTTGAAACAAGAAATAAGATTAACGCCAGCATACAATAAATCTTCCCATGAAGAAGAACGATAAGAACTTAGCTGTAAAAATAATAATAACAAAAAATATTTCTTGAAGTTAATTAGCTTGGTAAAGACCTTCTCTGTTCTCTCTCTCTCTTTTTTTTTTGGAACAAATCTATGTATATTATTACGTACTGCTGAAAACCGATACAAAGGCTACCTGATATAAATATAAAATACAGTCCGAATTCTGAAAGACAAGAAACTAGAGAGAATACTAGTGAAAGCGAAAAAGCAAACAGCTACTCAGAAAAGGAACACCAATCGGATTTCTGAGAGCGAGGACAATAGAAAGAGCTCAGATCAACCAGTTTCTGGACATTGGAGGGCCTCGGTTTGACTGAGTCCTAGACTTTCTTACATCTTCGTCCAACACTGATAACAAAGGAGGTAAGGGTGTTTCCACCCACCCAATGGGACACACCCCCTTATAAGCAAGTGCAGGGAGCAAGTCGGCTGCTTGATTCCCCTTCCGAGGAGTGAAACGGGTCGAAAAGTTGGCTTCAGACTTTAGAAAACCAAGGATGTCTTCAAGGATACCCCGAGAGGTCCATTCACATAGATCTAGTTGATCCTTTTCCAGACATTGCTCTAGTAGTTGATAGTCCGTCTCGAAGATGGTATTTCTATTCCCAAGATCTTTGGCTATCATCAGGGCTCTTTTCAGAGCTAGTGCTTCGGTCATAAACGCTAAGATAGAATTAACCTAATCCACAAAAGCCCATTTTAGGCTACCTAAGTGATCACAACAGAGAATACCTATTGCAGCAGATCCTACGGGCTCGTGAAAAGCTCCATCAACATTAACCTTTAGCACATGTTCAGGTGGTGGGTCCCATGTGTGATCCAGTTTGACTCCCCTAGCTACCTTCATCTGCTTCATTCTTTATGGGTCACACACCCGTCAGTGGTCATGCATGTACTGATTTGCTTTCTCTATAACTGCTACATGGTTCGGTGTCGTTCCATTGAACAACTTTTCGTTCCTTCCTTTCCATATGAGCCATAAGATCCAGCATATGAGTGCAATATCATGCTCGATAAAAGGACTTTGAGAATTGAGGATATCTATCCACCATTTCTTGAAACTGTGGATTCTTTCCAAATTACTCTTGAAAGATAGACTACTGCCAAACCAGATACATTGTACCCAGGAGCAATGGAAAAAGAGATGTTCAGTCGATTCACATGCTGATTAGCAAAATGGACAAGCATCCGTGACTCCCCTTCTTCTTCTAATTAGAGCTTCATTTGTCATTAAGGCATTAGATACGACTCGCCAGATGAAGTTCACCACTCTTGAGATCGCCTTAATTTTCCAAGTCTTTTGCCATATATCGCCGGTAAGTCGGGATGAAGGTCCAGTGCTTTGGTAAGTCACTTGCTGGTTGACATTAGTTAAGTGGTAGCCCAACTTGATCGAATATGACCCATTCTTAGCGAGTGTCCACGTTAACTTTCCTCTGAGGGAGCACGTGGTAGGGGAATAGCCTCAACAGTAGTAATAGCTTGTTCATTTTCAATCCGTCGTAGTAGGTTTAGGTGCCAGCTGCCATGCTCACTGGAGATCAAAGAGGCCACTTTATGATTTTAATTTTTTAGAGTCTCATCATCAGTGATTAATCGCCGAGGGGTAACCGATGGGATCCAATTGTCATGCCAAATTCTAGCAGATTTCCCACCAACAATTTTCCAGCAAATATCCTCTTTAATGAAGTCTCGACCTTCCAGAATACTTGACCAACACCATGACACTCTATCGCCTTTAACTGCATCAAGGAACGAGCAATTAGGGAAATAAAGACCTTTAAGAACTTGGGCCCATAAGTCATTAGGATTTTGTAATAGTCGCCAAGCTGTATTTGCCATAAGTGTATTATTGAATTTAATGAAGTCCCTGAATCCCATGCCACCTTCTGATTTGGAGCGCGTAAGTTTGTTCCACGTAACCCAATGAGTTTTATTTTACCCTTCCCACCAGAAGTTTGCCGCCAGGCTGTTTAGTTCTTTGCAGGTTTTAACTGGGAATTTGAAATAAGTCATAGGGAAAATTGGGATGGCATTGATGACCTCCTTAATCATGATCTCTCTTCTTGCTGATCTCTCTTCTTGCAAAGGAAAGATGTTTGCTGCTCCACCCTAGCGCCTTTTTGCTTACTTTTTCATGCACATATGTAAGAGCTTGATGTTTGGTCTTTCCCTAGATGTTGGGAATTCCCAAGTATTTGCCCTAATCTAAGCTTTCGCCAATGCCTAGGATGCTGCAAATTTCTTGTCGTAGTGGTTGCAATGTATTCTCTGAGAGCACAATACTAGATTTCTCCAAGTTTGTTAATTGCCCTGAAGCTAAGAAAAACTCTCTCATTATCACAGAGAGGACTCTGCAGTTTTGGATATATGCATCCATAAAAAACAAGACATCATCTGCAAAGAAACTATGAGATAGTGTAGGACAAGAGTTATTAAATTTAATCCCTAATAACTGCCCCTGCCATTGATAACTATTGATCATGCAAGATAGGGTTTCCAAGGCTAGAATAAAGAGATATAGGGATAAAGGATCTCCTTGACGGAGTCCTCTACCCAGGTTAATTGATGCAATTTGCCCCCCCTACAATATACAAATTAAGATGAACACTTTCCACACAGTTCATTACAAGGTTAACCCATCTTTGGGAGAATCCAAATTTTATTAACACTTCTCTCAAAAAATCCCATTTGATTATATCATAGGTCTTGCTCATATATATTTTTAAGGTGAATTCAAACTTAGTACAAGTTTTCTTTCATCTTAAATAATGAAACCCTTCATGGGCTATAATAATGTTATCTTGGATTAAACGGCCAGGAACAAAGGCACCCTAATTGGGAGATATACATTTTTCCAAACAACGTTTCATCCTATTGGCCAAAGCTTTAGAAATCGTTTTATATAAAAAATTACAGAGGCCAATAGGTCTATAATGCGGAACTGATTCAAGTTTATCCAATTTGGGGATGAGTGTGATATTGGTTCCATTAATGACATCAAGTGAAGTTCGCTTATCAAAGAAATCTTTTGCCATATTGAAAATTGTGTCTCCCACCTCTTCCCACGCAAACTGGTAGAATTTACCTGAGAAACCGTTTGGACTTGGGGCTTTAGCTCCTCCTAGTTCAAAAGCAGCTTGTCGGACCTCCTCCTGAGTTATGGGGTTGAGCAATAGATGATTTGAAACTTCGTCTATCTTTGCCTCGACTAAATTTGTAGCTTGTGAAAGTTGTCTCGGACCTGAAGGGGAGAATAAATTAGTGAAATATTCGGTGAACATATGGTTGATTATACCTTTGTCACTTGTCCACACGCCATTGACATCCTTAATGCTTAATATCGAGTTCATTCTCCTCCTGATCAGGGTAGAAAGGTGAAAGAATTTTGAGTCTTATCACCTGATTTAAGCCATGAAATGCGAGAGCTTTGCCACCAATAGTTTCCCTCTTGATCTATCAAGTCTTCAATGCAACGCGAGAGGTCTGCTTCTTCCCTTTTGGTCTCCTCTGTTTGGTACCCCTGTCGACAAAAGCTTAAACGGGATTTCAGAATCTCAATCATATTTTTTCTATTGGGAAAGGTTTGTTTGCTCCAATTAATTAATTTTTTCGACAATTATTCAATTTTAAAGCAAAGCAATTAATGACATTACAATCATATAACATTCCCATTTCCCAACTTCCATGAACAACCTTTATAAAATCATTATGAGACGTCCAATAGTCAAACTTGAAGGGTTTTATTTTATTTAAAGAAACATAATTAAAATTCACAAGTAAAAGATGATGGCAAGACCCTAATGGGTCAATATGAAAAACTTGAACAAAAGAGAAATTATGACAAAAAATATCATTGCCCATAGCTCGGTCAATTCTCTCTCTGATAGTTGCGTCGCCTTGTCTATGGTTGCACCAGGTGAACCACGAGCCACTCAAACCCAAAGCAATTAGAGAGTAGTCCGAGATGAATTTTTGAAATTAAAATTGATAATTTTCCTGATAGCTCTTGGGATCCCTCCTTGTTTTTCTTGATAGGATGTAATGTCATTAAAGTCACCAAAGCATATCCAACTTTCTGCCCTACAGCTGGCAAAATTAGTAATGTTTTCATACACAATAAGTCTATCTTTGTCTATTAGAAGTCCATAGACAAAAGATATATAATGTGGAAAATACATATATATGAATAATATTAATTCTGGCAAAAAAAAAAAATATTAATGACCTTCTCTATTCACAGTTTGTGAAAAATTTGTATAATATATATTAATTAATATCATGCAGGATCTAGTATTAAATTTGCAGCTATATTTTACAATTTATTAATTATTTAAGTACTTGAGTTTTTTTAAAAAAAATTTTTAATTGGACAATTTATCTATAAGAAGTCTGCTAAAATTTACAACAATACCATACCATATTTAATAGGAAAAATTAGGGGAGAAGGACGGAGAAAAAGAAATGTTTATTAATAAGGATTTTAAAAATTGTAATTATTTTAAGGATAAAAAATTAACATATAAATATGCAATTATAAAATTAACTTTGACCAAACTCCCTACATTTTTTCTAACCACATCTCAACTATTTGTGTAATATCCCAGATTTTGGGATTAGAGGCTTGAGAATAAGCCTGAATCAAGTGGACTGCTAAGGTCCAGTTTAGCAAAAGTTCCAAGAATGAGGATTTGTTGTCAATATATTTTTCCAGCGTGGCAATCTTCTTGTAGCGTATTGTTAAATAGGCAAATGATGTCTAAAAATTGTGAAATTTTACAGGATGAAAAGTAGACATCCTAAACTTTAATTTGATAGGTAATATGTGATTTTTGAACTTGAGGATTGAGAGATATGATTTTTCAAAGTTAGACCTTATTTCTAGAACCAAGTCTGAAACAGGTAAGATTTAATGAATTTTTGGGAATTGTAAGCTTCTAGTTGGCTAAAGGCTATTCCCCCCCTTAAAACTAGACTTAATAAGGGTTTTATAGCCTTTGGAATCATTCCAATTGAGTTTCTACAAATAAAGTTATGATTTTTCAGAGTTTTATCAGAAAATCTATCAGAATTGCCAACTATTGCGAATTTAGAAAATAAATGTAATGATAATTATATAAATTGTCGAATAAAGTAAAAACGCATCTTTTACCTTTTTCTTGGGCATGGGACGTCCAAAAAGGTGAGAGTAAGAGAGAATTGAAGTTTGAGAAATATATGATAAGAGTTGGAATAAATTGTAGCCAAGTAAAAATCAAAGTTGAAAAGTCAAAAGTTGGCATGTATTTTATTGTCATTAATTAATATTTATGAAGGAGATGGAAGGAGATATTGTAATCCATTATTTATCCTTCCAAGTGCCTCACACTTTCGTCCACACAGAGAGAGAGAGAGAGAGAGAGAGAGAGAAATATATATATATATATATATAAAAGCCAAAATAAAAAAAGTTGACATGTGATTAAATTGGTGTAAAATATAATATTTCAACGAAGTGTAGGAGGATATTTTTATAAGCTTTTATCCTCTCTTACAAGCCCTTATTTATGTCCTGTTGAGAGAGTTTTAAAAGTCAAAATAAAAAAAGTTGACATGTGATTAAATTGGTGTAAAATATAATATTTCAACGAAGTGTAGGAGGATATTTTTATAAGCTTTTATCCTCTCTTACAAGCCCTTATTTATGTCCAAACAGGGAGGGAAAGATAAAACAATACTTGGACATTAAAGATACCACATGGAAGCATTTTTGGCCATGAAACGATGATGCAATTAGTAAAAAAATAATGTGTTCAAATTGCAATTAAAATAATATTTATTCAAGTGATGACACTGTTTAGAGAACCGGACCGGATCGGGCGGTCGGACCGGTTGGACCGTCGGCCGGTCATTGAAGCGGGCCGAATTTATGCATTGAGCCGTTTTTCTTAAAGAGCCGTTTTAGACCGTCGTTTAGCCGGTTTTGAGCCGTCAATCGTTATTGAGTCGGAAACCGGACCGATTTTTCAAAAACCGTCCGGTCCAATAAAAAAGTAGGAAAATTTTTTTTTCTTGCAATTTTTTTTAAATTTGATGCTGAAAAAAGATTTAAAAAATGGCATATAAATTTTAGACATGTTATTTTATTTTATTAATATTATATGTTACTATTTTTTTCTCAAATATATTATATGTTACTAATTTTAATAATTTGGTTTGTTATAAACTATTTTATAAAAATGCTTTTGAAGAAAAAGGCAATGATGTTTATCCTCAAGCTAAGTGATATGGTCTAATATCTTTCAAGAAACTCATGCTTGGATCAATCAAGAACCACCAATATTTGGCAAGTCATGAAATTATTATTGTTAATACATTTTGTTAGGTTGATGATTGATTTAATGGTCTTCCTTAAATGATATTTTATTACTTTATTAACTTCATATGAAATTAGACTGAAGATTAATTGTAATATATAATATATATTATTTTTAAATTTAATTATTACGTCATCAGTCCGACCAAACGGCTCGACCGTTCCAACCGGTTGAACCATGACCCGTTGACCTTTCCGGCTCGACTTCCGGTCCGGCTTTTAAAACATTGGGTGGTGGATGATGATATGTTTTTAAGATCATTTATCCTCCTTCATAAGGCTCGTTTCGTCCCAACACAAACCAAAGAGAGAGAAAAAGGGAGCTTTGGAGAAACAAGAACAAAGAGAAAGCACAAATGATTCAAAAAGTAAGATCAAGGTGAGTTAGCAAGTAAATTAACTTGTTCTTGTCTTCAATCTCTTGGAAACTCTCTCTAATCTCTATGTCTTCATGAATCACACATGAAGTAAGCAAAATCAAAAGCAAGAAGGAGGAGAGAGGGGACAGTTTAGAGAGAGAAAGAAGAGGAAATTAAGATAAGCTCGAAAGAGTATCTTATCTTGATCATTCATGCTTGTTGTTGATGTTGTGGTTGGTTTGTTGAATTGTTTTGGTTGTTTTTGTAATTTAGAAAGCACAAATCCTAAGGGGAGGCGCTGTCCAAATTTGGATTAATAATGTGGGAAGTATAATTAAGTGGTTAAACAAGTGATTTAGGGTGAAAAGAAGGTGTTAAGTTGATTGAAATCAAGAAACTACATTTTCCCTAATTTTTGTCCAGACCTGTTTTGGCAGTGTTTAGACTGGATTTTGGTGGTTTTGATGATTTTATTGTGTTTATAAGGGAAAATTGTGTGGGGATTTATGTTGATCATGAAGTGTGAAAAACCTTGGGATGTGAAATGACAAAATTACCCCTAAAACCTTAAATAGGGACTGTTAAGGGCTTTTTTGTCTTTTAACAGTGAATTTGATAATTTTGAGGTAAAAAATGGATTCCTTGGGCGAATTATATAGGAATAGCTCAGGTCAAAATTTTTGAAAAAATACAGTTAGACCAGGTCCCCAGGGACATTTTTGGTAATTTTGCAGTTCTGAGTTAAGATAACCAACAAAATGAATTTAAAAGAGTTTAGAGTAGTACATAAATGGGTATTAACCTAGTTCTTATAAACTTGGAATTTTATGACTGGACAGTTGTGGAAAGCCGGATCAAGACAGTTAGACGATCAGACGGGAAAGGGCTATTTTAGTTAGTAACTCTATCTTTTATACATTATGCCAATGTTTATATATTTGTGTATGCCATCTTCTGTGATATAATTAATGAACATGATTTTATCGAGGACGGCAATTTGTGTGTGGAGGCACACTTACCTAGTTGTTGAGTAAGAACCCAACTGAGATTTTACGGGTAGTAGGGAATTGAGCCCCTAACTCATGTATACATACCGTGGTATTGTTATTAATTTGTTACATAATATAGGGTATGACATATTTAATTTTCATATTTTATATTATTGATTGTATGTTATTATTGAGATTCGTTTGAATCTCACTCTTTCTATAAATGTATAAAGTTTGCAATAATAGCAAATGGCTCTGGGGGTGATTGAAGGTTCCGGTCAAATTCAAGAGAGGACGTTGGTTATATAAAGACGTTTTAGTAAGTTTAAGGTTTGTAATTTATTGTACAATGCCCTGTATGGGAATTCTTGAATATAATCAAGTACAATATATTATTAATATTAGTATATCTATGCTATTCTTGTGTAATTGCTAAACCGCGCATTGCTACTCTAATTAATATCAATGATAAGTGGTATGTAAGATGGGGTCTTACAATTTGATCGTCATTCATCAATTGATATATGTCTCTAAATTAATTTGGCTTTTATTTAGATGGGAGATTCTTGTGATATTGGAAATTTATTGTTTAGAAATTTTAAAATTTAGCTTTTTTTTAAAAAAAAAAATTTTATAGCATTATTTTTAGGCGCATCCCGTTTGTTTAAACTTTTTTTTTCATGAAAAATCATTAAATACAATCTTATAAGAAATTTCGTTTAAATATATGTGATTTTTTTATCAGACTAAAAACTTAAACAAACAAAAACCCTAAAAAAATGTTTTAAAAATGAAAAAACTAAAATTTAAAGTTCGTAAACAATAAATTCTTAAATAAACCGTTAATATATTAGGAATATCAATTCTTAACTAAAAGCCAATTCAATTTAAAGATGCACTCCACCAAGAACATATGTTGATAACTAATATTGCTCGTTTGGTTTGATTCTATGGGAGAGAATTAAAGGTAATCTTGATATAATAGATTGATTATGATATTTGGTTGGGATTATGTAATCTAAAAAGAGAATTACATTTTGTGATCTTGATTACATAATTTGATGTAATCAGAATTACATTGCTAGGACAGATGAATGAGGATGCAGATATCCTGTAATCAAGTGAAAAATACATTATTGTCATTATAATTTTTTAAAGGGTTAAAGGACATTTTTGCCCTGGAAGTATTAGTTCAAGGGCAATTTTGCCTCGGAAGTTTCATCTGGAGCAATTTTGCCTTGAAAGTTTTAAATATAGAGCAATTTCGCCTTAACCGTTATCCCAATTAAGTTTGACTATTAGTTGACCAAATGTAAGGGCAAATTTGCTCAAAAATGAAAACTTCCAGAGCAAACTTGCTCATAAGTTGAAACATCAGGAGCAAATTTGTTCCTAAGTTGAACCTTTCATGTAGAGCCGAGATATTAAGCTGAGCCTATCGGGCCAACCTGCTTAGGTTCATGCTTGTCAAGGGCTAGACTTATAATTTAGAACTACAAGAAGTAGTCGAGCCAATAGGACCGGCCCTTTTAGGCCTATTTAATATTTATTTTAAATAACTATGACCTTACACATCGATAATGTTTGCGTTTGTTTTGGTTTGGACTTAATTCTTAGTACTTGTGTTTTGTTAAAAATCGATAATGTTTGGTGTTTTAATTTAGTTTTGATAATATTTATGTTTTAAATTAGATATTTTAGCATTCGAGTATATAGGAATATAAAAGGTGGTAAACGGGCCCAAGGCTGTAGGCTTCAACTAAATGGGTTGGGGCCAACAATTCTTTATTTTTTTAAGCTTATCTTCTTTGATTTTTTTTTTCTATCTATATTTTTAGTTGGCAGACTCCAAATTTAAATTTTTCCTTGAATGTTTGTTAGATTCATGTTTCAGTAGTTGATTTTCCTATTTCATGAAGTTTGCTTTGATTGGACTTATATCTTAGTGTTTGTATTTTGTTAAATATGGATAATATTTGATATTTTAAATTAGTTTTGATGATATTTATATTTTAAGTAGTTTTTTAGGACCGGACTCATCACGGGTCGGCCCGTTTAGGCTCGACCATCATCGGTTGGCCCATTTTCCTAGCACTACTTACAGGGCAATTTTGTCGTTTATATTATTTTTGTTAAGGTACAAATTTACTCATTTAGGCCCCAGCCCAAAAAAACCACTTAAAACATAAAATCATCAAAAGTAAGTTAAAATATCAAGTATTATCCATATTTAATAAAATACAAACACTAAGACCTAAGTCAAATCCAAAACAAAACACAAACATTATCGTTGTGTAAGGTCATATTTATTTTTTTAAAAAACTATTAAACGAGCCTAAAAGGGCTGGCCTTGTAGGGCCGACTCATTCTGAAGGCTCTAAATCTTAAGTCAGACCCTTGACGGACTCGGGCTTAAACGGGCTAGCCCAACAAGCTTAGCTCGATTTCCTTACTTTCCTTGGAAGTTTCAACTTAAGGGCAAATTTGCCCAAGAAAGTTTTAACTTAGGAGCAAATTTGCCCTTATATTTGGTCAATTAATGGTTAAATTTAACTGAGATAATATTCAGGGCAAAATTGCCCCAGATAAAACTTCCGGGGTAAAATTGCCCCTGAAGCAATACTTCCAGGGCAAAAATTCCCTTTAACTCTTTTTTAAATTGACCAAAGTACCCACTCATAAACGTTGTTAACTATTAAGTAATTACCACCATTAAATATTAAAAAAATTAATTAATAATATAGAATTTTTTAAAAAAATAATCCCCCATTAAAAAATTTTAAAAAATATGTTCCACCATTAAAAAATAAATAATATTCTCATTACAATTAAATATTAAAAAAATTATTATGAACCCAACTTGTACACTGCATAATATTTTCACTATAAAATATTAAAAAAGTACTATGAACCCAACATGTAAATTGCACAAAATAAAAAAAATTATTATGAACCCAATATATATACATATATATATTATACATATATATATATATATATATATGTAGAAAAGGGTAATTTTATCTCTTATTATATTATATCTACAAATTCTTATATTCAATGTAATTTAACTAAACTTTTTTTTTTTTTGCTTAAGGATATTCTTTTCATAATAACGAACCAAATAAATTAATACAATCATCATTATATTACATTTCATTATATTATATTATATTATATTCTTTTGATTCCGCAAACCAAGTGGGTCATAATTGACGGTCAAATAGTTGAGTTAAGGTTACAGAAAATGTAGAGAGTTTGGTCAAAGTTAATTTAATAATTGAAGATTTTGTATTTTAATTTTTGATTTTTAAAATAATTACAATTTTTAAGGTCCATATCATTAAATATTTCTTTTTTTTGGTCCTTGTCCATAATTTTGCCAAAAAAAGAAAAGAGAGGTATTATTCGTCATCATAAGCAGAGAAGCACGGTGGAGACGGAAGGCTGCTTCACTATTCCGTCAGCTTCTGCATTGGGCAAGAAACAGAGCCGAGAGGAAAAGCAGGCGTCCTGACTAGTGAACTTGAAGTTTAATCATATTTCAAGACATCTTAAAGCTACTAATGAAAACTCTATGGCATTAAGTCCCCACAATGTCTCGGGTGATTCAAAAAAAAAAAAAAAAGCCTGTACTCTACATTCTCCCTCTGTTCTTAGGTATATATGTCTTTCTCAACTTGTTTATCTTTTCTTCATTCCCTCTGTTCTTTATGTTTCAATTTCATATATCTTGAATCTTGAAGAAAGATACGAAATATGAACAGAGCGGCAAAAAATTTTTTATGAAAGAGACAGACTCTTGTTAAGTTCGTCGGCGGAGGGACGGTGGCCTAATATCTGATAGAAATTCCTCTGCGTAAAGACTATTGTGAAAGGTAAAAAGAAGCAATAATGAATTTGAAACTTGGATTGTGAAAGCTGGGGACTTCACAGTCTATTGCGTATTATTTTTCCGCTTTGCCCAATTGAATCTCAAAGAACCAGAGGTCGGCTTCTTTTCCCGCGCACAAAAACCGGTGGTTGTTATGATTCAGATACTGTCAAGATCTCGCTCTCTCCCTTTTTTTCGCACAATCTCTTCTCACCGTGATGGTTGGACTTGGGATATTATTTTTTCAACTCTTGTTCTTTTCTTCGTTCACTCTGTTTGAATCAACCGCCTTTACTTTCTTGGCTGTATATATCTTTCTTAACTCTTCTCCACGCGCGGGTTAGATTTGGTATATTATTTTTTCAACTCCTATCAACCGCCTTTACTCTGCTCTTGGCCATATATCTTTGTTAGTTCATTTTTCTTTTCTTCTTCTGCCTTCACCTCCTCTGCTTGCAACTCCAGTTTCTGCCTTCACCTTTTACGAGAATTTGGGGGTTAGTGGTGAACAAATGAATTAGTTTATTAGTCTTTTCTCCTTTCCCTCAATTCTTGGTTCATCTTTTGTTCTTTCCCTCTATTGTTGGGATACAATTTGTCAATTGGTTCTCCTGGGTAAATATTTTTCTCAACTTGTCTTCTTTTCTTTTTTAAAACTCTAGTTTCTACCCTCACCTTTTACGAGAACTTGGAGGTTTAGTGGTGATAGAATGAATTAGATTATATCTATCCTTCTTCTTTTCTTTGCCTTTCTTCTTTCCCTCAATTCTTGGTATACAAGTTTTTTTAAGTCATTAATTAGCGTTGTTGATTATTAATTAATCATTAGTTTTTAAGGTTTATAGATGTATACGTGTAATGATAATGTAAGTGTTTTTGCAGGCCTAAGTCGGACGGAAACCATAGGATCTTGTGGGGGAAGACACTTCATATTGAAGAGGGTCACAAGGTCTATAATTTCATATTAAAGTTAGTGGTGATCGAATGAATTAGATTATATCTATAATTTCATATGTTATTATACATCATACCCCTTCTTGGTAATAAGTTCAAACTCTTATTTGCTTCAGATGAAATCTCATAAAATGGAGAAGTCTTTGGATGAAATGAGGAATAGGATTAACGGCGGGATATACATAGCGATTACGGTGGTTGGCTGCCTGGGAAAGTTTAAATTTTTAGTTAAACAAGACGATCTGGTCTTGGATGTGATTGGAAAAACCCTTAAATCCTATGCGCGGCAAAAATGGTTTCCTCAATTCTTTCCTCAGCTCCGCTGTAATGCTGAAGATTTTGTTCTATGTCAAGCCCGTAATTCATGTAAGTTTTTTCTTTTGTCATTAATTAGCGTTGTTGTTTATTAATTAATCTTGAGTTTTTAAGGTTTATAGATGTATACGTGTAGTTATAATGTAAGTGTTTTTGTAGGCCTAAGTCCGACAGAAACCATAGGATCTTGTGGGGGAAGACATTTCATATTGAAGATGATCACAAACGCTGGCATCAAAGATGACAAACCAAAGCCTGAAAGCTTGGAGGTTAGTGATGATTGAAAGAATTAGATTATATCTATTGTTTCATATGTTATTGTTTATCATATTCCTTGGTAATAAGGTCAAACTCAAGTTTCTTTGTTTTTTTTTTTTGATTATTTGCTTCAGATGAAATCTCATAAAATTGGGAAGTCTTTAGAGGAAATGAGGGATAGGATTAACGGCGGGATATACATTGTGATTACTGTAGTTGGCTGCGCGGGGAAGTTTAAATTTTTAGTCAAACAAGATGATTTGGTCTCGGATGTGATTGAAAAAACCCTTAAATCCCATGCGCGCCAAGGATTTCTTCCTCAGCTCCTTCCTCATCTCCACTGTAATGTTGAAGATTTTGTTCTCCTTCAAGCCCCAAATTCATGTAAGTTTTTTCTCGTCATTAATTAATCTTTTATGTGTTGTTGATTATTACTTAATCCTGGGTTTTTAAGGTTTATAGATGTATACATGTAATGATAATGCAAGTGTTTTCTCAAGCTTAAGTCTGACGGAAACCATAGGATCTTGTGGGGGAAGACATTTCATATTGATGAGGATGACAAACGTTGGCCTCAAAGGTGACAAACCAAAGGCTAAAAGCTTCAACTGGAAATTTTGTACTGGAAAGTCTGTTTCGTCGAAAAGGTATGCTCTTAAGACTTGAACTTCGTTTTTTAATTTTTCTTGTTAGGGTCTGTTTTACTTAAAGAAGTTTTTGGATTAGGTAATTCTAGGATAAGTTGTAGGCTTTGCGATTTAGAGTTCGTTGTGTTTAGGGTGTGTGGAGGGTATTCCTAGGATAAGTTGTAGGCTATGCGATTTGAGAAATTTTGGTGTGAACTTGGAGTGCCACATCATATGTTGTCTAACCAATCACAAGCTAACAATTCAGAATGATCTGGCGCCTCTAAATATTGGCTGACAGCTAAAAAAGTTTAAAAAAATTCATTTTATTTCTAAAATAAAAGGAGTTACAATCGGGAAGGCATAAGGCTTTTGGTTCTTTGAACCCTAGCCACCGTCCCTTCAACTCTGCTTCATCTCCATATTAGATATGCTATTTCTCTTAAAACATCTTAATTGCCGCTATTGGAGAGCTTTTGTCTTTCTACGGTGGTGAGGGGGGGCTTGGAGTTTGAGTCGGCGGGGTTGAGTGGTTGAGGTCGCTCGGCAACGGTGAAAGATCTCCCCAAGATCATGGGCGGCTTGTCTTCCTGATTTTTTTAAAATTTTTTTCAGCTTCCAACTAATGTTGGGTAAAGTTCAGTAGGTGCCACTTCATGTTAAAATGATGTTGAGTTGTTGGCTTGTGATTGATTAGACCATAAATGATGTGGCTCTTTAGATTCACACAATAATTTCTCTTGCAATTTAGGGTGCGTTGTGCTTGAGGTGTGGGGAGGGTATTTCTAGGATAAGTAGTAGGCTTTCTGATCTAGCAGTTGGCAAAGGAAAAAAAGTACGCTTTCTAATTTAGGGTGAGTTTGGTTTGGGGTAGGATAGGGTAGTTCTAGGATAAGTAGTAGACTTTCTGATGGTGTTGAAAACTTAAAATAAAAATATATTATTATAAAAAATATTATTATTATTATTATTATTATTATTATTATTATTATTGAATAATAATAATATAAAAGTAATTTAAAAGGATAAAATTTATTGTTACAAAAAACAAATATGTAATTATAAGTTGTAGGCTTTGTGATTGAGCCGTGTGGTTGGGTGGGTTATGCATGTCAAGGTTGAGTGCATGCAGGTTTCACTTATATTTATTAATTAAAAAGGGGCTTAAAGTTGAATAATTCATTTTCTACCACGCGTTAGTATTGAAATGGTCATTTATCCGAATACAGCAAGAAGTGCAAATACTTTTACCAGTAAAACATATCAATAACAGTCTGACTCATAAATTCTTATAGGCGAAACTTGTTTTCTTATCCTAACCATTAATTTAATGACTGATGGGTGGGACCTTCTTGACTTCAGTTTCAATGTGGTTTTGAGATTTGTTGCATGTCTTAGGGTCCTATATCTGTTAGTGAATGTCAATGGAAAATCAAAGGTCACAGGGAGAATGTAAATTGGGGCAGGCGGTGATTAAACTTCCTGTTTCACTTGAACTGTTATGGGCAAAATCTTTTGGATTTTCATAATTGGAGACAATGTGGCGATTGGAAAAGCCAGCCGGAGTATGGTGCAGCGTAATGCATGTCGCCGCTACGATTCTCTGCTAGCCTTTCGTGAGTAAGCCTTTTGGAGACTCACTTGGCCAAGCAAAAGTTGAGAGACAATATAGGAAGAAAATCTTCATCGCAGTCGTGGGGCAGGTAATTAGGCAGCACAAACTTTGTGTTCCACCATGTCACCTTTGCGATTCTCTCGTGGCCCTGCGTGAGTTAGCCTTTTGGAGTCTCACTCGGCCAAAAGAGCTGAAGCAAATTCTACATCTATAAATGTTGTTCAGAAAAAGCAAAAAGAAAGTCGGAGACGATATTGGAAGAAAATCTTCATCGCAGTAGTGGGGCAGGTAATTAGGCGGCACAGACTTTGTGTTCCACCATGTCACCTTTGCGATTCTCCCTTGGCCCTACGTGAGTAAGCCTTTTGGAGTCTCACTCGGTCAAAAAATCTGAAACAACATCAAATCATTAGTTTGTTTTCAGCTCGGAAAAAAACCAACAAAAAAAAAAGAGACAATGGATCGTCGTAGCTATGGGGAGAGGATCACATCCTTCACCATTCTGGTGCTCCATAGGTTATTGTTTGTTGTGAGTGAGCCCTTTGGATTCTCGCTTCACCTCATTGAGAAGAAAAAAGAGGCTGCCCATAACAGTTCTGGTTGCATTCAGGGACACCAATACGGCCATGTCATACCTTTACGCGTCCCTTTGGATGAGTGACAATATGAGTGAGCCTTTCGGATTCTCTCCTCATCCATTATCAATCCTTCTGTTGCATTCAAGTATCTTTTTGTGTGATCACTGAGATGTGTGCAAACTTCAGAGCAATATTCAAATTGTGTTTTTAGTGGGGAACTCCCAACAGTTCTCAATCTCTTTCAGGGTAGGAACAAGTCCAGCTGAATATTATGCCATGAGTCAGGCTGAATTTCCTTTTACTGTTTTACCAATTGCGTTAGCTCTTCTTGTTGCTGATCTCTTAAATGTGGCCTTCATTGCTAATGCTAACATTAATATTTTTAGCCCTTTAGTTTATTTATTACTGTTTTAATACCACAAGTACAAAACCTGCATGGCCTCAAACCTTGATAAGTATTGGATTAGTAATTTTTTGGGCTTGTCTTTTCTTTTACTAGGTGGTTTAGCAGGATTTCTATATGTTTGATATGTGATTGCTTCATGAATTTCTATCTTTAAATTAAGGGGTTCTATCTTTTGAAACTATTCTACTTTAAGTAGTGAAAATGCCAAATCACAATTTTATTTCAACTATATTATTTTGCTAATTACTAATGTTTTGGTTTATTTATCCATTAAAAAAACTCCCCTTCTTACAAATAAAACTCCATTTTTTTTCCTTCAAATTTTTCACCTATCAGGTGGAACTTTTAAAAATGTTGTTATGTTTTGAAAATAATTTCACAAAAAAGTCTACTCTCGTAATTTCAAATGTTTTATATTTAATTATAACCCCCTATTTTGATGCATAGAGGCTAAAAAAATTAATTGTTGATGCATGCTAGTAACTTGAAACTCTTGGTAAAAGGCAGTGAGGAATTTAGAGATGAAATTAAGGATAGTAAAGTCTAGAACCTGAACAGTTGTGGACTATATTTATGAATGGAAGATGTTTGAGAACAGTTGAAGTTTAGTGGATGAACAGTGGTGAATTACAAGTATTGTTGATATGTATTGACAGTTCATGGATGATTAAGGATTTGATGAAGCCTAGGGGTTGAATAATGGTGGAGTATATTTATGAATGACAAATGTTTGTGGATAGTTGAAGTCTAGTTGATGAACAATGGTTAATTACGAGTATTGAGAGTCTTTGTGGATAGTTGAAGTCTAGTTGATGAACAATGGTTAATTACGAGTATTGAGAGTTCATGGATGATGGATAGCTGAAGCCTAGTGGTTGAACAGTGGTAGAGTATATTTACGGATGACATATGTTTGAGGATAGTTGAAGTTTAGTTGCTGAAGAGTGGTTAATTATGAGTATTGACAATTCATGGATGATTAAGGATAGCTGAAGCCTAGTGGTTGAACAGTGGTGGGGTAAATATATGAATGACAGATGTTTGAGGATAATTGATGTTTAGTTGCTGAACAGTGCTTAATTACGAGCATAGTTGATAAATATTGATAGTTAATGGATGATTAAGGATAGTTGAAGCGTAGTGGTTGAACAGTTATTAATTATGAGCTTAGTTGATAATTTTTGTATGACTAAGGACAGCTGTTGAAGCTTAGTTGTTGAACAGTGGTTGGTTATGAGTTTAGTTGATTAGCTTAGTTATAGTTTTGAGATTATGGTGATGAAAATTCTACTCCCTCAGGTCACACAAAAATTTGTGAAATGATATAGCCCCCTTGATTAATCTCAAGTCTGAAAAACGTCTTGGACAAGGGGGCTTTAAAAACATCTAACCCATGTCTGTCTTAAAGATTGCTGTTGTAGGAAGAATAGTTAGGATCATTTGGAGATAAACATTGGTCAATTTCTAAGACATGCAGCTAATCATCAACAGAAACTTCTGTGGTTTCTAGGTATGGGGTTTCCAATTTTCCATTCATCTATCTACCTACTTCAAATCGATTTGTTGTGACTTAAAGTGTAAAGCATGTTTTTTAATAAAAAACAAAATAAACCAAATCAAGTTTTCAATTTCAATGGTTAATGGGAACTTTCAAAAGTACTGATGACTGGTCAGTACAACTCTGAGGATCACTTTGCAGAACTCGACTGCAACCTGAAAGAAAAAGAGGTTATATAATCTACTATATCTTTTGATTATTCTATTTTTGAATCACATAATGGGACTGCAGAACTGAGGTTAAAGCAGAGATAGCCATTTATGGAACATCAAAGTTTACCAACCAATATTTAATCTCATCATGAAGTTGTTACTGCAACAAAAATGTTTATGGTGGTAAATTTAATTAATGACCATTAAATATATTTAATCTTCACATAAATATTTGTAAAATTTAAATAACCCTGAACACTATTTGCTTATTTTCCAATAGTAGGTTGCTGATGTTGAACTGGTCTTGGGCCAATTGAAGGGGAAAAACAGAGACAGGGTACTAGGGCACTGTCATTGATCAAATGGGTGATTTTCTCACCTACTACGGATCCCATACTACCCCCTATAAACCGAAAATCCATAACCCCAATTGCTACGGGAATACTATTTAGTTGACCTGTGCCTGCGTAGAAAGGATGGACAATAATATGAACATGGGACGACACTAATGTGGAAGCCACAGCACAGGTTCCTTCCTAGTCATGGACATATGTTTTTTTCGCATCCATTCTTCACAGATTCCTTCCTAGTCAACTGAATTGAAACTCTTATGTCTTGCTAATACTTGACAGTGGTTTATTTCAGAGTGGAGGGCTCTCAAACAGGTTGTTTTATTTGTCAGTATCTCCAAATGTATTTGTAGATGTAGTGCGATGTGCCAGCCATAAACATAAAATTTGAGATGAGTTGCATTTTTGTTATGAATTAGAATATTTCATAATTTTTGTGGATGTATTGATCACAATCATAGCATGCAATTTGTTTTTCCTTGGGATTGGAGAAAATATTTGATGAAAGCATATTGCAAAGTGATATTGCTACATGGGACTACTTTTGTGCTTTTCATGCTCAGCAATGTCTTCTCATTGCAAGAAGACAATATGTTTACAAAATTTTGTTGTTCACAATTTATTTCTTTTCCCTCTTGATTGTATCATCCTTGCAGCATGGCTTCTTAGTTAATTGTCAGCTCATCTATTTGCTGATGTTTCCCTTTGTGTTCTGTTTAGCTTGTAGTAAACTAGCTCTTCATGATGGAGATAAGAATAGGCAGGTAAGCATATTTGAAGTCAATTTTACAGACTGACCACCTTTCAAAACATCACTATTGTTCTTCCCCGCCCATTTTGCCCCCTTTTCCTCCCTGCCCACTCAAACTGATCCTTAAAAAAGAAAGTTTGATTTCTTTGTATTAATATTATTGAGGTTTGTCTTTAGTGGTATTGCACACACTTGCCTCATTCTGCAGTAGTGTTGTATTTTAAACCCAATTTAGTATTTTAGTAACTAGTAATAATAAAAATTATGATCTTCTTTATTTTAGTAGGTGTTGTCTGGACTCCCAGCCACAGGCAATATTGTTTTCAAGAATTTCAAGAACATCAGGATGGGAAAACACTCATCGAATTTCTTATAATATAATTGCCCAGAGTTCAAGGTTGGTCTATCGAGGCTTGGCCTCTTCCTACCCAATCTTTAATGCAGTATATCCAAATAGGCCATTTTTCCGTAGGGCACATTCTTTGGCAACTAGTTTGGATGAGTCTACATCGCTACAGTCTGAAGGCAACTCTGATGAAGATGAGGATGCATCTGAAGACTTGAAGGAGAAGATTCTGGAACAACCACTGACAAGTGAACGGGTAATTTTCATTTCCACTACATGTATAGACAATGAAAAGCCCATGACTGCCAGTTGCCAATCAACCTCTGGGAAGTGTGGAATTTTTATTAGTTTTCTTAATTCTTTTTAAAATTAGCAACTATTAGATCTTAAAATTTTTAAAATCACTTTCAGCCACTCTCAGTCCTCTTTTCCTGCTATAATAAACCTTAGATAATTCAGAATTTCAGATGATAGCCTCTTTCCATTCCATCATAAACGAAAAAAATCAATTCCTGTCTTTACTATTTCTTTAAATTTATTTGATCATTTTCGCTTTTAGGGCTTGTGGTGTTTATACGTGATAAAAGAATGACTTATAGTTAGTAGTATTATGTGTGAAAGGTGATGTACCTGTAATATGCTCCTAGTCACAGGGATTCTGTAAAGAGAAAACGTAGAAGTAGAAATGCAACTCTAATCTAGGACCCATGAAGTGCATGACCTGATATGTGTTATCCATCAGTAATCTTTACATGGCTCCATTGCATTAGTCATTTGTTAGGTCCTCACTTTGTAAAATAAGTAAAATCTGTTGGAAGGATGTGTGTAAAACTGTCTTGATCATGACTATGAGAATGATCAGTTGTAAGGAGGGACGGTTAGAATTTATAACTTATGTTACAGGGTTGAGTTCCCATGCAAATCTGTGCTTAATTAAATTTAGCTGTTTCTTGCTCAATTTACCTGATTTATGCTTTCGGTTGGCTTTATTTTTTCTACTTTAATCCTTTTCTTCCCAAAAGCATAGCAGCACTACTTGTAGATGCTGAAAGAGCGAGGCTTACAAAGAAGCTTAGTGAAGCCAATCAGCATAATCGGTTCCTCAAATGACAGGTTTGTGCCCAGATCAGATATCTTTGGTTTGCTCTTAATTTGAAATTTGGGGTTTTCCAGATGATACAAGGTTTTAGAGTTGACTAATATTTCTTAGGAGTCTGAGTTTCATCTCAATCTTCTAAAATATCGAATATGTTAGGTTTGAGTTTTGTCCACAAACTATATAGATATCTTTCGTGGTGGGTTCTTCTCCGTGGTTGGCTAGAGAAATAATAGGAATATTTTCAAGAATCACTCAAAAAAAATCTAGTTCATGAGGATGGAGAGCTAGAGGTCAATTGTGAATTCCACACTATAATCCAGATTCCTTGATGTGGAACTCAAGTCCCATGCATTGCAATCAGTTTGAACGTCACATTATATATCTATGCTAGAATCGAAAATTAAATCAACACAACTAATTTGGATGTTGCATCTGCCCTTGGTTAAATATACACTAAAACAAGATTCTGATTCATGGATGTATTATTTTTAAAATAAAATGTATTAATAGAAAAACAGGACACAAGTGGAATTGGACTCGTATACTATGTCAAAATGTAAGAAATTGTGAATTTGGTAATTTATTTTTGGGTCTTTGATCTTGTTAATTAATTGTTATACGCTAACTGTAATAGGATAGCCCATACAAATAATAGTCCAGTAGTCTTGATTTTTACTGCTCCCTCTGGTCCAAAAGGTAGGAGCCTATTGAGGACTTTGGTTTGGTCCTTGATGTAAAGACTCTGTTCACTTCTGTCCTCCACATTAGTTAGTTTTTTCAAAGAGTACCCCTATTTAATGCGTCATTTTCTCACTGCAAAGGATATTATTAAGTTGTTAACGCATGGATTGCATATAACTATCACAAATTGTTAACACATTAATTGCAGGCATCTAACTTCAACTTTCTTAATCCATGTGAATTAGGTAAAAAGCCCTTACATTAGGACCTGTGAGAGTATCTTGTTTTGTATGATTTTCATTGCTTTGAGCTTGAGTCATGAAATTTTGTGGAAGGACTTGCTTATTTGGTAGCATGCATTTAGCTCTCCTTAAACTTGCACTCCTTTAATATCTTAGCCTGTGCTCGCTCCTGAATTTGTAACTCTCCATATTTCTAAAATTTTGGCTTAAATCAGATTCTGAAAGCTACAAATATATCAGCACTTTATTTTGTCACTATGATGTTCATGGTCAGAATTACCAATTCTTCTCCCTTGTACTCATGTTCTATTGATGACCTGAGACTTATCTTGGCTTTGTGTGAACTGTTTTAACTCGAGATTATCACACAAATTCAACCATAATAATGAACTGGTTCACGTTTCCCTCCTACATCTGCATTGAAGTTGTACCTCAACAATGCTTACCTTTGCCTGTTATGGTGTGTTATACTCTACACAATCAAATTTGATGATTGAAATTATTATGATTTGTTCTATAATGGTTTGAATAGTTAATCTGATTTAGATTTGGATGATGAAAGCTATTAAATTTAATACTATGATAATGAGATTACGGTGTGTCATCTTATAAATTAAATGCTGTTTTATCCTCTACTCTGTTTAATTCACGATTTCTTATGACAAGCACCTTTGTGAATTTGAGAAAATGCGGCAGACTTTGCGTGTATGATGTTTAAAACTGTTCTCAGCTGATTAATATTATTTGGAAATATATGACAATGTTTGCTTTGGGTGAAGGCCTTGGTCAAACTTGCCAAAGAAATAGCTCAGTCTGCTATTCCAGAAGGTTCAAGGAAGATCAATGGAAAATATATTCAATCTCACCTTGTTTCTCGTTTAGAATGTAGAATGGTGTTGTAGTTCTTCTGCATACTCCATATGAATTGTTCCACTTATATAATACTGTGAATAAATTTAAGGAAAATTATATATAGATTTACATCCAGAAAAATAAAAAGTTCATATAAATAAAAGAGAGAATTCTTCGTCAAATCAATTATCATGTATTCATTTTATAAAATACGTGCAATTTCCTAGCTTTGAATATCCCACACAAGGGGGTGGAGGTCTCTCTAGTTCTGATAAATTGTTTCCTCTTTTTTGTCTTTGTCAATGCATATACAATCACTTGGCCTCCTCCAAAGCTATGCATGAGAAATTACAGGAACAGATAAAAGATGTACATTCAGTTCAATCCAAGGAGGTTCTTGTAATTTGGGTTGGCATGGCTGAGGTAAATATGCAAAGATAGTCCTTCAATTATTCTATGGAAAGTTTTATCTGAATCATGAAAACAATGGATAATTTATATTGATGATTTTCTGATAACACTACTATATTTGAGCATGTTAATCTCAACAGAGCAACTTTTGCAGCCGTATCATATGAATCAACTAATTTTATATATAGGGCTGAACATTGGCTTCATACGCTAGTGAAATATCTCATTACTAAGCTTTTACATAATGTTTGGCATTTAGTTTGTATCTGGTTAATACCTGAATTGTCTGTCTATTCTGTTGTACTTTTTTGCTCTCAAGAGCGCGCAAGTAATGGGCAGCTTTGATGGTTGGAGCCAAGGAGAGTACCTATCACCAGAGTATGATGGCTTTTACAAAAAGTTCTCTTCAACATTGATGCTCAGACCAGGAAGGTACGATTTTCTCAACTAAATGAAGTTTTGAACCTGATCTTGCAACAACGAGTCTTCAGTTTTTTTTTTTTTGGAGCCTTAAAAGTCTTGTGGAGTTGTGAAATCAAATTCTTGGTGGATGGCGAATGGCAGCTTTCACCGGAGTTTCCCACTGTTGGCGAGGGATTAACCAAAAACAATTTGTTAGTTGTGGAATGATTTGTATGTAATAAGCCACATGTAGTTTTTCAAGGGTTTGCCATATCTTTCTCTTGGACTACGAGTATGTTCCATGTGAATCAAATTCTTCTGCTAAACTGGGTTGAGGCCATATTTAGTTTAGACGAGTCCCTGCAGTTGAGTCCAGTAATTCGGGAAAAAAGCAGTAAATAGTAGTGATAACCATTCTTGTTTCGCTATTTACCGGTTTCGCCGTTTACTGCTCTGGCCAGCTTCGGCAAGGTTTCTAAAATGCTTTTTGAATTTCCAAAACTAGAGTAGTTCATCGCAAAACCAGGGTAGTAAATAACGAAACAAGAATAGTTATTATAGTCAGCAAAAAGGATGCTGTTTACTACTTTTGTTTTACTATTAACTACTCTGTTTCACTTTACTACTTTTGTTTCAAAAATTCAAAATATGTATTAAGTTGATGGAGCTTTGGTGATCGGCCGATGGTGCGGAGCTCTGACAGCTAGCCTTGTGGTGGGGTATATAAGACAAATTATAAGTTAAAAAGGGAGTTGGACAAACACAAGGCAAGATTAGTTGCTAGAGGTTTTACTCAAGAAGAAGGTGTTGACTATCATAAAACTTTTGCTCCGGTTGCCAAGTTGATTACTGTGAGAACGTTGTTGACAGTGGCTACTAAGACAGGCTGATTTGTACACTAATTTGATGTAAATAATGCATTCCTCCATGACAACTTAGAAGAGGAAGTCTGCATGAGAATACTAGAAGGTTTTGTACAAAAGAATGACAATAAAATGTTTAGATTGAGAAAAAGTCTTGTATGGGTTGCAGCAGGCTCTAGGAACTGGTATGAGTGCATTATAGCGTTAAAGGACAATGGGTTCATTCAGTCAAGGGTGGATCATACATTATTCATCTTTAAGAGAGGGTCAATGTTTATCATAGCTTTGATCTATGTGGATGACATAATTCTTGCAAGCACCTATATTGGGGAGATCAACGAAGCAAACATTATCTTGACCACAAGTTCACCATCAAAGACCTCAGATCTTTCAAGTACTTCCTTGGGATTGAGGTGGCCAGAAGTACAAAAGGGATAGCGATGAGCCAGTGGAAATACACCCTTGATTTATTGAGGGAAGTTGGAATGAAGGGGTGTAGGCCGAGTGACACTTCGATGGAACAAAATTTTAAGCTAGTGATATAGGATATTGAGGAGAACACGCCAGCAGATGGGAAACGTTATCTCAAGCTCATTGGGAAACTAATATATCTAATGGTAACACGACCTGACATAGTTTATTGGTGAAAGTTCTAAGTTAGTATTCTTTAGAACCGAAGTAGCTCTACATGAACGCCGCAGAAAGAATCCTAAGATACCTTAAGTTCACCCTAGACAAGGTATATTATTAAGAAGTGATGAAAATTTAGAACTTGAGGGATATTGTGGTGTAGATTGGGGAAAATGTCCGTTAGATAGACAATCGTGTATAGGATATATCATTAAATTAGGATGATATCCTATATCCTGGAGAACCAAGAAACAAGTGTGGTTTCGCTATTGTTAGCAGAATCAGAGTATAGTATAGGACGACGGCAAATATAGTGAATGAGCTGATACTAAGGTGGCTAGTTAAGAAGTTGGAAGTATAACAAAGTAGTGCAACTACTCTGTATTGTTACTATCATGTATATTTTAATGATATTTTCTTTTGTTTTCATATTTCTTTCAAAGAAGAATGAGTCTCATTGACATCAATTCTGAAGATTTGTCTCGTTGATAGTGCAACAACCCACACTATACTCAGAAATGATAAATGTTTTTCTTCCTTGATAATGCGACAAGCTAATGCTCAGACTATATCTGGAAGTATGAGTTTGATTGCAGGCTCCAAAAGAGCTAATATTTTGTTGCGTGAATGAACAAAATTATGCATTGATAATGCATTTTATTTTATCAAGAGAAAATTATTGAGTTTCAAGGACACTCGCAGAAATGGATAGTATATAGAAACAATAACTGAAAATAATCAAGAATATCTTAATATTGCAAATTTAGTTTCCGGTAGAAAATGCATATTAAAAAGTTTTCCTGCTTTTTCTTCCGGCTTGCACTATACATTTATAAATATAATTGAAATATATGCTATTATAAACTAGAAGTGTAGAAATATTAATGCAAACCAGAAGTTTGCCAATGTAAATAAGAAGTTTACATAAATAGTAATGCAAACCAGAAGTTTGCCAATGTAAATTAAAAGTTTACAAATGCTAAAGCAAATTAGAAGTTTTCCAATGCAAACTAGAAGTCTCCCAATATAAATCAAAAGTTTACTAATGAATTTAAAGTTTTGGCATGATTGGTTATGCCATCTCAGTTCAATCATGATGCGAAAAATAATTGAGAATTCATATGGTCATATCCTGAAGTGTAAACAAATACCACAATCCCATGATTTCTCATGTGCAGTATGTTACAAGGGAAAATTGATTATTTGGCTCTCACTAAGCAAAATAGAAAATGAGTCTCTCACATTTCAAGAATGGATGCAAGGAGATATTTGTGGGCCAATACACTATGTACTATATGATTTTAATTGATGCATCAATTAAATGGTTGCATGTTTGCTTATTATCTTCTTGCAACTTGACATTTGCGAGATTACTTGCTCAATTTATTAGATTAAGAGAACATTACCCTGATTATCCAATCAAGAAAATACGTCTTGATAATACTGGTGAATTTACTTCACAAGTTTTTAATGAATATTGTATGTTCCTTGGAATTGATATTGAACATTTTGTAGCTCATGTTCATATGCAAAATAGATTTTGAGAATCATTGATTAAACAGTTGCAATTAATTGCAAGATTTTTACTTGTGATATCTAATATCCCAATATCTGCTTGGGGCCATGCCATTTTGCTTACGGCAATGTTAATACGCATCAGGCCAATAAGTTATCTTAATGTTTTTCCCTTACAAATGGTTTTTTGTCAGGAACTTAATGTTTCTTATCTTAGAATTTTTGGATATGCAGCATATGTGTCTGTAGCACCACCACAATGCACCCAAATAGGTCTTCAAAGAAAGATGAGAATATATGTTGGATATGAATCTCATTCAATCATAAAATATCTAGAACCATCAATAGGAGATGTATTTACGGCTAGATTTGCCAACTGTCATTTTGGTGAATCAATTTTTCTAACATTAGAGGGAGAAAATAAGTAGTTAAATAAATAAATTAGTTGGAATGAATTATTATTTCCTATTTTGATCCTCAAACAAAACAATGTATATGGTTAAGATCAACAATACATCACATAAGAATCACTTGTGATTTATTAGTAAAATGCCCCCAACAATCTTATATGAGGATAATACTGCATGTATTGTCCAACTAAAGGAAGGGTACATCAAGGGCGATAGAACGAATCATATTTCACCAATTTATTATTTTTTTTCCAGAAGAAAAGGGAAGGATCCAACTGTTTACATAAATCCAGAAGTTCATATTCATCTTCTTCTTCTTTACATGTTTTGCAAGAATTTTGGATGTACCTGGACTTCAATTGACTTGCTGAAAAACCCACTTGAAACTAGAGCACTAATGCGGACTTTGATTACATTATACAACAAATTCCCCATATATTAGAATGAGAAGAGAGATAAGATTTAGAGGAAGAGAATATACAATTTGTTTATATGCATGTAGAATTAGATTATATAATTAGAGTTTTGTCAGTTGGGCCTTGTATTCTATCAGCCCAGTCCCAGTACAATATTGCTTATAAGTATAGGTAATATGATGTATGATGTACAGATTATTGTTGTCAATTCAATAAATGTATTATACAGAGAATACAAGTCTGGAGCTTTGCCAATCAACATGGTATCAGAGCTAGGTTTCGATCCTGGGACCTGTGGGTTATGGGCAGGGAGATCTTAATGAAGAAGTGTATATGACTATTCCCCAAGGTTTTGAAAGCCAAGGGGGGATGCTATGTAAACTCAACAAATCTCTTTATGGTCTTAAACATGCTTCTAGACAATTGAATGAAAAATTATGTGATGCACTAGTATGTGGTGGTTTTAAGTGTAGTAAGCATGATTATTCTTTATTCTTTAAGAAAATTGGCATTAATATTGTGTTAGTTTTGGTCTATGTTGATGATTTACTAATTACAGGAAGATCTGAGTTGAAAGTTCAAGAAGTAAAGGATTTGTAGCATAGCAATTTCAAGATCAAAGATTTAGGAATAATGAAGTATTTCCTTGGCATTGAAATTGCTAGGTCAACAAAGGGTATAATACTTTCACAAGGAAAGTATGTTTTAGATTTGCTTGCAGAAATGGGAATGAGTAGGTGTAAGCCACTTACCATACCGATGACCACCAATTTGAAGTTGGTAGGTTATGAAGAAGGGAAGCACAAGAGAGAGGATCTGTTTGGAAATCCAGAAAGATACTGAAGACTAGTAGGTAAGTTAATATATTTGACTGCAACCAGGCCTAATCTGTGTTTTGTTAGATCAAGCGTTTCACCCAAGAGGGGGGGTGAATTGGGTGATACCGAAATTTCTTGCGAAATTATAAAACTTTGAAACAATAATTAAAGCAGTAATAAGGAAGGAGAAATATCACCGAAGTGTACACCGGGAGTTATACTGGTTCGGTCACAACCACTTTGACCTACGTCCAGTCCTCAGAGCTTCTCTGAGAGTTTCACTATAATCTTCCAAGATTCAGTGGGTTCTTGGCACCTCAGTACAAGCAAGTTCCTTACTCTTGGACACTCGCTCCCCCTTACAGGTTGTAATCCAATCCCAACTCAAGGTTCCACAACCTTAAGTTATCTCAATAACAAATATTGAGTTTGAATGAAATATCTCTCACTAAGAGTAAATGATAATCACTGAAGCATATGAATATAATTTCAACGTGAAAACTGAGTAATGAACTTAATGAATCGTTTGTGTGAATGCTTGCTTATTCTCTCTGTTTGAAGGTTCCATATATATAGATATGATGGTGATGACCGTTGGAACGTTTTCCTTTCGTCCGTTGGTGAGTGCGCAGCCACTGTTGACTTTTCAAGTTTTTGAAAAATATCCGTTGGCGGTGGTTGGCATTTGAACGTTTGATTTGACTTTCATCTCTTGAAGTGATTTCTTCATTGTTTCTCTGTAAATATACTAAGAATGCTAATACAATGAAAGGTTAATCATATAGGAAACAACATAATGAAGATTTGAATGATTTCTAAACTTCTGGGTATGTTTACTCGAGTAGCTCCTCGAGTAACACATGAAGTTTACTCGAGTAGCTCCTCGAGTAACATCGTGAAATCACTGTTTGTTTGAAATTAAATGAAGACGAATAAGATTACTCGGGTAGTGCATGGAGTAAACTAAATTTCAAACCTTTGTGAACAGTTACTTACTCGGGTAGTGCCTCCAGTAATGGTTCTGCAACTTTATGGATTACTGGGGTAACACCTCGAGTAATCCTTTGGAAAACTTATGATTACTCGATGCTTTACTCCAATAACATTGGCAGGATTTCAAGGCCGAGAGTAATTACCTTGTTACTCGAGTAGCTCCTCGAGTAATAGATACATTTTTGCTTAAGTTACTCGGGTAGCTCCTCGAGTAACTGAGACTTTTGCATATGATTTACTCTGGTAATGCCTTGAAGTTTATCTTTAAAACATTTGCATTTATTGGGGTACATACTCGGGGAAGATGATAAATAGAAATCCAGTTAATCACGTACAAACCTCAAGTTTTCATTTACCTTAGTTCATTACTCGAGTAGCTCCTCGAGTAACATTGGCAGTAGTACAAAGTGCCGAGAGCTTCACATTTTCAAATACATGGTTACTCGAGTAGCTCCTCGAGTATTCAAGAAAACTTGAAGGCTGACTGGAAGTTTCTGACCTGGTTACTCGAGTACCTCCTCGAGTAACATTAGCAGTGGTACAAAATGCCGAGAGGTCCACATTTTAGGATACAAAGGTACTCGAGTAGCTCCTCGAGTATCATGGGGAAAACTTGAAGTCAACTGGAAGTTTTCACATGGTTACTCGAGTAGCTCCTCGAGTAACATTGGCAGGCCGAGAGCAACCTTGAAGTTTTACCTGGTTACTCGAGTAGCGCCTCGAGTAATGGTGGCAGATAACTGGAAGTTTTGCCTTGTTACTTCAAGTTTTGGGTCATTACTCGAGTAGCGCCTCGAGTAATGTCTTAGAAAATGCACTTCTGATCAAGTTCCTTAGCATTTTCTCTTGGCCAATCTTCACTACTTCCATGCTTTCCTCAAGTACATCTTATTCCTGTCAATGCTTAGTTCAAGCTTGATTTTAAACATTTCCTTTTCAAACCATTCTTTTGTTATCATCAAAACATGAGATCTAACATGTTTTTCTGTGCAGGTCTTGAGTCAATTTATGCATCAATCCAAGAAGTGTCACATGACAGCAGCTCTTAATGTGTTGCATTACTTGAAGCAAAGTCTTGGAATAAGACTGCTTATCAGTAGAGAAGGTGCAACTACCATGGACTATTTTTGTGATGCTGATTGGGGAGCCTGTGAGACCACACGGAGATCAGTTACAGGATACCTTTTGAAGCTTGGAGGTTCGCTTGTGGTATGAAAGACTAAGAAGCAACTTACAGTTTCAAAGTCTTCTGCTGAAGCAGAGTATTGTGCACTTGGTTCTGCAGTATATGAAGTTGTATGGGCAGTTGGTTGGCTTAACCCCTGTTAATATATTCTATAATGGCAAGGAAGCCTTGCATATTGCTACTAATCCAGTTTTCCATGAAAGAACTAAATATATTGAGATAGATCTTCATTTTGTTAGGGGGAAGGTTTTAGAGAAAGCCATTGCTTTAGCGAGTGTTTGGATGCACAATTGAGGGGCCATATTGCGCGATTTTCTTCATTTTGTGCGATTGTCTAGCGAGGGAATTTTAGCAAGTGTTTGGTTTAGTGATGTTGCAATTTGGGGGCCATGATGAAACACACAAAACAAATAAGTTGGGAAGTGAAGCTTTTGCAAGTTGGAATTGGGAAAAAGAAAGAGAGTGGAAAAAGGAAGAGAGAGATAGAGAGAGACGAAAAAGTCAAAAGGAGAAGGATGATGTGAGAGAGAGAAATTAATAGGAAAACTATTTATATCTATCACTAATTTATACTCATTATGGTCCTAAATATAAGACAGAGTTGGCTTTTTAGAGATATTAAGAAAGCTAATTAAATTACTTTAAAATATTTATATTTATCATTTTTTTCAAATTATTTGCTCAACTTATAAACTGACATATAATCCAAATATACTGACTCTGACGTTAATTTTCCACCATATTGTATGGGATATGTGATTCAATTAGTTATGTAATATCTTTTTGTGCTTTTAACCCCTTAAAATATTTTTCCAATCGTATCCAGTGTGCTATCAGAATGGTTCCAATTTTACTCTTAATATACTTTTTCAGCTCCAAAAATTACTTTAAAATATTTTTTGGTGCTTTTAACCCCTTAAAATATTTTTCCAGTTGTGCCCAGTATGTTATCAGAATGATTGCAATTTTACTCTTAATGCACTGTTTCAGCTCCAAAAATTACCTTAAAATATTTTTTTGTGCTTTTAACCCTTACCCAGTCTTAGGAGGCTAACTACAATTTTACCTTTAATGCATTTTTTTTAGTAGTAAAGAGCACCCAAAACTTATAATACTGATTTATTGATTTTCACCCACTCTAAAATATTTTTCCAGTAGCACCTAATATTTTAAAGTTATTTTTAAATATTTACTTGATTTTTTAAAATATTTTTTCACCCACTGTCTTTTATCATTATTACAAAAGTCACTTATGTTTAAACCAATCCAAACAAGTTTTAGTTTTACAAAAGTCATTTATACAATTGTCAGTCCAAACATAAATCATATTACACAATCTGGTTTTTACTAACAGTAAGATTACACAAAGTCAAATAAGAAAAAGTCATTTTTCCCATCACTGTCCCTAACACTCACTTACAACATGTATGTTCACATAGTCAAGAAGCAGACATCTTGACTAAGGCTGTAGGTAAAAAAATACTAGATAGAATGACGCCAATAAGAGTACTATCATTCTTCGTATAAATAAATTTATCAAGTTATTCACACCAATTAAATTTTTAATGGGAGAGATTTTCCCTATTTCCTTTAAATTTTATTATCTATTTTTTTTTGGATATTTTCATAAATAAGGATAAAATTGGAAAATAATCATTATTAACCTTTAAGTAGACTTATATAATCAGGGCAACAAATTTCATCTACAAGTGAATTTATAATAAGGACCAAAATGTTATTTTAATAAAAGAAGGTGGGGTCTAATATTTTTTCTTCATGAGGTATATTTAATTTCTTCCCTCTTCATAATAAAAACTTCTTTTCTGTCTACCGTGAAAAAGTCAAAAGCATGAAATTTTAGCTAATGGCTTAAAGTAGTTTTTTTTTTCTCTAAATGTCTAATTGGAAAAAAAAAAAGTTAATCCAAACATAAAAAAAAAGTCAAAAACTGGCTTTTGGCTATTGGGATGCATGTTTGAGCCCTTGGCTCATAGGTCTTGGCACAAGGTAGATCGTATATGTTATTAGCCGAAAGGGAAATTGTGTCTGATTTATGAATAATCTGATCTTTTTTATGTAGTTTATATTTTTTTTATATATATATATATAGTGACCATCTTATAGTTTATATTATATATGTAGAAATAGTTGGGTGTATATTTATATTGATCGAGTTGGAATCTGTCAATCTGTCATAATCTGCTTTTCCTTTTTCTTCCATCTTAAGCAGTTTAATGGCCTTCTTTCATCTTATTTTTTTTATGAGTATATTACATATGGGAAAAAAAAGATGAGAACAATAATACAAACGAAAGTGCAACTAAAGAAACAAAAAAACGAAAAAAAAAAAAAGAAAGAAAACAAACGTAATAGAACAAAACAATCCTCCAGTATCCTTTGGGTTGCAGGCTTCAACCTCAGTTGTTTGGCAAGTACCCTCCTAAAAGCAACATCCTCAGATAGTCAGATAAGATCACAATGCTGTACCGTAGAGGATCAGGGATAATTTGTTGCTGGCGAAGGAAAAGAAGCATCTTACACAGATGGTTTAATAGACCAATCAACTTAATTTGACCTTTAGGAACAATGATGGAAAATTGTCTAAACAAAGATCCTTGGAAAAAAATCTCACTTTGTAGTGATCGAAGATGCAATACTCTGGATCTTGACAGCCTGGATATACGAATTAACCAAGAAAAAGATGAGCAATTGACCTGCTGAGCATGTGTAGAAAATGATACGGGATGTTGGATCGAAGACTTGTTCAGAAGCCAATTGAACACCCTCTGAGAATACTGAAATTTTGAAGATATCATATTAATAAGTGCGAAGGTGCAATTCTGCTTATAAATATTTTTTAAAAGAGTTACCAACACAGTAAATAATTTTTGGTATAAAAGTATCTATGAATATTAAAAAATATACCTATAATGCCAATTCTGTTAAGTTCGCCTGACGGCGTTACTTTTTTGTTAAAACAATAGTTGGGGTTCACGTGAACAAAAAAGTAATGCCGTGAATCTAAGTTAACAGAATTGGCATTATGGGTATATTTTTTAATATTTATGGGTATTTTTGCACCAAAAAATTGTTTACTGTGCTGGTAGCTCTAGAGCTGGGAATACGGGCACGCCCTTTGACCCGTTTAGGCCTGCTTCCTAAAAAGTACCATATTTTTTAAGCCCGAGGCCTTACAAGGCTCGCCCTTTACTGGCTCAGGTCTAAACTAGCTTAAACTCATTTTAATTTAAAAAAAATTCTTTTTCAAGTTTTACAATTTATTTATTATTTTGCTTTAAATTGATATACATTATTTTTAAAAATCATAACTTTTTAGTTAAAATAATCATCCAATGTCCAAATTAGCTTTTTTTTTAGGCTAAAGTATACGTTTGGTCCTTTATCTTTGTATCAGGGTTCATTTTAGTCCTTTATGTTCAAAAAGTGTATTTTTAGTCCTTTAAACTTAACGCCGTTAGTCTTACTTAACGGAAATTGCTGACTCATCAAATTTAAGTGATGACTCATCAAATTTTTAGTTCTTTAATTTACATGATTTAAAATATAAACATATTATATTAAGAAAATATTAATATGTAAACATGCTTCCATTGTTTAGAGAACCGGACCGGACCGGACGGTCGGACCGGTTGGACTGTCGGCCGGTCATTGAAGCGGGCCGGATTTATGTATTGAGCCGTTTTTCTGAGGGAGCCGTTTTGGACCGTCATTTAGCCGGTTTTGAGCCGTCAACCGTTATTGAGCCAGAAACCGGACCGGTTTTTCAAAAACCGTCCGGTCCAATAAAAAAGCTAGAAATTTTTTTTTTCTGCAATTTTTTTTTATATTTGATGCTGAAAAAAAAATTAAAAAATGGCATATAAATTTTAGACATGTTATTTTATTTTATTTATATTATATGTTACTATTTTTTTTGCCAAGTATATTATATGTTACTAATTTTAATAATTTGGTTTGTTCCAAACTATTTTATAAAAATGCTTTTGAAGAAAAAGGCAATGAGGTTTATCCTCAAACTAAGGATGATATTAGAAGCATTGAGATTGAATTGAAGGTATTAATTTTAGGTCATTTTCTCAAGATGTTGATGACATTTACCACTCTAGTCATATTTATAAGTTCATTTTAACTAAATTTCACATACCAAAGAGAGGTAATTAACTCAATGATTATGGGGTAAATTTATGACTATGCCCTCATTTATAAATGGGTACTTTTCAACTCTTTCTTCTCTATCTATCTTTAAATTATTTCTTCATTTGTACAATAAATAGGGGTAAAATTATCACAATCTCATTTATTACACTGAAACTAGACTGATAAATAGGACCAATTTTTTTGTAAAAAAAACTTATAAATAGAATCAGAGTGGTATGGACTAATGCCTTTTAAGAAACTCATGCTTGGATCAATCAAGAGCCATCAATATTTGACAAGTCATGAAATCATTATTGTTAATACATTTTGTTAGGTTGATGATTGATTTAATGGTCTTCCTTAAATGGTATTTTATGACTTTATTAACTTCATATGAAATTGGACTGAAGATTAATCGTAATATATAATATATATTATTTTTAAATTTAATTATTACGTCACCGGTTCGACCGAACGGCTCGACCGTTCCAACCGGTTGAACCATGACCCGTTGACCTTTCCGGCTCAACTTCCGGTCCGGCTTTTAAAACATTGCATGCTTCATCAGCGTTTTTTATTTTTTGACATGCACAATCATCACTTAAGTTTAATAAGTTAGCAATTTCTCTTAAGTGAGACTAACGGCGTTAAATTTGAAAGACTAAAAATGTACTTATTAGACATAAAGGACTAAAATAAACCTTGATACAAACATAAAGGACCAAACGTATACTTTAGCCTTTTTTTTAAGTTTAAATGAATAAACCATTGTAGAAAATAAAATAAATCAAATCAATTAATAAGTGTTTGCTTGTTATTAATACTCTATTAGGTACTTAGGTATCTCTCATGTTAATAATTTGATATAATGATATTATATTTATTAATTTATTTTAAAAAAATATTAAACGGACCTAAAAAAGCCGGCTCTACAGGGTTACAAGGCCCGCTTCCCTTTTTAGCCTCTAATATAAGCCCGGTCCTTGAAGGGTTCGGGCCTAAATGAGCTAGCTTAATGGGCTCGACCTGATTTTTCAGCTCAAGGTAGCTCTTTCGCGAAATGTTATGGGTAAAATTGCACCTTCGACCTATTAATAACCACATGTGACGGAATATCCTCATTTGAAGCAAGCCTTTTGTTACGAAAGAACCAAAAGTAATAAAAACCCAACAAATGGTGAGAGCCACATCCTCAGTATGCTGTTCCAAAGCAGGAAGAAGCCAATCAAAAAGTCTACTTCAGGTATCTGATCCGAAAGTAGACAAAATGGAAATGAAAACAAATGTTTCTAGTCCAATGACACTGAAAAGTAGATGAAATCTGGATTCAGTAGCCGCTGGACAGAATAAACAGGAAGTAGCAACTTGCAAGTGATGAGAAGACAGAGTAGCTCGAGTAGGCAAAGAGTTCCATAGAAAGTGCCACATAAACAAGCTCACTCGAGGAATAAGTTTTAAACCCTTAACTTGCTTCCAAAATGCATTAAAGTGAGCACCGACCATTGTGAATTAGTGACAAGCTGGCCATACCCATCAACAACCGTATATCGACCCAAGCTATTTTCTCTTCAAGCAATACTCTCCTTAGTAACAAAGAGTGAAAATGGGGTAGAAAGTATCTTAGAAACCACCTGAGGAGGGTATAATAACTTCACTAATCTCTCATTCCAACATCCCTAATCATGCAGTAACGAAAGTGGGCGAACACACTGCAAAGGCCACCATAAGCGGCTGAAGAGGTTGATTTGAGAGTCATCACCAACTTCCCAACATAGGTGATCAAGAATAAGATGTCTAACCCCGAAACTGTTTTTCCAAAGCCTTTGATTGCATTACTGGAGAGCGTAATGACCCATCATCCATAGAAGAAACATATTTAGGTCTCAAAACATAGGCGAGAAGAGAATTCTCCTGATTAAGCACTTTATATATGTAGAAATAGTTGGACATGTTAAAGTGTGTAGTGCTTTGCTAGAAAACAAGTAGTCACTTAATAGAAGTGGGCAGTCTATCATTTTTCATAGGGACAAGTATTATATATGTAGATTATACTAATATAGTTTGGATTAATTTTTAGTGAAAATCACACTTTTAATTTTTTTATAACTAAAATCGCACTTTTAATTAATCTATATAATTATATTAAATTCTCAATTTTTTCTTTACAAATTAAAAATATATAATTACATTTTCATAAGTAATAAAACTTAGCTTCAATCCCACATTGTTAAAATTTTGTTCACGTTTTATTAAAATTTTGGTTAATGGTTAATGTAATTAATCATGTCTGTTGATAATCTAAATATGAATAATTAACCTTATGTAGTAAAATATTTTTTGAATTAACCAACTTAAATTGTCATAAATATAGAAAATTTCACTTATTAAACATTCAACTAGTTAGGAGAGTATGATTCCCAATTTTTTTTGTATATATACACATTCAATTGGAAAGCTCCTTTTATCATATTCTATTTTGCATGCAGCTGTTTTACAAAAAATCAATGTTTTAAAAGTTGGACTGGATGTCGAGTCGAAAAGGTTAGTGGGTCATGGTTCAAACGGTTGAATAAGTTGGATCGTCTGGTTGAGCTGGTGATGTAATAATTAAATAAATATAATATTATATATACATATAATATCACTAATAGGAATCCTAATAAACCCTTTGCAACCTATGTGAAAAGAAAGAAACGTGACAGAGGAGAAATAGGAACATTTGACTAAGTTAATTATTATTCCCTATTATTTCCTTTATTATTTAATTGTTTCAATTCGGTTGAGAAATAAGTGACATATCCAGTCACTAGTATCTAGGAGTCGTTGAAGTATTTTCCTGAATTTGTGTATTTCAGTTTCTGATTTTCTCTATAAGTCTTCTCTATATATTGGGCTATTAGCCTCATGAATAAAGCAGAATATATTTCAGAAAAGAATTAAAATGGAGATTCTCCATTAGGCTATTATTGGGACTGGTGAGATCCTTATCGTCTCTCTTTAATAGAGCTCGTTTTCACTCTTCTTACCCTTTACCTAATCTGATTTCGGGTGTCTACCAATTTGGTCTCAGAGCCACGTTGAAAACCAACATGGTGACAACATGATCCTCTCAATCTTCGCAAGTGCCAGAAGATAACCCTCAGGCTGGATCAGCTTATATACTGGCTACCATTACTGCCCGACTCACTTCACTAGACACCCTCCATGAGAAGGTTGTAGCTTTAGAAGCTCACTCCCATAAGGATGACAAGACAAAGCATCGATCACATTGGGACACTGATAGCGGTGATGAAAAACAGTAGGGATTCTGACAACACATCCCATATACTAAACTGGAATTTCTGAAATTCAGTGGGGGAGACCTGAGGGGATGGATCCTTAAGGAGGAAAAATATTTCCGTTACTACGAGACTCCGGATGACTTGAAGGTCGAAATTGCTTCAATGTATTTGGAGGAAGATGTGCTTGACTTGTTCTCATGGGTGAATCATAAACATACGGTGTTGTATTGGGATGAACTTGTAAAGGCACAGCAAGAGTGTTATGGCCCGCCTGAATATCAGAATCCAAATGAATTCCTGTGTAGCATCCGCCAAACAGGCACAGTCTCTAAATACAGATCTGAATTCACAAGGCACTTAGCAAGGGTGAAGAATTGGCCAGAACACTATTTACTAGGGGTCTTCTTAAATGGGCTTCGTGAGGATTTAAAAGCAGATGTCAGAATTCATAAGCCCAGAACGGTTTATAGGGCCATAAGCCTTGCACTGGAGTTTGAGGGAAAAATAAAAGTGGCTGGGTCAAAGCTTGCATTAGGTGGATCTTTAAACCGAACTGGGTACTTGACCTACAAACCCAGAAGAAACCCAACCACACAAAATTACAGTAAGGGATCAGTTACGTCCTCATCCGGCACCAAACCCGTGTCATTCTCATCTGATTATCAATATCAAAGGGAGAAGGGCCTTTGTTTCTGATGTGGTGAACCATTCAAGTCAGGCTACCGCTGTACAGGAACACTTTCACTTATGGAAATCACTGAAGATGGTGAAGAGGTGGCGTTGCCGCTCGATGGTGACGGAGAAGAAGAAGGGGAAGGCACTGAAATATCCTTCCACGCGATCTTGGGCAATACTGTAGCATCTACCATGAAACTCCAAGGGACTCTAAATGGACGCAAGGTACTGATCTTAGTCGATAGCGGATCGACACACAACTTCGTTGCCGCATCGTTAGTTAAAGAGCTACAACTTTCGGTGCAAACACTGCCCACGTTTGGGGTACAGATTGGAGACAGTAGCAAAGTCAAGTGCAACCAGGTATGTCCCAAGATAGATATTCAAGTGGCAGATTTGACCATCACCCAAGAATTCTTCCCTTTTTCTCTCGGTGGAACAGAATTAGTGCTGGGAATAAAATGGTTGGCCTCTCTTGACACTATTGAAGCCAATTAGAACAAGATGTTCATGATATTTCAGATTAAGGGGAAGAAATACAAATTCCAAGGACTCACATCCCATGCCACCACCCCTGTAGGTATGCAAAGTTTGATCTGGACCCCACCTTCATTAAAAGAAAATGCTGAAATATTGCCTGTGGACTCTGTTACTCAGGACTTCAAATCTGTGTTTACAGAACCTATAACACTACCTCCTTCACGGGGGCAATTCCATAAAATACCTCTGCTGCCCGAAGCCACTCCTCTGAACTTGAGACCATACCGCTACCCACATTACCAGAAGGATGAAATTGAATCACAGGTAGCTACCTTGTTAACCAGAGGATTTATTCCACTCAGTACCAGCCCTTTTTCCTAGCCCGATTTTGTTGGTTAATAAAAAGATGGCACTTGGAGACTTTGTGTGGACTATGGATGCCTGAACCACATAACAATCCCGGATAAGTATCCAATTCTAAATATTGACGAGTTGCTAGATGAATTACATGAGGCACAATATTTTTCCAAGATTGATTTAAGGTCACGGTATCACCAAATAAGAGTATTCCCTGCTGATGTACCAAAGACAGCATTCCGGACACACTCGGGACACTACGAGTTTGTAGTTATGCTTTTCGGTTTAACCAACGCACCAGCTACTTTCCAATCAAAAATGAATAATCTATTCAAGCCCTACCTTCAGAAATTTGTGTTAGTGTTTTTTGACGATATTTTGGTGTACAACCCGTCTGCACAAAGCCACCTGGAACATCTCAGGATCATATTTAAAATATTGCAGCAGCACTGTTTTTATGCAAACTCAAAGAAATGCTCGCTTGGACAGTCCAAAATTGATTATTTGGACATATTGTTTCCAATAAAGGTGTTGAAGTCATACATGAAAAGATATTTGCAGTTTTCACTTGGTCTCCACCCATATCTGTTAAGGAACTTAGAGGGTTCTTGGGACTAACCGGGTATTACCGTCGCTTTGTAAAGGATTATGGTATCTTGGCTCGGCCCTTGACAGATTTAACAAAGAAAAATGCCTTCTTTTGGTCAGAACAGTCCCAAGCAGCATTTGAGAGGTCGAAAACAGCCCTCATAACCACACCGGTGCTCAAATTACCCGAATTTTAGCTGCCATTCACCATGGAGTGTGATGCATCCAAGATGGAATTGGTGCTGTACTTATGCAAGAAGGGCACCCGATAGCCTATTTTAGCAAAGGCTTGTCCTTCTCAAACCGGTTTAAATCTGCATATGATAGGGAACTTCTTGCACTAGTCCTATCTCTACAGAAGTGGCGCCACTACCTCTTAGGACAACCTTTCCATGTCAAGACTGATTACTGGAGTCTAAAACACTTGTTGGATCAAAAGATAGTGACTACCTCACAAAAAAAGACTCATGGTAAAACTTCTTCCCTTCGACTTTACCATAATTTATAAGTCTGGGAAGGGAAATGCTGCTGCTGATTCACTGTCACGTCGCCCTCAACAAGCTGATTTTTTTAGTATGATTATTCCTCTAGCTAACAAATTCCAGCAATTACAGCTAGCCTTATTAGAAGACTCGGACACCAAGCAAAAAATTGAACAGTTGCGAGAAGACCCCAATCAAGTGGCTCACTATCGCTTGGTAGGGGGAAAGTTGTTCTATAAGGACAGATTGGTCATACCAAACATTAGAACACTCCAAGCAGAGTTTATAGAGGAAGCACATGCCACACCGACAGGAGGACATGGTGGATTCTTAAGAACCCTTAAATGACTTAGCGGACAATTGTACTGGCCTGGAATTAAGCAAGATGTCAAGAGGTATATCCAACACTGTGGTATATGCCAATAGCACAAGTATCAAACATTGGCACCAGCCGATCTTTTACAGCCTCTACCTATACCAAATCAAATATGGGAAGACATATTGCTAGACTTCATCACAGGACTTCCAAAATCAAAAGGGCATGATGTCATCCTGGTGGTAGTCGACCGATTAAGTAAGTACAGCCATTTCATTCCACTTTCGCACCTATATACTGCCAAATCAGTGGCTAGAATGTTTTGTCAAGAAATAGTGAGGTTACATGGTATGCCTAAAACCATAGACTTTTCCTAAGTAACTTTTGGCAAGAACTTTTTCGCTTAAGCCAAACTCGCCTAAAAATGAGTACAGCTTATCATCCACAAATGGATGGGCAAACTGAAGTGGTAAAACGTTGTTTAGAGGCTTATTTGAGGTGTTTTGCACATGAACAACCTAGACTATGGAGCAAATATCTTTGCTGGGCTGAGTTTTCATTTAATACCAGTTTCCATACCTTGGCCAACAACACTCCTTTTAAGTTAGTATATGGACGTGAGCCACCTCCTGTCCTTCCTTACATAAAAGGTGAAACTCTTGTTGAGGATTTAGAGGAACAACTTGAGACTCGAGACACAATGATTAAAGTCTTAAGGTATAACCTTCTAAAGGCATAGAATTGTATGAGATGCATGCAGACTTACACCACAGGGATATTGAGTTTACACCTGGAGATGCAGTATGGTTAAGAACTCAACCCTACCGCCAGAAATCTCTAGCTAAAAGAAAGTTTGAAAAGCTAGCACCCAGATTCTTTGGCCCATTTAAAGTAATAAAAAAGATTGGTAAGGTTGCGTATGAACTAGAACTCCTAACTGAAGCTAAAATCCACTCGGTGTTCCATGTTTCTCTCTTTTAGCCAGCTTATGGACCCCTACCCGCAAATCCTCCTCACCCGCTGCCATTATCTGAAGACTTGTAGCTCACCTTGGTTCCCAAAAAGGTGCTGAGTTATCTTTGGACTATAGCATCCCAACTAGAGGTTTTAATTCAACGGGAAAACAAGCCAAAAGAGAATGCAACCTTGGAAATTTATGACCAAGTAGCTAAACAGTTTCCACACTTTCGACTTGAGGACAAGTCGACTTTCGAAGAGGGGAGTAAATATAGGAATCCTAATAAACCCTTTGCAACCTATGTGAGAAGAAAGAAACGTGACAGAGGAGAAATAGGAACATTTGACTAAGTTAATTATTATTCCCTATTATTTCCTTTATTATTTAATTGTTTCAATTAGGTTGAGAAATAAGTGACAGATCCAGTCACTAGTATCTATAAGTCGTTGAAGTATTTTCCTGAATTTGTGTATTTCAGTTTCTGATTTTCTCTGCAAGTCTTCTCTATATATTAGGCTATTAGCCTCATGAATAAAGTAGAATATATTTCAGAAAAGAATTAAAGTGGAGATTCTCCATTAGGCTATTATTGAGGGACTGGTGAGATCCTTACCGTCTCTCTTTAATGGAACTCGTTTTCACTCTTCTTACCCTTTAACTAATCTGATTTCGGGTGTCTACCAATAACATTGTTAAATAATTTGAATAAAAATTTTAATAATCTAATTTTATGTGTTCAGATTAGTGTAGAACTGAATACAAAATTAATTTCAATTTAAAAATTACATCCATTCTCTTGTGTTATATGGTGGGGTCTGTTTTTTTTAAAACACTCATATATATATATAAATATATATAAGGGTTAAGGTGCAAAAATGCACATGAGCTTTTGTCAAAAGTGCATCCAACACCAACTGTTTTTTTAGGTGCAAAAGTAACTATGTGGTTATAAAATAGGTGCAAAAGTCACAGTAGCTGTTAGATGGGAAATGCTGACTGTTAAAAGCAACTTCGCTGACTAACTTTGTTGACATGACAGGTGATTGGGCTGCTGACTGGAATTAATGACCAGTGAAAAAAAAAGGAAAAAATGCAGTGAAAATGTAGGAAAAACTTAAACGAAGGTCACTGCAATCGATCGTCGAGTTATGCCTCTTGAGTTGGCAGCGAACTTATGCTTTCTCCTTTTGTGAACCTAAAAACAATCTCCTTCCCCCAAATCAATGTGCCATTAAATGAAGAAACAGAGTCAGATGAAGTAGACCTGGAGCGGAACTCAGCGACGGTGCCCAAAATCCAAGGGCGAGCAACAATCATCAGTGACGACAGCGAGATCGGAGGTGAGTTTAGGGCTTCGTGTTGGGGCAAATAATCGAGTAAAGAAATCATTGGTAAGTATCATTTGGGACCCATTAATTCCGAAGCGAGAGAGAAAATGAGCAAGCCCGAAGCAGTTTTCTGACCGACTTTTAAAGTTCGTTTCTTTCTTTCTTTTTTTTAATTTCCTTGCCCAAATCAGAGGAAGTGATTGGGAAATTGAAGTGAAGTGACCTTGATTCACGTGTTCCATCAAATTGCAAGCTTTTAGAGTTTGCCATTTTTTGGGGTTTGATCTTTGATTTGTTGTTGGAGCTCACTAGCCGATCTTTGATGTGTTGACTGGAATGATTTTAGTGGGTTGAAATGTTAAGCATTTTGGGTAGTGGTTTTGCTTGGATTTGAACTCAGACTTAATGCCGTTGCTTCAGTGATTCGTTATGGAAATGTCGGCTTCTTTAGCTCCTTTCGAGCACCCTCGGCCTGGGGCTTCGAACACTATAAGTTCTGTTTTTGCGGTGTTTGCCACTGAAGGAATGAATCAGCTTGAAATTACAGTGTATTAATGTAATCTTTGATATTTCTAATTTCTATGACTGGAATGGGAGTGAATGCCGAAGGGCTAACGATGCACCCATTGATGGAAAGTCCAGGGAATTGTGATTTGCGAATCGTCGGTAAGTATCATTTGCAGCGACCTTCGTTTAAGTTTTTCCCACATTTTCACTGCGTTTTTTTCACTGATCATTAATTCTAGTCAGCAGCCCAGTCACCTGCCATGTCAGCAAAATTGCTTTTAACGGTTAGCGTTTCCCATCTAACAGCTACTGTGACTTTTGCACGTATTTTATAACCACATAGTTATTTTTACACCTAAAAAAAATATTTGGTGCTGGATGCACTTTTGACAAAAACTCATGTGCATTTTTGCACCTTAGCCCTATATATAATCAAAAAAGAATGAAAAAGTAGAAGTGAGTAGAATTATCTGACAAAACATGGGCATATGGGCATCTGCATTTACTTCTTCTTTTTTTGCTAGTGCATTTACTTCTTTTATATATTGATATTGTAACCCCCTTCGTAATTATGATTCGAAATACGTATTTTAAAATGAAATAGAGACCAATAATAATCAAACTCATTTACAATCCCTTCCTTACGGAAGGGTTTTCACAAATATTTTCAAAGTTTCTGCCTTACCCTGGTCTCAAATTCCACAACTCGAATATAATTACCCTATGTAGTTACATCGCATTTACATATCAGAGTGTACAATAAAATCCCGGCAACCCCCGGGTTTCATACATAAACTAAAGGTTTATAAATTCCCATTAGGGGATTACACCACTGTCTCAAAAACAACATTTATAAGATATATGGTGATCTCCCAACAAAACATGATATCCAACACCAAAATATAAATCTTCCTAAGGAGCCCTATCCGTCCTTGGTCGTCTCCTTTCCCTTGGAGCCACTTGCCCTGTCTGAAGGTTTGTCAATGGAAAGAATGAGATTCAAAAGAATCCCAGTAGTAACAAATCACTCATATCACATGTAATCACAAAGCATGTAAGAAAATCATCAAGCAGCATTACACCATAAAGCACAGCACGCCGGCTGCCACATATGCACATAATCACATAATCTCATCCCCCGTATTCCACTACCCTGAAGGCACAGTCCTCCTACCGTCAACACCGATGGGCCGCGGGTGAAGGTTTCACAAATAGCCTTTCGGCTTTCACATATAGCCTTATGGCTTTCACATAGTCTCATCCCCCAGATTCCACCGCCCCGAAGGTATGATCCTCCCACCGTCAACACCGATGGGCTGCAGGTTATAGACTCACAAACAATGATCAAACAAACATACCATGTATCACATATAGTATAAGGGAAAAGAGTCACTACCTTGTTCTTTCCGATTGTGCTCTAGCGCAGGTGGATCACGAACAAGGCAAATATCGAATCCTACATTTCCAAATGTACCATTTAGACATTTCTATAGTGTTTCTTGGGGTTATATGAGTCTATAATGAAAATTTATAAAAATGCCCTTGGGGACCTGGCCCGGGCCCACCGTACCCGGTCTGGTTGCACGTTTCCCAAAATTCTAATTTGGGCTATCCTAACATATTTCCACCCAAGGAATCCATTTCCGGACTCGGAATTATCAAATTGAATGTCAAATTACAAATTTACCCTTGCCAGCCCTACTTTAAGGGTTTCAGGGGCATTTTCGTAATTATGTTTTTTTTGGCCTTTTCCGAAAAAGTGATCAACAGTAACCCCACCTAATGTTTTGCTCCTGAACTCAATGGAACCATCAAATCATTGAAAATCCAACTCAAACCCCGAAAAAATTGGGGTTTTTCGGTTTCGGCTCCCCAGACGTGTTTCTTTCTACTCTTAATCATTTTATTAACCATTACATTAGGTTACAACTAACATTAAGACCCAATTTGGGCAGCATAATCCCTAGGCCATATCATTTCCAAACTTTAAAACCAATGGCAATCCGACGAAATTTCACCGATTAAATTGTCCACAGCAGTTAGAATAAGCAACATATGAAAGTTTGGAAGTTACCTCAAGCTCCCATTAGCTTTTCCTCAAGGTGGTTGAAAACTGATAAGTAAAATATTTGCATATTTATTTTCCCTTATATGATGATTTTATGGACGATATTTGCGTTTAATATAATAAATTTGGGTGTGATTGATAAATAAATATTGTTTTTGGAATAAACAGCATTTACAAAAAAATAATAAAAAAAGCAAAAAAATAAAAAAATAAAAGTACTGTAGCAGGCACCGGGCACTGTAGCAGTCAACGGCACTGTAGCAGCCGCCAGGGGGCACTGTAGCACCCGTCAGATCACTGTAGTAGTACTGTAGCACACGTTTTTTCCCCCTATAAATAGAGATCAATGCCAAGCTCAAAGAAGGAGGAGAGGAAGAGAAGCAGAGGCCCTTCTCCGATCGGGAGAGGTCCTTCTCTGACCGGGAAAGATCTTTCTCTAACATTTCTGAGTTCTTTGTGTTGTTTTTGAGATTTAATTTCATGTATTGCATGCCTCCATCTTGGAAGGCTTAGGATTGTATTACTTTTTGCATGCCTCCATCTTGGAAGGCTTGGGATTTTATTACATTTTGCATACTGCCTACATGGAAGGTTTTACCTCCTAAATGGACGGATAGATTTCTTCATGCCTCTATCTTGGAAGGCTAAGGATTTTATTTTGCATACCGCCTACATGGAAGGTTTTACCTCCTAAATGGACGGCTAGATTTCTTCATTTTTCATTCATCTTTTGGTTGTATATTTATGTTTGAGAATTTAATATTCAAGTTTATGCAGTATTTATGAGGATTTCATTCTAGATTTATAAAATGTCAATTTATTTTGGTTTTGTTTTTATTTCATCATGTGCTAAACTTTCATTTTCCTAGGGTGATGACGTAGCTTACTAATGACGGATTGAGTCTTAACTTATTAAATCTAGTTTGAATTTCTCCTTCATGATTGAGTTTTAATTATTATTCTTAATGCTTTTGATTGATTGGCCATCTTTTAAATGATTTCAATATACATGTTGAGACCGGAAGGAGATACATGTGTGTAGACCCTATAATTAAAACCATGATTTGCATATGAAATAGGAATATATTCATATGAGTTGTGTAGTCTTACTGAGTTTCATAAATCTTAATGCATGATTAATTGCTTAAATTCATATAGGAATATATTGGATTAGCAATTGATTATAGAATTGCTTGACCTTGGAAGAGGCTAGTAATTAAATTAGGGAAACTCGACTATCAATCATGTGGAATAAATTGGGTTAGAATAGATAAGTGATTCAATCCGGAATTTGTGAAGTGAAATCTAATCCCTAGGGCTTTTTCTCATATTTGCTTTCATATCATCTGCATTCATATTTAATTGTCTTTCTTTTATTTTGTACTCTAAATCACCAACTGATTGATCGACTAAATAGAATTAAAATTACCCATTTTGGTACTTAGTGCTCAATCCTCGTGGGAACGATACTCTACTCACTTCTATATTACTTGATTACGACAGTGTACACTTGCACTATTTAATTGATCATCTGAACTCGTATCAAGTTTTTGGCGCCGTTGCCGAGGATTGTTGTCATTAATATCAATACCAAGTAATTTTAATACTAATTTAGTCTGCATGTTAAATTTGAAAAAAAAATGAATTTTTCACAGCATTCATTTGGTGATAACTTGTCATATTTTGGTTCTTTTTCTGGAATGCATGTGAATGGAATGAGACATGAAAATATAAATGCTGGTTGGATTGAAAATTCTTCTCCTTATAATTGTTTTTCTTGTGCTTATTGTGGAGAGTGTCATTCTTATGAGCATTGTCCATATAGCAATACCAGTCATTATATGAGAGATGATTTCAATATGAACCAAACTTGTTTTGATCGTTCCTTTTATCCTGGTGGAATTTTGGAGCAACAAGAATCTTTGGATCCATATGTCAGGTATTCTCCTAATCCTCTTTTCTACTCTTATCCATATATTGAAGAACAAACTCTTGAGTATAAGGAAAAATCTGATTTAGAAAGATTAGGTGAGGTGTTTGCGGAATCAACAGAGAGATTTATTAGAAAGCAAAATGATTTTGTCACTAGTATTGAGTCAAGTGTCCAAAATATTGGAATATATGCGAGTCAAATTATTGCATCACTTGAAACTATGAGGCAAGATAATTCTTTGAGCATGATTTCCACTCCTTGTGTTGATGATGATTATTGTGAGGAAGTTGAGGATGTGGAATTGAATGAAACCTTAGCTCTTGTGGCATGTGATAAGGAACTTGAAATCACTTTTGGAGTGAATAATGGATGTCCAATTGAGGTTCTGCCTATGGAGCCTAATCTTTGTGATTTTGATATTGAAACTAATGTGGATATTCCAAAAGATGTTGTTCATGTCTCTCCTGTTGAAGTATTGACTCTTACTGATGAGAGTCAAGTGGATTTTATGGGATGCTCTAAAATTTTGAAAATTCCTAAATCTGTTTGCAAATACATGCATGCTGTGCTTTATTTGAATTCAGTAAATAATTGTACTCTAAAATTGTCTATGATTAAAGAAGTACAATTAATTACTTTGAATGATCATCGTTGGTTTCTGAAATATTGTTGTTTGAAAAGAAATAAAGACAAGGTGATCCTGGTGTTTGATACTTTTGATTAGTAGTTTATGTTTGGGAAGTCTGGCTGAAGACTATAAATTTAGCGCTGCTTGGGAGGCAACCCAAGGTTTGGTTTGATGTTTTGTTGTGATTTTGCAGGACTTCTGGTAGCTCCTGATGATATATTCTACTTTGATAGTTTTTTTTTTAAAAAGAAAAAAATAATAAAAAAAAGAATTTTTTTTTAAATTTTTGTCTAGCTAAAGACGTTAAAGAAGGGCGGCTATTTGGGAGACAACCCAAAACTTCTTTCCTACTATTTCAAAACTTCTTTTATACTCCCTCAATTTTCTTTCCCACTCTCACAATTTTCTTTCCGACTCACTTATTTCTTTCCTACTCTCTCAAAATTTCTTTCCTACTCTCATTTTTCTTTCTTACTCACCAAAACACACTACACTGCATTGAGATTTTAGTTTTCATCATTATCATTTTAAGTTACCATGGAGGAATCTCTTACAAAGCTTAAGAACAGGTTCCCCACTCTTCCCAAAGATGTGCTCAGGAAGATCTATAACAGTCGAATTGAAAGGATGAAAGTATTTAATCGTTTGGGCCTTCCTGTGGATATACGTTGGATCATTGAAGTTAAGGTACGTTTAGCATGTGAGATTCATAATTCATTTGTTAAACCTTTGCCAGGAATGGGAAGAAGTTCTTACTCCAAAAAGAGAAAAGCTAAAAGAATGAAGGTCTGCCATAAATGTGCAAGGTGGAATTGTGATCAGCGCTGTAGGAGTAAAGGTATGGTTTCTGTAAATCGAGAAGATAAAATCAAATTTATAAAGGAAGGACTGAGTAAGAAGTCACTGGATGATATCATTCAAACTCTTGAGACGCATCTAAGTGGTGATGTTTATCGTATTTTTCTCGATTTAGTAGCCATATTCAACAGAGAAAAAGAGCGTTATTGTCTTGGGAATCTGACGTTAAAAGACCCTGTTTGCCAGTTTATAAGAAAACTGGATGGGAAGCAAATCCTCGATTCATAGAAAGCATTTAAGCTATTTCTGAACGTAAAACCAGAGGAAGATGTGAGCCAAAATCACAACTACTGTACATAATCATACGTGTGTTTAATTTGTTTTGTCTTTTTCGTAACTTTTGTTTAATCTTTCTTATCCTTTCGGCATCTTTTTCCTACTCTACTGTATCTTTTGACTTTCTTTCCTCTTTTTGTTTAATTTCTTCACGCAGTGGCCCACCAGTCATTTGTGTCAGAAATTTTTTTCAAACTTCTTTGAAAAATATGTGATTTGTGTCGCTGTTTTAATATTATATATATGTACTCTTTCATTTGTAAATATGCACACTTCCATTTGTAAAAATGAATACCTTCTCTTGTAAGCGTACATGGTCCGAGAGAAACAAAGAGAAAAAGGATATTTCACAAAAATGTAGATTTACATCTATTTGCATTTTTGGTGAAACTGATTTGGGCAAGAAAGGAGAGTTTATAACAGCAACAAATGAACTTGGAGTTGCATTAGCTGCCAGAAAAATCAACTTTGTGTACGGGGGAGGCATCCAGGGCCTAAAGGGAAGTGTGGCCGTTTCTGCATCCATGAATGGAAGCAAGGGTTTAAGTGTAAGGGTGAAGGAGTTGCAAGCTCATACTTTTTCCTTAGGACAAGAGTTACAGGTTTCGAGCTTGCCTGAACAGATAGGAGTAATGTTCCACCATGCTCAAGCTTTTATTGCTCTACCCGGTGGTTTGGAGACATTGGATGGCATTTCTAGTGTTGCATATTGGGCTAAGTTAAATTATCACAAAAATCCATTAGGATTGTTAAATGTTAATGGTTTTTATGATAATCTGTTGTCTTTTCTTGATCATGCTGTGAAAACAGGATTCATACCCCAAGCAACTCGCCACTCCATAATTGCTGCACCAACTGCTGATCAGTTGCTCGATCAAATGCAAACCTATGAACCTAAACCAGATCTACTCGTCAAGCAAATAGGTGGGCCATCTTCAGATAGCAGTCAGAAGCAGAACCCAGATATCACTCTTAAGTTGTAACTTTCCTTAATCTCTTGGTTTTACTTTATTGTGTGTTTATGTAAAAAAAAAAAAACACCTCCTCTAAGCTCTAGAAGACATTGGGGACAATGTCTGATTTAGGTTGGGGGAGGAGAAAAATTTTTTGTTTTTGTTTTTCTTTTGTTAGTTAGTAAAACCATTAGATGCATGGGGTGTGGAAAAAGATGGCAGAGTAAGGAGTTATTCTTAACTCCTGAGACGCATTTCAATAGTTGCATTTTATTAGTTGCATGATTTTTTTTTTATCTTTTTTTTTAAAAAAAAAACTTTTTCAAGTGTTTTGTAATGATCTTAAGAAGTATATAAGTTTTAAGTATGGATCAATTGAATTTAGAGATTTTATAGCATGAATGAACAATTGATTGTTGAAATTGGTGATGAATTTTGAGATTGAATGAATTGAGTTTAAAAATTCCTAGCCGTGAGCTTCTGAGCCTATAATAATTATTTCTCTTGTGTGTGATATTCACCTATTAAGTTGTCACTCTAGAACTTGCTTTAAATCTGGTTGAAATTACATCTCACATGCTCATTCAAAAATGATAAAGGCATTCATTTTCTTTAGCCAGAGCCAAATAGCCAACCTTGCAATTATACCGTTGATAAGCCCCTTTGAGCCTAATTGACTATTTCTTTGTTTTCAACCCATTAACATATGCTTTAATGATATATCAAGTGCTTTTACCTTATTCGAAAGATTAGTGGAGCATTTGAAATTTTTGTGAAATGGGCTTTTGACAAAGTGTGGGGGTGTATCTATCATCAACTTTATAGTTGCAATTCAAAAAAAAAATGAAAAAAAAATGAGAAAAAAAAATTATAAAAAAAAAAAGAAGAAGAAGAAGAAAAAAAGAAGAGAAAAAAAATGTTAAGTGTTTGAATTGTGGGTTGCTGTGATGAGATAAATTTATAAGTAGCCCATTTTTCAATTGCTCTATTTCTTTAGCTTTTCATATCATACTTTACATTCCGTTACCTTAACCCCATTACAACCCTTAATAAGTCCTTTTGATTTGAATTATACATGTGAATTAGGTAGTGGAGATTGAGATTTTTAGCAAGCCTATGGTAGTGCAATTTTTTCAGTTGAATTTGAGCGAAACACTTACTCTTGAACACTTGAGAGATTGAGAGAATGAGCTACAAACACTTGAGAGAATGAGAGAATGAGCTACAAGTACGAACTCAGTTTATTCATTTTCAATTAAAGTTACCAGTTTATATTTTCATTGATTCATTAATACTATGATCTCTTTATTTTTCAATTGTGTTCTTACTTATGACCTGACACTTTTGATTTTGTTGGAAACACTTATTATTTACTTCTTGTCCGAGGACGTCCAAGAGTTAAGTGTGGGGGAATTTGATAAGTAAAATATTTGTATATTTATTTTCCCTTATATGATGATTTTATGGACGATATTTGCGTTTAATATAATAAATTTGGGTGTGATTGATAAATAAATATTGTTTTTGGAATAAACAGCATTTACAAAAAAAATAATAAAAAAAACAAAAAAATAAAAAAATAAAAGTACTGTAGCAGCCACCGGGCACTGTAGCAGTCAACGGGCACTGTAGCAAGCCGCCAGCACTGTAGCATGTCAACGACGCTGTAGTAGCCGCCAGGGGGCACTGTAGCACCCGTCAGATCACTGTAGTAGTACTGTAGCACACGTTTTTTCCCCCTATAAATAGAGATCAATGCCAAGCTCAAAGAAGGAGGAGAGGAAGAGAAGCAGAGGCCCTTCTCCGACCGGGAGAGGTCCTTCTCTGACCGGGAAAGATCTTTCTCTAACATTTCTGAGTTCTTTGTGTTGTTTTTGAGATTTAATTTCATGTATTGCATGCCTCCATCTTGGAAGGCTTAGGATTGTATTACTTTTTGCATGCCTCCATCTTGGAAGGCTTGGGATTTTATTACATTTTGCATACCGCCTACATGGAAGGTTTTACCTCCTAAATGGACGGATAGATTTCTTCATGCCTCTATCTTGGAAGGCTAAGGATTTTATTTTGCATACCGCCTACATGGAAGGTTTTACCTCCTACATGGACGGCTAGATTTCTTCATTTTTCATTCATCTTTTGGTTGTATATTTATGTTTGAGAATTTAATATTCAAGTTTATGCAGTATTTATGAGGATTTCATTCTAGTTTTATATAATGTCAATTTATTTTGGTTTTGTTTTTAATTTCATCATGTGCTAAACTTTCATTTTCTTAGGGTGATGACGTAGCTTACTAATGACGGATTGAGTCTTAACTTATTAAATCTAGTTTGAATTTCTCCTTCATGATTGAGTTTTAATTATTATTCTTAATGCTTTTGATTGATTGGCCATCTTTTAAATGATTTCAATATACATGTTGAGACCGGAAGGAGATACATGTGTGTAGACCCTATAATTAAAACCATGATTTGCATATGAAATAGGAATATATTCATATGAGTTGTGTAGTCTTACTGAGTTTCATAAATCTTAATGCATGATTAATTGCTTAAATTCATATAGGAATATATTGGATTAGCAATTGATTATAGAATTGCTTGACCTTGGAAGAGGCTAGTAATTAAATTAGGGAAACTCGACTATCAATCATGTGGAATAAATTGGGTTAGAATAGATAAGTGATTCAATCCGGAATTTGTGAAGTGAAATCTAATCGCTAGGGCTTTTTCTCATATTTGCTTTCATATCATCTGCATTCATATTTAATTGTCTTTCTTTTATTTTGTACTCTAAATCACCAACTGATCGATCGACTAAATAGAATTAAAATTACCCATTTTGGTACTTAGTGTTCAATCCTCGTGGGAACGATACTCTACTCACTTCTATATTACTTGATTACGACAGTGTACACTTGCACTATTTAATTGATCATCTGAACTCGTATAAAAAACCCTAGCCTTAGAACACCCATATTTGTGCTCCACAAACCTTGAAGAACATAGAAGAATAGTTTAGGAGTGGAGTTATACGCGTTAGGTAAGGATTTACCGAAGAAATCGACTTACCGTATAAGTTCTCTTCTCCTTCTCTCTAGAGAATTTCTAACACCTTCTCTCTCTTGTTGTAGCTGAATGTCACGGTTGTGGGCTGATGGAAGAGGTGGATGATGATTTAATATGATATAATATTATTTTCTAATTATTTATTAAATTTCCATCAATTTCGGATTTTTATAAAATTCTGGCAGATTTCTGCCCAAAATTTGAAAAATTATAACTAATTCTAAAAAAATAAAAATGGGGTGATCTCAAAGCCAATGGAAAGCTATTTAAGTCCTCTTTATTAGGAAAATATGGATCACTGCATTTAATAACCTCAAAAATACAGAATTACACAAAAGTCCATACTGCTCCAAAACAGATTCCAGTTTCCATCCCAAACTTTGGAAAATCATAACTCTTAGCTCACAAATTGAAATGACGCAAATTATATATCCATTTTAAAGTTTGGTATGTTAACTTTAAGATTGGAAAATTTCAGAATTTTTAGACACCATTTGCCTATTTAAAACGTCTATACAAATCGGCTGTCCTGTACAGAGTTTCAATGGACAGAGTTTCCAATTTTTATACAATTATTCTCAATAGTTCTAATTTCAGAATAAACACTCTCCCCACACGAATTTTCAAGAGGAAGCCATTGAAATCATTAAAACATTCAAATTCCCCTCATCCATTCTCTAAAAGTGTTTATTCAATAATAATTACATTCATTTTTAAAATTATTAATCCTTAATCACTTTTTGAAATATTACAGGTATGACCACACGAAAAAATCAATTTCGTTCGCATGTGAGCGTCTTCGAAAATGGAAAAAGTAAGGTCATTTATTTTTTTGAAATACCATTAAAATGCTAGCTTCCCTCTGTTTGAAATCGAGCCTCCGTTTTTTACCTTATGGAAACACATTCTCTCACTTCTTCCCTCTAAGGAGATGTTGAGGCGAAAACTTCATGGCGTTTTCAAATCAAGGCGAAATGGATAAAATAAAATAGCATGAAAGAAGACATGAAACTTTTTTTTTTTTTATTCTCATGTATAATTTTCGTCATTTTTTTTATAAAATCAACTCATGATTAAATAATGGGTTTGATTTTACTTTCTCTTCTTCCTCTTTCTATTTCTTCTTCTTGAGAGTTCTTTGGATGTTCTTAGCTTGTTCCTCAACCATTCGTCTTTTTGTTAATTGCTCCGATTCTCGGGTTTTTTCCCATTTTTTGCTTAAAAGTCGGTTTTGGATAGTTAGATCGGGCTTGACCAGTAAAGGGAGCCAATGTTGGAAAACAGACCATCCTCTTCTCTGATAGACGGTCGAACTAGTTAGATCGTCCGATCCGAGCCTAAAAATGTTGCAAAAAATAATACTTCTTAATTATAATCTTTAAAAGTAAAATAATTTAACAATTAAAAAAGAAAAAAGTTTAGGGGTTGTTGTTGTTGTTATTTTCTTTTATTTAATTAACTGTTATTATTCTTGATCAGAGTGATGCCGTTTTGAGAGGAAGGAGGAGACCTAAAATCAGAAGCTGAGAAGCACGATCGACGTGAGACGGCTTCACTGTTCCGTCATCTTCTTCCTTGGGCGAGAAACAGAGAAGAGAGGAAAAGCTGAGAGGCGTCGGGTTCTGTTCAGTACCTTCATGGAGGGAGGACCAGAGCTGCTGCCGTGACCAGTGAGCTTAAACGCTGGTTTGGGTTAGTTTATTTTTAATTTATAAATACTTATAAATCATAATCTACATTATATAAGATAAATGCGTGGGAGTTTTATTTCAAATTACCTAATAATAATTTATTATTTAAAAATAAACTATTCCAGATCGACCAGTGATCATATTTCCAGACATCTAAAGACTCTGGATTATTACCGCTCTGTTCTTGGGTATATTAATTTTTCAACTGGTTCATCTTTTTTTTTTTTTATGTTTCGCTTTTATGTTTCAATTTTCAAATATCTTGAATCTTCAAGAAAGATACGAAATATGAACAGGGGGCGAACAATTTTTTATGAAAGAGACAGACCCTTGTTAAGTTCGTGGCGGAGGGACGGTGGCCTAATATCTGATGGAAATTCCACTGCGGAGAAGGAGAGGACTCTGCCATGAAGCTATATCGTGGAACGGCTATTGTGAAAGGTGAAAAGAAGCAATAATGAATAGGAAACTTGGATTGTGAAAACTGGGGACTTCACAGTTTATTGCGTTTTATTTTTCCGCTTTGCCCAATTGAATCTCAAAGAACCAGAGGTTGACTTCTTTTCCCGCGCACAAAAACCGGTGGTTGTTATAATTCAGATACCGCCAAGATCTCCCTCTCTCCGTTTTTTTTTTCCCGCACAATCTCTTCTCCACGTGCTGGTTGGACTTGGTATATTATTTTTTCAACTCCTCCTTTTCTTCTTTCACAATCAACTGCCTTTACTCTGCTTTTGGCTATATATATCTTTCTTAACTCGCTCTTCTTTAAAACTCCAGTTTCTGCCTTCATCTCCGCTGCTTGTGACTTCAGTTTCTACCTTCACCTTTTGCGAGAACTTGGAGCCTAGTGGTGAACAAATGAATTAGATTATTTGTCTTTTGTTCGCTTTTCTTCTTTCCCTTGTTTCTTGGTTCATCTTTTGTTCTTTCCCTCTGTTCTTGGATATATATTTTTGTCAACTGGATCTTCCTTCTTGGGTATATATTTTTCTTAACTTGTTTGTCTTTTCTTCTTTAAAACTTCAGTTTTGCCTCTGCTTGCACTCCAGTTTCTGCCCTCACCTTTTACGAGAACTTGGAGGTTAGTGGTGATTGAATGAATTAGATTATATCTATCGTTCTTCTTTTCTTCGCTTTTCTTCTTTACCTTAATTCTTGGTATATATTTTTCTCAATATGTGTATCTTTTGTTCTTTCCCTCTATTCTTGATTGAATGAATTAGATTATATCTATCGTTCTTCTTTTCTTCGCTTTTCTTCTTTACCTTAATTCTTGGTATATATTTTTCTCAATATGTGTATCTTTTGTTCTTTCCCTCTATTCTTGGTAAATATTTTTGTTGACCCATTCATCTTTTCATCTCTATCTCTATTGTTGGCTTTGTCTTTTCTTCTTTCAAACTCCAGTTTCTGCCTTCACGTTCTCTTCTTGCAACTTTAGTTGCTGCCTTCATCTCCTCTCTCTGCTTGTGACCTGGATTAAGAGAACTTTGAGGTAGGTTGGTGGTGATTGAAGGAATTAGATTATATTATTATTCATCATACTCTTTTTCAATAATACGGTCAAACTCAAGTTTCTTTGTTTTATTATTTGCTGCAGATGAAATCTCACAAGGAAATGAGGAATAGGATTAACGGCGGGATATACATAGTGATTACTGTTTAGGGAAGTTTAAATTTTTAGTCAAACAAGACGATCTGGTCTTGGATGTGATTGAAAAAACCCTTAAATCCTATGCACGCCAAGGATGTCTTTCTCAGCTCAGTTGGCTCTGCTGCAATTTTGAAGACTACGTTCTCTGGTGTAAAGCTAAACATTTTGTTCTCTGTCAAGCCACTAATTCATGCAAGTTTTTTCTTAAGTCATTAATTAGCGTTGTTGATTATTGATTAATCCTTAATTTTAAGGTTTATAGATGTATACGTGCAGTGATAATGTAAGTGTTTTCACAGGCTTAAGTCCGACGGAAACTATAGGATCTTGTGGGGGAAGACACTTCATATTGATGAGGAAGACAAACGTTGGCCTCAAAGGTGACAAACCAAAGGCTAAAAGCTTCAACTGGAAATTCTGTTTCGTCAAAAAGGTATGCTCTTAAGACTTGAACTTCGCTTTTAATTTTTCTTGTTTGGGTCTCTTTTACTTAAAGAAGTTTTTGGAATAGGTAATTCTAGGATAAGTTGTAGGCTTTGCGATTTAGGGTTCGTTGTGTTTAGGGTGTGTGGATGGTATTCCTAGGATAAGTTATAGGCTATGCGATTTGAGAAATTCTTGTGTGAACTTGGAATGCCACATCATCTGTTGTCTAACCAATCACAAACTAACAATTCAGAATGATATGGCACCTTTAAATATTGGCTGACAGCTAAAAAAGTTAAAAAAATTCATTTTATTTCTAAAATGAAAGGAGTTACGATCGGGAAGGCAGAAGGCTTTTGGTTCTTTGAACCCTAGCCGCCGTCCCTTCAACTCTGCTTCATCTCCATATTAGATATGCTATTTCTCTTAAACGATCTTAAGTGCCGCTACTGGAGAGCTTTTGTCTTTCTACGGTGGTGAGGGGTGGCTTGGAGTTTGAGTCGGTGGGGTTGAGTGGTTGAGGTCGCTCGGCAACGGTGAAAGATCTCCCTGATATCATGGGCGGCTTGTCTTCCTGATTTTTTTTAAATTTTTTTCAGCTTCCAACTAACGTTGGGTAAAGTTCAGTAGGTGTCACATCATATTAAACTGATGTTGAGTTGTTGGCTTGTGATTGATCATACTGCAAATGATGTGGCTCTCCAAATTCACTCAAGATTTTCTCTTGCAATTTAGGGTGCGATGTTTTCAGGGTGTGGGGAGGGTATTTCTAGGATAAGTAGCAGGCTTTTTGATCTAGAAGTTGGCAAAGGAAAAAAAAGTAGGCTTTCTAATTTAGGGCAAGTTTGGTTTGGGGGTGGGGAGGGTATTTCTAGGATAAGTAATAGACTTTCTGATGGTGTTAAAAATTTAAAATAAAAAAAATATTATTATAAAAAACTATTATTGTTATTATTAAATAATAATAATATAAAATTAATTTAAAATGATAAAATTTGTTATTACAATAAACAAATGTGTTTTTATAAGTTGTAGACTTTGTGATTGAGGCGTGTGGTTGGGTAGGTTATGCATGCCAAGGTTGAGTGCATGCAGGTTTCACTTATATTTATTAATTAAAAAGGGGCCTAAAGTTGAATAATTCATTTTCTAGCAGGCATTAGTATTGAAATGGTCATTTATCCGAATATAGCAAGAAGCGCAAATACTACTACTGGTAAAATACATCAATACCAGTCTGACCCGTAAATTCTTATAGGCGAAACTTGTTTTCTTATCCTAACCATTAATTTAATGACTGATGGGTGGGACCTGCTTGACTTCAGTTTCAATGTGGTTTTGAGATTTGTTGCATGTCTTAGGATCCTATATCTGTTAGTGAATGTCAATGGAAAATCAAAGGTCACAGGGAGAATGTAAATTGGGGCAGGCGGTGATTAAACTTCCTGTTTCACTTGAACTGTTAAGGGCAAAATCTTTTGGATTTTCATAATTGGAGACAATGTGGCGATTGGAAAAGCCAGCCGGAGTATGGTGCAGCGTAATGCATGTCGCCGCTACGATTCTCTGCTAGCCTTTCGTGAGTAAGCCTTTTGGAGACTCACTTGGCCAAGCAAAAGTTGAGAGACAATATAGGAAGAAAATCTTCATCGCAGTCGTGGGGCAGGTAATTAGGCAGCACAAACTTTGTGTTCCACCATGTCACCTTTGCGATTCTCTCGTGGCCCTGCGTGAGTTAGCCTTTTGGAGTCTCACTCGGCCAAAAGAGCTGAAGCAAATTCTACATCTAGAAATGTTGTTCAGAAAAAGCAAAAAGAAAGTCGGAGACGATATTGGAAGAAAATCTTCATCGCAGTAGTGGGGCAGGTAATTAGGCGGCACAAACTTTGTGTTCCACCATGTCACCTTTGCGATTCTCCCTTGGCCCTACGTGAGTAAGCCTTTTGGAGTCTCACTCGGTCAAAAAATCTGAAACAACATCAAATCATTAGTTTGTTTTCAGCTCGGAAAAAAACCAAAAAAAGAAGAGACAATGGATTGTCGTAGCTATGGGGAGAGGATCACATCCTTCACCATTCTGGTGCTCCATAGGTTATTGTTTGTTGTGAGTGAGCCCTTTGGATTCTCGCTTCACCTCATTGAGAAGAAAAAAGAGGCTGCCCATAACAGTTCTGGTTGCACTCAGGGACACCAATACAGCCATGTCGTACCTTTACGCGTCCCTTTGGATGAGTGACAATATGAGTGAGCCTTTCGAATTCTCTCCTCATCCATTATCAATCCTTCTGTTGCATTCAAGTATCTTTTTGTGTGATCACTGAGATGTGTGCAAACTTCAGAGCAATATTCAAATTGTGTTTTTAGTGGGGAACTCCCAACAGTTCTCAATCTCTTTCGGGGCAGGAACAAGTCCAGCTGAATATTATGCCATGAGTCTGGCTGAATTTCCTTTTACTGTTTTACCAATTGCGCTAGCTCTTCTTGTTGCTGATCTCTTGAATGTGGCCTTCATTGCTAATGCTTACATTAATATTTTAGCCCTTTAGTTTATTAATTACTGTTTTAATACCACTGGTGCAAAACCTGCATGGCCTCAAACCTTGATAAGTATTGAATTAGTAATTTTCTGGGTTTGTCTTTTCTATTACTAGGTGCTTTAGCAGGAGTCCTATATGTTTGATATGTGATTGCTTCATGAATTCCTATCTTTAAATTAAGGGGTTTTAATCTTTTGAAACTATTCTTTTTTTTTTTTTTTGCCCTCAAAGAACTATTCTATTTTTAAGTGGTGAAAATGCCAAATCACAATTTTATTTCTACTAATATTATTTTACTAATTACTCATGTTCTGTTTATTTATCCATTAAAAAAACTGCACCTTTTTCCAAATAAAATTCAGGTTTTTTCCTTCAAATTTTTCACCTATAAGGTGGAGCTTTTAAAAAAGTCATTATGTTTTGAAAATAATTTCACAAAAAAGTCTACTATCTTAATTTCAGATATTTTATATTTAATTATAGCCCTCTATTTTGATGCATATAGGCTAAAAAAAATCAATTGTTGATGTATGCTGGTAACTTGAAACTCTTGGTAAATGGCAGTGAGGAATTTAGAGATGAAATTGAGGATAGAAAAGTCTAGAACCTGAATAGTCGTGGACTATATTCACGAATCGAAGATGTTTGAGAACAGTTGAAGTTTAGTGGATGAACAGTGGTGAATTACGAGTATAGTTGATAAGTATTGATAGTTCTTGGGTGATTAAGGATTAGATGAAGCCTAGCGGTTGAACAATGGTGGAGTATATTTATGAATGACAACTGTTTGAGGATAGTTGAAGTTTAGTTGATGAACAGTGGTTAGTTACAAGCATTAAACAGTTCATGGATGATTATGGATAGCTGAAGCCTAGTGGTTGAACGGTGGTGAAGTATATTTACGGATGACATATGTTTGAGGATAGTTGAAATTTAGTTGCTGAACAGTGGTTAGTTACGATTATTGATAATTCATGGATGATTAAGGATAGCTGAAGCCTAGTGGTTGAACAGTGGTGGGGTATATTTACGAATGACAGATGTTTGAGGATAGTTGAAGTTTAGTTGCTGAATCAGTGATTAATTACGAGCATAGTTGATAAATATTGATAGTTAATCGTTGATTAAGGATAGTTGAAGCGTAGTGGTTGAACAGTTATTAATGATGAGCTTAGTTGATAGGTTTTGTATGATTAAGGCAGCTGTAGAAGCGTAGTTGTTGAACAGTGGTCAGTTTTGAGTTTAGTTGATTAACTTAGTTATAGTTTTTAGATTATGGTGATGAAAATTTTACTCCCTCAGGTCACACTTCAAAAATTTGTGGAATGATACAGCCCCCTTGATTAATCTCAAGTCTGAAAAAAGTCTTGGACAAGCGGGTTTTAAAAACATCTAACCCATGTTTGTCTTAAAGATTGCTGTTACAGGAGAAATAGTTAGGATCATTTGGAGATAAACATTGGTCAATTGCTAAGACATGCTGCTAATCATCAACAGAAAGTTTCTTGGTTTCTAGGTATTGGGTTTTCAATTTTCCACTTATCTATCTACCTACTTCAAATCGATTTGTTGTGACTTAAAAGTGTAAAGCATGTCTTTTAACAAAAACAAAATAAACCAAATCAAGTTTTCAATTTCGTTGGTTAATGGGAACTTTCAAAAGTGCTGATGACTGGTCAGTACAACTCTGAGGATCACTGTGCAGAACTCGACTGCAACCTGAAAGAAAAAGAGGTTATATATCTATGATATCTTCTGATTATTCTTTTTTTGAATCACATAATGGGACTGCAGAACTGAGGTTAAAGCAGAGATAGCCATTTATAGAACATCAAAGTTTACTAACCAATATTTAATCTCATCATAAAGTTGTTACTGCAGCAATAAAGTTTATGGCGGTAAATTTAATTAATGACCATTAAATATATTCAATCTTAACATAAATATTTGTAAAACTTAAATAACCCCGAATACTATTTGCTTATTTTCCAATAGTAGGTTGCTGATGTTGAACTGGTCTTGGGCAAATTGAAGGGGGAAAAACAGAGACAGGGTACTAGGGTGCTGAAGTTTTTAGGTACTGTCATTTAGTTGGAAGCATTTTCTGTGTGGCTTAATTTAATCTATGGGTTTATGAATATGCTAAACTGGAGTTTACGCAATAGTTTCCTGCCTCCTGCCTAGAAAGGATGGACATTAATATGAACATGGGACGACACTAATGAGGTTGCCACGGCACAGGTCCTGCCTAGTCATGGACATACTTTTTTTTCGCATCCATTCTTCTCAGGTTCCTTCCTAGTCTACTGAATTGAAACTCGTGTCTTGCTAATACTTGACAGTGGTGTATTTCAGCGTGGAAGGTTATAAACAGGTTGTTTTATTTGTCAGTACCTCCAAGCATATTTGTAGATGTAGTGTGATGTGCCAGCCATAAACATAAAATTTGAAAATTATTGTTATGAAATAGAATTTTTTTTGTGTGGATGTATTGATCACAATAATAGCATGCAATTTGTTTTTCCTTTGGATTGGAGAAAATATTTAATGAAAGCATATTGCAAACTGTTGTTGCTACAAGGGACTACTTTTGTGCTTTCCATGCGCAGCAATGTCTTCTCATTGCAAGAAGATAATGTGTTTACAAAATTTTGCTGTTCACAATTTATTTCTTATCCCTCTTGATTGTATCATCCCTGCAGCATGGCTTCTTAGTTAATTGACCGCTCATCTAATTGCTGATGTTTCCCTTTGTCTTCTGTTTAGCTTGTAGTAAACTAGCTCTTCTTGATGGAGATAATAACTGCCAGGTAAGCATATTTGAAGTCAATGTTATAGACTGACCATCTTTCAAAACATCACCATTGTTCTTCCCGCCCTTTCTGGCCCCTTTCCCTCCTGCCGACTCAAACCGATCCTCAAAAAAGAAAGTTTGATTTCTTTGTATTAATATTATTGAGGTTTGTCTTTAGTGGTATTGTACACACTTTCTGTAGGGCACATTCTTTGGCAACTAGTTTGGATGAGTCTACATCGCTACAGTCTGAAGGCGATTCTAATGAAGATAAGGATGAATCTGAAGACTTGGAGGAGAAGATTCTGGAACAACAACTGACAAGTGAACAGGTAATTTCCATTTCCTCTACATGGATGTCTAATGAAAAGCCCATGACTGCCAGTTGCCAATTAACCTCTGGGAAGTGTGGAATTCCTAGTATCTTCCTTGATAATTTTTAAAATCAGGAACTATTTGATCTTAAAATTTTAAAATCAATTTCAGCCGCTCTCAATCCTCTTTTCCTGCTATAATAAACCTCAGATAATTCAGAATTTCAGATGATAGGCTTTTTCCATTCCATCATAAACCAAAAAAATCAATTCCTGTCTTTACTATTTCTTTAAGTTTATTTGATCATTTTCCTTTTTAGGGCTTGCGGTGTTTATACATGATAAAAGAATGGCTTATAGTTAGTAATTTTAGGTATGAAAGGTGCTGTACCTGTAATATGCTCGAGTCGCAGGGATTCTGTAAAGAGAAAACGTAGAAGTAGAAACGCAACTCTAATCTAGGACCCATGAAGTGCATGACTTGATATGTGTTATCCATCAGTAATCTTTACATGGCTCCATTGCATTAGTCATTTGTTAGGTCCTCACTTTGTAAAATAAGTAAAATCAGTTGGAAGGATCTGCGTAAAACTGTCTTGATCATAACTGACTATGATACTGTGAATGATTAGTTGTAAGGAGGGACGGTTAGAATTTATAACTCATGTTACAGGGTTGAGTTCCCATGCAAATTTGTGCTTACTTAAATTTAGCTGTTTCTTGCACAATGTACTTGATTTATGCTTTTTGTTGGGTTTATTTTTTCTACTTTTATCCTTTTCTTCCCAAAAAGATAGCAGCACTACTTGCAGATACTCAAAGAGCGAGGCTTACAAAGAAGCTTAGTGAAGCCATTCAGCATAATCGGTTCCTCAAAAGACAGGTCTGTGCACAAATCAGATATCTTTGGATTGCTCTTAATTTGAAATCTGGTGTTTTCTGTATGATTACTATTTCTTAAGAGTCTGAGCTTCATCTCAATCTTCTAGAATATCGAATATATTAGGTATGAGTTTTGTTCACAAACTATGTTGGTGGGTTCTTCTCCATGGTTGGCTAGAGAAATAATAGGAATATTTTGAAGAATCACTCAAAAAAAATCTAGTTCATGAGGATGGAGGGTTGGAGGACAATTGTGAATTCCACATTATAACCTGTACTCCTTGATGTGGAACTCAAGTCCCATGCATCGGTTTGAACATCACATTATATATCTATGCTAGAATCGAAAAGCAACAACATAGATTAAATCAACACAACTAATTTGGATGTTGCATCCGGCCTTGGTTAAATAAAATGCATTAATAGAAAAACAGGAGACAAGTGGAATTGAAATCGTATACTATGTCAAAATGGGAGAAATTGTGAATTTGGTAATTTATTTTGGGTCTTTGATCTTGTTAATTAATTGTTATAGGCTAACTGTAATAGCCCATATAGATATGAGTCCAGTAGTCTTGATTTTTACTGCTCCCTCTGGTCCTAAAGATAGGAGCCTATTGAGGACATTGGTTTGGTCCTTAATGTAAGACTCTGTTCACTTCTGTCCTCCACATTAGTTAGTTTTTTCCCGGAGTACCCCTATTTAATGCATCATTTTCTCACTGCAAAGGAAGTTATTAAATTGTTAACACATAGATTGCATATGACTATCACAAATTGTTAACATGAAGGCATCTGACTTCAACTTTCTTAATCCCTGTGAATTTGTTAAAAAGCTCTTACAATTAGGACCTGTGGGAGTATCTTGTTTTGTGCGATTTTCATTGCTTTGAGCTTGAGTCATGAAATTTTGTGGAAGGACTTGTTTATTTGGTAGAATGCATGTAGCTCTCCTTAAACTTCCACTCCTTTAGTATCGTAGCTTGTGCTCGCTCCTGAATTTGTAACTTTCCGTATTTCTAAAATTTTGGTTGAAATCAGATTCTAAAAGCTACAAATATATCACCACTTTATTTTGTCACTATGATGTTCATAGTTAGAATTACCAATTCTTCTCCCTTGTACTCATGTTCTTTTGATGACCTGAGACTTACCTGGCTTTATTTGAACTGTGTTAACTCAAGATTATCACGCAAATTCCACCAAAATAATGAACTATTGTTCATGTTTTCCTCTTACATCTGCACTGAAGTTGCACCTCAATGATGCTTACCTTTACCTGTTACGGTGTTATGCTCTACACAATCAAATTTGATGATTGAAATATTATGATTTGTTATATAATGGTTGGAATAGTTAATCTGATTTAGATTTGGATGATGAAAGCTATTAAAGTTAATAGTAAGATAATCAGTTATGATGTGTCATCTTATAATTTAAATGTTGTTTAATCCTCTACTCAGTTTAATTTATGATTTCCTATGACAAGCACCTTTGTGAATTTGAGAAAATGCTGCTGACTTTGCGTGTATGATGTTTAAAAATGTTCTCAGCTGATTAATATGCAAATCTATGGCAACGTTTGCTTTGGCCTTTGGGTGAAGGCCTTGGTCAAACTTGCCACAGAAATAGCTCAGTCTGCTCTTCCGGAAGGTTCAAGGAAGATCAATGGAAAATATATTCAATCTCACCTTTGTTTCTCATTTAGAAGGTAGAATGGTGTTGTAGTTCTTCTGCATACTCCATACTCCATAAGGAAAATTATATATAGGTTTACATACAGAAAAATAAAAAGTTCATGGAAATAAAAGGGAGCCATTATCTGTCAAAGGTTATCTAGCAAGCTTCATTAATTAAATCCCACAATATATACATTCAACATGCTCAAAAACAAGTTTCAAATATGTGTATACCTTGTGAATGGTGTAATATGGGGCCCACACAGGCTTTAGTTCTTCCAAGCGATCAAATAAAAGAGATGGGAATGCAGAGAGATATCCTGTGCCAAGTTTCTTTTGGCAGGCAGAAAGATTGGCAACAAGAGCTGACATTTTCACCTTTAAACTATCATTATGTGTGCTAGCCCACATCAACGCCAACGCACTCAAGTAGTGTCCTTCAAAATGAGAAAAGCAATAAGCAAATCCGGTCCCTGACATAAGAGCTGATTGGGAGGCTGGATTTGGTCCTAAGTATAAGACTTCAATCATCTTTGTTCCCTGTATTTATCATTTTTTTCTTTAAATTATCCTTGTTGAGAATTAGTATTAAATGGCAGTTTCAATGTAAATAATTTAAGAGAACATTTTAGAGAAATCAACATACATTCTTGACAATTTAACTAATTTTCTTAATATATCAATAGATCTTATATGAAGCTGGGTATAATATATTATTGTAAGAAATAATCTTGGAACGTAAATTGCTTGTGCTAAAATTTGAAGCTACTTGATAGCTAGATGGTCTTTGATAGCTCTTATTCCTTCCCATTTCCGTAAGTATTTATAAAGAAATCAACCCAAGTAACACTATATGATGACTAATTAAAGACAAGAACTAGATATGATGAAACAAAAGTTAAGATGTTGAATCAAACAAGTTAAACCAACCAACAAAATGGCCCCGAAGCTCGATTTCCGGGTCTTCCCAGCCACCATAAGGCTTGCTGGGAGCAGGTAAAACCAGCCGTCTTCCTGAAGCTCCAGAGCAAGCTATCCACATCTAACATTAACAGATACTCCAAATTTGTTAGCTGTGCACGAGCATGAATTGAATTTGGATGCAATCTCACATCATGAAATGAAACCTCTTTGAGAAGACCTTGAGGTGGTGGTGTGAGCAAACCCAGATTCCCGATTTTTCTGTGCATGATGGTCCAATCATGGTTCTCTTGTTCTTCTTTCAGTAACTTTCTGGGCAATAAACTGTCCCAAAACGAGTCATCTGTTGGGTTTAGATGTTGATAATGTGACATAATCTCTTCTTTCCATGTCTGGTTTTTGGATGTTAATAACTCATAACGTAAGGTATGAGACTGAGTAACCTTGTTGGTGCATGCTTTAAGAGCATTAATAGTGATAGCAAAAGGATAAAGCAAGAGAATCACAACAAAGGAATACACAAGACAAATAATATTATTCATGGTCAGAAAGCACAAACAATGAACGAGCGGATGTGAGAAAAGAGGATGAAAGGCGTAGGAAGGGAAGTACGAAGAATATATATAGAGACAAAGTGTCATGTGAAAAGGGTTATAGAGTGTAATTAAATTAAAGATATATAGACCATGCCAATTGCCTTATTGAAATTGCTTTCTTCCATTGCATGCACTGCATTGATTGACCTCGATAACAAATGAAAATTTTCAGTATTTAAGTAGCACAAGATCGCTAAAAGTCAACAATAATGCTCCAACCACTTGAAGGGATATTGCTTAAAAGAGAAGTAACATTTAGAAGCTTGAAGATTGTTGAAATTGACAACGTCCTTTGATGAACAAGCTGCAATACTTAGGGAGGATGCCACTTTGATTTCCTTGACTAATGTAGCTAGATCAACCTTCTTCCCTTTGTGAAGCAATTGATTTCTATTCTACTATAACACATAAATGAGTTTAATAATCTAAGTTACTTCCTCCAAAAATCTATACTTGTGAAGCTTGACAAGAGCCCTTCTAAGTCAAGATTTAAGAACTGGTAATGTACTGAAAGGGAAAACAATTGAAAGTGCTCAAAACCATACAACACCTGAGAAAGGGCAAGTCACCAATAGATCCTCTAAAGATTCCTCTTGGTTGCAACCGAACAAACACTTACCTTAAACAAGAAGATGATGCCTATTAAGGATATCCACATAAGGGATTGCATCATTCAAAGTCTTTCAAATTAAAAGAAGATCCTTTAAAGGCAGAGAAATAGACTATAAGAATTTCCGGAAATCATCATTTGGCCCTTGATGTGTGGAGAAGGAGATTTTTTTTCTTAACCAAGTGAGACCTTATATTCTCTCTAAGGACTAGACAACCAAATTAACTTATCTTGACCATTTAGGAAGGATACAGGAATTTGAAGAATAGATCTAACTATGTGAGAAGGATAAACCTTCCTTTCCAAGTTGTGATTCCACATAACCAGACACTAGTAGGTAGATGAAAGATGCACTAATAAATCCGAGACAATTTTTAACGATGAAGAACTAAAGGATTCAAATTGCATGGGGCACCATGAAGAGTGGTTTATAGAAATAGAATTTTCAGATCCAACTTTCCAACCTAAATGATCTATAATTATAGAGGCACACATTCATAAATTCCTTTTCATAACCAAGAAGAATTATAAGGATTCTTCACCAGCGTATCCCTTTCAAGATCTATATATATACTTATGGTTTAAAGATTCTTCAAGAAGAGAGCCCGCCTGAGCATTGATAACTCTCCATATATGTTTTGCAAGAAGAGAATAATTGACTATAGGTCATATCCCCAGTCCTCCATTAGAGAGAGGCCTGAAGATAAAATCTTTACTGGCATCAATTTGATTACATATATACTAAGGGAGCTTAAGGCAAGAGATAGTGTGAAGATTAACCCCTAATAGAACTGATCTAATTAAAGTTAATCTTTATGCTTGAGAAAGTAGCCTAGCCTTCCATTTATCTAAGCACATTTAATTGATACGGTGATAAATGACAAGGGATGATAGAAACTTATGACTACCCATCTTTAATATAGGATTTAGTTTGTAGAACAAATTGTACTATATATACAAATTAGGTCCTGTATTTAAATTGGAGGGTATCATAAATGCAATGAAGATAACATATATGGTATGGGAATATGGCGGGGATAATTGACATTAGAGTTCCTTAAATTAAGGGGATTCATTTTTTGGTGGGCCTAGCGTACCACCGGGCACCGGTAGCAATAACTAATAAGAGGATTGATTTTAGTTAGTATAAGTTTGAATAAAGGGTGGAAAATTGACTTTGTGTTTTACAATGTAAATATGTTAAAGTAATCTGTCTCATAAAGCGCATAAAAATATTATTTTAAACTTTTCCAAACCGGCCCTTAGTTTGCAAAACTTAAACTAACTATAATTAAAATTTAATGTTAGTTTAAATAAATAATGTTTTCCTTTAAAAATTGTTGCTTTTGTGTTGATGATGAAATTACTTCTCTGGTCTTATTTATAAGGTAGAGAAGGAAAATATTTTCTTATCTTATTTATAAGTCACCTTATTACATTTTTCATTTGAGTATATATAATTTTACTCATCATTTATTATTTTGTAGACCTTCTTGTTAGGGAGAATTGCTAAAAAAGACCTCACTAGCAACTTATTTGTCAAATGGGACCTGGGAAGATTATCTGCACACTAAGGGAAGATATCTGCACACAGAGGGAAGATATTTGCACACGCAGGGAAGATTTCTGCACACGTATAGGGAAGAATTTTGCACACAGGGAAGATCATCTACACACCAGGGAAGATATTCTGCACATGTGGAAGATGATCTGCACGCGAAGGTCTCATTTGACAAATAAGTTGCTGGTGAGGTCTTTTTTCACAATTTTCCCTTCTTGTTATGTGTATATTAAATAGGAGTAAAGTTGGATAATACAGATGTTAAACTTTAAAGCAAAGTTAATAAGAATTAAGGTTTTATTTTTTTTTTTTTTGTTATGATAAAACATGTTGGAAGTAAGTTATAAATAAAAATAAGGCTATTGGTTGATATGGTAAGTAGTCTCACTTCGTCAGGAGAAAAACACAAGTTTAAATCTTAGGAAACACATTTGTTAGGAAGGCATACTTTGTGTTCACGGAAAAAAAAATTAGGGGAGTAGTCTGGGTTCACAACAAAAGAAATGAAAAACAGGGAGTAAATAAGGGGAGTATTGTTGTTGAGCCATTATTAATAGTCATGGAAGAAGCGTTAGCGCTTTTGCTTTTTCTCAATGTCATGAAGCACTCACACGATGATATTTACAACTTGCTTGATTGCTCATCTAAATAAACTTGCAACAACCAAAAAAGAAACTATTGATATGATGATATCTTTTGCAAACACACCCACCAATTTGTCAGCCTAATTCTCTGAGTAAAGAACCAAGAAATACCCTCACATGAGACATAACAGTAAGTAAAGGATTAAGTAAATTAAATGACCTCACATGAGCCACAACAGTAAGCCATAAACATTTTATTCCCCTGATATGATATGCCTGAAAAGCCAGATAGTGTTGTCTTTCACATCTTTGTGACTATCCTTACCCAGCAAGAAAGTGCGCTACATTTGCGGCCAATGGCTTGCAATATCTAAGGCAAGCATTGACAAGAAGATCAGACCAGGCTTGTATATTTGGGAAGGAATTATAAGAGTAGAGAAGCTGTACTCATTCTCATGTCTAGAACAGCTCCAAAGGTTGACACTTGTTAAATTTGCGAAGGCACCAACCATCCACAATATCACAGACAAATCTGAAAAATAAAGAATACAGAAAAGTATTCTGTTTCTGAAACAAAGATAAAAGACGGCAATAACCCAATGCATCCAATGATATTAGGAACATAAAGATCCACAGATAACTAATTAGGCCTCTGTCCACGCTTTTTCAACTTTGAATGCTTCTTTCTTTATATAATCAAACTTGCCTAAAATGCTTCTTTATAAAAAAAAATGTCATTAAAAAAAATATTATGTTATTCAACCTACCATTATATTCTACTCCCTAGCTTATACTGTTTTGTCCAACATTGGTGGATACTGACCAAAAGGGATATGCATTCTTAAAAGTGCATTGAAAATTAAAAAGCAAACATTTATATACAATACGCATGGTTGGGATTTAATTTAAAAATGGAATGCTCTAGATTGCGCCAAGTGAATGGTGTGATCTAATGACACTTTGTTATCTGTGGATGTTGAGAATATAGTCAAAATTAATGGCCTAGATTAAACAAGTGAATGGTGTGGGTTAGTGATGCTCTTTATCCGTAGATGTTGTAAAAATAGTAAAAATAAAAGACACGAATCTAATAATAACAAAAAGAAATAAAAAATTTAGAGAAAAATGTTCTATTGTTTGAAAATAAATTTTTCAATAAATAATAACAATAACAAAATAGTTAATGGTAAAAACAATAACAACAAAAATGTCTTGTTATTAAATCCTCCTGGCTAGATACAAGCAAATAGTTATGCAATCACCTTTTCTATTTCATAGTTTGTGAAAAATTTGTCACAAATTTCATATTTAAGATAATATATTAAGTGATATATCACGTAGTGCCCATTTAGTTCACGGAATCAGAGGTAATATAATGGAACATAATGTAATGTAATGAAATGTAATGTTTAGATAATTACATGAATTTGTTTGATTCGTCATTAAGAAAAGATAATGTATATGCATAAAAAAGTTTTGTTGAATTACATCGAATATGAGAATTATGGGAATTCTATAGTAAGAGATAAAATAACCTCTATCTACACATATATGTATAATTTACACGTTGGGTTCTTAGTAATTTTTTCAATTTGTGCAATGTATACGTTGGGTTTATAATAATTTTTAATATTTAATAGTGGAAATATTATGCAGGATACTGGATGGATTCATAGTAATTTTTTAATATTTAATAGAGTGAATATTATGTAATGAGATATTTTAATATTTTTAATGGTGGAATATAATTTTTATTGGGGATTTTTTTAAAATTTTTTTATATAATTAATTAATATTTTTAATATTTAATGGCGGTAATTATTTACTAATATTTAACAACATTTATGAGTAGGTACTTTGATCAAATTAAAAAATTATAATGACAATAGCATTATTTTTATTTGATTACATGATGCATGCATCCCCATTCATCAGCCTAACAATGTAATTGATATATTACATCAGGATTACATGTAATCCTCTCCCATTAAATGAACCAAAGGGCCTAGTAGCAATGCTAAATTTGCAAATATCATTTTACAATTTCAGGTAAAAAAAAAATCATTTTACAATTTGTTAATTATTTAAGTTAGAAGATTAACAATATTTTTTTAAAAAAAAATTGAACGATTTAGTTATAAAACTATTTTACAACTGTAGCATGATCTTGTTAGCAGAAGTATCATTATATATTTAATTTAATATTAATTTTTACAAGGTCTTAAATTGCTGTATTATTGCCGTTCAAAAAAAATTGCTGTATTATTCTTTATTACTGAATTAGGGAACTTATATGATTTATGATCCATATTCAATTCATCCTCCCCTTCCACATACGTATACCAGAAAAGTAGGTTTAGGTGACACTTATTTTCTTAAACATATACTAGTATAAAGTATAATATAAACACATAAAAACACTATGCACATGCAATAATTATTTTCGGTACTTATGATGTATTATTATTCGATATGGTATTGATATTATTTTTTATTTAATTATTTTTTGTTCTTAAAATATAATGTTTGTCCAAAACATAATTTTCTTTTATTTTAGTTTTTTCACGTATTGATTTATTGAATATATATATATATATATATATCTACAATTATGTAATAAAAATATTATAAATTATTTATGACATCTCCTATTTTTTTGGATAATAATCAAATATATTAGGTAAAACGATATTAGGTACAAAGTTATGCTCTTCTAAATTTCAAATTAGAGGAGCAGCAATGATTTAACAGCATTAACATGGGATTAGGGATAGGGGATGCACAAATGAACTTTACAGATGAAAAATATTTTAGCATGAGAATAATATCTTCTTGCACCACATCTAATTGAGAAAGATCTTGATTAATGATCCAAGCTGGGATCTTCTTCTGAAAAACAGATGTTAGCCTGTGAGAGTGCAGGAAAAGAGGAATGGTCGATATCCAGAACAAACAAGCTCCAAAACATCTCTTAATGAAGCAATTCTTTCCACCAGATCCAGGCGAACCAAACCATTCAAATTTTTGAATAGGCTTCTGTTGAAAACTACAGATCCAAGAGGTGATCCTGAGCTCTTTCTTCTTGCTGAATTTTGAAAACAAAATAATCCAGTCTTCATGGTTAATTGATGGGATCACTAACTCTGAAGCTGAGTGATTTTCAGACATGCTTCTACCAATAATTCCTTGATCTAAATCTGCATGAAAAGACATCTCCTATGTCATGTTATCAATATATTGGCATATTCATTTCAATGTTTTTTTAATCTTTTTTCCTTTTTGGCTCCAATGCTATTTAGCCTCGTATACTTATTCATGTTTAACATTTTAAAATTATAGTATCTACCAAGTAATTAATGTGTGACATCGCCAAATTTATTTTTGGATTTAAGTAATACTGGGATGAGAGTTATTCATCTAACTTGAGATTTAGAGTAAATTAAATTCGTTGTTTAAAATAGAATTGAGGAAAAAAAAAAGGAATACGATCAAGAATTGGAAGAGAAACTCTTCATTAATGAAAATGATACCAAATTATATTTTTAAGGTATCAAATTATTTTTTTAAGGAAAAGAAGTACAAAATTGAGGACAATAAATATTTAATATTATTTCAATTTAATAGGTTTATTTTATGGTAATTCAAATGTACCATATAATTATTTGAGCAATGAGAATTTACTCGAAATGGAGTTTAAATTCTATTAACATAATTATACAAATATTATGAAAATAATGTTTAAATAAAAGGTACTAACTTAGCCCAACCATTTGAATCTTAGGAAAGTTTTGAAACGAAAATAAAACAATTAATTGTTATAAATGATAATTAAACGAAAAGAGGATAATATAAAACAAAAGAAAATAAAAGGAAAGAAGAGTGGGAAAAAGAAGAAGTTACATATACATACATAAATACATATATATGGACCATATTTAGCTCAAGTTCTATATATCCATTTCATCAAGTTCTTCAGTAATATATAACCATGTATCCTAATTTTTTTATATAGGTTTATATTTAAACAATAATAATTAAAAAATATGACATATGATCATGTATGATTGGAGAACTTAACGAAATAGATATAAGTAATTTGCTCTAAGTATTTTCTTAAATAAATTTGGGGTGGGGTTACGTGCACACACCCACTCCCCATTCATTCTTCATCAGAGATGCATCAGTCATCACCACTCATTCGCGACCTTCACTGTTTTCTTTTTCTTTCTGCGCTTCCTCTACTGTGCGACGGGGTGTGTAAGGGAGAGATAGTGAGGGAGAGAGAGCGAGATTCTGTTTGGGTTCTTTCTAGAATATTTGGTAAGCTATATATCTCCTGTTTCTTTTAAGTTTCTCCCGCCTCATTTTCAGTTTGATAGAGAAAATATAGGGTTTAATATATTTTGAAAATTTTGATTTTTCTCTTTGATTATTTTGCTATTTATTGGATAAGAGAAGTTTGAATAAGAGTTGGATGGTTTGAAGTTTTGCTTGAGTGGTTGATTTAATGAAACTAAAGGTAGTGTTTGATTAGGAAAATTGTGATTTATGTTTAAGGAGTCATAAATTTGAATTTCATGATTTATTTTAACTCATTGGAGTTTATATTAATGATTGCATAAATTGGTTTTGAGGTATATGATCAAAAGTAAACATTGGGATTTTGGATGAAACTTTAAATGTTGGAAATGGGGTGCTTTTGAAGAAATTGAGAAGATAATTATAGTTTAATGATTATAAAAAGTAAGAAAGAATTAATGAAAGGAAGAAATGAAATTTGAATGATGATTTTGAGAAATAGTTATTTATGTTAGTTTTTTTAAGGATTTAAAGTGAATGAATTTTTGTGAATTTAAGGATGAATGAAGGAAATTATTATTGTAAATAATTTTAATGAGTAAAATAGAGTTATTGGATGGTAAAAAACAAATTTGCTTGAAATAGAGAATAGAGAAATTGAGTTATGGTGATAAATTGAGAATTTTAGGAATTCGTATTAAAGTAATTAATTTGAGCTTTTATAAAGATTTGAAATAGAGTTAGACTTCTGAGCTAGATTTTGTTTTCGTATTAATAATATGGTTAATAAAAATAATGTTTGGTAATTAGGTTGATTGTGATTGGTCACAGATGATAGTTGGAACTTCTAGAGAGACTTTAAGTCTCTAAATTGTTTTGTTAACCACTCAATCAATTTGAATTCTTAATTATGTTTCAATTGATTGTTATAAATTGATTTGTGAATTGTGGTTGAGCTTGGATCTTGCATTCTTGTGGTAATTTTAGCTTTAGTGAGAGGTAACAACTTTCCATTTGTTTTGTTTGTTGGTATATTGTTTGTGAGTATTTTGTAAAATGATTATAAGAATGAAAATGATATATTGATATACTTTGAATTGTTTATTGAGATTGAGAAAGTTATCATGATGTTAATAAGTATTTTGATAGAAATTACCTTATAGAACTTTATGATTTAAATTGTGGTGTGTGTGCGCACGTGCACGCACTTGTGTTGAGAATTAGGATACTATGACATGTGTATAAAAATGATGTGAATAGCATGATTTGAATGTGAAAATCTTAAGAAATTCTCATTTAGGTATTTATGGATAATTATTGTGATGGTTGGATTGGGATGAGATGGAGTCGTTTATTCCATCACGTGGTGTAGCCTCCATTGGTGCATGATGGTTGGCTTTTTTCTATCTCACTAGTTCAATGAGAGACCACTCCACTAGTTCAATGACAGGCTGCGACACCCAGCTAGTTTAACGAGGGAAAAGGACACATAGTCTAGGTATGTGTTCTATGGATTTTAGTCAGTCATAATCACATAACCAGTGAGCATTTGAGTGGTCAATAACATAAATATTGACTTAGCCCATGGGTCTAGCTAGTTAGCGAAAATAAGGTGGTTCGGTTGGATTGATAAGAGGCAACTTAAAAATTGTGATACATAATTTGTGATATATAATTGTGCTATGGAATTTGTGATGTGAAAATTTTGATACAGAATCTGTGATATTAAAATTGTGATACGGAATTTGTAATATGAAAATTTTGATATGGAATTTGTGATATAAGAATTGTGATACGGAATTTGTAGTATAGAAATTGTAATACAGAATTTGTGATATGAAAATTGTGATTTGGAATTATGATACGGAATCTGTGATCTCTAATAATTTGCTATATAATTTGTTCCACTTGACATCTCATGAGCACATATTAGTATGTGTAATGAGTAGGATAACATGTTATTAAGACTTGTGTCTCACTCCGTTGATTTAACATTTTTCAGGTAATAGTTATTATGATGGTTTGTTGGGGAAGGTTTCTAGAGACTTGATTATTGTGATAACTTTATAAAGTCTCCTCCTTTTTATTTATGTGATGAATTGCTATATATTGCCACTATAGGACTCACGTTCCATATTCTAATGTGATATTATATTTTAAATTATATTGTTCTCTATCATGGATAAGTAACTAAAGTTGATATTTGAGAGAGTTGTTGTTGAAGTATTTTGATAATTGAATTTGATATTGAGTTTGTGGTTGAATGATTATATTTTGGACTTTGAGAAGTCCAAGGCCCAAGTGAGTTAATTAATTATGGTTTAATTTGAGAAACAATGAGAAGAGTTCTATTATCCATGATATATTTTGAATGTTTGACTATTGGATAGTTGCCTTATGATATCTTATAAATGTTTGTGGAAGAATATTATTCAAAAATGAGTTTATCATTGAACTTATAGTTGAATAGTATATTCTAAACCTTGAGAAGCTCAAAGCCCAGCTGTTAATTGGAATGGTTTTATGATGTGTTGATTTGAAATAACTTAGTGTACGATTACTTAGAAATGTTTAATTATCCTTGATAACTTTTAAATGATTAGTTTATTCCTTTTTATCATGGATAAATATTTGCTGTGATTTAAATCCTTTGTAACCATAGTAGTGTTTTCTAATGACAAATTGAACTCTTTTTTTATCATGGTTAACTTTTAAAAGATGAATTGTAATCTTTTCTACTATAGTAGATCTTTGGATTTAAGTTTTCTCTTTTACGTCACAGTATTGTTTATTATTAGAAGATTTGATTAAGTTTATAGTCAGTCAATTGAGTTTTAAAGGAAAGGATTTTACATAATGTATTGCATTGTGCCCTTCTTTTCTGTATTTATTTTTTAAGCGTAAATATGGATAGTTAATTAGAGTTTTTTTCACCCATATGTGGGGCCCTCTACTCTTCACCCATATAAAGATAGTTGAAATAAGGAAATCTTATAAGGTTGATAAAATCTATAAATCTTAAATTGGCTCAATGACCCAATTTAATATATATAAATATTGGTTGATTTTTGATAATACCCCTGACCAATAGTCCAAAGAAGAAAGAACAGAGGAAAAGAAGAGGAAAAGAAGAGCCATTGACTATTATCGTCGCTCTCTCTCTCTCTCTCTCGTGTGCCCTGAGCAGTGTGAACGACGCCATGAGAGAGTTCGGTCTTCTCTCCGTCGGCTTCCCTCTTCTACAACAAATCCTTCGTCATCATCTCTTCCTCGCCACCGTAAGCCTTCTGCCTCTGCTTCATCTTCTTCAAAATAATAATATTCTGATGGAGGGATTTCCTTAACAGGTAGTTTTGCTAAGAGGCAGCACGACGAAGTGACTTTCCCTGAGATCAGCACTACCATTCTTGAGAAGATTTGTCATTATTTCTATTGGCACCTGCAATTTGCTTGGTTCTGAATCCCTTCCTCACAATTTTCGTTCCATCTTTGACTACATCATCGACTGCTATTTTGTTATGTTGCTTCTGCATGCTAATTATTTTGCCGGTGCTCTTGCAAGATTTTATCTTTGATGTGTTATCTTTTTAAAACTTACTGTATTAATTAACGCAGAATCTACTTGCTTTTCACTATCAGCAACATAGAGCAAAGTGCCTTCTTTATTTTCGTATTATTGATTTTTAATAGCAAAGAAGTAGGGATCGGGGAAAGGAGATGGGTAGGTATCCTACCTTGTGATCAAGATAGCCTCAATTTTAAATCACTACCTGTGACACTCAAACGCTGTTAGTTAATTAGTAAACAAACTTTATGGAGCAGTTTTGCCCTTTTCCTTACTCTGGTTTAGAAATCATCAAATTTTTCTTTTGGGGGACACATGTTGTTGGGTATAATTTCACGTTATATAATGTCTTGTATGAATATTTTTGTCGAGGTTATTATCAAAACCTTCACCTCAAAGGGGACTAGGGAGTTTGGACTTGGGAACCGATTCATGCTTGATTTGTGGTAGTCCCTATCCTTTTATTGGTTCAAGCCCTTAGCCTGCAAAAGTTGAATACTCTACCATGTTAACTATTTGTTTTTTGAAATTTATTAGTTGTATTTTAGTTTTTGATTGGGTTTAAGACATATTCTAGTTCTTCTATTATACCTGGAAGATAATGGTTTGTGTTCTGAATTCTGACCTGGGTTCACAAGCATAGATTGAGTTTTACAGAGTTTAGTGCTACATTGAGGATCCCTAGTTTGGCATGATATAGTCATGTCCCTATGTCCTTCTTGTGTCATTTTAGCTCAAAGTCTGTTACTGGGCATCCATTGATATGCAATCCTTAGTCTTTATGACTACTGCTGACTACTTTTGTACAAGAATGGAGGAAAATGGGGAAAAAGAAACTTGTTTTCGGCTCTACTATGTTGATTATTGGTATCACTTTGATATAATCAATTCCTGCTCCAAGTAACAGAGGAACTCTGCATTGTATATTTTGTTTTATGTAATAGAACTATAATCTTTTTGCAAGTAATTTGTGTGAGCCTTATGCATTGCAAAGAATTTAAGTAAATGAATCGTGTTGGCTGTGGATAATAAATAGTGCAGTTTCTATATTACATTTAATTGTTGTTGAAGCCCCATCAGAAACTTATCATTTTTATGTCATTCCTTCTTGTTGGTGTAGTGGGAAGGAGACTGAGTTTCCTATTGAACCCGAATTAACTCTGGAGTTAATGATGGCTGCCAATTACCTACATACTTGACCGTTTTCACTTCCCAGCTAGGTAGATCTTATAGTTATAAAATTCTTATTGACCAATTTGTATTATATCATTATGGCAGTCTTTATTTGGCATATTTGATGGGCACGGAGGTTCCAAAGCTGCTGAATTGGCAGCACAAAACTTAGAAAATTGGTCACTGAATTTTGTTTATGACGTGGGGTTTGAAGGATAGAGGGTTCCCTGGTAGTTTCTAGAGGAAATGGAGATAGGTATTTGAAGCAATGGGTGATAGCTGAACCTGGGAGATAAGGAACATGATGATATATTGATTATAAAGCAAAAGTTGAGAGAATGTGTAATGCACAATCTACTACAAATGACTTATTGTTAGATAGCTCCTTTTTGTATGTGAAACCTGTTTCAAAGTACATACCACATAAGTTCATCTAGATTTATGAATGCCCTTTACAACTTCATTGGTGGATCTGTTGACGAAGCAAAGTTTGAAGGTGAATGCCTAGCAATTTTTGGAAACCAGTCATACATGTTACTCACATTGGACAAGTTGATCCATAAATTGGTTAAACAGGTATGACCGTCTCTCATTCTGTCTACGTTTTTTCACTTATGACTTGTCTTACTCCTAAAATTTTACATTTTCATTTTCTTTTCCTACAGCTTCAAGTGGTTGCGAATGTTGAAATAAATGACAAAACTCTTCAGTTGTTTGAGTATGAAAGTTCTCAGAAAGAAACCTGAGAGGTTAACTTATTTAGCGTATCTTTTTAGTGGAAGTGGAGAAGAATTCAGCCGAGCTTCGTTTATGGAGGATTTATTGGAAACTTTAAATTAAATAATAGAGGTTGCATTATTCTGCAGAAGATGATGATCAAGGGAGAAGATGGTGTTATGATGTTATTTATTACAATATATTATTAGATTAGCTATATTCTTTTTTTTATATACCTGACCCTATTTTTTTTACCCCTATTAGAGGGGAGAGATTTAATTAAACCATATTACTTGGATTAAATCTTTATATTGTAGAATGATACTGAGTACCTAATGTGATTCATTTTATTCTTTACCTTGTTCTATTGCCATTGTTGTGACTAAATAAATAAGGACTAAGGGGCAAATTTACTTTTAAAAGTTTTCATAGAGGATCAATGTTATGTTAGAAGTTTTTTTAGATTCAATATTGCTTCGGAAGTATGAAAATGAAGCAATGTTGCAATTATGGGCAGTTTGTTACAATTTGTTAATGGTTAATATTTGTTAATGGTTTCTTTTTCCTGACATTGGTTACAACATTGACCATTTGACTTAATAAGGGTCAAGTAAGGGTACCTGTGGATTAATAAAAAGTCAATATCTTAAGAATAAAATAATAAAGTAAAACGGTTCAAATCATTCAAAATTCAAATAACTAAAATGCAACAAGATCAAGTTGGAAATTCTTGAGTCCCGAGTTCTAATCACAACAAAATTAATATGGATTTAGATTTTTGCAAGTCCTCCTAGTATGGCCAATTTCATAGCATCTTGCACAGTGGTAAATTTTCTTGTTTTGGAATTGTGATTCACGTCTTCTAATTCTTGGCCTTCCAGGGGGTCGACTGGTCTGAGGTGATCCAAGCAAGGTTTGACCTAATATATTTTCCATCCTGCAATCATTAATGTTTGGCATGTCAATTGTCACAACTGGAGTCATGCATCAGCTATAAATTTTTTCTTGAGATGCAATTTTATAGCATTCATCAACATAATCATATACATTGCCATGGGTAAGTTTGATTGCTGCACAAGTGTGTGCACACGGAATTTCTGACATTTGCCATGCTGCACAGCTACATTCATGTAAACCAAGATCAACCTCTAGGTCTCCATAAGTTGTATGGACACAAACCCTATTCCCTCCGTAATACACCGGATTCATTTGTCCAATTTTCCCCACATTTTCCCTTACTTTTGACTCTGCGTTTGGACCTACCCCATTTCTCCACTTACTCATTGCCATAGCTGAGGCATACATTTTCTTGGCTACCTTCTCTCAGTGTTCATGGATCAACTGGGCAACATTATGCCTTCTCTCATTTACCATCCACGCATTAAATAACTCAGCAAGATTTGTTGTTATATTATCCCAACGTTTAAATGGAAATTGACTTAAAGTCCACTTATCAATATCCCCATGATTTATAAGCCATTCAAATAAATGCGTAGAGAATTCTCTCATATCTTCTATAGTAACATTGAACTCATTTTCAAACCTTGCATATGCGATATTATCAAGAAACTTTAGTACTTCATCCTTGTTCTGGGAACTTGTTCTTCTATTTCCTATGTTTATTTTCATCAATTCTGCACTAAAGTTTTCCTTCACGTAACGATAGCAAAATGCATGCCTTTCATGACCAAATATTGCTTGCACAGCTCCTATTATAGCATTGTGACGGTCTGAAACTTTTGTGCTAACCTACATCAAACAAGACAACTTTCATTATATTGTATGTTGTTTGTCATCATCGTCACTTTATAAAATGTACATAACATAAATAAGCTTCCAAATTGATAACAAGAAAGTGATGAAGCTTAATCAAACACGTGATGGGCACTTTTTAAGTAACTCAAAAACTAAGTACCCTTTATCAATTCAGACCTACAATTTAATCATATGTCCGATTCAACAGAGATTTCTATAATATTAATTATTGCAGAACAACATGCCACTGACTCATGAAATTTGTAGTTCCTAAAACCATACTGCTAATTTCTGCATTACTTCTAACATTTCCTTCATTCTTTTCTCTGCTTTTTTTTGAATAAAAAAAACAAGATTCAATCTTGGTAGAGGTTTCTCACAGTTTACATACTATGCTTAGCAACCCAAAAACAAGAGGAAAACAAACGGTATCAACCAATATCATATTGCAATTGTTGGACACAGTATCTTTATTTCATAAACTAAATGCATACTCGTCGTGGCTTACTGGTTTGGGCGTTCCTTCATTCTTTTCTATTTCATAAACTAAATGCATCTATTGGTGTGCGCGTCCAAATTTCTTCCCACCAAGGCAAATAGAGATATATATGAGCATAGGATTCTTGGCATAGAATGTGAGAAAATTCTCGTTGGAAGCAAGCAAAGGACTCACTGAGCAACAAAACAATAGCGTGGTGACAGATAATTACCCTTCTTTTGGATTAAGGATTGAAGTTAACATTAGAACCAACTTACCGTATCCTTCTTTGCCGATTTTCTGACACTGTCGAGGTCTCCAATGAATTTTCCGCCATTAGGGTTTTTACGTAGTACGTAAATAATATAGTTCTGTCTCTAATTTTGCTTTTTTTTAATAACTGAGGGATATAAAGGTAATTTGGCTCAATTTCTAAATCCCTAATTATGTCATATAACCTAATTAATAATATGTTAAGTTTAGTAACCCAAATTAGAATTTAGGTAATTCAACCGTCTTTATATAGGATTTTGTCTTTTCAGTTCATAATTTGTGGAAAACAACTGTATAATATATATTAATTAATATCATGTAGGAGTACTCAATTTGTAAATATCATTTTTCAATTTATAATTTATTTAAGTCAGAAGGGTAATCTAATTTTTAAATTTAAATTCAACTATTTATTTATAAGGGTTAAAGTGCAAATTCGTGGAAGTATTGGAAGATCTCAATGATAATCTAAAAGTTTTTGTGTTCCCAATGTCTTTTTATAAATTTCAAAATATAGTAATATCGTCATTTTAACAACCGTGGACGGTTAAATGGAAATAAATTGACTAAAGAATGCACAGTTGGCAAGTGATGTGGCAATGGTGTGGCGAAAATCCGACATGTACGACCTCAACGTTTTGCTGCTAAAGCTCCTCACCGTGAAGGCACTGAACCAGGCGTCGTTGGGCAAGGAGGGGATTGACCTTCCAAGATGGGATCAGTCGGTGGTCCGGGAAGAATGGACAGCGGCGGAGGTGTTCGAAGTAGAGTTCATGAGATACCACAATATAGAAGAAGAGATAGTTCCGTTGTTGCAGATAGCCATGGCGTGAGTGTCAGTTTCCTGATCACAAAAAAAAAAAAAAAAAAAGTTCCACTCCTCTACCTTCCACCATCATCACATATTTTTATCACTCAAACCTTCTCTCTCTTCCACTATCATTCAGTCGCATCTAGCTTCACTGTCCTTCATCCCTCACCCCGCCCACAATCATGAAGCCCAAAAATGACCCACAATGAAATGCAAATACAAGAAATCATCTTCAGTGTAATGAAGAAACCAAAAAATATAAATAAGAAAGGAGAAAAAACTCAAACAAAATAATCACCCAGAAAATTGAACTAAGGAAGGTGAAAAAATTCATACAGAAGCCCTCGCCCAAAGACCCAAATCTAAACCCAGAACCAAAATCAACAGTAACCCCACATTTGTGTCGACACAAATTTATTGGCGAAGGAGATTTGGGTCATGGAGGGAGATTTGGTTCCATTGTGGAGATTGGAAGACGAACGTTGGTTTGAAGAGGCCGAAGGTGCTCATATTTGTAGAGAGAAGGAGGAAGAGGAAGAGTAAGAAGGAAGTATCTGGTTTAGGTGAGGCCTAGTGGGGGACGATGGTCGTGGTGGAGAAAAAGAAGCTTAAAAGGCATATGCGTATTTTAACATGTGTCATAATAAGGTGGCGGTGAGTTGGATCATTGGGTGTCAAATGAGAGTGACACGTTGGATATGTAATCAATAAAACGGTTAAACTTAACATCTATTAACACTAGGATGATATTATTAGGTTTTAAAACTTCTAAGGTGATAAAATGACTAAAATAATTTCTAATACAACATTGAGATTTTTCAAATACTTCTGAAACGGATTTACACCTTAACCCCATTTATAAAAAGTCTTTTGAAATTTACAATAATACCATAAATATTTAATATTAATTTTTTATGTGGTCTTAAATTATTGTTGTCCCAAATCTTTTTATGTTTTTAAATAAGACTGGGTAGGGTATAGGTTGTATTTTTTTACTAATGGAAGCCACTGTCATGTCCATAAAAAAAAATATTATTTTACAATTTATCGTATTCTTCTTTTCTGAATTTAATTTTTAAGTGTAATATTGAAAGTTACTTATTCCAAAACTTCTTTAAGACTAGGATACACAAGAATCTTCCCATGAAGAAAACCGATAAGAGCTTGCTGTTAATTACCATTATTACAATAGTTAGCAATGTTGAGCATTTCATATTTATAGTCAACCAAGACGATTTGATCTTGACCGTCATTAAAACTACCCTTAAATCTTAATGTGCGCCAAGGATGGCTTCCTCAGCTAGGTTTTAATGCTGGAGATTTTGTTCTTTGTTGTCAACCCACACTTCATGGGATGCGGAACCTCTTCATTTAGTTTGTGGTCCATTTTACTCCATTTCTCTAATCTTGATGGTTAATCAAATCTAATGATGAAAAAGGCACAAAAACACATCACAGCTAATACTTCTAAAATACTCATTATAATCTCCCCCCTCTTCTTTCTCCATCATTCAGTTCTCTTTCTCCCCTCTTTTTTCCTCATCCGCTCCCATCTTTACTTCCTTGATAATTATTAGGTCAAGATCTAATAGTCCGCATTTAATATTTTATAAAATTATTATTACAATAAAGAAAAGAATGTGAAAGAAATTGAGAGAAGGGTGGAAAGGAAATATTAAAAATGGGTCATTAGATCTTAATCCAATGATTATGATGGGAGTAAAAGATGAACGAAAAAAGAAAAAGACAGAAGGAAAGTCCATTATTTTTATTTCGAAAGGGAAAGCCTTCTATATAATCTAAATCCAAATCGAACTCTTTTTTTTGGCAGATCTTAGACTGGAATTGTTTTTGCAATTCCAACATTGATATTCTTCTGCAACATATTGGGGTCCAAACTCGAAACCATATTTTGGCTATTCTTTCCAAAATAGCTGTATGTTTTCCTCTTTGTATCTAGCTAGTGCAGTAATTGTTCTTTCTCTTACGTTCAAATAATTATTTATATTGTTCTTATAGGAATTCACGGACAAAACCTGTAAGATATAATAAGATGCCAAGAACCATGTGAATTTGGAGGTGGCAAGGTAGAGAGAGTGAGAGAGGAGAAAAAAACGGAGAGATAAGTAGAGAGAGAATGGAAGAGAAAACTGCTCAATTGGAGGAATTATAATGTGTATAGGAGAGATATTAACTATGATGTGTCGTTATGTTTTTTTCACCTTTAGATTTGATCGACGGTCATGATTGGGGAAATGGACCACAAGCTAAATGGAGAGGTTCCATGTCCCACTTCATGGTGGTATTTCATGTAAATTTTTTAAGTTATTAATTAATCCTTTTTATGTATTGTTGATTATTAATTAATCCTAAGTTAAAAAAGAAATTTATAGGTGTATATGTGTAATGATAATGCAAATTTTTTGCATGCTTAAGTCCAACAGAAACATCTTGCGGGAAAAGAAACTTCACATTGATGAGGAACACAAACGTTGCTGGAAATCTCGTTTCCTCATTCAACCAAATTCTGCCTTTGCCCCTACCTCCATGCATTTACCCATCTTGAGGGTGCATTGAAAATTAAGAAACAAATATTTATACACAACACCGATGATTTGGATTTAATTTAAAAATGGAATGGCCTAGATTAAACCAAGTGAATGGTGTGGTTTAATGACACTTTTTACCTTGTGAACATAGTCAAAATAAATGACCTAGATTAAACCATGTGAATGGTGTGGTCTAATGACACTTTTTATCTTGTGAACATAGTCAAAATAAATGGCCTAGATTAAACCAAGTGAGTAGTGGGGTTTAGTAATGTGTAATTTTTTTTTTAACCTGTGGATGTGTTGTAAATATATATAGTCAAAATTAAAGACATTAATATCTTAAAAAGGCACTAATCTAATTAACATAATAAAAAAAAAGAAGAAATTAGAGAAAAAAAGTTCTGTTGTTTGAAAATAATTTTTTAATAAATAAAAATAATAATAAAATAATTAATGGAAAAAATAATAATAACAATAAATTTTCTTGAAATTAATTAGCTTGTTAATGACCTTTTTTGTTCTCAGTTTGTGAAAAATTTGTATAATATATATTCATTAATATCATGGACGAGCTAGTACTAAATTTGCAGCTATCATTTTACAATTTATTAATTATTTAAGTACCTGATTTTTTCAATTAGAATTGGACAATTTATTTATAAGAAGCCTTTTAAAATTTACATATTACCATGACATATTTAATATTAATTTTTTACCACGAGGTCTTAAATTTTTGTCCACCCAAAAATCTTTTTATGTCTTCAAATATTACTGGTTAGAATGTAGGTTGTATTTTATTTTTTATTTTTAACTAATGGAAGCCACCTTCACGTCCATGAAAAATATACTCCATGTAATTTTTATTTACCTATATAATGGGTCCTCGCCCATGTCGTAATTAACTTTTGAGACATATGAGAAAATAGTAATGCCATGTATGCCATTATGCCTAACTCTTTAAAAAGTGACCATTGCATTATGCTTTATTATGTAACGATTTATGATCCGAATTATTTGTCCTCTTGTACCAGAAAAGTAGATTTACTTCACGCTTATTTTCTTAAATATATACTTAGTATAAACACAAAAAGAAAAAATTATGCACGTGCGAGTTCTCCTTTTAGCCCTTACCATAAGACACCCTATAATAGCCATCTGATCAACGTAGACATGAGAGATGTAATTTTTTTTCATGCTATCTCCTCCTCTATACTCGTTAATGTCACTAATTGATGATCTGGACTGTCAAACCTCCTTCCCCCGCTGTGTAAAATTCACGGAGGTAGGGTTGCTAACGATGAAAGGACAATGATCAATGATGTTATACTGAAATGAATTGAAGGGGAGGCAATGTTAGGGGCGACAGTGAGGTTTGGGACACCGCAATTATCAAACCGAACTCAAAATTGACAGCAAAAAATTGTGAGAACCCCCAAAACAATCTAGAACATAGAAACTTGCAGCGGAAAGACGGGTTTGCAGTGATAAGATGAACAAATTTTGAAGTCTCGACGACGTGCTTTGACAGTGCAAAGTCTCTGAGGCGATGGTGGATGGATCGAGTAATCAAGAAACTCAAGGCTGCAAAGCCAAGCAACACGTCATTATAGCAGCAACGGAGACTGTTCAAGATTGGTGAAATGACCACGTGTAAGGAAGAAAACGGACAGTTGGGGAAAATAGATTGGGCCTACCAAATATACTAAGTTGACAATTTATACGTTATTTTTGTTAAGGATATAAATTTATTTTGAAAGTTTTAAATATAACTTTGAGGGGGGGAAAATAAAGTAGATGACATATAGACTTCTAAGGTAAATTTATATCTTAATAAAAATGACGTGGATGATATGCGAACTGCCAACTCAATATATTTGATCAACTAACAGTCAAAATTAACTAAGATAACGGTAATGATAACATTACTCCCTTTTTGACACTTCTAGGGAAAATTTGCCGCTCAATGATAACTTCCAAAGTAAAATTATCTTTAACCCTAAATATAGAGAGTTGACTGGGAAGTTGAGGAGTGGGAGACTTTGTACTTTGATATTTTTAAATTGATATGTGATTATATATATGGACTTTGTACGACACTGGATTTTTCTAGAAACGGCAATTCGCAATGCACATTGTTGGAACACTAGCAAACCAGGCAGTCGAAAAGGAAGAGGATACTCTCATAATTCTTTTTCTCTTTTTTTTTTAGAATCTTATCTCTAACCTTAAATCAAAAAATGATTGGTTCAGATTTAATATTTTTTAAAATTATGACTATAGTGTTTTATAAATTAATTTTCATTACTTGTGTTTGTATTACAGTTATGAATTGAGTAGATTATGTTTTAGCAGTTAAAGTTTACTTATTTATGTTTACAATAATAGTTTTATAAAATATTAAATATAGACCATCCATTTTTTTTAAAATTTGATAGTGAAGATGAGATTTTAAGAAGAAAAGGAGAAAAAAGATTATGAGAGAATCTAGACCCAATAAAAAAAGGGCGGTTAATGACGGTCATAGGGTTTGAACTTAGAAATGTAGAATTCTTAAGTTAGAGATTTAATACACACATACATGTATATGTATGTATGTATGCGCACATCGGCATATTATCAATACATATTTATATGAAAAGCATTATAGTTTTGAAAAATTAAATTTTGGTCATGTGTCAGCTCAGTAATGGGTGCGTGGAAACAAATGAAATGCCGACTATAGAAAAGGTATTAATATAATGTACTAACTTGGAATTTTGTTTTTTAAAGGTGAAAAACCGGGATTGCTTTAGCAGAACTTGGGAAATAAGGAACTTTGTAAGACTAACCGTTTGGTAGCATGGAACTGAAGACAGGAAAGTGGAGGTGAAAGTATAATTGGTTCATGTGTGTTTGGTTGGATGGAACCACTTCTTCATGGAAGCACTTTTCATCAAAATTGATGCATCCCAATTCCCTAAGAACTTAGTTTCACTTCTCATGGAACTGAGACTCAGACAATTTTGCCCCTTTATCCTTTTCCCTTGAACAAGTGAAACTTATGACGAGGACGATGGAGGATGGCAAGGATGATGATCAACCACAAGGACAATGGCGGATTGTGACTGCTCCTTCACCATGGCAAAGACGACGACAATGGCATTTTTTACTACAGTGATGACAGATTCAAGCCCTCGATCTCGAGCACCCAACACCGTCATCAGCTACAACCTGACTCAACAGCCTTCATATCCCTCCCTCATGGCAACGGCGAGGTAGGATGGTGGACTACGTGAGGGCAACGATGATGGCCATAGGGGAGGCAGAACGGTGCTACTCTTACGATCTCAAGAGCTTTACTTCTATATCATTGTACACAGTGTCTTCCCCACGTCCTGGCATCGATCTGGAAGCTCAGATCTTCTCTGTGATGATGGATGACGGCGATTCTGCAAAACACGACGGCGACAGCAATGAGAACAGTGATGAGAACAGTGATGCCTCTCGCTCCCTCTGTCAACGATTCCTCCTCAAGCTTCGATTATAGTTGAGTTTCTTGGTTGAGCTTGTAGATGATTTCTCTGGCAACGGTGGTGGTCAATTTCCGGTGAGATGCCGTCATGTTCGTCTTTCCTTTCGTTTACTCTGTATTCTCACATTCAAGCTCTGTTTTTGGGTAAATCTTTTTCTCAACTCATTCATCTTTTCTTCTTTAAAACTCCAGTTTCTGCCTTCACTTCCTCTCCTTGAGACGTGGGTATGCACCATTGTTGTGGGTGTTTGTTTTACGAGAACTTGAAGGTTAGTAGAGAACAAATGAATTAGATTAACATGTTTCTCATGTTATTCATCATACTCCTTCTAAGTTTCGTTTTTTGATTATTTAATTCAAGATTTCATTTGTCTCAAAAAATGGATGAGAACTCTTTAAAGGAAATGAAGAATATGATTAATGCCAGGATAGACAAGAATCTTCTCATGAAGAATTGTAATAAGAACATAGTGCTAATCACTATTGCCATAGTTGGTTGCGCAGGTTTAAGTCCAACGAAAACTATGGGATCTTGTGGGAAGAGACACTTCATATTGAAGAGGAACACAAGCGTTGGCCTCAAAGGTGACAAACTAAAGGCGAAAAGCTTCAATTGGAAATCCCTTTTCGTCAAAAAAAGTATGGTCTTAATACTTGAACTATTCACTTTTAATTTTTCTTATTTGGGTCTTTTTTACTGAAAGAAGTTTTTGGAATAGGTATTATTAAGAAAAGCTGTAGGCTTTGCCACATAGGGTGCGCTGTGTTTGGGGGTGGGGGAGGGTGTTTCTAGAATAAGGATTGGGCTTTCTGATTTAGCAGTTGGCAAAAGAGAAAAAAGCAGGCTTCCAATATTTAGGGTGAATTTGGTTTGGGAGTGGGGGGAAGATATTTCGAAGATGAGTAGTAGACTTTTTGATAGTGTTGAAAATTTAAAACAAAAAATATATTATCATAAAATATTATTATTATTTTAAAAATAATAATAGAAAATTAATTCAAAATTAAAAAATTTTATGAATAAATTTTTTTATTATTATAATAAAAAATATGTTATTATAAGTTGCAGGATTTGTGATTCAGGCGAGTTCTTGGGTAGGTTATACAAGTCAAGGTTGAGTGCATGCATGTTTCATTTATATTTATGTATTTAAGGGGTTTAAAGTTGAATAATTCATGTTCTAACACCCATTAGTACTGAAATGGTCATTTATCCTAATTCAGCAAGTGCAAATACTTGTATCAGTTAGATACATCAATATCAATCTAACTCATAAATTTTTATAGGTGAAACTTGTTTTCTTATCCTAACCATTAATTTAATGACTGATGGGTAGGACCTGCTTGATTGCAGTTTAAATGTGGTTTTAATATTTTTTACATGTCTTTGGATCCTATGCTTATAGGTTTTGACACTTCGGTTTGCATGTGGTAATAAGGTCAAACTCAAGTTTAATTTCTTTTTTTAATTATTTGTTTCAGATGAAATTTCATAAAATGGAGAAGTCTTTGGAGGAAATGAGAAATAGGATTAACCCCGGGATATACATAAATCTTCCTATACATAAGAACCTGGTGTTAATCACTATTGCCTGTAGTTGACTGCGCAGGAAAGTTTAAATTTATCGTCAAACAAGACGATCTAGTCTTGAATGTAATTGAAAAAACCCTAAAATCCTATGTGCGCCCTGGATGGCTTCCTCAGCTAGCTCCAATGCTGGAGATTTTGTTCTCTACTGTCAAGACCCCAATTCATGTAAGGTTTTTCTTAAGTTATTAATTAATCTTTTTATGCGTCGTTGATTATTAATTAATCTTGAGTTTTTAAGGTTTATAGATGTATACGTGTAATGATAATGTAAGTGTTGTTGTAGGCTTAAGTTTGACGGAAACCATAGGATCTTCTAGAGGAACACACTTCATATTGAAGAGGAAAGGTGACAAACCAAAGCCTAAAAGCTTCGCCTGGAAATTCTGTTTCAAGTGTTTCGTCAAAAAGTATGCTCTTAAGACTTGAACTTTGCTTTAATTTTTCTTGTTTGGGTCTTTTTTACTTAAAGAAGTTTTTGGAATAAGTAATTCTAGGATAAATTGTAGGCTTTGTGATTTAGGGTGTATTGTGTTTGGGGGTTGGGGAGCATATTTCTAGGATCAGTTGTAGGCTTTGCGATTTGAGAAATTCTTGTGTAAATTTGGAGTGTCACATCATCTATGGTCTAACCAATCACAAGTTAACAAGTCAAACTGATCTGGCACCTCTAAATATTGGCTGACAACTAAAAAAGTTTAAAAAATTTCTTTTAATTTCTAAAATAAAAGTAGTTGCAATCAACAAGGCAAAAGGCTTTTGGTTCTTTAAACCCTAGCTGCCATCCCTTCAACTCTACTTCATTCATCTCCATATTAGATATGATATTTCTCTTATAAGATCTTAAGTGCCGCTACTAGAGAGCTTTTGTCTTTCTACAGTGGTGAGGGGCGGCTGGGAGTTTGGGTCGGTAGGGTTGAGTGATTGAGGTCGCTTGGCAACAGTGAAAAGATCTCCCCAAGATCATGGGCAGCTTGTCTTCCTGATTTTTTTTAATTCTTTTCAGCTTCCAACTAATGTTGGATAAAGTTCAATAGGTGTCACATCATATTAAAATGATGTTGAGTTGTTGGCTCGTGATTGATCAAACCACAAATAATGTGGCTCTCCAGAATCACATAAGAATTTCTCTTGCAATTAGGGTGTGTTGTTTTTGGGGTGTGGGGAGAGTATTTCTAGGATAAGTAGTAGGCTTTCTGATCTAGCAGTTGGCGAAGAAAACAAAAAGCAGGCTTTTTAATTTAAGGTGAGTTTGGTTTGGGGGTGGGGAGGGTATTTATAAGATAAGTATAGTAGACTTTCTGATGGTGTTAAAAATTTAAAATAAAAAATATATAATGATGATGATCATGATGATAACAATAATAATAATTATTTTTAATTATTATTATTATATAAAATTAATTTAAAATGATAAAATTTATTATTACAATAAACAAATATGTTATTAACTTATTATAAGTTGCAGGCTTTGTGATTAAGGTGTGTGGCTGGGTAGGTTATGCATGTCAAGGTTAAGTGCATGCAGGTTTCAGTTATATTTATTAATTAAAAAGGGACTTAAAGTTGAATAATTCATTTTCTAACAAGTATTATTATTGAAATGGACATTTATCCGAATACAGCAAGAAGCGCAAATACTTGTACTGGTAAAATACATCATACCAGTCTGACTCAAATTGTTATAGGCGAAACTTGTTTTCTTATTCTAACCATTAATTTAATGACTGATAGGTAGGACCTGCTTGACTTCGATTTAAACGGGGTTTTGGGATTTGTTGCATGTCTTAAGATCCTATATCTATTAGTGAATGTCAATGGAAAATCAAAGGTCACAGGGAGAATGTAAATTGGGGCAAGTGGTGATTAAACTTCCTATTTCACATGAACTGTTATGGGCAAAATCGTTTGGATCTTCATAATTGGACGCAATGTGGCGATTGGAAAAGCCTGCCAGAGTACGGTGTAGCATAATGCATGTCAACGCTATGATTCTCTGCTAGCCTTTCGTGAGTAAGCCTTTTGGAGACTCACTTGGCTAAGCAAAAGTTGAGAGACGATATAGGAAGAAAATCTTCATCGCAGTCATGGGACAGGGTAATTAGGCAGCACAAACTTTGTGTTCCACCATGTCACCTATTCTCCCTTGGTCCTTCGCGAGTAAGTCTCACTCGGTCAAAAAATCTGAAACAACATCAAATCATTAGTTTTTTTTCAGCTCGGAAAAAAACCAAAAAAAAAAGAGACAATGGATTGTCGTAGCTATGGGGAGAGGATCACATCCTTCACCATTCTGGTGCTCCATAGGTTATTGTTTGTTGTGAGTGAGCCCTTTGGATTCTCGCTTCACCTCATTGAGAAGAAAAAAGAGGCTGCCCATAACAGTTCTGGTTGCATTCAGGGACACCAATACGGCCATGTCGTACCTTTACGCGTCCCTTTGGATGAGTGACAATATGAGTGAGCCTTTCGGATTCGCTCCTCATCCATTATCAATCCTTCTGTTGCATTCAAGTATCTTTTTGTGTGATCACTGAGATGTGTGCAAACTTCAGAGCAATATTCAAATTGTGTTTTTAGTGGGGAACTCCCAACAGTTCTCAATTTCTTTCAGGGTAGGAACAAGTCCAACTGAATATTATGCCATGAGTCAGGTTGAATTTCCTTTTACTGTTTTACCAATTGCGCTAGCTCTTCTTGTTGCTGATCTCTTGAATGTGGCCTTCATTGCTAATGCTTACATTAATATTTAAGCCCTTCAGTTTATTTATCACTCTTTTAATACCACAAGTATAAAACCTGCATAGCCTCAAACCTTGATAAGTATTGGATTAGTAATTTTTTGGGTTTGTCTTTTCTATTACTAGGTGGTTTAGCAGGAGTCCTATATGTTTGATATGTGATTGCTGCATGAATTCCTATCTTTAAATTAAGGGGTTCTAATATTTTGAAACAATTCTATTTTTAAGTGGTGAAAATGACAAATCACAATTTTATTTTAACTAATATTATTTTACTAATTACTAATGTTCTATTTATTTATCCATTAAAAAAAAACTCCACCTTCTTCCAAATAAAACTCAGGTTTTTTCCTTGAAAATTTTCACCTATCAAGTGGAGCTTTTAAAAAATTCATTATGTTTTGAAAATAATTTCACAAAAAAGTCTACTCTCTTAATATCAAATATTTTATATTTAATTATCCCTATTTTGATGCATAGAAGCTTAAAAAAAAATCAATTGTTGATGCATGCTAGTAACTTGAAACTCTTGGTAAAAGGCAGTGAGGAATTTAGAGATGAAATTAAGGATAGTAAAGTGTAGAACCTGAACAATTGTGGACTATACTCACGAATGGAAGATGTTTGAGAACAGTTGAAGTTTAGTGGATGAACAATCGTGAATTACGAGTATAGTTGATCAGTATTGGCAGTTCATGGATGATTAAGGATTATCAATGACAAATGTTTGAGGATAGTTGAATCATAGTTGTTGAACAGTGGTTGGTTATGACTTTAATTGATTAGCTTAATTATAGTTTTGAGATTATGGTGAAGAAAATTCTACGCCCTCACGTCACACTTGAAAATTTTGTGTAATGATATAGCCCCCTTGATTAATCTCAAGTCTGAAAAACGTCTTGGACAATGGGGTTCTAAAAACATCTAACCCATGTTTGTCTTAAAGATTGCTGTTACAGGAGGAATAGTTAGGATCATTTGGAGATAAACATTGATCCATGGCCAAGATGTGAAGCTAATCATCAACAGCAAGTTCCGTGGTTCCTAGGTATGGGGTTTTCAATTTTCCACTCATCTGTCTACCTACTTTAAATCCATTTTGTTGTCACTTAAAGTGCAAAGCATGCTTGTTAAACGAAAACAAAATAAACCAAATCAAGTTTTCAATTTCAATGGTTAATGGGAACTTTCAAAAGTGTTGATGATGGGAATGTACACATACAAAACATTTTTGCTTCTTAAAGGACAAATAACCTCAGGAAACACAAATAAAGACATGAGTTTTTTTTAAGTTATTAAAGGAAGAGTTCATTCATAAATAAAGTGTTCACACTTACCTTGTAACTGCCACCTCAACTATCTCGGGATGCAAAATCAACACACCTTCCAAATCAGCTAGAGATATCTGTTACAAATGATTGTATACCATACAAGAATTTACATATAAAAAACATAAAATTGATTAAAATGATTTAAGAAAATCTCTTATTGAAGATCATGCAACAGAATAAACATATTACAGGGAAAATGATACCCTGCATCTTAGAAAGTAATCCTTTAACAAATAGGCATCCAATAGCTTCTTAAAAGTTACAAAGCCTTCAAGTTGTATCATTTTAGAAAAAAATTTCTAATAAATCCTGTTTTAGTAAAGGTCACTAAGTATCTTTCAGATACATTTCCCTATCTATAGAAATCATATTGTTACCTAAGCGTGAGATTTTGAGATCATCTTGATGTCTAAAATGGAAAAAAAAAACATATTTAACCCCACAGTAAAGAAACAGTGACATTCAGTATATATCAACTAACTCACATGAGAATGGATAGTCCATTGATATTGAAAGCCGATTGGTAGCATCTAACACAAATACATGCACGGATCCTTAGATGATTGTTCTACAACTTTCTGTATTTTGTTTCATTCGTGTGTGTGAGATCGAGCAAACATTGTTGTTCTCTTGTATTTTAAAATTAGACACCTGATAGCCCTTGTATTTGATAATATCTTTCAAGCGGTCGGGTAAACGTAAATATCCATCTTGATCAAATTACACATCACCAGCGTGCAGCCAACCATCTTTATCAAAAGTTGACATTGTCGCTTCCTCATTATTCAAGTATACTGAAGAGTTTATGGAGAAAATGATTTCAGCCAGACTAACAAAAAATACAGGCAAATTTACAGACAACCATAATTGCTTAACTCATTAAGAGTTCTAGAGGATATATATTCTCCTATAACAAAATAACAACAAAATCTAATATATCCCTTGAAGATAAATTTTACTTGCAATTTTCCTCATGCTAAATGGAGACTTACTGTAGCATATAACCCAAAGGGAAGAAAGGAAGCTTACTTTCATTCCAGTGTGTACCATGTCTACCTTTCCATTTTTCCTCAAAGCCTGAAAGCTCATCTGAAATATTAAAAGCAAATGAATAAAGCATGGAACACAGTTGTACCTTCCTTAAGATTTAAAAGAAAATCACTAAAATTTTGAAGAAAATCATGGAACACTCTTACCTTCTTTAAGATTGTGCAGAGTCTGCACAGTGTCAATCTTGCCATCTGAATTTAGCTTCCTTGCAAATGAATGAACCTACAACCATAATCCACGATTTTAATGTCTACAAATGAATAACATTTTTGTTGCAGTAGGTTGAGGGTAAGTGATTGTACTGATATTGAGGGTAAATGATTGTATGTGTTGCTAACCCTGGGCCAATTGCTGATATCTTTATTTGCTGGTACTGGGATTTGGCAGTGAAGTCAGAAATTTTTGATCTCCCATGCGCTTACTGTGTTTCAAATGTGATTCCAATAAATAGCACTTGTTTTGGCAATTTTTTTCTGGATGCTCAAGGTCTAACATACGAATTATGTTATCATCGCTGACAAATGGCTCAAGCCCTTAAACATGATTGCTATTATGGAGTTAAATCTCTCAGTTGTTGAATTCAAAGTTTCAGTTATTACATTAGTTATGAATGGTTTTCTGCTTTCTCTTTTCTGTGACCTGTTTTATCCTTCTTTTGGTTCGTTTCTTGCGTGGATATGAAATTTTAAATGGTTGGTTGTTTTATTCACTCTACAACCGTTATAAGGAGCTGGTCATAATATATTTATCCTCAATTTGCTAACTTTTGTTTTGTAGCCTAACTATAACATATGACTCTGTTTTGTTATAGTATATTGATATGTTGATCTACATGGGATGCTCTGGTGTTGTATAATAAGAACTGTGATCGATTAAAGATATAGTCAATGTCAGATTTTTTTTTCTCAAAACAAATCAATTTTATTAATTTTCAAAATTAATAGACTTATACACACTAATAGCCAAAGCCAAGAAATTGAACCACACAACAGACAAAATAGCTACTGTCCTATACAAGTATACCAACAAACATAAAAGAGAAATCTATACAGAAACAAACCCATATATCATACAGACAAAGGTAAAGAATCAGAAAAGCAAGCACAGTAAAGCATGACCAATAAAGGATTTTTGTTTTTTGGATGAGAAGTGAAAGGGAATTTTGTTAAAGACTAATAAAGAAGGATGGGTTTCTATGTAGACCAACATAGAAAAGGTGGAATGAGAAGGAGGGGAAGTAGCTCCTTCTCACACATGGCTCAGGAGAAGGAAGCTTGTGACCTGTTTCAAGAAAAAAAAAATGGTGGTGAGTGAGCATTACTTTCTATTCCTTGCTCATTTTAGTTCTCATTATAATGTTATTCTTATTTCATCTTAATAGGATCACCCTTGCATTATAGCTTCTTAGTTACTAGACTTCTCATCTATTAGCTGTTGTTCATAATGTTCTCTTCAGCAGGAAGGAACATGGCTGCTCACAGTCAAAATAGGAAAGCCAAAATAGGTAAAACACGAAGTAACAAGGTTTGTCTTTTGAGCTATTGTATGCAATTGCTTCATTTAACAGTACTGTTGTATTTTAACTCAATTTTGTAATTATGATTATAATCATAATCATAATTAATAATATAAAAGAGGCTCTTTGCAATATCCCAAAATTTCGCCCTTTCATCCCACTTTGATGTTTGGGATTAGGCTGCAATCCGCTACCCATCATTTTCTCTCAAATTTTAGTTTTGGAGGTAAAATGATGGGGCTAAATTTTTTTTAAAAAAAAAAAAATTGTGTCTAATATTTTGAAGTATTTTTCTGAAAGTATCTAGTATTTTAAAATATTTTTTAAATAAAATGCAGTATCCTAAAATAATTTTTAATACTTTTAATCCATTAAAATATTTTTTCAATTGTACCCAGTGTGTTAGCAAACTCCTTACAATTTTACCCTTAATGTATTTTTTCAGCTTCAAAAATTACTTTAAAATATTTTTTTGTGTTTTTAACCTTTTAAAATATTTTTTCAGTTGTACCTAATGTTTTAGGAGATTGACTACAATTTTATCTTTAATGTATTTTTCTTAGTAGTAATGAGCACCCAAAACTTAGGATACTGATTTATTGATTTTTCACCCACTCTAAAATATTTTTTCAGAAGTATATAATATTTTAAAGTAATTTTTGGAGTTGAAAATATACATTAAGGGTTAAATTGCAATCAGTATATTAACACACTGGGTATAATTGAAAAAATATTTTAAGGAGTTAAAAACACTAAAAATTATTTTAGGATACTGAATGTTACTTAAAAAATATTTTAAAATATCAGATATGTCCAGAAAAATACTTTAAAATACTATATACCAATTTAAAAAAAGAAAAAATTGAGCCTAGTTCTGAGAGAAAAGATCCTGATGTTCGAGGGTATGGCAATGTATGGAAAACCGGACCGGACCGGCTGGTTCAGACGTGAAACCGGTGAACCGGTCACTGGTTCGGTCCGGGTGAGGGGAAAAAACCGGTGAACCGGTCAACCAGGCCTGAACCGGGGTGAATCGGCCTGACCCGGACTAGTCACGGTTTGATCCCTTTTTTTTTTTTTTACTTTTTTACACTCCAAATGAAGTCATTTTGGCTTTTTTTTTTTTTAAAAAAAAAATTTCCTAACAGTTTTTTATTTATAAGGAGCTTTAAAAGGATTGTGGAATACTTTTAGCATTGGTTGGGGAAAAATCCTTATATATTTAATGATATTCTTATAGGTATTAGATTCAGGAGGTTATATTGGATTATTAGTTGAAAAATAACTCTCATATAGTTTTTTGAAAGGTATGTATAAACATTTAAATTATATATATTTTTTAAATTGATCCCGGTCTGACCCCCGGTTTTACCCCCGGGTTGACCCCGATTTAAACCACTGACCTTTAACCCGGTTCAATACCCAGTCTGGTTTTCAGTACTTGGGGGTATGGGTGACTCAATTATCGAATTTTACTCCGTCCAGAGTGACGTAATAATGCAAAGAAGGAAGCGCTGGTGACGATGGCCAAATCCTTTTCCTGACTCCCAACACTAGGTATCGACAATTGAGTGAAAGAGGAAGGGTTAGGCTTGTCTCTGCTGCCATTTTTGCTTCTGTCTATTGCCAAAGGATTTGTTATTTAACGAAAGCACCAGAAGATGAGCCAGAGGATTCGTGGTTGAGGAGGAAGAGGGGTCGGAAGAGTGAGACGAAGTGGTAGAAGAGCATGAATGGTATCCTGTTGTAGCTGAAGAGCGAGAGAGATCAGGAGGGAAGGAGAAGGGAATCTAGATGAGCGGGGAATGCTCATCACAAGATGAGTTTTTTTTTTTATTTGAATTAAGCAGTATATTTTATAACACCCATCATATAAAATTAATTAATTTTTGGTGTAACCCGCACCATAAAAGGTTTTTTTTCTATTAGTGAGAGCTATAAAAAAAATTTTGTCTAAAAAAAGAGAGCTATAGAAAAAATACTTCATGTTACTGAATAGATTAATAATTAATTAATTTTAAATATTGAATACCATTAAAAAAATATTTTAAGATATTGCTTAGTATTAATTTAGAACACTGAGTTAAAAATATTTTAAGGTGCAACATACAATTCAATTCAATAAATAGGAATACATAAAAAGAAGAAGAAGAAGGAGAAGAAGGGGTGTCCTTCACCCAAAACAGCAAAACGCTACCATTTTGGGGGATGAATGCGGACCCGAATGAAGAATGATGTCGAGGTGCTTTGAAAGATGATATGGGGCGGATTGCAGGTGGGTCCCACACAAAAAAACTAACAAACATTTCGGAGAGTTATCTAATGTGGTAATTTTACTCCTTTTAAAAAATAAATTATATAAATTTGTGTCCTTAAAGACAAATTATTGTTCTTGCATCTCTTTACTAAAAGTTTATTATTAAATTTACACCTTAATCCATACAAAATTGAAGAATCTTTCTTTTCATAATGAATTTTTACCACCCTTTCCACATTGAATTGGATAAATATAAAAAAATTAAAAATAATTTATTGGTGAAGGACTAAAGGATAAAAAAGGGAAAAAAGTGCTTGAACATCTCTTATATTTTTTTTAATTATAGTAACCTGCTACTTATTTTGTAAACATACATTTAAATTCAAACAATAATAAAAGGAAAAAAAATCATCATTATGCTTTATTCTAAATCCTCTTTCTCTATTTTCTTTCAAAATCTCTTCTACACCATTATTGGATTAAATGTGGTGAATTCCTTAATGTATAAAACTTGTGAATAATATGATAGTGTGAATTTCTTTTTTATTTTTGGTAATGAAAGTTATTAAAACCTAATCAAATGTGGTGAATTCCTTAACAACACTTATGAATGACTTGATAGTATGAATTTTTTCTGAGAAAACAAAAGTTATTAAAAGACAATCAAATGTCATAAATTCCTTAACAAAACTTGTGAATGACCTAATAGTATATTTTTTTATTTGGTAAAAAAATTATTAAAACCTAATGAAATATTATGAATTCCGTAACAAAACTTGTTAATGATCTTGAGTTAAAGAGAAAGTGTTAACTTATATATAGTTTTTTGCCCAATATGCATTGAAATGCATTGGTAACCCAATGGCCACCTTCTTTTCTGGCAAACAAATTGAAACCCCACCATTTTAGAAATATTTTATTTGTTCCCGTTAGAGCTCCAGTGGCTAGTGAAGTCTTTTTTTTTTGGAAATATATATATATATATATATATAAGGCATTTATGTCATTTTATTTAAATTTTAAAAAGGATAAATCAAATACTAACATCTCTTTAGTATTATGAATATTCAAAACAACATTTTATCTTTTTCTATTTTTAAAGTTCTTTTTGTGTGATTTTACCATCTTTTTATATTACCAAATATATATGATTTCATAAAATATAAATGGCATTTTTACTGAATGAGGCGGCCATTTATGTCCTCAAAAAATATTACTACCTCTGGTCCTGAATACAAGACCAGCTGATTTTTTTTTTTTTTTTTGAGATATTAAAGAAGCCAAATAAGTTATTTATCATATCATATATTATGTATAATTAAATTATATATCAGTTTATAAGTTAAAAAAAATAGTTTAGAGAAAAGATGATAATTATAAATACTTTAAAATAATTTAATTAGATTTCTTAATCTCCAAAAAAAATTAACTAAGTCATATATTTAGAACTGGAGGAGGCAGTATTTTTTTTTTTTTTGGTGGTGTGCAAGCAATTAATACTTAACAACTGTGATTTAAATCAAATTTCCGCGGGATTTACCCATATGCCTGGTCCTCTTCTATATTCTAATTAACTTTTGAGACATATATGAGAAAATAGGAATGTGATGTATGCCTAACTCTTTAAAAATTAACCATGTTATTATGCTTTATTAGGTAACCGATTTATATACGATCCATATTCTTCAATTAATCTTCATCATCTTCCATGACCCCTACGTGCACGTACCAGAAAAATAGGTTTAGGTGACGCTTATTTTCTTAAACATATATTTAGTATACACACAAAAATCATGCACATGCAAGATTATTCTTTTAGGCATTTATTATAAGACACTTTTAACTATCTGATCTGATGTATAAGTGGGATATGTTAATTCTTTTTTTTTTTTGGTGCTATATCATCCCATATATATATATATATATATGATATGAAACCAACATGTTCACATTGTGGGAAGTACGAACCCTTGAGGTTAGTGGTGAACTAATTAGATGATATTGATGCTTCTCATTTTATTCATCACACCGCTCTATCAAATATTATGCTTGCTTAGTAAGACGTCCTCTTTTGGATTCTCATGCAAATCTGACATACATTTGATATGGTATTATTATTATTGGTATAAGAAAAATAAGGAGAGAGAGAACTAATGTAGCCGGGCGAATCCATATTTGGATTCGGGTCAAAGATTCAATACTCCATAATTGTGCCCATACAATTATTAGACTACTAGAGCCTAATTGTGATTTGCACAGCAGATCACTAGAACCAGAAAGATGGTAGGAGAGAAGAGATTGCTAGAAAGCTCAATGGCAAGGTGAATTACAATTGAGGATACACACCCTATTTATAATGGTTTATGAAAGCCACTAATTAGGAAACGTGTGCATTCCTTCTTACCCTCCAAGACAGCAATTAAATTAATTGATTCTCAATTAATTTCCTAATTATGGTGATTTGTTCCTTAATTAACAAAACCATAATTATTACTTAATTATTCCCCAATCTACAATTAATGCAGATTTTTATTCTTATTTGATTAAGTTACTTATATCCTAATCAAATAGTCCAGCCCATCAAGGGCGGACTTGGACCCAAAGTCCAACATCTCCCACTTGCACTTAATGGGCCTCCCATCGTGCGTGCGTTACTCTTTCTTGTTTCATATTTGGACTCAGCCGTGACCGCGTGGGCAAAAACTTCTTTAAGATTTGGTGCTTGTGATACTAGAAATCCCTCATACCGGATCAACATCTAAGGACACCCTTAATATATAACAGTAAGCTATATATTCATTGCTTCATATGCCTCAGATTCTCCCATACATATTACTCATGACATATCTAATCCCTCTCGAGTTAATATGTTGATTAACTCATATTTTCTTCCACGCACATAGTATCCGCACTTACAAGCTTCACATAGAGCTAGTAAGGGGTCGACCACAGACACTAGCATATCTTATGTATCTAGGAGTAAATCTTCCTTTTTGACTAAACATCAGTCCATCTTGACTTAGTCGCTTTCCTAGTTTTCACTCGTTTGACCAAATCGAGTGTGATCATGGAGCTTTAGCTAATAAAGTAGTTGTCACCAAAACAAGCTTTCATGATGCCACCTAAGTCTTAAGGGCATCGTGGAGGGATTCTTCCTTCATGGGACTCACACTGTAGTGAACTAGGGATCTTTCACCTACATCCCATGTTGCAGTCTAACTCTCAAGCATATGCAGTATGAATTGCATGCTACGATGAACGGTTTGTGATGTATGTTGATTTCTTTCTCTTTCACCATACAAACATTAGTTCTAAAATATACTCAACATTCAAACCAGAACTCTGTTTTTCACAATTTCTCCTTTTACAATCTCATCTGTGAAAAAGAGTTCTTTGCCTAGCTATAGGTCTGTATTCATGCTTCAATCTATTTTATGTGTATATATACACATATAGATCTCATCTCAATCTAACTGAGGTGGCTGAAACGCAATAATTCTTCTTAACCATCTCATGGTGATCATTTGCACGTCTTACCCTTCCATGCCCCCGCAAAACATGGGAAGATGGTTGTTCGTGTGAGTGAACCAACCTCTTATGACCTGTACGACATACAAACTTGTATAATTTATATGTATTTACTCATAACATATATACGATTTCTTTTATCTTTATATAAAAGAAGTTCATGACCTTACATTTTATTTGCGCCCTAAGATTTTCACTAACTCAATGAAAATAAGCTATGGGCTTAATAAAGGGATCTACCAATATTCTGTCAGTAGAAGATCATTGAATTGTCGCTTTCCGTCTTTGAAAGCATATCTCTTATAGAGATATATTAAAAAGTATGTTTCACCTTATTGTGATACTTAGGCTCCTTATCATAATCTATCGTTTGGATCCTTCTATTCACCATTCATTCCCAATCTCTCATAGGAATTATTTTAGCCATATGGCACTTTGAATGATGGCAGAACACGCCCTGTGTTCTATTTCTATGGATAACAGGAAAAAAATACTTTGTATATTTCCTTACTCCATCACCATTTGCCTAGGTCTTGTATTATATTATCTTTTCAAAGGAAAGTTGTTGTCTTAATAACTTAATCCATGGTTATTCTCATAACCCATTTTACAACAGGACCAAAAAACAGCTTCCAAGTCTGAACCAAAAAACATTTGGTCTTATGTACACCAATGTGTACATTTATATTACCAACCATAGTCTCACATAGGACTCTATCCACCTTTGTTATGTTGAATTCCTCATAGGATATGTAACCTCTTTGGGTTTGTGCCATTGACTTCAGGAGTGTCTATGAGTTTGCAGTTTGATATCCTAAGATGTCTAAGGATTACACTTGTACATGTCTTAGGTGGAAAAGACTATATCTTTCTTGTGCAGTCTCCGTTTATCTTGTTATTCAAGATATTTGTTCAACCCATGACTTTTTCAACTCAGAATTTAAGAATTCTCTGATCCTTTATTCCTTTGACTCCCTTAACACTTGTTTCATATGTCATTTGATAAAAGATGACTTCACAAAGAATCATCACTAAACCGTTTGGGACTTATGTAGTGTTCTATGATTATCTCGAAGTTGGTGAGGCTTTCACCTTGTGAAAATCTCATATACTACTATTTGGGTGATTATTTCTACGAAGCCCTTAAGCTGCTTCATGTAGAGTTCATCATCCAATTTCTAAAATTCCAAATTGGAAAGTGGTCTTTACATCATCTTGATGCAATTTCAAGACTAAGCTTGTTGTTATAGCCAAAGTTCAGAGTTAAAATGCACAACGGACAACCTTCCATTTTGGTATCCCTTAGCCACTAAGTGTTTTAGGTTTTATAGGCCCTCAACAGATTTGAGAACCTACTTGTTCCCAATCACCTCTTGGCTAGGCTACAAATTGCCTAAAACATATACTTGGCTAGTTCCAAAAAGAATCCATATCCTCCTGCATAACACTTTGCAATTCTTCTTAGCAGGTCCTTTTAGTGTTTTTCAGACACTTGTAGGTAGTTGTCATCACCTTCTAAATGATGAAGATATTATTTAATCCATTAGGGAATCTATCCCTTTATAATCATTCGCTAGATGACAATTTGCTCTGAGGTAGATTTCATAGGATTCTTTTCCTATGTATGAGTGAGGTAATTCTCTCATAACTTACCTCTTACCTCTTTCGTTATGAAAATAGTCTTAATCCTCCGACTCGTATCAATGAACTTAGGAACACTTGGTTATTCCTTGTCACTTTTGAGCCTCTTAAAGAGATTCAATATGATTAATGCTCATTTCTTGCTAGGAAATCTGGATTTTATGAACGCTGCACCCCTCGATTCTCTTGCAGTCACTGAGCCGCCATCCATTTCACTAATGAAAAACGTGTCTTGTCAAGTTCTCATGTCATCTCACAAAAAGATATCTTGTATACCTTGACCCCAATCTTCCTTACTCATAGGAAGAATTATGGATATAAAGTTACTGACCCTTATAGCCTTAACGAGCTTGTACCTGATTTAAGGCCTATCCGTGATTCACAAGGTAAGATCGTGACTGACATAGAGGGCATTTGATCAAGTGTGAAGATAATAGTTGTGAGCTTATAGACCAACATATGGCTGATGACCTCACTTATGCCATTATCTACTCAACCATGTCAAGGAGAGGTCTATCTCTCCATTTCAACAATTCTATTATGTTGAAGGGTTCTAGGTATTGATAGTTTCCTAACAACGCCTTTCTTGTACACAGAGCAGCTTGAACTAATCACGTGAATGTATTTAACCCTTGTTAGTTCGAAAGGTCTTATTCTTTTAGTTTAACTTATTCCTGACTAGTTCAACCGTTATCTAACAGCTTCATATTTGCTAAAAATCAAGTAAACATTACTGTATTTTGAGTAAACATCCTCAACGTTAATGAAATACCAAGCTCTGTGTTTTGCCCTTACGTTCATTGGTTCACTAATGTCATAATTTGCCAATTGTAGTGGATTTTCTCAAAAATGTTTCTTTGCCAAGTAGAATAAGTTGTCAACTTATTCATAAGAGTATTAACCTTTTAGCACACGTTGTTTAGCAAATTCTCTTTTGCTAATTTGATCATTTCTTTTGATCAATGTGTACATATGACAAGAAATGGAATCTTTTATCCCTAAAGGGAAATATTAAAATTCATGCTTTAAAATCGGAGGTTTCTCGATGGAACGCATAAGTTCAGATTGCAACGGAATCGCTTCAATGAGAAACCAGAGAAAAGAGGACCACCTTAGACTTTGTCCGGTACAGATATCTTACAGCAGCTTGAGCATGTTGACTTCAAGTTTGGAAAAAGCGACGATTCAACACAAACTCGCCAAAAGATGCGCAGGACTTCGACACCTCAGCAGTGGAAGAAGATAAGTATTTTCTTCACGCTTCCATATTGGAGATCTAATTTACTTCGCCATAGTCTTGATATAATGCACATTGAAAAGAATGTTTGCAACAATGTGCTGTATACGCTGTTTAACGAACCCGGCAAGACAAAAGATCACCTTCAAGCGAGGAAAGATTTACGCGACATAGGAGTTCGTGAAGACGTTTGGCCAGATGAGCATGACAGATTTACACCGGCAAAGTTTACCCTTACAAAACCGAACAAGGATGTCTTCCTCGCGACATTGAAGAAATTAAAAGTTCCTAATGGGTATTCAAGCAACATTTCTCGATGTGTCGACTTGCAGGCTCGAAAGGTTGCTGGCCTAAAGAGTCATGACTCACATGTTCTTATGCAGCAGTTACTCCCTCTGGCTATAAAGAATACACTTCCTCCCGATGTTTCCATCGTTTTGGTAGAACTTTGTTCTTTCTTTTGGAAGTTGTATTCTAAGGTTTTAATCATTGAGGAGCTCGATCAGCTGCAGTCGAAAATCATTCTTACGCTTTGTTATTTGGAGATGATCTTTCCTCCATCCTTTTTTACTGTGATGGTTCACCTCACAGTCCACCTCGTTCATGAAACAAAGCTCGCTGGACCAGTACAATATTGTTGGATGTATTCGATTGAGAGGTACTCATTTTAAATATATGCTTTAATTTGTTGTCCGTATTTAATGTTTGCTAGTCGTCCTTTTCATCATTTTATATCAATTTTCTCTTCTGTACTTCGTAGGTTCCTTGGAAAATTAAAATCTTACGTGAGGAATAAGGCGTGGCCAGAAGGTTTTATAGCTAAAGGCTATATAGGGGATGAGGTGCTATATTTTTGCTCAAGGTACTTTGATGATCTTAAGACGACTTTCAACCGCCCGCCTCGTGTTGACAATTGTCTTGAACCTACGCCGACATCAGGAGAATTTATCCCTCGTGTTGGTAAACCAGTTGGAGCAACTGAGAACTTCAAACTAATGGCAACTGAGAAGTTCCAAGCACATAGACATGTCTTGATTAATTGCACTCAAGTTGAACCTTTCATACGGTAAGAATTGTACACTCACATGTTATTCGATCTATATCTTTCGTAACATTTCTCACTTTCATTTCACTAACGCCTTTCCATTATTAATTGCAGGGAATTCAGAAGTCATGTTAAGCGTCAGCTCAGGATCCGTACACAGACATCCTCGGAAGTTGATAGGAGGGTCCACAGAGAATTCCCATGCTGGTTTGCGCGCAGAATACTAAATGACCACAACCCACACTCACCAGATTTCAGAGCTCTCGCAATCGGCCCACTTGATCATGCAAAACGATTTACAGCATACAATGTCAATGGTTTTAAGTTTTGCACGGTTTCACGGGATCAAGGATTGCAAACACAGAATTCGGGTGTTTATGGCACATATGGCAAGGAGTTATGCGAGCAGCAGTGACGCCAACATGCAGTTCGGAGGCGTCCCTTACTATGGCAAGCTTCTTGATGTGGTCGAGCTTAATTATCAAGGTTGTTTCACCGTGACGCTGTTCAAGTGTTTGTGGGCAAATACCACTACTTATCGGGGACTGACAACTGACGACCTAGGGATCACATCAGTCAATTTCTCACGCCCGATTCATACTGGTATTTCTCAAGATGATGAGCCGTAAATTCTAGCTTCAGAGGCACATCAGGTTTATTATGTCGAGAACGAGAGGCATAGGGATTGGCTGCAACTCCAAATCTTGGAGAATCGATCGGCGGTACCACTCCGTGAGATATTCAAAGACGAGGAGGCCTGAATCGAGCAGCTGTGGAAAATGATAAAAGAATGAATCAAGATCCTCTGCTCTCAATGAAACGACAATGTTTCAGACTTCAACGGGCATGGGCTTGAAGGGTGGATAACCCAGGCTCTGGTACCATGTGAACTAAGCCAATCTACACCCAAACAAGATAGACAAATAACCCAGCCAACCAGAGAATAGACTCTTGCACCATCTTCCTTATTTTGGTAAAATAAGCAGCTACCGAGAGATTATGTTGGGTTAGAGATGCAATGGAACGATGTAGAGAATAGACTCTTGCACCATCTTCCTTATTAAATCTTTCTTGTAAGTCCTGCCACACTTGGTGAGATGAGTTGGCGAAGACAATCCCATTAGCAATATCTTTGTCTACAGATTGAAGAATCCAGGAGAGGACAACAGCGTCACAACGGTCCCACAAATCCTTCTGGTCGGCAGCTTGTGCACGTGTAAATGATCCATCGATGAAACAAATTGTGTTCTTGCCGTGAAGTGCTAGGCGCATGGCTCTACTCCAAATCACATAATTGTTGGAACCATTAAGAACTTGCGGCACCAAAGTGGTTATGTGAGTGTCGGACGGGTGTAGATAAAGAGGGCTATTAACATCAACGGCATTCTTGGCAGGAGACTCTATGATTAAAAGCTCAAGAAGACACAATCAGATGGGAAAACGATAAGTACTTCACAATACACTCACCGCACAAAATCGGTGCCAGGAAAATAAACTCAAAAACTGAATCAGCCCTCAGAATCGGAATAGCGGCCAGTAAAGAACTTTAGGATCAATCAGCAGAATCAGCCCTGGGATGTGTTTCAGATGGATCTGCGGTGCCAGATCCGGGATGGGTTCGCGAACGGCGATCTCTGCAACTCCAAATCTTGGATGATCGATTGGTGTGAAGGAGCGGTCGGCGTGAAAGAAAATGGTCGGTGATCTTGGTTAATCTTGGTGGTGGCTGCAACTCCAAATCTTGGATAATCAATCGGCGGTACCACTCCGTGAGATATTCAAAGACGATGGAGGCCAGAATCAAGCAGCTGTGGAAAATGATAAAAGAATGAATCAAGATCCTCTGCTCTCAATGAAACGACAATGTTTCAGACTTCAACGGGCATAGGCTTGAAGGGTGGATAACCCAGGCTCTAGTACCATGTGAACTAAGCCAATCTACACCTAAACAAGATAGACAAAATAACCCAGCCAACCAGAATTGACTGGTCTCTTTCTTATTTATAGAAAAAATACACATACATATGTCTGAACTGGACCAAGTAAGCCCAGATACATAGGCCCAATATAACTAATATATAATACAAGCACCTAATATACATAACCGAACTCTAACATCATTATCACATCATTGTCTAACATCTTTCAATATCATTTAGTCTCATCTTGCTTCACTGTCCTTCATCCCTCACCCCACCCACAACCATGAAACCCAAAAATGACCCACAACTGACATACAAATACAAGAAATCATCTTCAATGCAATGAAGAAACCAAAAGGTATAAAAAAGAAAGAAGAAAAAAACCAAACAAAATAATCACCCAGAAAATTGAACTAAGGAAGGTGAAAAAATTCATATAGAAGCCCTCACCAAAAGCCCAAAATCTAAATCCAGAACCAAAATCAACAGTAAAACATTTGTGTCGACACAAATTTATCGGCGAAGGAGATTTGGGTCATGGAGGGAGATTTGGGTCCATTGTGGAGATTGGAAGACGAACTTTAGTTTGAAAACGCCGAAGGTGGTCATGCTCCATTCGAACATGCCGACGTTAGTGGTGCTCATATTTGTACAGAGAAGGAGGAGGAAGTATATGGTTTAGGTGAGGTCTGGTGGGGGACGAAGGTTGTGGCAGAGAAAAAGAAGCTTAAAAGGTATTTGGGTATTTTAAGTTTTTAACATGTGCAATAATAAGTTGGCGACGAGTTGGATCATTGGGTGTCAAATGAGAGTGACACATGAGATATTCAGTCAAACAAAATGGATAAACTTAACATCTATTAATATCATGATGACATTGTTACGTTTTAAAAATTCTATGGCAACAAAATGACTAAAAAAAATTCCAGTATAACATTGGGATTTTTTAAATACTTCTGAAGTGGATTTGTACCTTAGCTCTATTTATAAAAAGTCTTTTAAAATTTCCAACAATACCATAAATATTTAATATTAATTTTTTATGAGGTCTTAAATTGTTGTTCTCCCAAATCTTTTTATGTTTTAAAATATGACTGGGTCGGGTATAGGTTGTATTTTTTACTAATGAAAGCCAAGCCAATGTCGTGTCCATGAAAAAAACATTATTTTACAATTTACAGTATTGCATTAAATTGTATTCTTCTTTTCTGAATTTAATTTTTGAGTGTAAATAAAACTTCTTTAACACTAGGATATATAAGAATCTTTGAAGAATATCGATAAGAACTTGGTGTTAATTACCATTATTACAATAGTTAGCAGTGTCGGGCATTTCATATCTATAGTCAACCAAGACGATTTGATCTTAAACATCATTAAAATTACCCTTAAATCTTATGTACACCAAGGATGGCTTCCTCAACTAGGTTCTAATCCTGGAGATTTTGTTCTTTGTATGTTGTCAACCCACACTTCACGGTGGTATTTCAGGTAAATTTTTTTAAGTTATTAATTAATCCTTTTTATGTATTGTTGATTATTAATTAATCCCAAGTTAAAAAAAAAATTTTATAGGTGTATGTGTAATGATAATGCAAAATGTTTACATGCTTAAGTCCAACAGAAACATCTTGTGGGAAAAGAAACTTCACATTGATGAAGAACACAAACGCTGGCTGGAAATCTCGTTTCATCATTCAACCAAATTCTTCCTTTGCCCTACTTCCTTGCATTTACCCATCTTGAGGGTGCATTGAAAATTAAGAAACAAATATTTATATACAACACCGATGATTTGGATTTAGTTTAAAAATGGAATGGCCTAGATTAAACCAAGTGAATGGAGTGGTCTAATGACACTTTTTATCTTGTGAACATAGTCAAAATAAATGGCCTAGATTAAACCAAGTGAGTAGTGGGGTTTAGTGATGTGTAATTTTTTTTAACCTGTGGATGTGTTGTGAATATATATAGTCAAAATTAAAGACCTTCATATGTTTAAAAAGACACTAATATAATAATAACATAATAAAATAAAGAAGAAATTAGAGAAAAAGGTTCTATTTTTTCAAAATAATCCTTTAAGAAATAAAAATAATAATAAAATAATTCATGGTAAAAATAATAATAACAAAAAATTTTCTTGAAATTAATTAGCTTGGTAATGACATTTTTGTTCTCAGTTTGAAACATTTGTATAATATATATTAATTAATATCATGGATGAGCTACTACTAAATTTGCAGCTATCATTTTACAATTTATTAATTATTTAAGTACCTGAGTTTTTTGAATTAGAATTGGATACTTTATTTATTATAAGCCTTTTAAAATCTACAAATTACCAGACATTTAATATTATTTTTTTACGATGAGGTGAAAGATCTCCCCAAGATCATGGGCGGCTTGTCTTCTTGATTTTTTTTTAATTTTTTTCACCTTCACACTAATGTTGGGTAAAGTTCAGTAGGTGCCACATCATATTAAAATAATGTTGAGTTGTTGGATTGTAATTGATCAGACCACAAATAATGTGGCTCTCCAGATTCACACAAGAATTTCACTTATCATTAAGGTGCATTGTTTTTGGGGTGTGGGGAGGATATTTCTAGAATAAGTAGTAGGCTTTCTGATATAGCAGTTGGCAAAGAAAAAAAAAGTAGGCTTTCTAATTTAGGGTGAGTTTGGTTTGGGGGTGAGGAAGGTATTTCTAAGATAAGTAGCAGTCTTTATGATGGTGTTGAAAATTTAAAATAAAAAATATATTATTATAAAAAACTATTATTATTATTATTATTATTATTATTATTATTATTATTATTTTAAATAATAATAATATTATTATTAAATTAATTTGAAATGATACAATTTACTATTACAATAAACATATATACATGTTATTATAAGTTGTAGGCTTTGTGATTAAGGCGTGTGGGTGGATAGGTTATGCATGTCAAGGTTGAGCGCATGCAGGTTTCACTTATATTTATTAATTAAAAAGGGGCTCAAAGTTGAATAATTTATTTTCTAACACGCATTAGTATTGAAATGATCATTTATCCGAATACAACAAGAAGCGCAAATACTTGTATCGGTAAAATATATCAATACCAGTCTGACTCAAATTCTTATAGGCGAAACTTGTTTTCTTATCATAACCATTAATTTAATGACTGATGGGTGTAACCTGCTTGACTTCGGTTTCAATGTGGTTTTGAGATTTGTTGCATGTCTTAGGATCCTATATCTGTTAGTGAATGTCAATTGAAATTCAAAGGTCACAGAGATAATGTAAATTGGGGCAGGCAGTGATTAAACTTTCAGTTTCACTTGAACTGTTATGGGCAAAATCTTTTGGATTTTCATAATTGGAGACAATGTGGCCATTGGAAAAGCCAGCTGGAGTATGGTGCAGTGTAATGCATGCCTCGGCTACGATTCTCCGCTAGCCTTTCGTGAGTAAGCCTTTTGGAGGCTCACTTGGCCAAGCAAAAGTTGAGAGACAATATAGGAAGAAAATCTTCATCGCAGTCGTGGGGCAGGTACTTAGGCAAAAAACCTCTGTAAGCCTTTTGGAGTCTCACTCGGTCAAAAAACCTGAACAACATCAAATCATTAGTTTGTTTCCAGATCGGAAAAAAACCCAAAAAAGAGAGAGAGAGACAATGGATCATCGTAGCTATGGGGGAGAGGATCACATCCTTCACCATTCCGGTGCTCCATAGGTTATTGTTTGTTGTGAGTGAGCCCTTTGGATTCTCGCTTCACCTCATTGAGAAGAAAAAAGAGGCTAACCATAACAGTTCTGGCCTGGTTGCATTCAGGGACACCAATACGGCCATGTCGTACCTTTACGTGTCCCTTTGAATGAGTGACAATATGAGTGAGCCTTTCAGATTCTCTCCTCATCCATTATCAATCCTTCTGTTGCATTCAAGTATCTTTTTGTGTGATCACTTAGATGTGCGCAAACTTCAGAGCAATATTCAAATTGTGTTTTTAGTGGGGAACTCCCGACGGTTCTCAATCTCTTTCGGGGTAGGAACAAGTCCATCTGAATATTATGCCATGTAGAACATTAGTAATTAGTAAAATAATATTAGTTGGAAAAAAATTGTGATTTGGCATTTTCACCACTTAAAAATAGCATAGTTTCAAAAGATTAGAACCCTTTAATTTAAAGATAGGAATTCATGCAGCAATCACATATCAAACATATAGGACTCCTGTTAAACCACCTCGTATAGAAAAGACAAACCCAAAAAATTACTAATCTAATACTTATCAAGGTTTGAGGCCATGCAGGCTTCGTATAACTTATGGTATTAAAACAGTGATAAATAAACTAAAGGGCTAAAATATTAATGTAATCATTAGCAATGAAGGCCACATTCAAGAGATCAGCAACAAGAAGAGCTAGCGTAATTGGTAAAACAGCAAAAGGGAAATTCAGCCTGACTGATCTGTTTATTTATCCATTAAAAAAACTCCACCTTCTTCCAAATAAAACTCAGGTTTTTTTCTCCAAATTTTTCACCTATCAAGTGGAGCTTTTAAAAAGTCATTATGTTTTGAAAATAATTTCACAAAAAAGACTACTCTAAATTTCAAATATTTTATATTTAATTGTAGCCCCCTATTGATGCATAGAGGCTAAAAAAATCAATTGTTGATGCATGCTAGTAACTTGAAACTCTTGGTAAAAGGCAGTGAGGAATTTAGAGATGAAGTTAAGGATAGTAAAGTGTAGAACCTGAACAATTGTGGACTATATTCACGAATGGAAAATGTTTGAGAACAGTTGAAGTTTAGTGGATGAAGAATGGTGAATCACGATATAGTTGGTAAGTATTGGCAGTTCATGGATGATTAAGGATAAGATGAAGCCTAGTGTTTGAATAGTGGTAGAGTATATTTATGAATGACAAATGTTTGAGGATAGTTGAACCTTAGTTGTTGAACAGTGGTTGGTTATGAGTTTAATTGATTAGCTTAGTTATAGTTTTGAGATTATGATGAAGAAAATTCTACTCCCTCATGCCACACTTGAAAAATTTGTGTGATGATATAGCCCCCTTGATTAATATGAAGTCAGAAAAACGTCTGGGACAAGGGGGTTTTAAAAACATCTAACCCATGTTTGTCTTAAAGATTGCTGTTACAGGAGGAATAGTTAGGATCATTTGGAGATAAACATTGATCAATGGCCAAGACGTGCAGCTAATCATCAACAGAAAGTTCCGTGGTTCCTAGGTATATTGGGTTTTCAATTTTTCCACTAATGTGTCTACCTACTTTAAATTGATTTTGTCGTCACTTAAAGTGATGTAAAGAATGTTTGTTAAACGAAAACAAAATAAACCATATCAAGTTTTCAATTTCATTGGTTAATGGGAACTTTCAAAAGTACTGATGATGGGAATGTACACATACAAAACTTTTCTGCTTCTTAAAGGACAAATAACCTCAAGAAACACAAATGAAGACATTAGTTCTTTTAAGTTATTAAAGGAAGAGTTTATTCAGCATAAATAAAGTGTTCACACTTACCCTGTAACTGCCACATCAACGATCTCGAGATGCAAAATCAACACAGCTTCCAAATCAGTAGGAGATATCTGTTATAAATGATTGTATACCATATAAGAATTTACATATAAAAAATATAAAATTGATTAAAATTAGATAAGAAAATCTGTGTGATTGAAGTTCGTGCTATGGGATAAATATATTACAGGGAAAATGATACCCTGCATCTTAGAAAGTAATCCTTTAACAAATAGGCATCTAATAGCTTCTTAAAAGTTACAAAGCCTTCAAGTTGTATATATCATATTAGAAAAAAATTTCTAAGAAATCCTGTTTTAGTGAAGGTCACTAAGTATCTTCAGATACATTTCCCTATCTATAGAAATCAGATTGTTACCTAAGCGTGAGATTTTGAGTTCATGTTGATGTCTAAAATGGAACAAAAACATATTTAACCCCACAGTAAAGAAACAGTGACATTCAGTAAAATATTATGAATTTTTTAATAAAACTTGTTAATAATATTGAGTTAAAAAAAAAGTGTTCACTTATATATAGTTTTTTACCCGATGTGTATTGAAATGCATTGGTGGCCCAATGACCACCCCCACCACTTAAGGAATATTCATGCCAGAGCTCAAACGGCTAACGGATTTTTTTTCTAAAAATATATATATAAGGGCATTTCTGTCATTTCATTTAAGTTTTAAAAAGGACAAATCAGATACTAACATCTCTTTGTTGGTATTAGGAATATTCGAAACACCATTTTATCTTTTTCTATTTTTAAAGTTCCTTTTGTGTTATTTTCCCATCTTTTTATGTTACCAAATATATATGATTCCGTAAAATATAAATTGCATTTTTACTAAATGAAGCGGCCATCTATGTCCACAAAAAATATTATTACCTTTAGTCCTAAATATAAAACCAATTGACATTTTTTGGATATTAAAAAAGCTAAATAAGTTACTTAATCATATCATATGTTACATATAATTAAATTATATATCAATTCATAAGTCAAATAAATTAATTTAGAAAAAAAAAGATAATTATAAATGTTTTAAAGTAAATTAATTAGCTTCTTTAACCTCTTAAAAAAATTAACTAGGTCTTATATTTAAAACCGGAGGTAATATTTTTTTTGTGGTATGCAAGCAATTGATAATTGACAACAGTGATTTAAATCAAATTTCAGCGAGATTGACCCGTATGCCGCGTCCTTTTCTATGTCCTAATTAACTTTTGAGACACATATGAGAAAATAGGAATGTGAAGTATGCCTAACTCTTTAAAAATTAACCATGATATTATGCTTTATTAGGTAACCGATTTATATACAATCCATATTCTTCATCATCTTCCACCCCTACGTGCACGTACCAGAAAAATAGGTTTAGGTGGCGCTTAGTTTTCTTAAACATATATGTAGTATAAGCACACAAAAATCATGCACATGCAAGATTATTCTTTTAGGTATTTATTATAAGACACTTTTAACTATCTGATCTATGTATAGGTAGGATATGGTAATTCTTTTTTTGTGCTATATCATCTATATATATATATATATATATATGATATGAAACCAACATGTTCACGTTGCGGGAAGTGCGAACCCTTGAGGTTAGTGGTGAACTAATTAGATGATATTGATGCTCCTCATTTTATTCATCACACCGCTCTATCAAATATTATGCTTGCTTGGTAAGACGTCCTCTTTTGGATTCTCAAGCAAATCTGACATACATTTGATATGGTATTATTATTATAGGTATTGGTATTGTTATTATTGTTATTGTTCTTATTTTTTAAGTTTTATTTTCTTCTGTTTTATTGTAGTTGCTTATATATATTATTATTGATTAATTTATATAAGCTTGTAGATTATAATCATACAATGTAATATCCATTTAATCTTTTTTAAAGCGACTATATAAATCAGAAGCAATTTGATAAATAGTCTCAGTCATAATTATAAAAATATATTATATGATATACTTTAATTTTATATCAGATTAATTATCTCAATATATCATCTTAAATATTTTCATGTAATTAATCTCCATATATCTTATCCTTATCTTAGAATATTATCTTTTTGATCTGAGATTATTTCCCATCATTAATCTCCACCTTCTATATATATAGACACATGCACACAGGCTGCATGATACAAACTGTCTTGCGTATAAGCTCAAACTCCTTTTGATGATTTGCTTTAGGGTTTTCTCTCTCAATCTGGCTTCTTCGTTGTGTCACACATCCCATCATAAAAGGGATTGGTACTATCGTTGTATCGGTCTTGATCCTTAATTCTGAATACTATCACTATCGTTCAATTCTGATGAATTTCAGATAGTTTCAATATCTCTGATGAAAAATGTTGGGAAAGGCGGGTTATTTTCCTTTTAAAAGGGAAAAGATGAATCATCAAAAGACTAATAGGATGTTGATCACCATTAAAGTCCATGGAAGTGCAGGACCTTTGAGGTTTTTGGTGAACGATGATGATCTTGTCTCGCATGTCATTAAAATGGCTCTCAAATATTATTCTCGCGAAGGAAGGCTTCCTCATCTAGGATTTGATACTGACGATTTTCTTCTTCACTATCCAGTGGGCCTTTACGGTATTCATTCGTAATATATCTAATATCTCATATTTCCTTTTTATAGATTATTAATTAATCATGAGTCTTGAAGTTTTTATAGGCTTGAGTCCAACGGAAACCATAGGATCATGCGGGGGAAGAGAATTCACACTGATGAAGAAGAACTTAAACTATGACGTTGGCCGCAAATATGACACACAAAAGCAAAAACTGCATTTTAAGTGGAAATCTTGTTTTGTCATTCAACCAAATTCTGTCCTTTCGTCTTGATTAATACTACTTCAATAGCTAGTCAAAAAGTTGACAATAAACATGTTTCAAGTTTGATAGTGGTATCATTGTAATCTTCTATTATATTTAACATAGTATATCACATTTGGAAATATTTTTTTTGGCCTTCCATATTTGGAAATACTACTCAGCTGAACAGCAATATGTATCTTTTATTAAACATGCATGCACCATAGGCCCAAAAAAAAGGAAAATAATTCAAGGAAATAGCAAAACACTGGATTTACATTCTTTTTCTTTTTTGGGAGTTCTATAATTGGAGTATCAAGACGTTGCACGTCGATCATCTCAAGCTTAATATGTATTTGAAGCTTCTGATCAAAGAAATACTATTTGAAGCTTATTTCGGCATAATAAAGAACTAAGAATGGCATAAAATAATTTTAAAAACTTTAATAAGGTTTAATTTACTTGAGGAAAGAGCTGAGAATAATCCATGGTATTATTCTGATTCTATGGATGCCTAACAATAAAAAGGCTATTAATGAAGAGTTGTCCGGGCAGAAATCCCTCGTAATAAACTAGAAAGTAATTAAGGAAAATATTAGGAATTTCATAGTCCCCACAGGTAAATTGAGGTTAAAGTATAGGATGAAAAGATTGATTTCTCCCACCTTTTGAACTAGTCATCATTCATTTAATGTTAATTCAAAAGTAGCCGTTGTCTTAGTTTTTAAAATAGATTATTCTTTGCCAAATTAAATCAGTTATATATTAACATTATTTATTATTTGAGTAAATACTTTAACTACGGCCTTCTGTTTAGATTTAATTACACAGACATCCCCATTATTTTAAAAATCTACATTTTAGCCCAAAGCATTGGCATCATTTAAAATATTCTAAAAAGATTCTTGAAGTATATTTTTTAATTAAACAATATATTAGAATAAATATTATTTACTAATTTACCACTCATTATACCAAATCCCTAATTTATCTTTTAACATTTATATGTATTGATGATCTATTTGATAGTTTTACAAAATTTAGAAAAAAAATTAAGTAATTTTTTATTTGAAAAATATTAAAAACTTGAGCATAATTTTGAGTAATTTTTTTAGCAAACATATGTTTAAGCAAATATATTTAAAAAGTGAATTAAAATAAAAAAATATAAGGATTTTTAAATTATATCATTTTATAATTTTATTGAATAATAACAAAACATTTTAGACAAAAATATGTATATAAAATATTACATCGTAAGTAAGTTTTAATAAATAAATGAGATTAAACACGTAAATTTATTGAAAAATAAAAATTCATAATTATAAAATTAAGTTTATAATATGGTAATAAATTTAACCGTAGGACAAAATTTTTAAAAATATATATTAAAGTTACTTTGTTTTAATTTGGATAAGATACGTGATTAAATTATTATTGTTTAACCAATCAACTTTTTTGCTTTGCGTGGATTATCCGGTATCCTAGGCCTACCTCATTTAATTAAGAGGATTTATCGAGTGTCCAGACCATAAAGGTGACAAAGCTCTACCACCAAGTATTAACACTGTTGCATTCAGTGGTCTCAAACTCAAAACCTCTGATTAAAGTGATGCAACCCTTTACTAGTTGAACCAAGTGATTTTAACCAATCAGCATTACTTGTACTTAATCTCCCACAAACTTGTGTCCTTTAACTATATAAAACTTATGAGCAACTTGTGTTTACCCAACTTGATTATAAAACTTAATTGATCATCTGAAAGTTTGCTTAATAAGATATACAGAAATATCATATACCACCAATATCTCAGTGATTATAAAAGAGACACGTTTGGGTTTCACAATTTAATGCGTTATTCTCCACCAATTCATGCTTTAAAATCAAAATAATATACAAGTTGAGGTAAATTGTGTCCGGTTTGTACATAATGTAATATTTTTATACAGGTTATATTATATATAGATATAGTTGTGTGTGTATTTATATCTTTTGATGAGTTGGAATCGATCATAATCTGCTTTTCCTTTTTCCTCCCTCTTAAGCACTTTAATGGCCATTTTAGTATTAAAGTGTTTAGTGCGTGCTTTGCAAGAAAACAAATCACTTAATAGAAGTGGGCAGTCCATAATTTTTCATATAGGGATTTGCTTGCCAATTCTTGATCATAGTTTGGATAAACTAGTGTTCAAAGATATTAATATATAATTAACTAAATTTTTTTTAGAGAAAACCACACTTTTAGGGGCTTAGAATGCATCCAACACCCTAAAGTCTTTTTCTAAGCACATCCAGTGTCCTAAAGTATTTTATAGTACATCCAGTACTTTGAAATATATTTTTAGGTGTATCCATCACTCTAAACTATTTTTTTTGCGCAATTTTGCCTTTAACAATTTAGGTAATTTAGGGTGCTAAATAGATCTAAAAAAATACATTGGCGTATTGGATGCACTAAAAAATTAATTTAGAATGTTGGAAGCATCTAAAAAAATACTTTATGATGATGGACACATATAAAAAATACTTTAAGATACTAAATGAACCACAAAATACTTTAGGGTACTAGATGCACATGAAAAAATGCTTTATGGTGCTAAATGCATTGTAACCCTATTTTTAATTAATCTATATAATTATATTAAATTTTCAATTTATCTTTTATGATTTAAAAATCTATAATTACGTTTTCATAATTCAAAAAATGTTAAATTCAATATTGTTAAAAATTTGTTCATGATGATCTAAATATGAATAACTAACACTAGTAAAATATGTTTTAATTTCGTAGGATATTTCACACTTATTGAATAATTGGTTAGGAGTATGATTCCTAACTTTTGTATATGAAAGAAATTAAATTGAAAAGCTCATTCTATCATTTGCCTACGGCCCGTTTGGCAGAGGACTTCTAAAAGAATATTTTTGGCTTAGAATTTTTAAATTATGAGGAATAAATTAAAATTTAACAAGTTATTGAAGATGAAAAGTATACGGTTTTTATTGAAGAAAATAATCCAATTACATACCAGCATTATTTGATATTTAGTCTTGTACTTTTTGAGGAACCAATGAATCCAGATGTAATAAAATTATAAAGATTAAAAGCATGATTTTAATTGAAGAATAAATAAACCAATTGTATACAATCTTTATTTAATATTTAATCTTATCTTAAGAATCAATATGACAAAGTAGTAATGTACACTTTGTCCCATAAATAGATTGTGCACTACTATAGAAATTGTGATTTATGATAGTTATTAACTGCCACATATAACGGTTCCAAACCGTCATATATGTGGGCGCTATAAAAACTCGGCATAAATACATTACGGTTCCGAACCATTTTTTATTTCAGACTTATCATAACGATTCTAATATAACACCCATTATATATTGAGGTTTGGTGAAGCCATGATCTACCCATTGCTGTGATAATAAGTAATGGGCACACGTAAACAACCGTTGTAATATATGGTAATGCTTGCATGATACATAACAGTCTCATTTTACAACCGTTATTTATTTAGTAATATACATAATGGTTTATATGTAAGAACCGTGACTTTTAATAAAAATAAATAAACGTCTCAAGTATAAATCCGTTATGTATTTAGTACATAAATAACGGTTATAAATAATAACCGTGATGAATGGATATAAGACTCTTCAAGTGAAAGTTTCTAAACTAGTTAACCTCCTTTATATATATAATAGAATAGTAGTACATTCCACATCGAGTTTCTATACAATTTGGGTTGGATTAAGATATTTCAGGCTTTGTGGGGAGAATCAATGGCAACTGTTGACGTATATGAATGATAATGTAACTGATAACATATATATAATTGTGTCTCTTCACAAGAATTGACCTTAGAAAGCAAAGGATTCTGAGAAAAAAACATATACCTTTATCAAAAAGGGCAGAGGGGGTTTGTAAACACTTGAGTTTAAGGGTTTGCATAACCCCTGCACCCTTTCTAATAGGGGTATTTGTTTTTTACCCCAGTTTCCTTTGTTTTCCAAACTTAATTGCTTAAGAGACGCAAGGTATAGGTGAACACTTACATTATTATATATATATATATATCAGGAGTGCTATTGATCCTGGTCATAAAGCCCAAACAATCTTGATCCATCCAAATTGCATCGCTACTCGATGTAGGAAGTACTACTCTATTATATATATAAAGACAAGATCAAGTAGCTCAAAAACTCTCACATTGAAGAGTCTAAGGCTGATCACAATGTTGAATTTCATAACATTTAATTTGGTGCCACTTGCTCAATAGAAAGACAGGAGACGAACCTTCAGTCAAAGTAATAATGGGATGTCCAACAAAACATAACTTCACAACAATAGATTCACTATGTCACCGAACTAATTTATTCACAAAGCTTGTTCATGTATGACTATCATTGGTACACCTGAACTAGTTTATTCATCACACCTATTGAACCTTTTAAAGTAACTTCAGGAGATATATGGATACTTCCAAAAAAAAGGAGATGTATTTGCTTAGGGATTATATCTCCAGAACTTACTTCAAAAAAGATCAATAAAGTAGGAACATTTAGTCAAAGTAATGGGTTGATAACTTCCTGTAATAGAAAATGAACCTTCGATCAGAGTAATAATAGGTTTTCCAAAAACCATAACTTCACAAATATAAGTTAATATCATCTTGAATGCTTTATCGCGTCGTGATTTCACAAAGGCACCTCAATCGAATAAGGAGAACAGAGCATCAAAGGAATGCGACCTATCTAGGGCTCACAAATGATGAAAATGCAAGTTAGAGCAAGCAAGAGCACCTCACCCGGCAGTCCCTGAGACAAGTGTGAAGGCATTGACTAGCACGGTTGTTATTGAGAAGTCAGACGAAGGCTTTTTATGGTGGGGCTCAACTGAAAATGACTCTCGACAATAGGAAAAGACAATAAGAGTACTAAGGTTACAATGTTGGCCGGTTTCGTTCAAACAAACTAAGTGTCAAGTGTGTTCTGTTTAAAATGCTTAAATAGAAGAGGAAGGATAGGGTTTTTGGGTTGTCGTGCCGAAGACTTTACATGACGGTTGTATCGATAAAATTATTATTTATTTGTTTATATTTATTATGATTCTTTGTTAATAACCATGAGGTATGTTATTGTTTTACCATATACATATATCACGGTTATTAGTTAATAACTGTGAGATTTTTTATTTTTATTTTTTGGGCAGCTAGTGTTTAGATAATTACATTTTTATTTTAAAAAACTAAAAAAATATCACCCTGTAGTGACTAGTTGCTTGATAGATGATTTGAGATCTACTGTGAATTTATGAACTTTTGTTTCCTTCAATTTGAATGAATCAAAAGTTCAATAAATTCATTGCAACCTACACATTTTCACACTACTCATCATTAGATGAGTAGCCTAAATCATCTAGGAATATGTCAGGATCATGATGGCCAATCCCATACTCATCAAGAATGGGATTGACCTTCCTCATGTTCATACTCGAGAAATATCCAGCCAGCCTCCTCACTGCAAAGTCAATACGTTCTGCATGTTGCATCTTAGACAGAGATTGTGGAGGAGGAGAAGGGGGAGAAGGAGGTGGTAGAGGTTGTGGAGAAGGGGAAGGAGGTAGAGGAGAAGGATGACGCAATGGATTTTCTAACAAGTCTTCAGCATAACGTTTTATCTTGGTGATTGAAAGAACAGCGGAAGACGATAAACATAAAGACATTGGAAGTTTATATAGATTGGAAGTGACGAGTTCGGACTATCATTGCACATATTGGAAGTTGACGAGGGGCATTTGCACATAGTGGTGGATAATAAAAGGGTACTTGGTTCTCTTGCTGATCATTAAAGAATGAAGAAGCACAGAGCATTCTCATCATAAGCATAGGGAAGGGAAAAGGTTTGGACCGCTTAGTTGATAGTTATTTAAGAGAAATCATTATGTTGTTTTTCTGATATGAAGTTGGAAGACAAATCATTTGTTTATTCATCTAACGTTTTATGAAGGTTTTACCATAAGAACTGTTATTCTTGTGAGACAAAATATGATGGTTACAAAGTAAAGTCATTATGTATTTGCATGGTATTCTAATAAGTGACGGTTGTTACTTAATAATCGTAATGTATATACCTTTTTTAAGGGAAAAAAATTGGTGGTTGATTATGCAACCACAATTTTACAACAACAAAAAAAGACAAAGTAAATAAACAAACTAAAAATAAAAAGTTACAGAGATGTTTTAAAAATCTAATGCATCATCAGATTCTTTATTCTCCAGTAACTTGTCCACCTTCTCGTTCAAAGAGTGAACGCGAAAGGTAAGCTCCTTCAAGCACTGGGCCATGCGTCCTTGCTCTCGCAAGTAAACCTAGACCATATAATGGAGCCTGCAGGTTGTGTCGACAAGACCTTCAATGCTTGTTGGCGGAGGGAATTCATCTTTTGATTTTTTTTCCTAGATGATAAATCAGAAGTTCTCTTGCGTGTGTCCATAATGTTTTGTTGAATCAGAAATTGACTTTGAGAAGTTGAAATGGAAGTAGAGAAGTGAGGTTCAGTTTTCAGACGTTTACATAGAGGGCGGGTTTCATGGATTATCGAGCTGTCACTTCGTTTACTATTAAAGGTCATTATATTTTATAAATGGGATGGTTGATTCTTAATAATCGTTATATATTTGACAATCTATTTAATTTATTGGTATCTACTATTAATTACATAATCAACCACAATATTAACTTAGAATCGTTAAGTATGCTAGCAAAAATACTTTACGATTCTAAATTAATAACTTCTCCCTCCTCCGATGATGATGATGAGGGTGAGGATGATGAAGAGGACAAGAAAGAGAAGGATGAACAAGACGATGAGGACGGCTGGTGATTTCCGTCCTCATCGTCTTGTTCATCTTCCTCTTCCTCATCCTCATCCCCAGTCTCAACATTGGAGGAGGGACATGAAGGTTGGGTCAAAGTATTATCATCAGCGTGGGGAAGGGGAAATGTTTTGAACCACCATTGCATTTGTTGTTTCATGACAGTTTTTGCTTAACAGCCATCATTCTTGTGAGATATATGACGGTTATTGATTACCACCGTTATGTATTTGCTTGAACTTTTATTAAGTGACGAGTTTTACTTAATAATTGTTATATATCTCGAGTATTGAGGATCCTAACCACATCACCCCCTCCGCTATAGCCGGCGCCTCCACCCTTCTACCAATCCATCTATTGTACCGAATGATGAGATGACAAAAGACAAAAGAGTACTAAGGAATGATCTTGTTGCCATGAAGGAGGTCTAAAGCAAACTATGAGAGACAGAAGGAAATTTACTGTGAGCTAGAATAAGAAAAGACAAATTGTAAAATCTAACAAATTGTGAACTTATCAGATTTCAAAATTTGACCTTTCTTGTTCCATCTATAGTGAGTTTCCTCTCCTCTCTCTTAATTTTCTTTTTGGACCTCCTTCATGACAACAAGAGCCTTCCCCATTACTCTTTTCTCTTATGCCATCTCATTATTCGACACAATAGATATATTGGCAAAGGGGGCAGAGACGCTGGCTATGGTGGAGGGGGTGACATAGTTAAGATCCTCAGTATTTAAGCCATTTGTTGCCATCAACATGCCTTGAGTAAAAGGAGGGGCTGGCGGTGGTGGAGGAGTTCCTTGGGATCTTAATATGATGAAGGAGAAAAGGAAGAGGCCAATAAAGAAAAATATTAAGAATAACAAGAAATAGTTGAGTTTAAATAAACGTCTAAAACGGATTGTGAAAGTTTATGAGTTATGATTTTTGAAGGTCTAATAGGATTACAAAGGGTTATGATGAGTCATACATGGAAGATTCGAATGTTACGAAGGGTTATAAAAGAGTTAGATGATGTTGTTTCTGAAAACCATTATGCTTTATCTTCACTATTATAAGTGTTTGGAAGATGAATCGTTTACAAGTGTTACGTAATGGTTGTTTCTTAAAAAACATCATTGTTTTCACTAAATAAATTACAGTTATTAGCTATAATCGTTACTTTTTGTGTTTTCACAAATTCCGTCTCGCAATATATGATAGTGCACATAATTAATCGATACTTTTAAGCATTATATATCCAAAAGTATTATATATCCTTATGCTACCTCCGCCTCAACATACATAACTTTGATTAGCTATAATCATTATGTATTAGGTGTTATAAATGGCCAAATCAATAATAGTGGTGTATGATTCAAATTATTTCGCTCAAGAAATGCACGTTTTCCAAATGTTTTGATTTAAAAATGATAATACAACTCTCGCAAAAAAATGATAATACAACTATATATGACTCAATTCTTGCTTCAAAATGGGCACACGTGTGCTGGATCTTGTTATCATATGGCATATATTGATTCTCCCTCCAGTTAAGGATTTATCTGGAGAGCTGATCTTAGTTCTAAATATAAAACATATTTCTTATATTTATCAATATTTTCTAATATTACCCCTATTAGGGGGAATTAAGGAATATGGTATTTTAGAAAAAGCATATCGCATTAATCGACTTAACTAACTACCTTAATCTAATCCAATTAGATAAATAAGTATTTTATGGATTAGGGAGTATTATTTGTGTATTTGATAACAGAATATGTGTGCAATGAATTTTTTTTACTAAAGTAAGCATATGTTTGTTCTTGTAAATTTATGTTAAATTTTAGTTTAATGTTGAGTTAGGTGCAAATGTGCCTTAAAAGTTTTCACTCAATATCAATGGGTATTTAGAAGTTTTTTATGGATTAATATTGCCTCAGAAGTATCAAAAATGAAGCAATGTTGCCCTTTTCCTTAAAAAATGTTAACTGCCAATGTTAATTTTTTAAATGGTGAACCTTAAGATTAAGGAATTGAATATAATCTTTATAAATTTAAAGAATTAAATTGAAACTCGATATTAAACTTAGAGGATGATACTACACTTTAACCAATTTTTTCAATTAAAAATATTTTCTCTCGGTACGGTTTCACTTGAGGAAAAGCGGTCAATCACATGCCATCCCATGTCATCACACAATATTATCTTTATACATGGCCAATCCCTTGAAATCTCTCTATATATATTTAAACGAAGGCCTTGGCATATGCTCATATTATCTCTTTCTTTGATATTTGTTTTTCACACAAAAGCGATCCAGTGAAATGGTACCATTGTTGCCTCGGCCTCGATCCTTAGCACGAAAAATGGTCGGCAAGAACAGCACAGATCAGCAGCAGAAGAAGAAGAAAGAGGAGTATGATGACAAGAAAAAAAATAGAAAGCTAACAAAGTTGTTGGTCACAGTGAATGTTGCAGGAAGTACAGGACCTTTGAAATTTGTTGTGAATGAAAATGATATTGTTTCTGATGTTATTCGTATTACTCTCAAATCTTATGCTCGTCTTGGAAGGCTTCCTCTTCTGCCATCTGATCCCAACAATTTTCTCCTCTACTCTGCCCTCAAACTTCACGGTATTATTACTTATTTGTTACTGCTCCTAGTTTATTATATTTATTCTGATTATTATTTTCCTGTAGGCTTTGATTCTTCTTTTTTCCCCCCTTTTGACAGATATTTTTATTCTACATGATCCAGTATATATGGATCCAATATCTTGAAACTTTTCAAGTTAGAGAGTGCATCCGTACACTTGTACGGACTCAAAATAAATTGTCCTTTTGTACAGTTGGGTTTTTCTCTTTTTTCTTTTTAAATTTAAGATGCAAGTACTAACAGCATGAAATTATAGATAGAATGAACCTCCAACAACCTTTTACTTGGAGTTTTCAATCCATTAGACTACAAGGACATTGGATTCTTTTTAGTTTTTTTACCGTGATAGATATTGATAATATATACTCTTTTTTGTCCTTAATATAAGACTATTTACCAAATTTAATTAGATTAAAAATGTTAGTTAAGTTAGTTATTATGTCATGTATTTTCTAAAACATCCTAGTCATCTATCTTAATTCTCTCATTCCCTCTCCTCATTGACTATTGTTAAAAGAGTATCAATATGAGAAAATAAGGAAAAGATTGACAAATATAAAAAACAACGATAGAGGTGTCCCATCCCCATTGGGAGAGAGGTACAGTGTCTCCATTTACTCTCTATTTAATGTCTCTCCCATTATATCAACTTTTAATAGTTGAGATTTACGATAGATTTTAATAATATTTTTACATCTATCATTAAATCTTAACCATTAAAAGTTAATCTAAATATAGAGATATTAAATGGAGAGTATATGAAGAGAAAGGTCAATAGAGACACCCTTCTCCCTAAAATTATGTCTTATACTTATATTTAGGATTAAGATCAACTACTCAAATATGTCATATATTAAGGACGGGAGGGAATATTATATCTTTGCTTTTGATATCATAAGGTTTAGATGGTGGAAGTGTTTTTGCAGCTCTGAATCCAAAGGAAGCCATAGGATGTTGTGGAGCAAGAAACTTCATATTGTGGAAGAAGGAGGCGAAAGTGGACATGAAGGAAACGAGAATTACAGTTAAAGATGACACTCAAAAGCAAAATTGTTGCTGGACATCCAAATGGAGATCTTGTTTTATCGTGGAATCGAAAGCCGTCCTTCCGTCTTAGGAAAGTAATTATTTAGGACATCTATGTTATTATGTTTGATAATAAATCTGTGATTTATTACTTATGTTTTGGTGTTAAGCATCTTTACATTTGGGGTATTCACATATTACCATTGATCAGAGTGGTAATTTGCTTTTTTAGACCCTAATGGCTTTATAAACATAAGACGTGGCCGGCTAACCCATTTGGGGTTAAAATGATCAATTTTCATAGATAATTAGTTCATAAGTAAACGTAGAGCAGCAGAAATTAGAATTAAACAAGAACAAATTAAACAGATCGAAGGGAGCAAGAAGATCAGCAATATCCTGAATTAAAATGCTTTCTGCCGAGGACCGAGCTTTCATACCAGACCAGATTTCCAAGGGTGAAGATGCAATCCACATCAGAATAGCTCTCAGGCATTCTCACTAGAAAAAACCTTCAACTTTGATTGCTTTTACCCACCTTAATTCCTCAATTACTTGGACTTGAAAACATATCCAAGCATAACCCAAGGAAGGCTTTGCCTTTTTAATTAGAAATATTACCCAACTAGAGGTCGAGTGGTTTAGGTTTCTGGAAATCTAAGATGGTAAGCAATTTGTTCTTTTGAAGAGCTTGAAGGTGCATTCATTTCTCCTGAAAATACTAGGTTACAAAACCGGATCATTGACTTGATTGAATGTGCGAGATGTAGAGGATATGGTTTTGTACCTTCATGAAGAATCAAATTTCTCTTCATCCCGATGAAGTTTACCAATAAAAGATCATTCCTTTCATAATATGCTTTCGTCCTTTTTTATTTCCATCAATGTTCTCTTAACTGTTCATGTATCTAACATACAATATTAGATATTTAATGTACCCCCTCTGCCTGCAACAAACTTTGATATTAATTACTACCTCTCATCCTTAACATAAGAACTCATTTAAAAATGTAAATTATACTACGAATTAGGTTTTACATTAATGATCAGATATACTCACAAACTAATAAAAATAATTAAAATCATTAAATTTGTCCTAAAATTAAAATAATTTTCAATATCACTCTTACTAATTACACTAAACTTTAATATCATATTAATTATCACTCTCTCCCACTACCCTTATTAAATATTATTAAATATGCACATACATAAAAAAAATATTTAATACTCTTTAGAAACAAGCAAGCAACTAATAAAAAAGATCAAGAACACTTAATAGCTGATATAAAAACCTGGGGAGTAATATAATATTTGCATGGTCACGTTAACACGAACTCATAACGAGTGTGAATCCCATGCATTGCATTGAATGTGGGAGAATCAAGTTCATTGTGCAGGTTTCAAATCTTGGCCACGGCAACAGTGGGATGGTTTTTGTTGAATTACAAAGTACCCATCAAGAAAAAACAAAGACTTAGTATCAAAGAAAGCAAAAACTTACATCAAAGGCGACAAAAAATTTGCCACTCATGTTAAACAATGAAGGTGGGGAAATATTCCTGCCACAAATTGACGCTACAAAATTGGATTTGGAAAAAAAAAATGTTAACTAAATCTAAATCATTCTTGTTCGTATTCAAAGGGAAGGATCTCCTCTGATGCATCCACCACTTCTTCAACTTCAATGTCCTTAGCCTCGTATTCCTCTTCTTCATCACTGGCTTCACCATCTCTAAGCTTTTGCCGGAATGGCTTTTCTTCTTCATGAAGAAGCTTCCATTGATTCACCCACTTGTCCCACTCTTCCTTCAACAGTCTCCGCTTCTCGCGTTCCTGCTCACTGAAAAGCAGGGACACATCTTGGTCTTCTGCCTCGTACTTCTTACTATACTTCTTCAAGTTCCTTCCAATCTCTTCCTCTTTTTCTAGACTTAAGAATGATGGTGGTCTTGGTCGCCATAAGAACTGTGGTAAAAAACAAACAAGTATGATTACTCAATTACAAGAAAGACTAGCACAGAACTACTTCTCAGAGATGAGGTATTTTTTTAGGTTAATAATATTATTGGTCCTTACAGTTTACTCTCATTTTAGTTTTGGTCCTTGTAGTTTCATATGGGTAATTTTGGTACCTCAAGTTTCTTTCTGTCTTGAAGGTTAGTCCCTATAGTTTAATAAGGACCTAAACGAAATATGATGATGTGCCACTAACGTCAATCATGCTGATGTAGTTTGATGACAAGGCAAGCTGACTAGGAAAATAAAAGCTTTGTTATGATGTATATTGTATGCAACTTAAAAAAACAAATTAAAATCAGGCCTGATGAAACCATGGCTCTTCATCTTCTTCTCCCTCCTCTACCACCAACATACATCCTCGTCACCGCACCACTAGGGTGGTGAGCCTCCACCCAATCTACGAAGCCCAAGAAATGCTCCTCAGTCCTCAGTCCTCAGTCACTGCGTCTTCTAATAACTCATGAACTTCATCGGCTCCCCAACTCAATGACTTATCCGTTAGCTCCCTCACCAACTTCTACGTCAATATGTATGATTGAAAGGAAATCGTTGTAAATAGGAGAATTAAGGGCATTCATACATTGGGTATGATGTGAGTGAATTAATGAACATGAGATTTGACAGGCCATGTTTCTGGCGGGGTTAGATTCAAATGAAGAATAGTGAACAAAAAATGCCAAAATGAATAAGAGAAGTAGGGTAAAAAATAAGCAGATGTGGAATAAAATTGGCATTTTATACTATGAAAAGTGAAATCGGTGTGTTTTGGTGGTTTGGGGGGGTGGGGACCATGCTTAGGCCCGTATATATAATCGCCCGTATATATAATCGTTAAATGTTTGTTCACTAGTTACTAGTTAGTGAGATTGATCAACATCCAGATTTCATATCCTCATTTTTCCTGGGTTCATGGCCGACGAAGCTCATGAGTTTTTTGAAGATGCAGTTACAGAGGAGAAAAGCATTTTATGGCGATGTGGTGGAGGAGACGGAGAAGATGATGAAGGGCTAGCTTTTGGGGTTTTGTCAGGCCATCTTTTAATTTGTTTTTTAAAGTTACATATCCACATCATAACACACTAAGCTTTTATTTTCCCAGTTAGCTTGTGCCACATCAGCATAGTTGATAGTGTTAGTGGCACATCATCATATTTAACACTGTTTAGGTCCTTATTAAACTATAGGAACTAACCTTTTAGACATAAAGAAACTTGAGGGACCAAAACCAAAATGAGAGTGTTATGGAATATATTAGATCAGTATAATTGGGACCTAAGGGAATAGATTAGATTAGTCTAAATAAGGACTTAAGTGCAAAAGTCATAATTAGATAGCTATTAGTGAATAAATGTGCAAGGCAGTTAATAACCGTTGGGAGAAGATCGGCTATCATGTTATAAATAAGCCTAAGTACCCTCCATTGAATCAGTTTTTGCAGTCTGAACATTCTCTAAAGGAATACATTCGAATCCTCTATTCTCTCTGTTCTTCTCTTTTCTCTCTAGACTTCTGTTCTTCTCTTTCTCTTTCTCTTTTCTGTCTTTCTGTCTATTTTCTATTCAATACCATAACAGTGGTATCAGAGCGGACGATTCTCGGCCCTCCCACTGCATTTCCTTCTTCTTATACGTTCTACATTAATTTCAAGAACCATGGCTTCCTCTTCATTCTCAACTTCCAATGGTAGTCAGAGGTGGCTTCGGCAGCGTGGCAGTGTGAAGGAGTATAATGAATTCTTTGATGATGCTGTGACAAGATTCCGGCTCCAGATGCCAGAAGAGTACCTTGTTGTAGCATACGTGGGTGGACTGAAAGACGAAATCCTTGACTCAGTCCGAATCTTTCAACCAAGAACCATGTGTGCGGCTCGTTCTATCGCTAGAGCAGAAGAAGTATTTCTGCAGTGGCGGTTGGAGAAGGCAAGAAAAGTTTTGGAAGATAAAGAAGATGATGGGTATCCTCCAATGACTCCACCCGAAGTGCAAGAAGCTTCTGTTTTTCCGGAAAAGAATGAGTTTTGTGAGGACACCACTCAAGGTTGCTTTGGAGTTCAAGAATCAGGTTGCTTTGGATTTCAAGAATCATCAAGAATCAGCAAGCAGTCACCAAAGAACTCTCAACATGTTCTTGGAGTTCATCACAGGTTAAAGACGACGCTGCAAGATGATGAAGAAGTGACGAAGCTCCTGGATATTCATAGACAGATGAAACTCGAAAGCCACAACGATGGATTCGTACGTAATTCTCGCCTACCAGAAACATGGGTAAGCGTGAACGAGACAACTCGTGAAGACGTGGGATCTGCCAAGGCAATTTTGAATGAAGTTGGGATTGCTTCTGGTTTTCAAGACCCAGACACGTGGGAAAATGTGAGTTTAGCATCTGTGTGTGGTGCGTCCCAGCGTCCCCACAGTAAAGGTTGTTTCTTGCCTCTGAGTTCTTTGCCGGCAGTTCCTCTTCTTTTCCTACCGTCGAGTCCTCTGGCCTCATCTCTGTTTGAGTTTGATGCCATCACTCCAGTTCTTGAACTCTCACAAGTCGAGAGGAATAGTTGTGCTTCAAAGAAAAATATGCTTGAAGGAGCTGAATGGCAAGATTTAGGGTGCACGTGGCTGAGTGAAGTTGGGTTGAAAAAGTCAACCTCCCAGCTGTCTTGCAATTTCTCTCTGTGGCAGAAGAATGTTAATGGGTTACAGCTGGATGGCACTCTCTTTCAGCAGCAAAAGATTCTTCACGGTACAATGGGTTTGGTGCTGTTAGTTGGTTATATGGGCTGGGTTTTTGAAAAAGAAGGCCTAAGGTTGTGGCTGTCATGGATTTTATCTAACAGGCCTACAAGATCATTTTCTAGTTGGGTTTTTTTAGTTGTTCCTGCTGCACGATGCTTGGTTCTGAGTTGGTTCAAAGGAGAATTAATCTCAATGCTCTATGGAAGGCTCTGTTCTCTGAGCAAGAAAGAAAAAGGGAAGGCAAAGGCAAAGTTCACAGCAAGATCAAGTCACCGGGAATTCAGCACTGTATAGCTGAAGTTTTCAGAATTTTCAAGCCCAGGAAAGGTAGTAAAGGTGCAGCAGGGCTCAAGTTAGAGAATTATTCGCTGAACAGCAAATTTTCTTCAGATTTTTTAGTTCTCAATCATCCTTGAGGGCAAGGATGTTTTGGGGAGGGGGTATTGTTATGGAATATATTAGATTAGTATAATTGGGACCTAAGGGAATAGATTAGATTAGTCTAAATAAGGACTTAAGTGCAAAAGTCATAATTAGATAGCTATTAGTGAATAAATGTGCAAGGCGGTTAATAACCGTTGGGAGAGGATCGGCTATCATGTTATAAATAAGCCTAAGTACCCTCCATTGAATCAGTTTTTGCAGTCTGAACATTCTCTAAAGGAATACATTCAAATCCTCTATTCTCTCTGTTCTTCTCTTTTCTCTCTAGACTTCTGTTCTTCTCTTTCTCTTTCTCTTTTCTGTCTTTCTGTCTATTTTCTATTCAATACCATAACAGAGAGATTGACCAACATCCAGATTTCAGATCCTCATTTTTCCTGGGTTCGTGGCCAATGAAGTTCATGAGATTTTTGAAGATGCAGTGACGGAAGAGAAAAGCATTTTATGGCGATGTGGTGGAGGGGAGGGAGAAGATGATGAAGGGCTAGCTTTTGGGGTTTTGTCAGGCCACCTTTTAATTTATGTTTTTTTAAGTTACGTATCCATATCATAACACACTAAGCTTTTATTTTCCCAGTCAGCTTGTGCCACATCAGTATAGTTGACAGTGTTAGTGACACATCATCATATTTAACACCGTTTAAGTCCTTGTTAAACTACAGGAACTAACCTTTTAGACATAAAGAAACTTGAGGGACCAAAACCATCTGTTTAAAACTATAGGGACCAAAACCAAAATAAGAGTAAACTATAAGGACCAATAATAATATTAACCTTATTTTTTTCAAATAAACCTTTCATAGAACTAACTTCTCAATCCAGTCCCTCACAATAAAGAAATAATCGGTTTGATCACTAGATTAACTAATCAAATTAGTTCTTTACCAATGAGTAATTTTCAATTTATTACTTCAGAAATATAATCATTATCAATAATGTCCTTTTATCAATTTATTGTATATAAAATGATCAATGGATTAAAAGGAACACAAATTTAAAACCTATCAAACAAAAAATATTACATGTCATAATTTCAATTGTAATAAATTAAGAAAAAGACTTTATGGATGAAGATTATATTTATAAGGTGGACCAAATTGAAAACTAACCATTTGAAAAAGATTAAATTGAAAAGACAATTCCCAGCAACCAAATCGAGAAATACTTTATTATCCTTGAGAGATCACACTGTAAAGATAATTATATGATTGAAAGACCAGAATGGGACTTATTTTGCGTTTTGGAACAAGATGAGAAGTTATAGTGCAATCCTTAAACCTTATGCCAATGACCGGCTAAATAAGATATACTTTTATTACTCCGTCGACCACTTGTAATACTTGAGCTAACAAAAGCTTCAAGAAAGAAGTGATGACGTACCTGAAAGAAGTGATCCTTCAAGATACGATAGAGAAGTTTGCCTTTGAAAGACCATATATTGAACCCATTTTCCATTTCATGGACAGAAGTCACCGCAGTTGCAACATACCTGGAGCATGAAATAGCTAATTTCAGAATAGCAACAAACAACTATTGGATATTGAACAACCATAGTAAATAAATATGCAATTATAGGGCGATTTTAGCAAAGAATGACACAAATTTATGCCTTTATTAGCTATATCAAAACTTATTCTTCAAAATCTACCTTCCTGTTGGATCCCATTCAATATCTGTTGCCATAAAATGTTCAGCACTGGCCATAGTTTCAAGCTCATCAACATTATAAAATTCCAATTGTCCGTTGAAGCCTTTCAACCCTGCAAGCACAATGTAGTGGCCTGCAGGTGACCAAAAAAGAGCATTTGCCTGCTTTCCTTTCAAAGTAACAAGCTTTGAAACCCGGCCAGTGTTCTGAGCAGTCCGCATGGTGTAAAAGCTAATATCAGGCTTAGGGTTATCACCATGAATAACTGCAAACCTATGACCTTTGGGCTCCCAAGCAAAAGCAATAATCTTGTCATTTTTATTCTCAAGCTCCAGAACTTCAATGGGTATATCACGTTCTTTTATACGGAAAAGTTCAAAGCCAGTGTATGTGCTTTTTTTGGTCTTCGTATACCGATCTACCTTGACAGCAAGGTAGTCCCCATTGCTTTGCCAGTACATCTTGCAATCACTAACACTAAAAAGGTTCTTCTGCCTGAGTTCCTCTTTACCGGGGATTTGAACAAGACTAACCTACTCATACACCAAAGCAAAACATCAATTTACAACACTTGAGGATAAGACCATGAACATTAATCTAAAATAGCAAACCAAACAACCAGAATGCAGGTAGTTCCACAAAGTAGCACTTACCCTAGCAGGCTGGTTCCCACCACCCATCTCAGGAACAAAAAGTGCAAGAATAGGATCTGTTGGAGACCAGCTGAAATCCATCACATTTTCAACCTTTAAGGACTTCTTGTCAATTAGAGAAAAGGTATCTGTCTCATATACTGAGATCACATTTTTCCCCATTCTAGCAAAGTACTTATCATCTTTACCACCACCCCATCTGCAAAGACAATATCAATGTGTTAGGCCCATTAGAGATAGAGATTCTAGTATACTAGAATCTAAGCTGGAAAAGAGGGGGAATGATACCTGAAAACAGGCCATGACACCCCTGCAACACCCCCAGTACCTCCAACTGCAAAGTCGTCTGCACTTCCTTTGAAATCCCTCATCACTTTACCAAGCCTCACATCAAATATATTTATCACAACCCTCTATAAATAAAATTGACATTAGGATTGGTGCAAAGAAGAAACTCACAATAAAATGAACATAGAAGATTGAACTCACATTAGCATCACGAGGATTGCTTGGTTCATGGCTACTATAAGTTACCAAATACTTCTCCCCAGGTGAAAAATCAACGAGTTTTACCTGCAGTTAATATACGTATCATGTAATTTACAAGTCAAGAGAAACATAATCCTAACTCTAATACAAAACAAAACCTGTGGATGAGCATATCGCATAAGACGATTGAAGTTCGCAGCACCTCCCCAGACAGCTGCCCCTTGCCTGTGAACTGTTGCCAAATATGTACCAAGTGGGGACCATTGCACAAAACTCTCAGTCCAAAACTGTATTTGCATCAGATATAAGCTTGCAGCGGTCAGCAGTGACACAAAGGGGCAGCGAAGAAGGAAGGATGATAAGGCATTAGAAATAATATCAGTAAAGATGATGTGCACTCACCGTACGCTTGTAAACAGGATCAGGCTTCATATGCCTTGCGTCATTCCATAAAACCTCAGTATCAGAACCAGCACGAATTACAAACTGGTCTCGGGCTTTTGTATCAGTAAGCCAATGCTGAAGATTTTCCTGTCAAAGGTACAATACTAAGATGCATCACAAATATTGAAAAGCTGCAGATTTTACAGGCTCAAAATGATAAACAATAAGGCATCAAATGTTGCGTGCAAAAGTCCAAGAGAAAGCCACTAAATCATAATCATGAATTAAAAGATAATATACACACATATGTGGTCACACCACACAGTTCCCAACAAGTAACACATGCATCTAGATTTCCAAAAGGATGCATGGTATGTGACAAAATTGGAATGGCTTCAGTATAAATACAAATGTAAACGAAAACTAGGCAAATAATCAAATAAAACAAGGTGATCACGGATACGTGGGAATAGTAGTAAGGAAAGGGGTAGTTTAAGAAATATGCTTATTACGGTTATAAATAGGGGTTTGATGGTGGTAATAAGTGTCCAATGAATTATTAATTTCTTGTTTTTATTCTCTTCTTCCATTCTAATGCTAACAAAGGTATCAGAGACAGCCCTCTGGCCGCCGTCACCGTCGCGGGAAATTTGTTCCACCATACTCTCATTGCCATGAAAACCCTTAGAAGCTCTATCAGCTGAATCAGGAGTAAACAATGAAGGAGTATGTACAACGATTTGAAGCGCTCATACCTTACACCCAAGTTGACGAGTCAACTGCCATTAAATTCTTCATCTACGGCCTTCAATCAAAGATTCAAGATGCGCTACGGTCTTTTTGTCCAACCACCCTTTCCTCTGCCATTAACTGTGCTTATCTTCAAGAGCAATGGAAGCAACAGAAATCGAATGAGAAAGATGAAGATGAAGGTAGAAACAATATGTGCGAACAAGAAGCTGATTCCTACGAAAAGGTAATAGCTGAAGAGAAACATGAAAGAATCGAGAAAGAATCTGGTGAGATTTTAACGCTCATCGTTGTTGTTGCTGAGACAGAGGAGGTCACTTATCTGAACGTGGCTGATGTTGATTCAAACAAGAACAAGTCCACTGAAAACAATGCTGATGAAACCAAATAATCTGAAAATGAAGATTTAGCTGCAAAGGTGACTGGCAAGGTCCGATTCGATGAAGCCAAAGCAAATGAAGGAGAAGAATGTGAAAGGATCAAAGAGCAGTCAAAACTAGGATTTGGTAACGATGAATTTCCTTGCTATGGGTTTTTATATTTTTGTTGTCGACGTTTCCTCCTACCAAACTAGTTGCTGCATTTTCAACCTCCTCAAGGTATCCTCTCTAACCAAAATTTTTCTCCCCTAAATGCAATGCCGTTAGTTGCTCGGACCGGTGATTTTGAGGCATCTAGGTCTTCATTTTTGGGTTCTCCGTTTGGCTGATCCTCTCAATCACTTGGACCCAAGTTATTGCCATTGAACACGATAGCTACCTTGGCTCCAAATTCTGCGATGTTGTCTGCGTCCCCTTCTCTTGCTTCGTCATCTATGATTGTTGCTGCGACGACGATCGTGCCTCATCTCGATATTCACAACCTTGTTACAAGGCCCCTCCACCTCAATTCCCTCCACGTGAATCTTCACTATCATAGCGTTATTGATACCCATTATCTGGGAAAACAGTACAATTTGGTGAGCAGTGAAATGAGGGCGAGAGAAACAATCAATTTCACCATTGCAAGCAATCTTAACATTTCACCACATTCATCGGAATGGTTCGAATTGCAGTCTTGCCGTGAACGGCCAAACAAAAACGATGACGCTTTCACTTTTGGGTCGAAGTTGTTCTCATCGTCTATCAATCAGAGAAGCTCCGACGTCGTCGCTGGGAAAAAGGTATCCATTGATGGAGGCAAAGGGCGATCCAGAGATGATTCAGGTTGGGGGAGTTTGGTTATTAGGTTGGGTTGAGCTGTTGAAATTCCCGGGTCGGGTGGAGCCTGGCAAGAGTTCGAATTTCTGTTGCAATTTAGTGAATCTCCACTAGTTGTTTGTGTTTCAAGTGGAGGAGCCATTGGTTTTTGGTCTCTGCTACTTCTGGAATCTTCTTTTGCAGCAAATCTGAGAATGTGGTCTAGGTTTATTGCAATGCCTTTCATGTACGCTGCGGTTGTTTCACGTGGCGGCAAAGAGAACCCCATTAGCAATGGGCTGAGCATCAGGACCCTTTGTGCTGGACGTTGTTTGGGTTTTTCTTGGATATAAGAACCCAAAATATTTTTTGGTAGCATGTGGGTCGTACATCTTATGAAGTTTGTGCTATGGTTATTTTACGGGCCTCCGTTAAGTATCATATTGGCCTTCTGAAGTGGAGGATAGCAGCAGCAAGTTTTGGGAAATACGAAAATGAAGGGGAGAAAAAAAAATTCTTATTTTCAATATATGTTTTACTCTGCGTTTTTGTACTGATCCTTGAGGGCAAGGATCTTTTTGTTGGGGGAGTATATTGATACTTGGGAATAGTAGTAAGGAAAGGGGTAGTTTAGGAAATATGCTTATTAGGGTTATAAATAGGGGTTTGATGGTGGTAATAGGTGTCCAATGAATTAGTAACTTCTTGTTTTTATTCTCTTCTTCCGTTCTAATGCTAACAATCACCAAAAATAAATACACAAATAACAAAAAAGGTGTTCCTATTAAGTTATAAACACCTTGCGGATGTAAACCAACAAAAATTGTTGACCAATCAAATGATCATAATTCCTGGTTTAACAAATACACATGGTCATCGTAGTAATATACAATAACGGATATAAGGCAGCATTGAAGGGTCAAGTCAAGTAAATAGATAATTTAGATAAATAAAATCAAGACTCCTGACCCTCCAGCTGGACAAGTGAAAGAACTCGAGTGCCATCAAAATTCACAACAAAAGTTTAATTTACAGTTCTGCAGCTCTTCCCAAACTGTAGGTCTAAAGAATAATTAAAAAAACAAAGCAAGCAATCAAAAGAAACATGATTGATACGAAATATTACCCCTGGAGTATATGGCTTTGTTTCAGGAGGACCCCACTGATCTGGAACTTTCATAAACCGATCAAAGTCATCAAACAAGTTCACTGAAAAAACATGTGCACGATCCAACTTGTATCCATGAGTCTTTTCTTTGGCAAGCTCAGCTTCCTAAAATGGTCACCAGATTTAACGACAGAAAAAAGAATAACTACAGAAAAAAATATAATGTAGTGAACAACTACAAGGAGAAAAAATGACACTAAATTACTAATAACAAGGTTTTCACATAAAAATATAGAAACTATTGTTTTCCTTATGGGTATCGACACTCATACCTGAGGAGTATTATACTCAACAAAGCAATAACCTAAACTTTTCTCAGACCCAGAGTCAACAGGCATAAATAGGCCATCCTCTTTAATCGCACCAATTTGGCTAAAAATTTTTCGGACTACCCCTTCAAGCTTCTCAAACTTCTCCCAAGGCACAACAGGGAGGTTATCCACAACTATAATGTTGCCAAATCCAGAATCCAACTCCAGATTTTCCTCCTGGTAGAAGTCTTCATCGTCACTATGTTATGAACAATAAAACATAATCAGATCATTACGCCAACTGATAAATCAAAAGTTCGACAATTGTAAGCACCAATTTGCGTGAACCACGATAACACAAGACATTATGAAGAAAGTTTGGCTCAAAAATAAGTTATTTCACTCCTTAAATAAAGAAGGCCATAAAATTGCAGTTGCATTTATTTGTTTGGTCGAGGAGAGAGTGCTAATAAAAGCAACTTAAACACTGAATTAGTGTGAAACGGAGGGACGAAGCCCTTCATCAAGGTGGTTTTCCATCACCAACACTCTTATTTCTAAGCTCCAAGATGAAAAGAAAGTTCCTATTTCAAATAGAAATAACGAAATAACCAGAGTAAGTAATTTTCACACCGTTAACCATCCCTTGTACAGTGATACATGAAATTTAAAATATAACGAAAGTACTCTCATAACTTAAATGTAACAAGCACTTCCGTAAACACCAAACACCAAATCCTACTTCATTAAGTGTTTGCTTATATTAGAAGTGGGTAAAATATATTTTTCCCAACAAAAACAAAGAATTCTGTTCCCCATCTTTCATACACATTTTTCCTGCTCAGCTACTGGCATTATGAGTTTTCTAAATAATAAGCAAATCTGTGAACTTACATAAGCATCATTTAATGAGTGCAAACGCCAAACTATTGCCAAGGTAAGGTAAGATTTTATTTTTCTCCGCATTATCAGTTCATCTATCAGTGGCAAACCAGAACCATGAAAGAAATGTTTTCTCCGCATTACCAGTTGTATAATACCTGACGATACCAAAATCATCGCCGGGAGGGAGACGAATGGAATCCAAGTCAATGGTGGAAAGATCGACCCCAAGCCGTAATGCTGTTGACTCAATCTCATTCATGACCATTACGTCCGCCATGACTGGACAAAGGGATATGAATTATGGCTTAGAAACTACGAGATTCTCGTTCGTTGAAGGAAACTAGTACTGTTTCCAGACATAAACACTGAAGAGGTGTTTAGTTTCAAAGAGAAGGCTAATTATGGCGTCAAGGGTCCCAGCTCCCGGGTTAGCGGCAGCGCGGCGCACAGATAGGTTTTGCGAGCAAGGTGGGCGAGACGGGCTCTCAGATCCTATCCCTAGGGCAGGGGCGCTGTTACGACTGATAAGAAAGTCAGTGGGTCTGGATTTCGAGTGTGGATTTTTGGGATCTGACTTTTTGACGACTTTTTTTTTTTTTTTGTATGGTTTATATAATGGATTATTTTTGACCTTCGATGTACCCACCTTCCAGGTATCTGGCGTTAACCTGAAGGCCAATGCCGGATTTACCAACATGGGCCCCCGACAACCGACTAGTCTTGACGCCCCCAATCTGATAGGCCCGACAGGAATTCACCTCTTTGAGGCGCCCCAGGGGAGAGAGCTCCCAACGGAAATTCTCTACACTTTCCGTTTCCTGGGATCGAACCCAGGAACGAATTGGTGTGGCGCAGATGCCTACCCATCTGCGCCAACTTCCGTTGGTTTTGACGACTTTTAAGACGGTAAAAATCAGATTGTATAATATTTTCTCTTATTAATTTTTATAAATCAATAAAAATAGTTAAAAATATTAAAATTGTTCTAAAATTTAAGTAATTTTTAATATTACTCTTACTAACTATATTAAGCCCAAATATCATACTCCCGTTGGTCTTTATTATAAATCAACACCTAACAAATACATTTGATCCTTTTTTTAAGATATTTACTTGTTTTCAAAGAGTATTAAATATTTTTTTCCATACATGCCCATAATTAATAAGGGTAGTAGGTGAGAGTGATAATTAATATAATATTAGATTTTAGTGGAATTAGTAGGGGTAATATTGGAAATTACTTAAAATTTAGGACAAATTTAATGACTCTAACTGTTTTTATTGGTTTGTGAAGATTGTTAGTTGGTGCCTTATAATAAATACTAGAGAGAATATTAATTATTACTCTCTCCCACTACCCTTATTAAATATGTGCAGATATGGAAAGATAAATTAAATACTTATTGGAAACTTTAAGCGCCTTATAAAAGGGACCAAGAATACTTATTAGTTAGTGTCTTATAATAAGGATCAGAGGGAATATGATTTATGTTCTGATTAGTGGTAGTATAAGCGATTTTTCTGAAACTGAAATTTGTTTAAACGATTATTTTAAAAAGCAAGTTTTGGATGAAAAATAACTAAAAAGGACATGAATCTTATTAAATAATATATATATATATATATATATATTATGTGTGTGTGTGTGTTGTGAAAAATTTATAAACTTGTTTCCATGATTAATGGAAAAGCAAGTTTAAAGGTAAAAGACTGAAAAAGATATAAATTTTATAAAAATAAAAATAGATAATGTATTATTTTGAAAAATTTTACAATACTAAGCCATTTAAATTTTTTAGGGAAATTAGGGAAAATTCCACTAAAAATTGGTGAAAATGACATGAATCAAAGTATTGTCATGATTTTTATATAAAAAATTATTTAATAATTCTCCCCAATTAAATTTTTCATAGACCTAAATCATAGTATTATCATGATTATTAACTTTTAAATGAATTTATATTTAACACACAAAAATTTCATCTATAAAGATTTATAATAAAGACCATAATAGTATTTCAATTAAAAAAAATAGGATCCAACATTTTTCTTTCATAAGCTACTTTTCTTTCTCCGTGGTAGAAACAAAAGTAAGAAATTTTGACTTAGGGCTTTAATTTGCTTTTTTTCCAAAAGCCCAATTTTTTTTTTATCGGAATCCAAAAGTCCAATTGAAAAAAAGCTATCTCAAATGTCTTCAAAAAGCTAAAATCACCCATTAACACCATTGGGCATCAAAAAATTACTTTAGCCATCCCAAACACAGTGTAATTTTGGATTGATTTTTATAAAAAAAGGTAATTGATGAACTAAAGATTTTTGAATGATTAATGGAAAAGTGAGTTTTGATATAAAATGACTTAAAAATGATATAGATTTTAGGGAAAATTCCAAATAAATACTCCTTTCGGTCTTCAAGATAAGACAAAGTTGACCTTTTTGGAGAGATTAAAGAAGCTAATAAAATTATTTTACAGTATTTATATTTTTTTCTCCAAAATAATTAGTTTGACTTATAAACTAATATATGATATAAAGATACACAATATATATAATATGATTAAGCAATTAATTTAGCTTCCTTAATCGCTTCAAAAAAGTCAACGTTGTCTTATATTTTGGATCGGAGGGAGTACATTTTGAACTTAGAAAACTTCAAAAAATCTGTTAACATATGAAAAAGATAAATAGATTTCAAGGGACTAATCTAAGATTTTGAAATGTTGTACTTTTACCAAAATGCATCTTAAGTTTTCCTTAAAAAAAGAAAAAGAAAAAGAAAAAACGCTACCCACCGCCGAAGCTCCGACAGCCGACACCACCCCGCCGGCAGGCCTCCGACTTGTAGGAGCTTTGGTTACAACTTGAGTAATATGATTGACTATTTGAGCTCTTTAAGCCCTATCAAGCATCGTTGACAAGTTGAATAAAGATAATGACAACTTAAGTATTAGCAATGACAACTTGAGTGTAACTATTAATAACCTTGGGAGCACAATTTATCAATCGTCATACTCAAGTTAACATTGCCTTTATTCAATTTGTGAACGACACCATATAAGGTTTATGTAGCTCAAGTAGTCAATCACTTTACTAAAGTAATCAATCTCATTACTAAAGTTATCACCGGAGCTTTGGCAATCGGCTTCAGAGTCCCACCGGCGGTAGCAGTGGAGCTCTGGCGCCAGCGAGGGTTCTTTTTTTCAAAAAAACAAATTGAGGGTATTTTAGTAAAAGCACAACGTTTCAAAATTTCTTAATAGTCCTTGAAGCCTATTTGTCATTGTCATATGTTAACAGATTTTTTTGGGTTTTTCAAGTTCAAACAGTATTTATTTATAATGTTCCGTAGATTTTATTAAATAAATATGTGTATGATAATTTTAAAAGAAACATTATTTTTCTAAGAGCATTTTACAAATATTAAGTTATGGGGTCTCTTAAAGTTTTTTTTTTTATTTAAGGAGGGTGGAAATTTTTTCTTTTTTCTTTCTACTCATGGTGTTTCCCTCTCTTTCAATGTCTTTTCTTGTATTTTGGAATCTTGTTTTTATCATTTTCCCTAAAAGGTTGTTTGGTATAAAGGTTTTGGGGGAGATGGGAGGGAAAATTTTTAAGCATTGAATTTAAAAAAATGTGGTTCAAAGTTTTTAATTAATTTTTTTTACTCTTTTATTTTATATTTTATCTTTATTAAAATTTTATAATCTCACTTCTATTTGACAAAAAAAAAAAATCTCACTTCTCAATTTTTTGTAAATCCAACTCATAACAATATTTCCTCTCTTCCCTTTTCCTCCGTTTACCTGGCTTTTATTTTTAAGCACCCTCAAGATTGCTTCTCTTTCATCCTGCGTTTTGAAGAAAAGTTGGAATGCAGAAAAGCTTCCCCAAACATCCATTAATGATATAATCTAACTTTTCTAGTTCCATTGCATGTTTTGAGTTAAGAAACGTGAATTCAAATTCAAACACAAACATCACATTTGAGAAATTTAGTATCTGTTTGGATTAACGGTGATATAAGTAGCTTTTTTTCAATATGACCTTTGCAAACTTAAGATAAAATAAAAGTCATATTGTAAATATGATTTGTGTTTGGATTGATGATGGCTAAAATGGCTTTTTTTTTTAAACTTAAATTTATTTGGATTATTATTTGAAAAGTAAGTTTAAATAGAAAATGATTGAAAATGACAAAAATCTTATTGAATACTTATATATATTATGATAATTTAAAAATAAAAAGTAAAATTATAAAATAAAAATAGTTAATTTATTATTTTAAAATTTGAACATAATAAAATAATTAATTAAATATGCTTAATGGATACAAATGTGTGTGTATTTATATAAATGTATTCAATGAATATATATATAATTAAAAAATATTAAAATTAAGTTGCAGCAAATATATGTGGCTTATCATCTGCTTAAGATGGGGTAATAAAGCTAACGTGCAGCCCCTAACATGAACTTGTGGAGGATCAATTAAAATATTGCTTCACCGATGTAAATAAATGCAAAAGTCAACAGATAAAAGGGGGAAAATCGTCGTGCCGCAGTTGCCGCAAAAACCACATGAGGTTGTTTTTTTTCTAAAAGCATCTTTAATGATAAAAGTCAATATGGCTCACCGCTTTCCCAAACATATGCCAACTTCCTACTGCACTTTTTTTCCTTCCCATCACACGTTTTCTCCTGTTTACCACTTTGTCAAACAGACCCTTGATTATAGATTTCATTGCTCAAAAGTCACTTTGGGCTAATTAGTGATATTTGAGATTACAATTAAAAAAAAAAGTACTTCACCCATTAAAAGTCATATTGAACTCAAGCAACTTTTTAGAGCCTGTTTAGGTTCACGGTGGAGAGGCTCAAGTGTGTGATTATAACAGAAAAGGTCATTTTAAACCCAAAACACATGTTTGGGAAGCGTTGGTACCATATGGTTTTTGAAGGAAAAGCAGCTTAAAGCTAAAACTACTTTTAGGTGCTTCTAGCTTTACGATACGGTGGGTGACTGAGAGAAAATAAAAGCAAATATTCTTTTATTTATTACTAGTTGCATAATCCATTGTGCCTACACAATTTTCCTTGCTGCTCTTTTTTATTTTTTTCAATGTCCATTCCTTCTTCAAATAGTGCCGTACAATGGAATAAAAAAATTATACATTTATAAAATATAATTGGATAGTAAGCATTGAACAAAAAACCGGACCGGACCGGCCGGTTGAACCGGAAACCGGTCAGTGGTCCGGTCCGATCTGACCATTAAACCGTGAACCGGTCGAACTGGTCTGAAAACCGGTCGAACCGGTCAAAACCAGTAAAACCAGAATGAAACCGGTTGGACCGGTTTTCATTTTTTTTATTTTTTAATTATTTTTTTTTTTCTATTTTTTAGGAAAAAATGGAAAATTGAAGACCAAAATGAAGAGAAAAGTAGATAAAGAAAGAACAAATATAAAAAAAATGAAGAAGATAATTAAAAAAATTATTTAAAATGATATATCATTACATAAGTATAAGTATTATAACTAATACTAATAGATTTTAAGCATTTTTTTTAAAAAAAATCTTCATTTTTATCTATAGAAGTTTAAAAATATATTAATATATATATATATATATTTCCACTAATAAATTATAATATTTTAATATGGCCAATTCAACTACCGGTTGACCCATTAACCCTTGAACCTGTACCGTAACCGGTTCATTGCCTGGTCCGGTTTTTCATTTCTTGATCGTAAGTTTAAATTTCATTTTAACATTATAATTTTGAAAAAGTAGTTTTTTTTATTTTGCAATTATAAATTTATTTTTTGATTACTATGTTATTATAAAAATTAGGTAAAATAATTCTATTTAAATCCTGTAAAAATATCATAATCCAAATTAAGGCTTACATTTTTAACAAATTCCTAATCAGGTCAAGATGTCTAATAAAAAATATTGATTACATTTATGTGATTTGTAATTTATATACATTTTTATCCATTAAATATATTTACTTAAGTATTTTATTATTTTCAAACTTTTTCAAAGAATAAACTAACTATTTTTATTTTTGTAATTATAATTTTATTTTTTTCTTAAAATTATCATAACATATATATTATATGTATATATTATTTAATAAAATTCTTGACTTTTCTTCTGTTATTTTTCACTTAAACTTGTCTTTTAAATAATTATTCAAACAAGTTTCAATTTTAAAAAAGCAACGTCTATCACTGTCAATCCAAATATAAATTTCATTATACTATCTAACTTCTATCATAACTTAAGTTTCCAAAAGTTAAATTGAAAAAAAAAAAAAAACTTCTCCCACCTCTAAATTGCTTCTCAAATGTGGAGAGAGAGAAGGAATAGTGTGAGAGGATTGCTTGTGAAGCCATTCATAGAAGGGATGTGACGATGAAGACAAGGGGGTAGAGGTCACTGTGATTGGTGGAATGGAAAACTCATGTTGCGTCTAGCTCAACAGGGTGGAGAAATTTTAATGGCACGTTTGGTTCAATTATATGGGAGGCGATTACATGTAATCCTGTTGCAATAGGCTGATTACAATGTTTGGTTAGGCTTATTATGATGTAAAGAGGATTACATTTGTAATCCTGATTACATCATTTGATGTAATCAGGATTACACTGCCAGAGTTAATGAATGAGGATGCAGGCATCCTGTAATCCAATGGAAAAAACAATATTACCATTATAACTTTTTAAATTAACCATATTACCAACAAAAAAAACCCTACTTATCTATTCTCTTCGGTGAAAAAAAATAGAACACTGCTTATTGGTTCTTATGCATGGATTTATATATTGGCTTATTGGCTCAGTTTTGATTTACATAGAAATTATACTTCTTGTTATATAATACACAAAAAAAAAAAATAAACATGCATTATACTTTAATTTATTATTATATACGTGAGGAGGATTCAACTTATACGAGTTGTTAAGTTAATAAAATTGTTGTTATACATATGGACAAGGGGTAATGTTGTCTATTAATTGATTATTATAGATGTGGATAGGGTTATTATACATACTTGTAAAATAATAGAAAATTTCAAGTTATTATACATATATATGTAGACAGGGGTAATTTTGTCTTTTCATGTGTTATTATCATGTATTTCCTTATTTAATGTAATCCAACCAAACATTTTCATACTTATGCATCATCTTTTCCTAATGATGAACCAAATGAATTCATGTAATCATCATTGCATTACATTCCATTATATTGCATTACATTACATTACATTCCTTCCGATTCCGTGAACCAAACGGGCACTAATAAAGGGGAGGAGACGGGACGGGAGGTATCAATATAGGAGGCAACGAGAGATTTTAATAATCCCTAGTTTGGATTGATTGGAGAGGAGAGGAGGAGAGGAATTTTGATGATATTTCACTGTTTTGTTTGGCTCGGGAGGAAGTTAAAAATAAATTGATTATTTTACCCTTATAATATTAATTGAATTTTTATCATTGTTTTTTATTAGCATATAAATATGTATAATACAATTGATCAACTATGATCTCTCAAAGTAAAAATTATATTTGGTCTCTTATTAGATATTACGATTAATATTATTAGATATTGGGATTGGATTTGAATTAGATATTTAAATGATATCACATGATGTATATAGTATTATAAATATAATATCAAGTTAATATATTAGATGTTATAAGACATTGAGAGATCGCAATTTTTATATTTTTTTAAAAACCTGGCATATCACAATTTAAATCTGTTAAGATTTTTTATTTTATTATTTAGAATCTTATATTCAAATAATTTAGATCAGGTCTCTCTAATTTTTAAGGATTGTTATCTTTTATCTTATTTATTTGATAGGAATGATGATACAACTCTTCGATATGTTTATTAAATATATTTAATGAAAGAATTTTTTTCAATATTTATAATTTTTTTCAATAATAATTAACTTTTGATATTTTTTTTATAATTTTAATTTTAATATTTATCCACATGTTATCAAATTATGTACAAATATTATATATGTATTTGAAGGCAAAAAAAATATTATATATGTATATTTTATTTTATAAAATTCATATCATTTTCAATCATTTTACATATAAAATTATTTTTCTATTACCATCCAAATAGCTTTAGTTTGCCAAGCTAACTTTTTAAAAAAGTCCATCTAAATATAAATCACATTACGTTATATAACTTTTACTCTATCAATATATACATAAAATAAGTGGAAAGGAAATGGAGAGGAAGATTAGTGGAGACACTTTTCTCCCATTTTACCCTATCTAACTTATACTCCTTCCGGTCCTAATTATATGACATATTTACCTAACTTTGGAGAAATTAAAAATAGTAGTTAAATTAGTTAATTTTATTTATTTTTCAAAAATGCCCTTATTTAATAGGGGTGATTTAGGAATACTACATGAGTCTACCATGAGGCAATCTAACCATTATCTAAATCAGTATTCTCTCTCCACCTCTCTGTGTTTACTTTCATGGTATTTTATTTGATGTATGTTTGATACTTCATGGTACCACATGTCAGACGAGGCAATCCAACAATTATCTAAAGCAATGGGGGTATTTTGGAAAGAAATTTACAAAAATTAAAATTTTATCCTATAGTTAGGACCAAGATCAATTCCTAAATGTTGTCCTATAATTAGGACCAGAGGGAATACTTTATTTTACATTTGCAAAAGTCATATAAAAAAAAGTCAATTTTGCCACTATTAATCCAAGCACGCCCTAAGACTGTAAGATAGGGTACTCCCTCGGTCATATATCATAAGCTTGAATTTTTAACATCGATTTATTCCAATTAGTTTTTATAAGCTTGGTTTTGAAAATTTTGAGATATACATTGCATTTTTTTTCAATATTTAACCCTAATTAATTATATATTTCTCTCATTCTTCTTTTAATTGATTCATTCTATAAGTAAGAGTGTTAGGGGAAAATAAGTTGCATTTTTTTACATGTTTATTGTATTTTGCAAAAACACCCTTTAATCTTCTTGGTTTTATTTAAAATGCAAGTTATGTCTCATGTGCATCGCACATGATAATGTTGTGTTTGGAGGTGTTAATTGTGACAGTAATATATGATAGTATTAACTATTTAATTTGGACATATAATAACAAAATTTTGCAGGTGTTGTGAGGGGATTGCAGACATATATATATATATATTGGTTAATATGATTAACGGAAATATGTTGAAAGGGTACATGTGATGTCGACACTAAAAATTAAATGGCATTAATTTAATTCTCATTATAGAAAAAAGGTTAGAAATTGTTTCTAGAAATGAAGAAAAACGTACGGTCTTATATCACAACAAAATCAAAATATTTGAACTTGCCAAGTAAAAAGACTAAAAAAAAAAAAAGCAATAGCAACTATATTAAATTCATTGTTAAGAGAAACTCATATTTGTTGTCTTATCAGTTGTATTCCTGAAACTTTTGATGATAATTAGAAAATACATGATCAACTAGTAATTAAATATCAAATACGACCCCACAAAAAAACAAGCTCCAAAACTTGGTTTAAATCTAGATCTGGATCCCCTTCATATTTTTTCTTCTTCTCCTTTTCTTATCCCCATCCTATCTTCACATGTGGCATTAGCATAAACCCATGAAAATAGCGGAACCACCTCTCTAAGCAACTAATTAGACTTCAAAACAATAAGGGAAAATTCTAATTAAATCCTCCTGAAATGTTGAAATCCAAACAGAGGCCTAAACTTTTAACACTTCCTTAATAATACCTGTAATAGCCCGAGACTACTCACAGGCACACAGCACCCGTGGCTGGGCGAGATTACACATAGAACGCGGTAGGATTTGTTCCCCCCTCTGCGCCACACAGGACCTTAGGAATTTTTCTCTTGAGTACTCCTAATTTCCCCAAGAGTCGCTTCCACAAGGATCGAAGGTACGACCTGAGGGTCAAGTACAAGCCTTATGTGATCCTTGGTAGCCAAGTGTGCTATGCACCTACTAAGAGGAAAATCCCTCAGCACCTGTATAGTGCAGAGGGGGGACAAATCCTGCCGGGTGCTGTGTGTAGTCTCGGCCAGCCGCGGGTACTGTGTGTGGTTTCGGGCTGTTATAATACCTATAGGCGTGATTAGGGATTTATGAATGTTATTAAAAGACTATAATACCCCTTTATAGTTAATAGTAGTATTTTTTTGTCAGGTTGCAGTTAATAAAAATCGAAGAGTTTTAATTGCAAACTCCTATAGGCTTTTTAACCCTAACGCTAGAATCCACCTTTCATAGAAATGTCCGTCTTCTCTGGCCGTCATTTCCTCTGTGACTGGATTCCTTCTTCTTTTCTGCTACTCTATTACTCTATATCTTCACATTTCTATTGTGTTCGAGTTTTGTTGTTTTCCCTTATATAGTTAAACCTATTGTATGTATTTGAGCTCAAGATTTTTATTAGAAGTTGTTCAATATCATTGAGAGTGTGTTTGGATTAGCTTTTTAAGAATAGATTATGAGAAGAATAGATTTTGAAGAATAGATTATGAGGAGAATAGATTATAGGAAATTATGGAGAGAGTGTGTGTGTGACGTGGGACCCACAAATAGAAAAAGAACCAATGAGAGTGAGAGGGAGTGTGATGTGGGACCCACACACAGAAAAAGAACCAATGAGAGTGAGAGGGTGTGGCCCACAAAGTGCAAAAAGCAAAAAGAAAAGATTATGCCTAAACCATGGTTTTAGGGTCCAAAATCATGGTCTGGGCTCAAAATAGATTATTTGAAAACCTATGAGTATTTGAATGTTTTTTATGAAAACCTAGGTTTGGGTTCAAAATTGATTTTTTTAAGTGAATCCAAACACACTCTAAGTTGAGTACATTATTTGGTGATTGTTTGGGTGATCGTTACAATTGATGCTTTTATTGAGAGACCTTTCCAAATGGCTAACGATTTTGATGCTGCGGAACTCGACAAGCTTGAGGATGAGATCAAACGATCATCCGCTCAGATGCACCAAGTTTTTAATATAGGTTTTGACCGATTAGAAGCCTCTTTTCGCCCTTTTACCCAACAGATTGCATCTATGGCACAAGTTATTGATGGCTTATCTCCGTTTCCTAAACCGACGAGCCCCGTCGCATAAGGAACTCAAGAGTGTTTAGTGTTCACGGCTAAAGAAAATAAGACTAACGAACATAGCGACTCACATCTTCCCTATGATGGTTATATTTCTGATGCGCCTGATTCATCACTGGCTGCTAACACTATGTTGCCACCTTCCATCAATATACCCATTGATGCTTCTAAATTTACTGGCAGTTTCCCGTATTCCATGATAGCGACACCATTGTGTGACTCTAAACTAGATACCTCTGTTAAAGGGTTTATGGTGCTCGACAATAGCGCCAATGGTCTCTCAAAGGGTGACTTGCTCCATGATTCCCTCTGTCTCATACCACCACCAACCAAACGTGAGGGTCTTGCTAGGTTGCTGCCTTCATTTCTTTGTCCTACAAAAGATTTTGCTTATATCTGTCTTTCTCTGGTTACATCTTGCTACTGTGATATTGACATATTACATCTTTTCCATCAGCATAATTGGTTACAATTCAACCCTACGATTGTTATGCATTACCACATGGGTTGATTTTCGATCCTGGTATTTCACTTCTTTATCCTATTTTTACATCTTTGCCACCATTTTCTACTTGGGGGTTTGATCTTGGTATGGCTAGTGGTTGGGCCTTCTTCAATATTTCCACTGCTGTAACTGAAATTGCATATTGTAATATCCTGAAATTTGGGATTTGAGACTCGGGAATAAGCCTAAATTAAGTAGACTGCTAAGCCCCGGTTTAGTAGATGTCTCAAATCCATTCTCTAATGTTTCTTATATCTTTGGGATATTAAGAAAGTAAAATGGTGAGTTTTGGAGAATATAATTACAATTTTGGTGAAATCGCCTATGAGGTAGTGAGCTTGTCATGTGATTTTTAATGACTAAATGATGAGCAAAAATTATGAATTTTTACAAGATGAAAGTAGACATCCTAAGCTTTGATTTGATATGTCATATGACTCAATTAGAGCTATACACAAAAAGATATGAATTTTTGAAGTCAGCACAGAAAAACTGTGAAATTTCTGGAACAATATGAAAAGATTGAAATTCTGGGAATTTTGTGATTCCAGAAATCAAAAGTCTATATTTTTCCTTGAAACTAGACTCAATAAGGGTTCTATAGGCTTTGGAATCACCTCATTTTGATTTTTTCTAAAATTAGTTATGATTTTTCAAAATTTGGGCAGAAATCTGCCAGAATTTTGTAAAATTCGAATTTTGGAAAAATGGTGTAATAAGTAAATATCATATAATAAATATCATTCTTCTCCTTCCCTCAGCCAAACCGTGCAGCACAGCTCTGAAATAGAGAGAGAAGGGTTGAGATTTTTAGAGAGAGAAAAGGGGAGGAAAAAGCTTACAAAGGTAAGTGATTTCTTCGGTAAATCGGTTCCTAATGCGTATAACTCCGCTCCTACGCTATTCTTCTATGTGATTCAAGGTTTGGAAGCTCATCTTTTGATTTTTCAAGAGCTAGGGTTCAGCCAAGTCAAGGAAAATCAAGTGGGAGCTTGAGGTAACTTCCAAACCTTCGTATATTGACTATTATAGCTGCTGTGGGCATTTTAATCGGTGAAATTTCGCCGGATTGCCATTAGTTTTAATTTTTGGAAATGGGTATGTGGGGCTGTTATGCTGCCCAAATTGATACTAAATGGTAGTTGTAACCTAATGGAATAGTCAATAAAGTGGTTAGGAGTAGAAAGGAACGTGTTTACGGAGCCGAAACCGAAAAACCCTGATTTTCCCTGGAAAACCCATATATTTCGGTCAGGGGTCTAAATGGGTCTTAGAGTTGGATTTTCAATGATTTGATGGTTCCATTGGATTCAGGAGGGAAAATTAGGTGGGGTTACAGTTGGGCACTTTTTCAGAAAAGGCCGAGAAAGCATAATTACGGAAACGCCCATAAAACCCTAAAAGTAGGGCTGCCAAGGGCAATTTCGTAATTTGACATTGAATTTGATAATTCCGAGTCCGGAAATGGAGTCCTTGGATGAAAATATGTCAGGATAGCCCAGGTTACAATTTCGAGAAAAGTACAGCCGGACCGGGTACGATGGGGCCGGGTCCCCGGGGGTATTTTAGTAATTTTTCAAGATAGACTCATATAACCCCCAGAAATACTATGGAAGTGTCTAAATAGTACATTTGACATTGTAGGATCGAATATGGAGCCCCGAGCTGTTTGCACGTAGATCGAGGCACGCGTTTCGAGGCGGAAAAGGGTTAAGGTAGGGGACTTGCCTTATTTGCATGTATTTGATATCTCTTCTTGTGTGGTGACGTATGTGATTGCTTTACTTGATTGTGTATATCATATTTGAATAAATGAAGCTCTGTTTCTGTTTTCGCTGTGGCCATAGTCTTGTTGTATGAAGCATTGAGCATGCAGAAATGTCATTATGGGGCATACATCTAGATAAAGCTAACATGTCATACACATAGCATCAATCATGCATGCATTATGGTATCTGTTTCCTACTGAGATTCTCTCGAATCTCACCCTCCCCTACCAACAATTCAGACAGGAGACGACAGAAGATAAGCAAACAACAATGCAGAGTACCGTACGAGGGGATTACAGTAGTGGAACGAAGACGGGAAGAAGTCTCCGTTTCACTGAAATGAGTTTAGACACCCTAGTAGCCTTGTGCGGCTACCTTAATCGTAAGTATCATGTACAAACCCCTATGGGGAATTTATATAATCATGTACATATTATCAGATAGTTATACTATTCCTGTGTTGCCTACTGAACCGCATATCGTTTTCCGCTAATACTCTGGTAAAGGTGAAATTAAGATAAGGGCGTGACACATATTTGTTCCCTTCTTATCATATCTTGGGATGCTTCACACCTAAAGAGAATTTGAAGCAATTCTTTAAAGCTAGTGCTGAGAGGTTAATTCTGTCCACCTTTGCTTGGGCGCCACTACCAGGTGCAATCGTTATTCTAACATTTGAATTTAGTCTAGACAATGGAATTGAAGAGACTAAATGCATGAAGTGTCAATCGTGTGATGTAATGGAACCTCAATTGGCTGACTCTAAAACTAATGTACAAAGAATGGATTCATGTTTTTATGCTGTAGAACTTCACAGGAATCAAGATCTTCACTTTCTTTTATATGTCCCTCTTTTATATAGTCATTTTGTGGATTTTTGGTGTATATTTGGATGGCAATATGAAAACTGGGCTCCTATAATTGTCATGTGTTTCCATCATGATGGAGTTCTTACTTGTGGGCTCCCTCTAATTTTGCCTCTGATTAATCCTATATCTTTTGGAATCCATCATGCGCCATTTGCCTCTAGTTTCGTTTGTGTTATGTGGATGTTTGACCCGGGTATTCAGTTGAAATATAGATTCATGAAGTTGATTGAGTTAGGTCTTGAACCAAATTATGTAATTCTCTATCCATGCTCCAAGACTATGGCTTATTCATATGGAAATTTTGGTGACTTTGTTCTTTTCTTTCCATTAGATACTATCTGGTCTATTAAATGCATATCTACTGTAGCAGAAGGCCATTGTACACTAAGTCATATTGCTAGCATATATTGTCGATTTAGAGATTATCATACAACTCTATTAAATGTGCATCATCTTGAAGGTTGTCTTCATTGGATATATTTTACATGTCTTGGGCATCAATTGACATCCATTCCTCTTGGTGAAGAAGCACTTGCCTCAGAAGTTTTGCACACTGATGTTAGCATGTATCATTACACATGTTTTCAATGTGTATTAATGCTAGTTAAATTTGGTTTAAAGGAACTCTTCATCATTGCAAAATATAACTTGGGATATCAATTTTTATCAATATTTGCTGTCCTATTGAGCCATACTGTTTTTGAAGTTAGATTATGCTTATGTCAGGGCATTCTCACCATTTTTTTGAATGCTATAATTTTCTCACCACATGATGAAGGATGCATTGAGAAAGTTATACTTTTTGAATCTATCCAAGGTGTATGGCTTGCTACCACATTTTTGCACCATTACTATGCATCTAAAGTTACTGGTGTCGGTACTATTTTATATGTAATCTGGTTTTACATAAAGGAAATGGAGACTCAATTGTTGTCAAGGTTCAAGATGGAGGTTTTTGCTTTGAATTTTAAAGACAAAAAGATTTTTATATTATGTATTTCTCCACCTTCTGAGGATGTTGATTATTGCCAGAACACATATTTGTATTCATTTGGAATATCAACCCTTACTTTCATATTTGATACAAGTATTTCCAACCATCAGGTTCCATTTTCAAGTCGAGTTGCTATTCATGTTGGTAATGTGGGCATATACCATGATTGCCTTGTAGCCTTTACTGCCAAAAATCTTCCTTCTGTAATGGATCAGTTGACACAATACTTGGATTGGCACTTCAAGAAATTCCAGTTCCAAAGGCTTTGCCATTTCACTATAGGACTGATGCACATTTTGGAATTATTATTAATTGCAATATACTTCATTCTATGTTTCTTATATAATGAGATATGTAGAGACTATACTGATTCATTTTTCTCAAGGTTGCTTGCTTGCTTGGACCTTGAGGACAAGGTCCTTTCAAAGGGGGGAGTAATGTAACAAACCCACATATGTTTGTCCTAGAAGTTGATCTAGGACAAGGCCCATATGGAGATCACATGCATAACACAAAGAGGATACCTCCCTTATAATAAGGACAAATTCTGTTGGAGGAGGCATGGATGAATTTTGTGAATTCTCTTCTCTCTCTCTCATGTCTGTCTTCTTTGGCCGTCACTTCCTCTGTGACTGGATTCCTTCTTCTTTTCTGCTATTCTGTTACTCTATATCTTCGCATTTCTTTTGTGTTCGAGTTTTGTTGTTTTCCCTTATATAGTTAAACCTATTGTATGTATTTGAGCTCAAGATTTTCATTAGAAGTTGTTCAATATCATTGAGTTGAGTACATTATTTGGTAATTGTTTGGGTGATCGTTACAGTATTAGTGCAAAGAAATCAAAATCTGAAGTTTATCCAATAATAATAATAACAATTATAACTCAATAACGTCAAATATTAATCCTGGAGTATATGGCTTTGTTTCGGGAGGAGTCCTCTGATCTGGAACTTTCATAAACATGTTCACTGAAAAGACACGGGCACTTTTGAGCAAAAAAAAAAAAGACACGGGCACGATCCAACCTGGATCCCTGTGTCTTTTCTTTGGCAAGCTTTGCTTCGTCGAATGAGATTCAGATTTAAAGGCAGAAAAATGAATAACTATATATATATATATATATATATATATAAAAGGCATCTAATGTAGTGAACAACTACAAGGAGAAAAACTGACACTAAATTACTATGTAAAATTTATTTTTTTTATCCCCAAGGTTTTAACTTGGTTTTAAATCGGTCCCTAAACTTTGAGTCGGTGCAACTCAATCCCCATAATTTTAACTCAATTGTAACTTAATTTCTAAATTTTGACTTACTGCAGCCAATTCTTTATAGTTTTAACCATTTTTTAGTTTAGCCTTTATGTTTTTAAAAAATAAAATCATATATATAATGAAATAAGTTAAAGTTGAGGACTGAGTTATAATGAGTCAAAATTGTAATCAAATCAAAACTATAAGGATTGTGTTATATCAAGTTGTGGTGTAGAAGTTGAATGAGTTGAGGTGTAGGAACTAAAAGAATAATTTTCCAAAATTACTTAAACTAGAGTTTCCACATTAAAATATAGAAACTTCATAAATTTGCGTCAACCAAGACAAAATGAGACATTATGAAAAGAAAGTTTGGCTCAAAAATAAGTTATACTCCCTTCTATCCTTAATATAGGAAATATTTTAGGAGTTAATCTTAGTTATAAATATAAAACATATTTTTTACATTTATTAATATTTTTCTAATTTACCTTTATCGATGCTTCCTCAACAATAATTAAGGAAAAGAGGCAAACAGGAAATTAAGGAAATATATGTTATTATAACTTTCTTAATTTAATAAAATTAGATAAATATGTCATATATTAAAGACCGAAGGGATAAAAAAGACGATAAAATTGTCATTGCATTTATTTGTTTGGACCCGAAGAGAGTGCTAATATAAGCAACTTAAACACTGAATTAAGGTGAAACAGAGGGTTGAAGCCCTTCATCAAGGTGGTTTTCCATCACAAGTTCTCTAACTTCTAAACACCAATACTAAAAGAAAGTTCCCACTCAAAACAGAAATAACGAAATAACCATACTATATGACGAAAGCACTCCCATAACTTAAATGTACCAAGCGCTCTCGTAAAAACCAGGCACCAAACCCTATTTTCTTCAAGGAATAAAAAAAACGGATCGAGTAATGAACCGGTCACAGCACAAGTTTAAGGGTTAATAGGTTAACCGTGGTCTAACCAGTAGTTGAACCGGTCATATTAAAATATTATAATTTATTAGTGGCAATATATATTAATATAATTTAAAACTTCTATAGACAAAAATGAAGATTTTTAGAAAAAACATGCTTAAAATCTATTAATATTAGTTATAATGCCTATATTTATGCAATGATATCTCCTTTCCTATAATTATTATATCTTTTTAAATAATTTTTTTCATTATCTTCTTCATTTTTTTTAGATTTATTCTTTCTTTACCTACTTTTCTCTTCATTTTGGTCTTCAACCTTCCATTTTTCCCCTAAAAAATAAAATAGAAATTTGAAAAAAAAAAAATGAAACCGGTTCAACCGATTGAACCACCGGTTTTATCAGTTTTGACCGGTTTCACAGTTTAACCATCAAAACAAACCAGACCACTAATTGTTACTGGTTCAACTGGTCGAACCGACCAGTCTGATCCGATTTTTTGTTCTATAGTTTTTTTAAGTGTTTGCTTATACTTAGCTCATGGGAGCTTCTTGTTGCACACTTGTTATTTTAGAATTTGATAATTTTAGCTTGCTACCCCTTATTTAAGTTGAATATCCAAATTTAATAGATCACAAATGTCCGTTAATGTTTAAAAACCAAAAAAAAAAAAAACGCTTCCAATATGAACAAAAATGGTAGAGGAACAAAATCACGATCATGCAGGGACTGCTCCGATAGCTATATGTTTATCATCAACAGTTCTGTCCTCAGCTCCTAGTTCTCCCTCATCAGTCGGCATCTGAATCCTCCCCGTGGCCCCCCCCCTCCTCCTCCGCCCCATTCAGCTTCAGCTGATTGTGTGAAGCACAATTCTCTATCATCTTTCTTCATCTTTTCCCCTAACTCCTCTTCCTCTCTCTCTTTACCCTCCTCGCTTCATCTTACCTTTATTGTCTCAGTTTTTCAGAACACACGACCCTATGTGAGCATACTTCCACGTGCTTCATTCATATGTTTTGTATAAACTGCTGCAATACTTTTTTTTTTCCTTATTTTGGGCTTCATACGTTCATCAATACTAGAATGAGCACCGCCATGCCAGACAAAACAATCCAAGTTTTACACAGAGAGAGAGAGAGAGAGACATGACGGGGAAGCCTGACGCAGAAAATCTCCACAAGACCGTGAACTCCACAAGTGTCCCCTACTGGTTGTGAATCTGATCCTCTCCCATTATTGTTCAGATACGGAAGATTTTTTCTCAAGATTAACAGTACTTGCAATAGTTAATTTTAGGGTGAAATTGCTTTGGTTTTAATATTTTAGGGGGTAAAATTGGATATGGAATGACGGTAGATTGTCCTCAAAAAATATTTCAGAGAGAGAGAGAGTTGGATGACCATAACTCTTTTGGAAAAGAAGAGAAGAGAGTGTAATTAATGAGTCCGTATTTTTGTTAAAAAAATTAAAATAATAGAGATGGATATTTGGATATGGCTTTAGTCCTTTTTTTTGGAGAGAAAAGAACCTTCCTTTTCCTGGACAGGACCATTGGATGGAGATTTCAACGATCCAGATTTAATATATTATAAAAATATTAGTATTATATTTATATATTAAAAATATTATTATAAAAATATATTAAATCTAGACCATTAAGATTTCTCTCCGACGGCCATGGAGAGGGAAAAGGACGGTTCATTTCCTGGAAGGGAAAAGGACCGAAGCCGCTTCCCCGATATTCAACTCAAATAAAGAATAATAAAATAAAATTATCGAATTTTAAAATTCTATTTTGAATCATATAACCTGGTTTAGAATTTATTGAATTTAAAAACACAAGTTAAAATTTGAATAATTCAACTATATTTTAAATGAATTTTCCCAATTAAATGCTGCAATTTTATTACATAATTTATAATTATTAATATTAATTATAATGATTTGATTTATAAGTCATGACATTAATTGAGCAGCAGTAGATATATTTTTAGAAATTTTGCAATATGCAAGGGAGTCAAGAGTAAGAAAAATCTTATATAAAGATGGTTGAATTATCCAAATCAATTAAACTTAACAAATTATATATCAAATTATACGTCAAAATTAGGAATTTAAAATTTGGGTTAAATTACTACCTCCATATCCCGTAGTTATTAAAACGGCAAAGTTGAAAATATAACCCTATTATTTGGTCTATCAATTAATTCTTTAGGAAGTACGGTTGGGAATAAAAACATTAAAATTAATCCGTTAATCAAATTAAATTATACAAATGGGAATTACCGAAAAAGGAAAATAAAAATGTTAAAATCACTCCATTAATCAATCTAAATTACCTTGTCCGCAATAGCATTCGACCTACAAAGGTGAGTAATATCTGATACACAAAGGTGAGTAAACTGGCGATTAGCATGAAAACAACAAAAAGGCACCATATATCCATTGGAGCACGTGAACCGGATGGAAGATTAAACCGACTTAAGCTATGTTTGGAATAGTTTATTTTTGAGAAATAAGTATTTATTACGTAAGTCGAGATAAAACTCCTCTCACATACTTACCTCGTATACCGTAAATCACGAATTATAAGCACTTATAAGGCAAAAACGAGCATTTACACTTGCTCTTTTGCTGCGCAAATAATAATCAAAATGAATGCAAAGGATTTTTTGAATAATATATACACGGTCTAGAAAATCAATCCGTTCTTTAGGACTTTACAGATGAATGCAAAGAGATTAAGGGAGAAAGATTGAACCAACTTACAATTGCCTCTTTTGCTGGATTTTTGACTTTGCAGAAGTTTCGATAAATTTTCTATCGTTAGGGCTCCTATAGTGCGCAAATAGTAGGGTTGTGTTTTCAATTTTGTTTTTTTTAAGAATTAAGGGATATGGAGGTAATTTGACTCAAATTTTAAATCCTTAATTATAACATAAAATTCGATATATAACTTGTTGAGCTCAGTGATTCAAATTAGGATTTAAATAATTCAACCGTATTTACTCTTCATATGGGATTTTCCCTCTGGAGCATTTTACTATAATATATACTATATCTGATTTTGTCCCAACCAATAAGTCAATAACATGTCAAGAACTCAGTTTCTACAGTACTGTGGTTGCTATACCTACATTTCAACTGAGCTCTTTTACCTATTTGGCCTTTATCCTTTGATAGAGTTTATTTGCAAGTTTTCCCGTGTTTGTTTTGTACTTCTTTGTTTTGTTGTATTTATTATTTTGCGAGTTACACCTTGGGTTTTGTTTTGGTAAGCATCTGGTGTTTAGATTTCAATAAATGTGTCTCTACAATCCCCTCACGCCATCTATTAAAATTTTGTTTTTATACGTCCAAATCAAACATGCAGCATTATCATATACCACTATCACATTTAACACCTCCGGGTAACCCTCCCTGTGCACGCCCAGATATATAGCTTGTTTTTCCAAAAAAATAAAATGATTCAATCATCAAAAAAAAAAAAAAAAAAACACAGATTCCTCCCTAACAAGTTCAAGATAGGAAACTTGATGAGTTCCTTAACTCAGATATTGATACAAATATTACCTGAACTCAAAAGTATCCTGAAGCACCGTCTAGTTGTGACCCTGGTCCTCCTTTAATTCATTCCTATAGTTATCAGGACAACTAGTTTAACAGTAAACTTGTGACTCATGTTAGATTTGTCGTACAATCAAACAAAAAACTAAATTGAACAGGCAAAATGAAGATACAACTTCCCATGTTAGACAAGCCGCCAAACAAAAAAAAAAAAACATTGTTGCTGCCGGCTATCAATCAATCTTCTTTGAAGAAAGAAACTTCCCAGCTAAGTCAGATTTCAACTTGCATCCGAAATGTTTTGTTTTCAGGAATAGGGCATCAATTTCTTCTTCCTTCTTCTCATACACGTAGAAAGATATAAATGCAAAAGTAATTCCTGTAGCCAAGAGAATAACGTGTTCAGTATATCATTTTTTTCATTTCTAACACTGAACTAATGGAAAGCAAATAGATAAATAGCAGTTTACAACGCCAAAAGAACAAACTCCTCATGTTGTGGCAGCATTATGTGTCCAAGTAAAAAGTTATTCAATAAGGTTTCTAAAATCAAGTCAAATTAGGATACCTGGCGAAGCCCAACTGATGAGAAAGTGATGAATATTTTTGTGTAAAGAAGCCAAATTCTCAAGTTTATCCCCCCACAAAAAAAGTCAAATTCAACACTTTTTTTAATATTCACAATCGCAATTTTCAAAAAGTGGTTTATAAAATTTATAAGCTATCCCGTAAGAGAAATATTAGGACATTTATCACTAATATTTGGTAGTTAGGGCATTGAACAGACTTACAAAATGAGCGTCCAGACACTGTTCAAAGTTTAACCTAACGTTCAAGCATGATTCAAAACTAACCAAATGCTAGAGCTAGCATATATCATTAAAATCGGATAGAATTTGGATTCTCCGAAGAGAGAAATATATCAAATTCTTCTGAAATAAGAGATAAAGAGGACAGGGAAAGAGAGAGTGTAAAAAGTAAAAATTGGTCCCAAACACAATCCCTCCCATTGCATTTTGATATGGTTATTTTAGATATTAGAAATAATTGATAATTAGTAGTGCTGGTGGCTTACTAAGTCTATAAGGTCACTAGTTGGATAGGAAGGGTAGAATAGTATTGGCTTAGTTAGTCAGCGTAGGATAGTAATTGGCGGTGGCTAACTAATCCAATAAGGCTACCGGGTTTGACTCTGCTAATCAGGCCTATGTAAGGACTGATATGTTATTGTAAGGTTGTTGTTGATTGTCGAATAATACACTAAGTTTCACTGTCCTCTCTGTTTTCTCATTCTCTCTCTTCCTCTGCAATTCTCTTCTGTTCTTCTACACTTCCCTCATCACATTTCTCTCTCCGCTTGAATACAAGCCTTACACTTCAGAGAATCCAAATTCCATTTAATATTGGACACCTGTCATGGTTTACATGTGATAGGAATTAATTCAATTGTGTGGAGGACTCTGTCCCATCTCGGATGCGTGATGGACTTCTATGGAAACAAACTCATCTCGATACATGAATGCACAGGAAGATAAATACAGACAGCATACCTAAAGCATATGTATTCTGTAATGACAAGGCTCCAAGGAAGCTAAGAATGATGAGAGATAGAGTAACCTATTGATCACCAAAGCAAAGACTGTGTCAACATATCAGATTTAAGGGAGAATGTACTAAACAGTCTGCATATGCGAGTTAAATAGCTTGAATAACACAAGTCAAGCTGTACAACCTTGTTCATTTCAGCTGAAAAGTATTCAGGCTTTACTCAACAAGAAAAAACAATAACATCAAACAATATTTTAAAAATTGTAAGCAATATAGCAAGGAAAAATTGCAATTTAGCATACATAATTACATACCTTGACAAACAGCACCCAATTATTCCCTTCAGCAAGAGATTTCAAAACATTGACAGCAAAATTCCATGAAGAAGCAAGGGAAAGAACAACTTGATGTGACTTATCTTCTGATAAGTGAAACCATGATGCGGGCACTTTCTCAATTGTATATCCCAATCTACAGCAACATAAAGTACTACTTATAGTCAGCATTTATCTTCTCATTATAGCACCGTCAATTATCCCATCATTTAAGTCTTTGTGCAATGAATTCTCTTTACAGGACAAGCAAAAAGTTTCATTCAGGAGTAGAGAGAGGACTGCACAAAGTGCCAGGGTGAGGATAACATCCTCCAAGTCAGAGAAATTGAAAGAAAACACGAAGTTGTACAGAGTATGCAGAGAGAGAGAGAAGATAGAGAAAGGGAGTAACTTCTTATTCAACAGTTCTAATGAATTTCACGTGTAAGTACTTGTAAGTCTCTATAGTAACTTATTCAGGTATGACTCCCTAACTGAAAGTAGTTACAAGACTTAGACTTTATTCTTGCCATGAATCAAGGAGACAAAGGCTAAACGGTATGTTATACGTTATTGGACATTTAGATAGGTGTTGACATCTTAGCATGTTCAAAAACACATAAAGAACTTACATTTTTTCAGGTAGAATGCCGTGGACAAATAAAAAGACCGATGAGAACAATAGAAGCTTTGAAAGAGCAGTAAGGGCAGTAGACGCAGATGCAATGAAGTTGCAGTATATGGCAAACAAAACTAACAAAGCAGTGACAGTTCGCTTTTTATCCTTCCAGAGCAATGTGTCAGCAACTGCAAAAAGTCAATAACACTTAAATTTGTTCGTTGGTTAAAAACCTATAGAAGAATATATCACAGAATAGACGAACTCCCAACACCAACAAGTTACTCCGTTGTGTACATGAAGTAAATGAGATTTGATGCTTCCATCTAATTTAGATTCTTTGGGTGTGTTTGGATTAGTGGTAGGCGAATAGATTTTGAAAAAAATTAATTTATAATTATGACTTTGAAAATAGAGTTGGTTGTAATCGGATTATAAGACTGATTTTGGGTATAGTTGAAAGGCCAAAACCATGGTTTTCTTAAAAATTATCCAAACCCACCTAATATGGCTGTTTGGTTGATTGTCTTCTAATTTATTTAATCAAAATATGGGTGTTTGGATGGGTACAAGTGAAAACCACGGTTTTGATGAATAATTGATTTTTTTTAAGAGGTCCCAAAGAGGCATTTAAAATACTTGAAGACATTACTGTGCATGTCTAAACAGATAAGATAATAATTATCTTTAAAAAGGAAAACTTGCCTCTAGACATATGATAGACCTTCCACTTGGATTTTTTACCAAGAAAAAAAGGAAAGACAATTTTACAAAATCAAATACGGAGTGCTGCTTAACCTATAAAACTAAATCTGCATTGGTGTTTCTGACTAGGTTCTTTAATCATGATCCACCATCCAATTTGACTGCTAATACATCAAGGATACCTCAATAACCTAGGAACTTGGAACGCACAAACACAGAGAATGTGCCCCGAAGCTGTACGACTAAATGTAAAAGGCTACTGCAGTGGAGTTCAAAAGCAAACTCTACAGGATTAGACCAAAGAGCTAGTTGTTACTTTAGGTTTCTTATAGGTTCGGCTCAAGCACTCCAATACACCTATAATTTGACACATCATTCCAAAATCTACGCAAATGTAATAGGTCTATTGCATTCAGACATGGTAATGTATACAATACAGATTCCTAAAGGATGGGCAAGTTAACGGCATTGTCCATACCTCTTCCACTTCCAAGATAAATGGAAGCTTTGGAAGGCCCTTCTCTTTTAGTACTAGACTGATTTTCAGCTCTCAAGTGTGGATACGACTCAATAGTCCTTTTCAGACCCTCCTGCAGAGAAATCTCACATTATCACCATTTAAATGTTCATGAACAATTAGGGCTATACAATCACTGATTGGATTAGTGCATCACATAAAGACCATTTTAAAAACCACACCATACAGCTGAGTTCATAATATGCAAGTTAATTTTAACTCAACATTGCCAATAGATTTATGGGCTCTAAATAATATATATATATATATATATTTTCATCCTTTTCAAAGTCAGAACAATATAAGGAATGTAGATGACCAGAGCCACAGCAACTCCACTGAAGTTCCTTAGAAATTTTTACAGCAATGGACATTTAAGCATCTGAGTGAGGCATAAATGTATTTCTGCAGAGAAAGATAGTCATGCAACGAATTACTTTGTTAAACATTTTAGAACCTGGAGTGTCACGATGGGTGTGTAGCCAATGCCATCCTTTGCTTTTGAGCAATTGAAAGTTCTGCTGCAAGACAAAAGTCTTACTCTTGAAGGTGTCAACTGTGGAACTTTCATCCCATAAGGACCTAGCAGCGTATAAACCCACTCCACCACATGTGCAATTGGCATAACAACAAAAGCAGGGATCTTTATTCTCGGCCTGCATACCACATCAGTTCAGAGAAGAAAGAAAAGGCATAGATAGTGTCAAAATATATTACTTCTTTTTTAACAAAACCCATAAACAGATTTTGTTTCCCAACTGTTTAAAAGCATTGTAAAACATAGGAATTTCTTGATTATTGTATAATACAGACAAAGAAGGAACCAATATCCTATTAGCAAAAATAAATTCACAAAATGTAATATTGCAAGAGCTCCTTGACCTCTCATCGTAATTAGACAGCATCTACAGCATAACGTGGGATATCAAAATACCTCTTAAATTTATACTATTTGATTGGTACAACAAAATGAATAAAAGGATGTACAGTTTTGTGAATGATTAAATATTCATCAAAGTTTAATTTTTGATCAGTCTAAAGAGAAACTACCTTTCATATCCAAGACCTTCCAGAATAAGTGACATAAACTCCCAAAACTTTATAGGTTCCATATTTGTAATGAAATAAGCCTACACAATGAAGATCCATCAGCCAAAAAACAAAAGTTACAGTAATTTAACTTGCTAAAAAATCTGGCATTTTTCCCTTTGGCATGGTAAATGCAAAGGGCACTTAGAGAGTTAGCCAATGATCTCCTTTCAATTGAACTGTCTGTCTCAATAATCTTCCTTTACACACTAATAAAACATAATCACCTGCCCTGAGACTTTTCCTGCAACTGTCCCTTCCGAAGCTAGGGCTCGATCAGCACATACATGGGCATGTGCCACATTTTCAACATAAGTGAAATCATAAAGGTTGTTGCCATCGCCAATAATGAACTGGTCAAGAGAGAAAAATATATAAATCAACATATGAAAAATAGTCTTTGCAAAGATAAAGCCTGATTTTAAAACTCCAGTGTTTTGATTATATAACATTACATAAGATATTATATTCCATAAAATAATACTACCATTTATTCAGTCATACATTGTATAACACTAGATAGGATATAAAAGCCCCCCATTGGCAACATTCAGTCCCTATTGTACTTTACATTAGAACATAAATGGAAAGTATGGTGAAAAAGTCAAAACAAACATGAAAATGCATCTTTTGGATCATATTGTTTGAGCAGATGTTATTGTTATGGTTTGCCTGCGCCAACAATCATAAGTTATTTTTTATAGTATTCATATCCTTTTATGGGGGTAAAATTATCCTTTTCTTCTAAATTTTTCCTTATAAGGATCATATTTTTATACTATAATATTTAGTTAAAAGTTTTTGAATAGTTGAAATTATTACAAGGTTGTAGTACTAGAAGAAACCAAAAAAGCTAAGCAAAGAAGCAGAAGAGTTCAAATCTACAATGCTCAATTCTTCACCATTCTAAATGAGGGCGTCATCCTCATCTTCAGCCTGAGTTTCTGAGCACATCCGCTAATCATAGGAAGATAGTCACTCTTAATCTCAAAGCCCAATTTGAATCTAAAACTAAGTCAACAACCCCAAAGAGTAAAGGCAACAATGAAAAAAAGTGAGCATAACCAGCTTTGTCCAAACCTAGGTGAGTCATCCATGGCTGCAACCTCTGATACTCAATATCTCAACTCTCCTTCAAAATATCCACTACAACCTTCTGGTCTATCTACCAGGCTCAAAAGCATGCTTTTGGAGTTCAACCCATCACCCAATTTCAACCCTATGACCAAAATTCCTGGCACTGTCTCTATGCCACTACCTCCATTGGTCGATAATTCTTCATTATTGGCTCCAGAGGTGCCACTTATTATGACCTCCATTGGTAGAGTCTTGTACATCAAAAACCAAAAAGGTCTAATCCCACCCCAGCCACCCCGCAAGGCTAATTGAGTTATCCATCACGTAATATATAGTACTTGTCCCAAGCCAATGATAGACTTATAATGTATTGATACTGTCAAGCCTAATAAGGTCTCTATGGGTGTGATCATTTGCTTAAGCAGCATGAAGCACCAGAGAATTACCAATACTCTGCAAAAGAATATCGTAACCTAACAAAATTTCAAGCATGAGTCAGCATGATCCAATACAACACAACATCAGTCTTATTTCATTTAATTTATGGATATGATACACTCTGGCAGGTTCAATAGTCTAGTGATTCAATCATTTGCTTAAGCAGTAAAAAGTACTGGAGAGTAGCCACGATTCTAGGTGCACAACATATATACCCAAAAACATGATTTCAACCACAAGGTTGTGTGATCGAATGCATAAGAATATCAGCACGCATACCTAACAGCAGTTATAGCAAAGGCCCACTTTTGTCATTTTGCTTAACTCCTCAATATAGGGTGTGGGATGTGGAGCACGAAAAACATCTTAGAGATAGTATCCGGTGTGTGCTTTAAAATTCTACAATGGAAACATTTAAGCCTTCTACGCACAATATTATGGTTGCTGAGTAACTTTGATGTGACATATGCCTTCAAACTAATGATTAAGCCGCATAAAGCTTTTTTCTATGGTGAGGAAAGAGAATCACATACACATTCAAATCAATAGGAAAAAAGAACCCACACTAACCTTTGATTTCCCTGCCCTGGCAGCTTCAACTAATGAAGGCACAAGCAGTTTATCTCCAGGCCCAAAAATGCTGCTGGGGCGTATGCAGCATGTTAGAAGCCCATCAGTCCCATTAGACTTAATGACCAAAGCCTCTCCTTCTGCTTTAGTAGCAGAATAATGATCATTATGCTGAAATCAGTTTAATACAATTTAAAGCCATGTTATTGGACTAATAATTACCCATAAAAATTAAAATGACTTTCAATTGTTTAATTGAACAATAAACATCCACAGATGCACACATCCCAAGTTCAGACCACAGTGAACCTTGAAAAGAATATACTAGCAGTAATTTTATGCAAACTTGCTGAAGTACCTTGGGTGGGTAAGGCAATGATTCGTCTCCATTACTAGTTCCATGAACACCATCAAAGACCACACTAGGAGAGCTCGTATAGACAAGTCGCTTCACTTTAAGCTCAGCACAAGCATTGATGACATTCTTTGTCCCTTCAGAAGCAAACTTCACATTACATTTAAAACATAATGTCAAACAGCATAATCATGAATAAAATAGGTAGAAAAGCAATTTACCTTCAACATTGACTGAATGGTGAAGCAGGAAGTTGTTAATGGAAGAGTTTGGAGCAGCCATATGGAACACAACCTCAGCTTCTTCACATACTGCAGTGACAAAGCAGCAGTTACACGGAGCTCAAATATCCTCCTTCACATTTTTAGTTGCAATAGAAGTTAAACAACCATATGCAGAGGGAAAACAAGAGCTACCTTTAAGTACTTGGGCTTTGTTACGAAGATCTAAAGTCATATACTGGGCACGACCCGTGCGTAAAGCTTCGCCAAGAATTCCTGATTCTTCAGCTGGTTCAAGTTCAATGCTGGCTCCCAAATCAGTGATCCGAACAGAGTAAGTATTGTATCGAAGTAGCATTTCAACCAAATGCCGAGCAGCAAAGCCCCGTCCTCCAGTTACCACACACCATCTTTCTTCAATTCCCATGGTTCTGTTGTGGAAGAACTGACATTAGAACTCGTTCATAGGGGAATCACTCTCACACACAAATCACGCAGAATATGGGTGGGAAAGGTAGTGAGTAGATATCGACTCATTTTTTCACTATACTTGTTCATATCTGTACAAACTCTGCCTAAGTCCGATGCGTAACAATATTTCTAAGATCTGTATCCAGAACTACTAATGTCCCAAATATATGATCCAACGGAAATACTCAAATTCCCGAAACGTTAGCCCATCGTCTGCAATATAAAGCTTGTAAAAATGCGTGTGACGCAAAAAATAGTGTGCATGGCCCAACTCCTCTCTTTTCAGTGTCACCCGCCATTCTCAGGAGCTAATGTCATCATAGTATTTAATACTTAATAAAACCAACAGATATACATTAATCTTAAAGCGTTTCAAGTTTTGAAAAATTGATTTATTCCGCACCATCCTTTAAGTCCCCTAACTGTGGAATGATAAACGCGTCAGCAAGCCCCAAATTTAGCATTACACATAATCAGTCAAAGTAAGAACGGAAAGAAAGTTAAAACAGATAGGGGACTGACGGAAGAGACCATTTAGATCTGAAATGTTGAAAAACTAAACCCAAACATACCAATTCAAACGAGAAGGCTGAAAGTGAGCAAAAGGCTTGGTCTCCGATCGGTAGCTTCCGTCGAGATCAAGATAGAGTACAATACTCCAGCTGACCGTCGACGGGGACTCTGACGGTTTTAATTTCACCAACGACGGCGGACTGGGAGTGAGAGTGGCGAGGGAGAAGTTCTTCGAGAAGAGGCCAAGACTTGAGTGACATTGTTTATGATCATAACAAGTTCACGATCAATCTGATCCTCAGTTAAAAAAAAAAAAAAAATTAAAAAACGGATCCATGAAAAAAAAAAGAAAAATGGAAACATTCCAAAAGTACCATTAACAATGGAAAAAAACATTTCAGTATATTTAAAATGAAAAAGGACAATTGGGTGTCAGATTTTTAGATGGATCTGTCTTTTTTAAATTTCGGCCAAATTACGAAAATTCCCTTCAGCCATTCATCCTCCACTTAAGAATAACAACATGATCCTCATAATTAACAACTCCAGATTCGACATTAACAACTTCAATTCTTTTTTGACAATTAACAAGTTTCAGGGTCAATAACAACATCTATATCTCAATTAACAACTCCGGATTCGACATTAATAACTTCAATTTATTCTTTCACACTAAACAAATTTCAAGGCCAATAACAACACCTATCTCGCCATTAACAATTTGGGTTCGATATTAACAACTCCAATTTCTCCTTTCACACTAAACAAGTTTCAGGACAAATAACAACATCTATCTCGCCACTAACAACTTCGGATTCAACATTAACAATTCCAATTTCTTCTTTCACACTAAACAAGTTTCAGGGCCAATAACAACTCATTTCTCTTTATTAACAACACCGTATTCTACATTAACAACTCCATTTTCTTCCTCCACCTCGGAATAACAACACCTATCTCTTAATTAACAACTTCGGATTCAATATTAACAACTCCAATTTCTTCTTTCACACTTAACAAGTTTCAGAGTCAATAACAACACTCATCTCTTAATTAACAACTTGAGATTCAAAATTAACAACTCCAATTTCTTCTTTCACAATTAACAAGTTTTAGGGCTAATAACAACACATATCTCGCCATTAACAACTCCGGATTCGCCATTAACAACTTCCATGTTGTTATTTCGACTGAGGGCTGAAGGGCATTTTCGTAATTTGGCTGAGATTTCAAAAGGACAGATTCCTCTGAAAATCTGACACCCGCCTGAATTGTTTTTTCCCCATTTTTATTGTACTAAAATGTTGTTTTTCATTTTCTAATGTAGTTTTTTTGGAATTTTTCCAAAAAAAAAAAGTCTTTATACAACATATTTATTACAGACTTTTGTAAAATTTAGAGACTGAATAGAGAAATTATTTAATGAGAATGGGAGGGAAAAAAGAGTTTTTTTTTTTGTTATTCCTTTTTATAAATTTATACAAATTATTAGTAATAAAGAACTATAAATATTTATCCACTGGTATTTTATCTTCTCGTGAAAGTTGAAACACATATTTGGATACTCTCCACTCCAGTCTCCATATTTTCCACCTATATATCTCTCTCTCTATATTCAATTTTTTCCATCTAATTAACTGTCTATTTGATTTAATGATGTAAGATTACTGATAGTATTAAAATTAATCTGGAAAAAAAATAAAAATAATGTACCATTCATTTAATTACTACGGTGAAAAAAGCATTATGATCTTGTATTAAAAAACGTTAAATTTGTTATAAAATAAAGAGATTTATAATATTCATCAACCAAGCAGCAATGGAGCCTGATCAAATAAAATATTTTTTTTTATTTTTGTTATAAATTTGTTATCTGATTGTCAATATGCACCCTACTCACACTAAATGAAGATTTTTTTTTTTTTCTATTTTTCTTAAAGACACAAGATCATATTTTCCTAAGGGGGGAATTAGCACCAATGTGATATTTTTTTTATTTTATTATTTTAAATTCTGATTTTATGGTCATTTAGTGTGGGAAGACTTTTCCTAAACCAATCACCATTTACTTTTCAAGCCTCAATCACAAGCCAATCACTATAAATGACATATGTTTGGCTTTTGAAAGAAGATTTTTCCAAATTAACAGTGTAGAAATTCATGAAGATTTTCTATTACTATTTGTTATTTGTTATTTTTTTTTTCTAGGGCCTAGACAAATAGGATGTTCACACTATATGTCTTAGTCAGCATTAAAGAAACCTATTATGACCTATTATAATTTTTTAAATTATATTTAAAATATAATATGTGTGTGTATATTCAATCAAGTCTTATATTAAATCAATGGAATAAAGGATCTGCACAAAATATGATATTTAGAGAAAATGTCAACACCCTTTTCCAGTTCGATATTCTAAGAATAATAAAGATAGAATTTTATGGGCATATAGAAAAGTACAATTATACTAATAAAAATATTTATTTACAATCCCCACGTCGTTCGTTGGCGAAATACAGAAAATACAGTGGAAATTTAATATTTACATAATTCTCCAAAATATCTAAGCATAAATGAATTATAATCACGATCTTGTCCTCACCTCAAAACTCGAGCCAATTACTTTTCGGTGTCTACGTCTTTGCCTTTTTAATCCACTGGCACTCGCTGAGATATTTATTTAAAAATAGGGTGAGATTCCGAAGAATTACAGTAGAAACATGCAATCGTTCATAGAAAATGCGAAAAGTAAATATGATATATGTCATGTATGCACTAATTAATGAATATTTTAAACATATCATCTGTATGTATACATGAGTAAGACTCAGCCCCACTATTCTGCATTGGTTGGGTTTTCACCAACTCTAGTGTAAGTGCCTCTGACACTTCTGGCCCCTCTCTGGGCTGTTGATTAATAAAACGTATTTACAAACATTGGCATCCACACAATCATATAACTATGATATAATGTATGAAGGATAATGTTCCTACCTCAAAGCTTTATAATCCTCTGTTTAACGGTGTCTCGTAAAGCGTGTCGTTCCGGCTCTCTACTCGATCCTAAAATATTAAATATACAAGAAATAGGTCATAATCATCCAAGTATCATTTTAGACTCTTCCATAGTGTTTTTTGTGGTTATATTAGTCTATGATGAAAAATTATTAAAATGCCCCTAGGACCCCGACCAGGCCCCGCAGTACCTGGCCAAATGGCACATTTTCCTAAAATTTTGACAAAGACTATTCTAACTTTTTTTTGCCCAAGGAATCCATTTCCGAGCTTGAAATCACCAAATTCACTGTCAAATTACAAAAATACCCTGACAACCCCTATTTAGGGATTTCAGTGGCATATTCGTAATTATGCTTTTTCGGCCTCTACCGAAAAAGTGCCCAACTATAACATCACCTATTTTTGCCCACTGAGTCCAATGGAACCATTTATTTCATAAAAATCCAACTCCTACTACCAGTTCTAGTTTTGGCCAAAAATATTAAGGAAAAAAATGAAAAAATTAGGGTTCGTAGCTTCCAAAACTTATACTCTTCCACTTCTAATCATTGATTAACTCACTTAAACATTTCTTAATCATGATTTAAAGGATTTTGAGTAGCATAATCCCTTAGGGTTGTGGCTTTTCCGATTTTACAACTCAACCCAAAACCAAACAACAATTACCAACAACAACTTCATACTAGCATAAAGTTGATATTGGTATAATTACCTCTTAACTTCTTGGATTCTCTTACTCTAGGCACCTCCTCCCTCTCTTCTTGATCTCAAAGTGTGACTTCACCACCATGGATTCATGAGAAACAAGAGTTTAGAGAAGGATTCTAAGGAAATGCTATAAGAAAAACCAAAGAAACCTTACTTACCTTAACCTCTTCCTCCTCCTTCTTTCTAATCTTCAAGAACTTCACAAGCTCACTCTCTCTCTCTCTCTCTCTTTTCCTTGTGTTATGGCCAAATGTGTCAAAAAAAGAGGAGGGAGCAAGGGTTTTATTAATTAAATCTTCCTTCTTCCTAGCCCTTGATTTAATCAAGAGCTCCCAATGTGACACTTGTCACAAACCATTCTCTTCCTTTATGATTTCTTCATTGACTTGCCATTAAATTGAATCAATTCTCTTCCTTTCTTGCTCCCCAATCCATGCTCTCCCCCCTTTTTGCTCCAAGTAACCCATTCTTCTTTTTCTATATTCACACTTACACTCTTCCATGCAATCATGTTTCTCATTCCTTCACTTAAGCTTCTCCCATCATGCATTACACCATCCTTCATGTTGTGTACACTATATCTTTGCCATGATTGATATGTGCATGTAGTATAGTCATCATCACCTTCTTCTTGTAGTATGTGATCATGGATTTAATATTTTTTCCCTTTACTTCATGCTTGGACGAAAATTAAAGAGAGGAAGAGAAGGAAAATTGTTTTTCACAATTTCATAATTCACCTAATTGGTTTATGTATAATCCCCTCTTAATTTCACAATTCTTGATTTATTCCACCAAGAATAATCCCATTATGCATTTTCCTTTATTTTCCTTAATTAATTGAAAAATAATTAATCTTGGGCTAAATTGGCAAAATTACGATTTTGCTATCACCTTTGTAATTTAATTCATTTCTCAAATTAATTTGCCCATTTCCTTGTGAATATGAATATTTCAAAATTCACAAAATCCAAATTTAGAAATATTCACTATTTTAGTGAATTTCTCAATTAATTATAATATATTTTTTGTGAATATAAAATTTGGGGTGTTACAAAAAAGATTAAAAAAAAATACTATTTGAGCTTCAAAAGGCCCAATTAGTCTTATTACCTATAAGAGTATAGGTATATTAATTATAAGAATATAGCAATTGACCATTCATTTTAATAAAAAATCTCTAATTTAGAATTTTAAAGCTCAGGTAATATTTTCTTGTCTTTTTCTCTAATATTTATTATGGAGGAGGTTAAAAATTATAATTATTTAAGAAGACCAAATATCATGATATAAAATTAACATTACTAAATTGCCCCCAAACTCATTGCTTCAACATCTCTATACTGAAGAGCTTAATCAAAATGGTCATGTTAATTTTGGTGGTACATATCCTAGAGTTCCTGAAAATTTATTGAACATGATGGGGGTGATGGCTTCAGAGCAGGAGGTAAAACAAGCAGTTTTCAGTATGGGCCCTCTGAAGGCCCCTGGTCCTGATGGATTGAACCCTTTGTTTTATCAGAATCAATGGAATACGATGAAACGCATGGTGGTGGCAATGGTCCAGGAGATTTTTCGCCGGCCTGGCGAGGTCAAAAGTGTCAACGGGACACATATTGTTTTGATTCCTAAGATCGAGATCCCACAGAGTATTCGTGACTTCCGCCCCATTAGTTTGTGTAATGTCATTTATAAGACTGTGACTAAAGTCTTGGCTACTAGACTGAAGCGAGTTATGCCACTGATTATTGCACCCAACTAATGCAGTTTTGTGCCAGGACGATAGAGCTCTGATAATATTATCTTAGCCCAGGAAATTGTGCACTCAATGAAAACTACAAAGAAGAAGCATGGGTTTATGGCTTTGAAGATTGATCTGGAGAAAGCATATGATCGTGTTCGCTGGGACTTTGTGGTGGACCGATTATATGAGTTGCACTTCCCTTCGGCATTTATTGATTTGATCCATGTGTGCCTTACTACCCCAGAACTGCAGGTTATGTGGAATGGTAATTCTGGTCAAGCATTTACACCGACCCGTGGTGTTCAACAAGGTGATCCTATATCTCCTTATTTGTTTGTGCTGGTAATGGAAAAATTAGCTCATTTGATTCAAGCAGAGGTGAATTTGGAAAATTGGGTTCCGTTCAAGTTAAAAAGGCATGGTGTAGCCATTTCGCATTTGTTTTTTGCAGATGATCTACTTTTGTTTACGGAAGCTTCACTTGACCAAGCAGAAATTATCAAAGCCTGTTTGGATGATTTTTGTGCCGCTTCGGGAGAAAGAGTCAATGGGGCCAAATCAAGGATCTTCTCAGGGAATGTGTCTCATACTCGGAGGACGGAGATTAGTGCCTTCCTAGATTTTACTCCGACTGCAGATCTTGGCAAATACTTAGGCATTCCAATGCATCATGACCGGGTTTCAAAGCGAACATATCAGTACATTGTGTCTAAAATGGAAGATTGACTTAAGGGATGGAAAGCGAGTACTTTGTCAATGGCTGGTCGCCATACACTAGTCTCTTCGGTGGTTTCGACAATTCCGTCTTATGCTATGCAGTCTGCGTGGTTACCAACAGCCACGTGTGATGAGATTGATAAGAAGTGTAGGGGTTTTCTTTGGGGAAGCTCAGGTACAAATAGGAAGCCTTCAATGGTTTCCTGGGATGAGGTTTGTAAGCCTAAGGATGCAGGAGGTCTGGGCCTACAACATGCTCACAAACAAAACGAGGCTTTCATGATGAAGCTGGGTTGGGATCTTGTGAAATGAAGGGATACTTTGTGGGTAAAGTTCATGTGCTAGAAATACAAATATGGGGAGGATGTTCTGCCTACCATTCGGAACACCAAGGGGGGATCCCAAGCGTGGAAGGGGATTAGGAATGTTTGGGAACGGGTGCAGGAAGGGGTAGGATGGCGTATAGGGAAGGGAGATCGAGTGCACTTTTGGAAGGACCCATGGCTTCCACATCATGACAGTCTTCTGAAGTATTATGTTAGAGACATCCCGACAAGTATCTTAGATGACTTTGTGAGTATGTATGTAACACCGTCAGGTGGATGGGACTGGGCGAAATTTGATTCACTCTTACCTCCTTTGGTACTTCAGGCTATGCGGAATGTTTCTCCGGGGGCTAGACAACATAAGGAAGATAGACCCATCTGGCAGGCCTCGCACAGTGGGGAGTTTACGCTTAAGTCGGCCTATGGGCTGGTGGCGAATGTACGTCCCTCTCCTCTTCGTGACTTATGGCGGAATATATGGAAGCTACGTACGCCGCAAAGATGTAAGACCTTCTTATGGATGGCGGCACGTGGGAGATTGATGACGAATTCTTGGAAAGCAGCGTGCGGAATGCCGGTGCAACAGGACTGCTTTGTGTGCTCAGGGGTGAAGGAGAGTGTGCTGCATGTTCTCTGGGACTGCCAAGTTGCAAGAGGGTGCTGGACGAAACTTGGGAATTCTCCAGCACAGAGCACTAGATTTTATGAACCAACGGATCCCTTTTCTTGGATACGTTGGAACTTAGCACAGGGGAAACAACATGAAGAAGTGAGTTGGCAGGTGTGGTTTATAATACTCTATCGGCAGCTCTGGCTGAACAGGAACTCGGGAGTGTTTAATGGTAAGCGATCGGGAGTTAATCAGATCTTAGCCCAAGTACGAGCTCAGATGTGATAGGCTGATGTAAACGTATGCCAGACGCTTATCGAGAAGGAAGAACCTAGTATATGGAAGCCTCCGTATGTTGGATGGGTTAAAGTAAATGTGGATGGCGCATGTAGTCAGGTGAAGGGTACTGCAGGGTGTGGCGAGATTGTGAGGAACCATGAAGGCGAACCACTAATGGGATTTATGTGCGGATTGGGTCGAGGAACTAGCCTGCATGCAGAGGCTTGGGCGGTGCTGCTAGGGCTTAAGATGGCTTGGGATGCGGGGTGGAGGCGAGTAGTAGTAGAATCTGATTGCTTGGAGGTTTTGGAGTTGATGGCAGGAGGCTGGGATGATGATCACATGGAAGCTAAACTTCTGGGGCAAGTTCGGCAGATGTTGGACAGAAATTGGGAGGTATCCACGGAATGGTGTGGACGCAGATCAAATAGTATGGCTGATGCTCTAGCTAAGGAATCTCTGTGTAACACCCCAAATTTTATATTCACCAAATATATATTGTAATTATTTGGGAAATTCAATAAAATGGTGAATATTCATGAATTTGGAATTTATGAATTTATAAATGTTCAATTTCATGGGAAATTGGGCAAAAATAATTATGGAATTAATTTGGGTAATTTAAAAAGCCCAATATTAAGGTCCAAAAATGAAGGAATATTAGAGAAAATATTTGGTCCAAAAATAGATGAAAATTGGTGAAAGAAAAATAAGAGAAGAAATTGAATTAGAAAGGTAATGGCAAAATCGTAATTTTGCCAAAATAGCACAAAATAAATTATTTTTCAATTAATTGAAGTTAATTTCAATTAATTAAGGAAAATAAAGGTTAAAAATATATTTAGAATATTTTGGTCAATTTAATATGAATTTATGGAAAATTTGAGCAAAAAGTGCAATTTTGACCAAAATTGAGACTTTACGTGTATACGTAACCGAAACAAGTTGTGAAGCCAATTGAGACCATAGGGAGGGACCCCTAGGTGTCTCCTACATGTGGCATAAAGAAGAAAATATTGATTGGGTCTAATGAGCATGGTTATATGTACATAAGGATTTATGTACACAAGTTCATTTTTGAAATTTTGGAAACTAAAACAAATAAATAAAATATTGCAAAATATGTGATAAATAAATACATCATCATCATCTTCAGCCCATTTTCGTGCTCAGCAACCTGAACCATAGAGAGAGAAGGTTGAGAGAGTTTAGAGAGAGAAATAGAAGAAAAATCACAAGGTAAGCCGATTTCTCCGACGATTTCGCTCCTAACGCGTATATCTCCGACTCTAAGCTACTCCTCTTTGTTCTTTAGGGTTTGGAGGCTCAAAAATCTGTTCTCTAAAGGTTAGGGTTTCAGCCATTTTTGGGAAAAGCTTGTTGGAGCTTGAGGTAACTTCCAAACCTTCGTATATTAACTATTCTGGCTGCTGTGGGCAATTTAATCGGTGAAATTTCGCCGGATTGCCATTGGTTTTAAATTTTGAAAAGTTGTATATCTAAGGGTTATGCTGCCCAATTTTAGTTCAAATGGTTGTTATAACTCAATTAGATTGTTAATAAAGTGGTTAGGAGTAGAAAGGAACGTGTTTACGGAGCCGAAATCGTAAAACCCCGATTTTTCCCGGAGAACACAATTATTTCGGCCAGGGATGTTTGAGGGCCTTAGAGTTGGATTTTCAATGATTTTATGGTTCCATTGGATTCAGTGGGCGAAAATAGGTGGGGTTACAGTTGGGCACTTTTTCAGAAAAGGCTGAGAAAGCATAATTACGGGAACGCCCCTAAAACCCTAAAAGTAGGGATGCCAAGGGCAATTTCGTAATTTGACATGGAATTTGGTAATTTTGAGTCCGGAAATGGATTCCTTAGACGAAAATACGTCAGGATAGCCCCAGTCAAAAATTTGGAAAAACGTGCCATCGGGCCGGGTACGGCGGGGCCGGGGTCCCGGGGGCATTTTGGTAAATTTTCACCATAGGCTAATATAACCACAAGAAACACTATGGAGGTGTCTAAAATGATACTTGGATAGGTTATGACCTATTTCTTGTATGTTTGACGTTTTAGGACCGAGTTGGACGCCTATAGTCGACACGTTTTACGAGGCAAACCCTTTGAGACAGGAAAGAGGTTAAGGTAGGGACTACTATCTCTCATATACTATGTGACTATTTGTATGATGCATGTTACTGTATTTTGTGATCTGAACACGTGCTGGAGGCACATTACCTAGCTGTGGTCTAGGACCTAGCTGAGGTACACTGGTCTTACCTAGCTGTAGTCAAGGACTCGGCTGAGGTACATGTAGGTGTTTCAACGGGTTAGTTGGCCCTGAAATTTGTGTACACACACGGATGATATGAATTTTCATTTTACTTGATACGGTGCATTGCATATTTAATTTTCGCATTTTATATGTTGATCGTATGTTTCTACTGAGATTCCTTAGAATCTCACCCCTTTTTCTAATCCAAATGTCTCAGCGGGTGCCAGCAGTTCAAAAGGCAAGGACATAGTTCCGGGAAACTGACGAGCATGTTTCTCGAGACACAGTTGGTGGTTACATTTAGCCTGTACTTGGAATATTTTGGGATATTCTGTATATATTTGTAATTATTAGTGAATTTTGCTCTGTTAATGTCTGTCTGTAAACAAATACTTATTATCAGTATAACTGTACTTTTCTGTTTGCCTATGGAACTTGTTCATTATTGCCCTGCGCATATCAAAATGGAAACGGGTGTTGACATTTTTGGTATCAGAGCTAATAAGCGGTTCTGGCATTATCAGAATGGTATACTGATATAGTTTTGTTTGCTGGCGACAGGACATCATGAGCAGTTCGAGGGAGCCTATGACCAGTTCGAGTGTACCATTTGAGGGGTCAGAGGTGTCCATCAACCAAAGCCCTCCAGAGCAGCGGATACCAGACGGGCGGCTTTTCATAGAGTACTTTGGACCTGGAGGCGTTCGTATGAGGCGGACGGCACGAAAGAGTGTGCCACAGCTACCTGTATTTGGACCTGAACCCAGCCCGGCTTCTCCAGGGCAGTCTCGGGTAGGAGAGACCGATGAGTATCCCGAAGAAGACTCTGAGGAGGATCCAGAGGAGGATCCAGAGTGGGATCCTGATGATGATCTAGAGGAGATGCTCGAGGATGAGTCGAGCGATCGTGAGTCTCAGGCAGAGCCAGTGCAGGTGTTATATAACCTGCAGCCGAACCTCGAGTTGTGGCACTATCTGCAGGGCCGATATATCCGAGCGGTACGGGACTATGACACTCCCCACGATCAGTATCTTATGTTCTTGGTAGGTGTGGTAACGATGTATAGGCTTCAGGAGGATATGGGAGTCAGGTTCACGAATGAGGTCTGGGCATATACTACTATGGGCTTCTTTCCAGATACAGCGTACTGGAACAGACAGAAGAATGACATTGTAGAGAGAGGTCCGAGTAGGAACTTTTGGGAGTTCCTGAATCACGTGAACACCCTCGTATCGAAATATATATATCTAGGTTGATGTGGGACCCACGTGGTATATTTTGGGTGACCGGAGCTGACCGGCACATATTATGAGACAAGGGCAGACAGGCGAAACCGACAGATAGAAATGATTTAGCTAGAGTCGGTATTTTGAGGAGGGTACAGATAGGAAAATGTAATGTAATAAGGAACAATATGTCATATACAGTAGTTTATAGGTTATCTGATGTTTTGTTTCTATGTAGCTACTGTAAATAGTTGTGTATGCTATGTATGACATATATGTGTACCCTGACCGTTTATGAAATGATAAAGATGCCCTTGCTTTTGCATCAAAATTTACTCTTCTCTAATTTCATGTAGAGAGAATTATGGAGATGGTACAACCAGGAGAAGGCGGTAGAGGCCGAGGTAGAGGTCGAGGCCGAGGTCGTGGTAGACATGGTACCAATGAGGGAGAACCAAGGCCTGACCCTATCCAGCAGCGAATCCTAGATGTATTGGAACAACAACAACAAATTATGAATGAGATAAGAGTTGACCTACAGGGAGTACAGCAGAGACAGGACCACCTAGAGAACCGCATGGATGAATTTATGTGGGGAAATTATGAAGAAATACCGGAGGAACCCCAACCAGAGGATTTACCACCAGAGCCTGAGGTGGATATCCAAGCTTGGCTGAGTAGATTCAGTAAGCAACAACCACCTATATTTAAGGGAAAGTTTGATCCTCAACAAGCGGAAACCTGGTTAGCTCGTTTGGAAAAGATTTTTGATATGCTGCAATGTCCAGATGAGATGAAAGCCCGGTTAGCCATATATAAGCTGGAAGGTGATGCTGATAGCTGGTGGAAAGGCATGGACCTCATCCTGAAGGGAAAGAATGTTCCTATCACATGGGAACTATTTCAAGAGGAATTTAACAAGAAGTATTTTCCTCCGACTGTCAAGAGAGAGAAAGAGAAAGAGTTCCTCAGCATCAAGCAGTACGACCGGGAGAGTTTTGATGACTATCTGGCCCAGTATATCCGACTGTCACGTTACTCATCATACGCCAAGCTGAACGACAATGATGAGTGGAATTCAGATATGATGATAGAGGGGCTGAGACCTGAGTTCAAGGATAGACTGATCTCCCAACACTTTACTGATTTCAGTAAAGCGGCAGAAGAGTCCCGATACATTGAGAAGCGTATGTCGAGCCTGGCAACTCAGACTGGTAATAAAGGTGCTTCTGGGAGTATAAGTTCCTCACAGAAAAGAAAAGAACAGGGTGGACCTTCTAGGGGCGATAATAAGAGGCCGAATCCAGCTGGAGGTCGTGGGGGCCAGGGTTTCCCAAGAGGCGGAACATGTTGGCATTGCCGCAAGCCATTTCATCCTGGCAAGACGTGTAGTGGAGCCCCATTTAGAATGGATCCTAACAAACCACTCACTTGCTTTAACTGTGGAAAGCCAGGGCACTTTTCGAAAGATTGTCCACAGAAGCAGCAACCGGAGGGGACTAGACCCAGGGTTCCAGGAAGGGTCTATACACTGACACAGGAAGAAGCTCGAAAATCTCCGGAGCTGATTCAAGGTATGATTTCTCTCAATGGCAGTCTAGTGCATGTTATGTATGATTCTAGTGCTAGCCATTCATTTATTGCATATGACTGTGTGAGACGATTGAATTTACATATGCATAAATCCCCCTATGATTTGGTTGTATCTACACCTATGGGCACACGAATTGTGACGACTGATGTTTGTTTGAATTGCGGGATAAACGCTGAGGGGCACGAGTCAACTGTAAATCTGATTTGTTTGCCACTGCAAGGGTTGGAAGTAATTTTGGGGATTGACTGGCTAACAGCAAATGGTGTGTTGTTGGATTGTAAACAGAAGAGAGTCTTATATCTGAATCCACAACCACAAGCTGACACTGAAATCACTCTTAACCTTTTATCTGCGGCTAAGGTTGAGAGGTATTTGCAGAAGGGATGTCAGGGGTACATGGTATTTTGCTCTATGCAATCAGAGGCTGGTGTAGCCTTGGAAAGTATCCCTGTGGCAAACGAATTCCCTGATGTTTTTCCGGAGGATGTCGGTGGACTACCTCCAGATAGGGAAGTAGAGTTCTCGATTGATTTGAAGCCTGAAGCGGGTCCAATTTCTAAAACCCCATACCGTATGGCTCCAAGCGAAATGGCAGAGCTGAAGAAGCAGATTGAGGAACTACTTGAGAAAGGGTTCATACGACCCAGCGTATCACCCTGGGGTGCTCCAGTACTCTTCATCAAGAAGAAAGACGGAAGCCTGCGTCTCTGTATCGATTATCGAGAGCTGAACAAAGTGACCGTCAAGAACAAGTATCCACTCCCTAGAATTGATGATTTGCTCGATCAATTGTCTGGTTCCTGTGTATTCTCGAAGATCGATTTGCGATCGGGATACCATCAGTTGAGAGTCAAAGCCGAAGATGTATCGAAGACTGCTTTCAGGACCAGATATGGGCATTACGAGTTTCTTGTGATGCCATTCGGGTTGACCAATGCACCTGCCGTGTTCATGGACTATATGAATCAAATCTTCCGTCCGTATCTGGACCAATTTGTTGTAGTCTTTATTGATGATATACTAGTGTATTCACGGAGTCAAGCTGAACACGAGCAGCATCTGAAAACGGTGTTGAACATATTGTGAGATAGGCAACTCTATGCCAAGCTGAGCAAGTGTGAATTCTGGCTTTCAGAGGTAAAGTTTCTGGGCCACGTTGTCTCACAGCAAGGGGTCTCTGTTGATCCTAGCAAAGTGGAAGCAGTACTGAGCTGGAAGAGGCCAGAGACTGTATTTGAAGTGCGCAGTTTTCTGGGTCTAGCTGGCTACTATCGAAGATTTATTCTGAATTTCTCCAGAATTGCTTTACCGTTGACAAAATTGACGCGGAAAGCTCAACATTTTGTGTGGGATGAGAATTGTGAGAAGAGCTTCCTAGAGTTGAAGCAGAGGTTAACTACAGCACCAGTGCTGACGATCCCAGATCCACAGTTTACGTATGTTGTGTATCCGGATGCCAGTGGACAGGGATTGGGATGCGTGTTGATGCAGCATGGCCGAGTGGTGGCATATGCATCCAGACAGCTGAAACCTCGTGAATTGAACTATCCCACCCACGATCTTGAGTTAGCGGCAATTGTGTTTGCTTTAAAGATCTGGAGACACTATCTCTATGGTGAGACTGTAGAGTTGTTCTGCGACCACAAGAGCTTGAAGTACTTGTATGATCAGAAAGAGCTCAACATGAGACAGCGCAGATGGATGGAGTTGCTGAAGGACTACAATTTAGAAATCAAATATCATCCCGGTAAGGCTAATGTTGTCGCTGATGCATTAAGCCGGAAATCAGTGCAGGTGGCAGCCATAATGATTTATGAGCAGAAATTGATCGAGGATTTCAGAGACCTAAATCTGTCTAGTCAAATTCTGTTAGGCAGTGGAGTCAGTCAGATATACAATGATCTGAGGGCTGCAATTGAAGAAGCCCAACAACATGATGATGAAGCATTTTATATCAGAGGTATGATTGATAGGGGCGAGACTCAGGATTACGACTTGTCTCCCAGTGGGCTAGTCAGGTACAAGAAGCGGATTTATATTCCACCACAACCAGAATTGAAACGACAAATCCTGGAGGAGGCACATAAGAGTAAGTATACTCTGCATCCAGGAGCCACAAAGATGTACCATGACTTGAAGGCTCAATACTATTGGACGGGAATGAAAAGAGAGGTGACTGAGTTCGTTGCTCGTTGCTTGACATGTCAGAAAGTAAAAATCGAACATCAACGACCATCGGGGCTTTTGACGAATACTGAGATACCTGAGTGGAAGTGGGAAAGCATTACCATGGATTTCGTGACAGGATTTCCAAAGGTCAGAAACCATGACGCTATATGGGTGATAGTTGATAGATTCACAAAGACAGCTCACTTCCTACCAATTAGCATTCACTATTCTCCTGATAGACTAGCAGAAATTTACATTCAAGAGATTGTGAGATTGCATGGTATTCCGAAGAACATCATCTCTGATCGAGATCCACGATTCACTTCCAAGTTTTGGAAAGCGGTTCATGAAGCTTTGGGTACCAAGCTCCGATTCAGTACGGCATATCATCCTCAAACTGATGGGCAGACAGAGCGAACGATTCAAACCCTTGAGGATATGCTAAGGGCGTGTGTGCTTGATTATAAAGGTAGCTGGGACAAATTCCTTCCATTAGCAGAGTTCGCCTATAACAATAGTTATCATTCGAGCATTCAAATGGCTCCATACGAGGCACTCTATGGGAGGAAGTGTCAATCGCCAATATGCTGGACTGAGTTGTCTGAGAGGGAATTGCTAGGGCCAGATCTTGTTGATCAGACAACGGAGCAGATAAAATTGATCAAGCAGAGATTGCTAGCTGCTCAGAGCCGACAGAAAATTTATGCGGATAAGAGGCGAAAACCTCTAGAATTTGAAGTCGGTGACCACGTATTCATGAAAGTATCACCTGTTACGGGTATTGGCAGGGCATTGAAAGCAAAGAAGCTACAATCAAGATACATTGGTCCGTTTGAGATCTTAGAGAAGATTGGGCCTGTAGCATATCGTATCGCTTTGCCACCGAATCTGAGCAGACTACATGATGTTTTTCATGTTTCCCAAATGAAAAAGTATCAACCTGATCCAGAACACGTAATAGAGTATGAAGATGTGGAAATGCGCGACGATTTGACTTACGAAGTCACACCTGACCGAATCATCGATCGGCAAGAAAAGCAGCTCAGAAACAAGAGCATTCCATTCATCAAGATTGTCTGGAAAGGGTTATCACCCAGAGAGGCTACATGGGAAACAGAAGAAAGTGTAAAGAAACGTTACCCGGAATTTATGGCTGATCAGGTGTAGCAAATTTCGGGGACGAAATTTATTTAAGTGGGGGAGAACTGTAACACCCCAAATTTTATATTCACCAAATATATATTGTAATTATTTGGGAAATTCAATAAAATGGTGAATATTCATGAATTTGGAATTTATGAATTTATAAATGTTCAATTTCATGGGAAATTGGGCAAAAATAATTATGGAATTAATTTGGGTAATTTAAAAAGCCCAATATTAAGGTCCAAAAATGAAGGAATATTAGAGAAAATATTTGGTCCAAAAATAGATGAAAATTGGTGAAAGAAAAATAAGAGAAGAAATTGAATTAGAAAGGTAATGGCAAAATCGTAATTTTGCCAAAATAGCACAAAATAAATTATTTTTCAATTAATTGAAGTTAATTTCAATTAATTAAGGAAAATAAAGGTTAAAAATATATTTAGAATATTTTGGTCAATTTAATATGAATTTATGGAAAATTTGAGCAAAAAGTGCAATTTTGACCAAAATTGAGACTTTACGTGTATACGTAACCGAAACAAGTTGTGAAGCCAATTGAGACCATAGGGAGGGACCCCTAGGTGTCTCCTACATGTGGCATAAAGAAGAAAATATTGATTGGGTCTAATGAGCATGGTTATATGTACATAAGGATTTATGTACACAAGTTCATTTTTGAAATTTTGGAAACTAAAACAAATAAATAAAATATTGCAAAATATGTGATAAATAAATACATCATCATCATCTTCAGCCCATTTTCGTGCTCAGCAACCTGAACCATAGAGAGAGAAGGTTGAGAGAGTTTAGAGAGAGAAATAGAAGAAAAATCACAAGGTAAGCCGATTTCTCCGACGATTTCGCTCCTAACGCGTATATCTCCGACTCTAAGCTACTCCTCTTTGTTCTTTAGGGTTTGGAGGCTCAAAAATCTGTTCTCTAAAGGTTAGGGTTTCAGCCATTTTTGGGAAAAGCTTGTTGGAGCTTGAGGTAACTTCCAAACCTTCGTATATTAACTATTCTGGCTGCTGTGGGCAATTTAATCGGTGAAATTTCGCCGGATTGCCATTGGTTTTAAATTTTGAAAAGTTGTATATCTAAGGGTTATGCTGCCCAATTTTAGTTCAAATGGTTGTTATAACTCAATTAGATTGTTAATAAAGTGGTTAGGAGTAGAAAGGAACGTGTTTACGGAGCCGAAATCGTAAAACCCCGATTTTTCCCGGAGAACACAATTATTTCGGCCAGGGATGTTTGAGGGCCTTAGAGTTGGATTTTCAATGATTTTATGGTTCCATTGGATTCAGTGGGCGAAAATAGGTGGGGTTACAGTTGGGCACTTTTTCAGAAAAGGCTGAGAAAGCATAATTACGGGAACGCCCCTAAAACCCTAAAAGTAGGGATGCCAAGGGCAATTTCGTAATTTGACATGGAATTTGGTAATTTTGAGTCCGGAAATGGATTCCTTAGACGAAAATACGTCAGGATAGCCCCAGTCAAAAATTTGGAAAAACGTGCCATCGGGCCGGGTACGGCGGGGCCGGGGTCCCGGGGGCATTTTGGTAAATTTTCACCATAGGCTAATATAACCACAAGAAACACTATGGAGGTGTCTAAAATGATACTTGGATAGGTTATGACCTATTTCTTGTATGTTTGACGTTTTAGGACCGAGTTGGACGCCTATAGTCGACACGTTTTACGAGGCAAACCCTTTGAGACAGGAAAGAGGTTAAGGTAGGGACTACTATCTCTCATATACTATGTGACTATTTGTATGATGCATGTTACTGTATTTTGTGATCTGAACACGTGCTGGAGGCACATTACCTAGCTGTGGTCTAGGACCTAGCTGAGGTACACTGGTCTTACCTAGCTGTAGTCAAGGACTCGGCTGAGGTACATGTAGGTGTTTCAACGGGTTAGTTGGCCCTGAAATTTGTGTACACACACGGATGATATGAATTTTCATTTTACTTGATACGGTGCATTGCATATTTAATTTTCGCATTTTATATGTTGATCGTATGTTTCTACTGAGATTCCTTAGAATCTCACCCCTTTTTCTAATCCAAATGTCTCAGCGGGTGCCAGCAGTTCAAAAGGCAAGGACATAGTTCCGGGAAACTGACGAGCATGTTTCTCGAGACACAGTTGGTGGTTACATTTAGCCTGTACTTGGAATATTTTGGGATATTCTGTATATATTTGTAATTATTAGTGAATTTTGCTCTGTTAATGTCTGTCTGTAAACAAATACTTATTATCAGTATAACTGTACTTTTCTGTTTGCCTATGGAACTTGTTCATTATTGCCCTGCGCATATCAAAATGGAAACGGGTGTTGACACTCTGCGAGTGTCTGCAGGACTGATACGATTTCATGATCCGCCAGAGTGCATTAGCTCGATGTTGCACGAGGATTTGAGTGCAGGGTAGTTTTTTTTCATATTGATTTGTATTCTCTATCAAAAAAAAAAAAAGAAAACCCAAACTGAAAACGCAACTTTCTTGTTCCAGGGTTACTGCTCATTCTCTTGATTTCATTCAGGTAGCTTCACCTAAAAAGCCTTCCTTCTTGTGCTTCATGAATCCTGATAAGAAGGTATTTATTTCTCGTCCATAATTTAACATTTCCTCTTTCAATTTTCAATTTCAATATTATTTCAAATTGCAAGACGAACAGATATGGTAAGAGTAGTGTGGAATCGATCACAGCCTTGCTATGTATGGCAACAAAATATTTTTTAAAAAAACAAATCAATTGATAATTAAAGCTTTAAATTTTAAAGTTAAAAAATGGAAACTACGGAAGTAATTATGTTTTATTTACATATTATTTATGCATACCAGGTTCGATTTCATTTTTCTATCTTTTTTTTTTCCTCATTCGGTGTTTGGCTTAATGTACATCACACAAAAGAATCAGAGCATGCAACTGATTTTTAAGGGAAGAAATTTTAGACAAATCATTTCCAACCAAAACCAAGTCATCAACATATACCAAGGCGCTGTAAAGGAAATAGAAGTAGCCTTGTATAACAAAGAATGGTCAGAAGCAGACTAAACATAACCATATGACAATAAAGCAGCAGATAATTTGGAATACTATTAACGGCTAGCCTGCTTAAGGCCATAGAGAGACTTCTTCAACTTACAAACAAAATTGGATTTAGGAGCTGAAAATCCCTGAGGGAGAGTCATGTAGACTTCTTCATGTAGGTCACCATGGAGAAAGGCATTATTAACACCTAATTGTTGTAAGTGCCAATGTTTAGCTGCAGCAATAGAAAGTAAAAGGAGCAAGGTAGTCATCTTAGCTATGAGAGAAAAAGTATCAAAATAATCCACATCCTCAGTTTGGGGTGTATCCTTTGGCCACAAGATGTGCTTTATGCCGCTCAATCTCACCATTTACCTTAAACTTGGTTTTAAAAACCCATTTAATTACATCCAATGGGTTGCTTCCCATGAGGTAATTCAGTAAGTTCCCAGGTCTGATTCAATTCAAGAGCCTTAATTTCTGCATGCATGGCCTCTTGCTAATGAGAATGTTTGACAGCTTGTGCATAGGTGTGAGGGTCAAAGGCCGAATTTATAACTAAAGCAAAGTACTGATGAGATGGAGATAAAGAAGAGTAAGACAAAACAGTAGAGAGAGGATACCTAAGAAGACCTTGAGATGGTGAGGCAGTGGAATGAAGAAGGGCACAGTGATATTCCTGCAGATAAGATGGAGGGTGGTGTGAACGAGTAGAACGGCGTAGGGTAGGAGGTGGAGGAGAGGAATCTGAAGAAACAGAAGCCGGTAAAGAGGAGGAGACATCAATTGATACAGGGGAAGAATCATGAGGAGAAATAGGTAAAGGATAATCAAAAAGAGAGGGAAAGGTCTGAATGGTGGTATCAAAAGGCAAAGGTGGTGAAAAAGAAGGAAGGGAAGAAGGAGTGAAGGGAAACACAAGTTTATGAAAAATAACATCTCGTGATAAGAAAATCTGATTTGAAGAAACGTCAAGTAAAATGTATGCTTTAGAACCATTGAGGAATCCCAGAAAAACACATTTCCTTGCTCGGGGGTCAAATTTAGTGTGATTGTGAGATAGCGTAGAAGCATAACAAAGAAACCCAAACACTTTAAAATCATTATTGGAAGGATCAAGCTGATAAAGACGAGAAAAAGGCATGGAGTTGTGTAAAAGTGAGGTTGGTAAGCGATTAATAATGTAGACCACATGGGAAACAGCAAAATTCCAATATGTAATAGGAAGTTTGGATTGAAAAAGTAAGGCTCGAGCAACTTTTAAAATGGGTTGATGTTTGCGCTCAACTAAACCATTTTGTTGAGGAGTAGCTACACAAGATTTTTTATGAATGGTCCCTTTAGAAGCAAAAAATTGAGACATGAGAAATTCAGAACCATTGCTTGAACGTAAAACCTAGATAGAAGTATGAAATTGATTTTCAACTAATGCTAAAAAATTGGAAATGAGTGGGTGGGTTTCTGATTTATGCTGCATTGGAAATATCCATGTAAAACGGGAATAATCATTAATTATGGTTAAGAAAAAACGATGACCCTAAGCAGAAATAACATAGTAGGGACCCCAAATATCACAATGTATCAAATCAAAGATGTTATTAGTAGAACTTGTGCTTACAGGAAAACAAAGCCGCTTCTGTTTGGCCAAATGACATGTATCACATGGAAGGGAAAGGGGAGTACAAACTATATTAGAAACTAGGGGTGTTCAAAGTGTCCCGGTCCCAGACATTTTATCCCGGGAATTTCCTGTCCCAGCCGGGACCAGAACCGAGATCACACGTTGTGATCCCTGTCCTGTCCCGATCCCGGTTTTTTAATTTTTTTCCTTAAAAAATAAGTTATTCTTTTATTTTTGTATTTTTTACCCCATAAATTAAGTTATCATTTGATAAAATGTATATAACATATTTTGTTAGAGTTAAATCGTATATATCGTGATATTAATTCTAACTATATAATGTATAAAGATAATAACAAAAATGATGAATGTGATAATAATAATATGTTATTCTTCAATTCTAGCTCAATTTGTGTGATTTTTATGACCTTATTAGGTGTTAAATAATCACTTTAAACACTAGATTATAAAAAATTTAAGTAATAATAATATTATTGAAACCAGAAATTCCTGGTCCTGGGAATTCCCGGTCCCGGTTATACTAGGAATTTCCCGGGACCGGGAATGACTTCCCACTCTCGGCTACCCCCCGGACGGGAAACGGGAATAGGTGATCCCGATCCCGTTCCGGGATTTGAACACCCTTATCAAAAACAGTTTTATTTAAAATAGAAAGAGTAGTGTTGGATAAATGGCCTAAACGCAGATGCCAAAGTAGAGAGGCAGAGTCTGGTTTAGTTGAGGTTGAAAAAACTTGAGAGGAACGAAGAGGAGCCACTTTATCTGCATTCAAGAGGTAAAGCCCTTCAAGCAAACTAGCTGCACCAATCAAAATCGAAGGTCAGTTTAAGCGGATCTAGCACAAAGTGGATGAGAAAGTGAGAGAGCAATCTAGAGAAGATGTTAAACCAGAAACATAAATGATATTAAAGGAGAAAGTAGGAAGGTACAAAACATTGTGTAAGACCAAATGAGGAGATAGGTTCGACTGGTTGAATCGGTCAGTAGTCTGGTTCGATCTGCCATTAAACCGTGAAATCAGTTGGACCGGTTTGAAACCGGTAAAACCGGCGGTCCAACTAGTTTCTTTTTTTTAGTTTTTAATTATTATTTTGTGCTATTTTTTAGGGAAAATTGAAAACTGAAGACCAAAATGAACAGAAAAGTAGGTAAAGAAAGAACAAATCTAAAAAACATGAAGATAATGAAAAAAATTATTTAATAAGATATAATAATTATAGGAAAAGAGATATCATTATATAAGTATAAGTATTATAACTAATACTAATAGATTTTAAGCATTTTTTTCTAAAAATTTTCATTTTTATCTATAGAAGTTTAAAAATATATTAATATATATATATATATATTGCCACTAATAAATTATAATATTTTAATATGGCCGGTTCAACTATCAGTTAAACCCCGATTGATCCATTAACCCTTAAACTTATACCGTGATCAGTTCATTACCCGATCCGATTTTTCATTCATTACTTAATGTGTTGTTATCTATATAAGATTATTGTATTGCAAATATGCGAATGTTGAAAAGTCCAAGAAACCTCGAAGAAGCAGAATTGCCACCTTGTTACGTAGTTGTTGATCGTCTCTCAGCTTTGGAACCATATATCTCTTGTCAGCAAGGTCAAGCTCCCAATTTACATTAAAGGACAAGGGCAAGAGACCCTCTTTTTGAGTCCCCAGAGATTCACGATCACCGGCAACCTCCACGCAAGAATACTAAACAAGAACATGTCATGAACGTCCGCATAAAATCTGAAGAAGACTTGGGAGAGAGGACTGGTGAGGATGAGACAGCTTAACCAAAATCCCAGAAAAAGGAGCCAAAGTATGCCTATTATACCTGAAGAGTATGACTTAAAGTGCTTTATGTTCTTAAATTCTATGTATCTGATATTTTTCCTTTGTCTCATAGTGCTTCAGTCACTCTCATCAATTGAGCTCAGTAGAGATGTTGTTGATTTGGAAAAAGAGATCTATTCAGCTTTGTCTGGAGGAAGGTAATGAAAAGTTTTTTTTTTTCCTTTTTTAATCCTAAGTCTTAGCTGAAAATCCTTTGGACTTGGAATAAATTTTATGTCATTCAATGGCTTCTCTGCCTATAAACTGATCAGCGTTTGATGTCTCTTTCAAATTTTCAAATGTCTAAGAGTTTATTTTTGAGTGATGAGATTAGTTTATTCTTGTGTTTTTATTTTCAAAATGTCATAATGTTGTTCTCTTACGCATCACTTAACCAGGTAACGTGGTATTCCTAGAAATATGACAGTTGTTTTGTGTTATTCTTCCCTTATAATAACTAATACGTAATGATTTACCTTACCAGAAAAGTGATGTTGATAAAATGAAAAATTATTTATTTTAGTCTAAAAGTGATTTTGTTACTAGAATCACGTTTTTTTTCATATTCAAATTACTAAAAAGGGTATTAACTTTTATAATAATTGCATATAAAGGATAATATTCCATTTCAAAGATTTTTAACATTAAATTTCATAATAAATACCAAAATTTAAATAAATTTATCTACAAAATTAAAATTATAAGATTAGTTAATTTTATAAGATGATAACAAATAGCTCAAACATATACATATTAATAAATTTTATAGACTAAAATCATTTTTAAATAGTAATTACCTAAAATAATATATTTTAAACTGAAATACGTAGTTTATCTCATAGTTAAATGTTTGATGGCTAAAAAATATAACCTTAAAAAAACATAATTGAAGAAGGCAAGATAAAAGGAACAATATGGGGGTTGGAGGAATTATTACACCATAATCATGGCTCAACAACCTCAACAGGGGACAAAATTAACTTCTTTAAAACCATAGTTTTAAGCTGGAAAAAAAAAAGTGCTTTTTCTTTTTTCACAAGTATTTGGGTAATTTTTTTTTAAACAAGTGCTTTTTTATAGTTACCTATAAGTGCCCTATTAGCAACATCACATATATTGTAAAAACGCATGCAGAGTTTGGTTTAAAAATAAGTGACATTCTTGGATATCAATTTAAAAAATTACTCCCTCCGGTCATAATTATAGGATAATATTTGGAAGTTGATCTTGATCCTAATTATAGGACAAAATTTTAATTTTTATCAATTTCTTCTCAAAATACCCCCATTGCTTTAGATAATGGTTGGATTGCCTCATCCGACTTGCGGTATCATGAAGTATCAAACATACACCAAATAAAATACGATGAAAGTAAACACAGAGAGGTGGAGAGAGAATACTGATTTAGATAATGGTTGGATTGCCTCATGGTAGACTCATGTAGTATTCCTAAATCATCCCTATTAAATAAGGGCATTTTTGAAAAATAAATAAAATTAACTAATTTAACTACTATTCTTAATTTCTTCAAAGTTAGGTAAATATGTCCTATAATTAGGACCGAAGGGAGTAACATACAAGCCCTTATAACTTTACTTCATTTTTAGTTTTTCCTATTGATTGGGTCCTTGTAGTTTTCTTAATTATCAGTATTACTATTAGGTTTTGGAGCTAATGTCATGGCCATTCACGAGCTTACGCCTGGACGATTAATAAAATTTTCGTTTTCTCTGCATGTGTGTGCGTACACACACGTACGAGTGTCTATCTCATGGACGGCCCATTTGTTATTGGGACTGAAGACCCAATCTACATGTTTAAATCCAAGCCTCTCCAACCAAAAAGTCCAGCTTCCCAAACTTTTCCCGGATCATTGATGGGCCTGATAATCTTAGCAAATTATCAGCATCAGACATCAACATATTTTTTTTTTAAATGAACAATAATATCAAAAAAAATGCATTTTTTTTTTACCTAAGTTTAGCAGGTCTAGTAGAAGGGGCTAACCCCGCAAACCAAGATTCAAATTTCTGTTAGGAGATGTACCCATATTTAATGCCTTATAGTACCTCAAATAAGATTTATTTCCAATAAAATGATATATGTATTTGATAAAATGATATTATTGTTCATTTAAAAATTATTTTAAATGAACAATAATATAAAAAAAAATGCATTTTTTTTTACTTAGGTCTAGTGGAAGGGACTAATCTTGCAAACTAAGGTTCAAATTTCTGTTAGGAGATGTGCCTATATTTAGTATCTTATAGTACCTCAAATAAAATTGTTTCTAATAGAAAGATACACGTGTCTAATAAAAAATGCGTCTTTTTGCGATTCTTTTGTGCATATTATTTATAATTGGATTTTTTAAGAAAATATAGTTTCATAATTCTGTCTTTATGATAAAAACAATGCTGCATCAATATTATTCACTAAAACAAGTAAATCAAATTGACATTTTTTTTAGTCCTTAAAACTTGTTTTTAAATCACTAATTTTATTAATTGTGAGTGACAACTTTTGGACGTGAAGCAACCTAAATTTTTAGGCCCTTAGTGGCCTATGAGAGATATTAAAAGCTCGAGCTTGTAATATCTCAACCTTTGTCTCCTAAAAGTTCAAGTATATATGTCCTGTCCTTGCCTTGTTTGGAGGACCATGTGCCCCAAACAGAATATGAACATAGTGGTTTTCTCATATTTATTAGAAATTTAGTTCTGGTACTAAGGGATTAATGTTCCCATAATTGAAAATTTGAAATTAAAATAACAGAAGAATAGGATAGAAGGACAATAAGAGGAGCTGAATCTGAAACAAATGTTAAATTAGAAATGAAGCCAGGTGTGGTGGTCCTTACCCATAAGTGACTGTTCTTTGGACTGAGGAATAGTGCTTTTAATCAAAAGAACAATTCCATGATAATGAAGGGATTTAAAACCAAATTCCATAACACTTTCAAACAAAATATCGAAGAACACTTTCTTTCTTTCTTTTTTGTACTTGATGTGCTACCTCCATTTTACAATTTGTATGGATTTGAGATGTTCAATCACGGAATATATTTTAATTTTCTTAAAAAAGTTGTTCCTTGTCACGCCCTTATTTTAATTTCACATTTATCAAAGTATTCGCGGAAAACGATATGCGGTTCGGTAGGCAACACAGGAATAGCATAACTATACTGATAATATGTACATAATTACATAATATCCCCCGAGGGGTTCATACCTGATAAATTCAAATAATGTAGCCGTACAAGGCTACTAGGATATCTAAACCCATCCCAGTAAAACATAGACATATTCCTGACTTTGTTCCGCCACTGCAATCCTCTCGTGTAGTTCTCTTCTTTGCTCTCAACATATCTTTTGTCTTCTCCTGTCTAAATTGTTGGTAGGGGAGGGTGAGATTCGAGAGAATCTCAGTAGGAAACAGATACCATAATGCATGCATGATTGATGCTATGTGTATGACATGTTAGCTTTATCTAGATGTATGTCCCATAATGATATTTCTGCATGCTCAATGTTTCATACAACAAGACTATGGCCACAGCGAAAACAGAAACAGAGCTTCATTTATTCACATATGCTCTACACAATCAAGTAAGCAATCACATACATTACACAAGCAAAGATATCAAATACATGCAAGTAAGGTAAGTCCCCTACCTTAACCCGTTTCCGTCTCGAAATACGTGCCACGATCTAAGTGCAATCAGCTCAGGGCTCCATATTCGATCCTACAATGTCAAATGTACCATTCAGACACTTCCATAGTGTTTCTGGGGGTTATATGAGTCTATCTTGAAAATTTACCAAAATGCCCCCGGGACCCCGGCCCCGCCGTACCCGGCCCGATGGCACGTTTTTCCAAATTTTTGACTAGGGCTATCCTGACATATTTTCGTCCAAGGAATCCATTTCCGGACTCAAAAATATCATATTCTATGTCAAATTACAAAATTGCCCTTGGCAACCCTACTTTTAGGGTTTTAGGGGCGTTCCCGTAATTATGCTTTCTCAGCCTTTTCTGAAAAAATGCCCAACTGTAACCCCACCTATTTTCGCCCACTGAATCCAATGGAATCATCAAATCATTGAAAATCCAACTCTAAGACCCATTTAGACCCCTGACCGAAATATATGGGTTTTCCAGGGAAAATCGGGGTTTTTCGGTTTTGGCTCCGTAAACACGTTCCTTTCTACTCCTAACCACTTTATTGACTATTCCATTAGGTTACAACGACCAATTAGTATCAATTTGGGCAGCATAACCCCTAGGGAAACCCATTTTCCATTTTTACAACCAATGGCAATCCGGCGAAATTTCACCGATTAAATTGCCCACAGCAGCTAGAATAGTCAATATACAAGAGTTTGGAAGTTACCTCAAGCTCCCACTGGCTTTTCCTCTTCTTGGCTGAAAACCCTAACCTTCCCAACTCCAAAAATCTTGCCTCAAACACCTCAAACAACATAGAAGATAAGCTTAGGAGAAGGAGTATACACGTTAGGTACGAATTCACCGAAGAAATCGACCTATTTTGTGAGATTTCTCCTCTTCTTCTCTCTCTAAAATCTCAACTTTCTCTCTCTCCAAATACTGAACTTCACGTCAGAAATGAGGCTTGGAGGAAGGAGGAGATGATTTATAATATATATCAATTTAATTAATTCATTTTCTCAATTTCGGATTTTTTACAAAATTCTGGCAGATTTCTGCCCAAACTTTGAAAAATCATAACTAATTCTAGAAAAATCTAAATGAGGTGATTCCAAAGCCTATAGAACTCTTATTGAGTCTATTTTCAAGGAAAAATATAGAATTTTGCTTTCTGGAATCACAAAATTCCCAGAATTTCAATCTTTGCATATTGTTCCAGAAATTTCACAGTTTATCTGTGTTGACTTCAAAAATTCATATCTTTTTGTGTATAGCTCTAATTGAGTCATATGACCTATCAAATTAAAGCTTAGGATGTCTACTTTCATCCTGTAAAATTTCATAATTTTTGCTTATCATTTAGTCTTTCAAAACCTTATGATAAGCTCACTGCCTCATAGGCGATTTTATCAAAAACATAATTATATTCTCCAAAATTCATCATTTTACTTTCTTAATACCCCAAAGATATTAGAATCATTAGGGAATATATTTGGGACATCTACTAAATCGGGGCTTAGTAGTCCACTCAATTTAGGCTTATTCCAAAGCTTCCAATCCCAAAATTTGGGATATTACATTCCTCCCTTCCTCGCTTTTGAAATTGTTATTTATTAGTAAAAATTTTAAATATTTTATTGGACGTGAAAAAAAAATTCCCTTGAAATAACAAATATATGTTTTATTTAAATAAAATGAATAATATATCTTTTTTATTTGGGGCCAAGTCAATGTATGAATATATTTAATAAACATATGTCTACATATAACCAAGTTGATGAATGATGTAATTATTCTTATATACTCCACACAATAAATAGAAAAAAAAAAAGACATCTTGTGTGGCATGCATAAAATATTGCAGATGTATAAAATTTACACTGTTTTACAAAGAATCCTCACTCAATGGAAAGCAATTAACATGATAATAAAAATCAAACCAACTAATAATTTAACCAAAAATAAAAAGTGAAATATATCAGTCAATAGTTCAACTCATTCAATTAAATAAAATTTTCATTATTTTATGAGAAAATTGTTTATTAGTTTAATTATCAATTAAAAGTGAAATGAAATATTGATGGATGAAATCAATCAAAATTAGACGTGTCAAAATGAGTTTGGACGATTTTGAATTCTTTCTTATCTGTTGAAAATAAAACCTTTTTTATTCCAATGACTAGACAAACCATTAAATGGACGCAAAGAAAAATAATTGGAAAAAAAAATTTTAATAATGGAAAGCTAAGTAAGTAAATAATGACCACCCAAGTCCAAATCAATATCAAAAGTGGTAAAAGGACAATACGATAATATAAAGTGGGAAGGTCACCTTTGAGTTTAAATGATAATTGGGAAAATTTTAGAAAAATAAAATTAAAAGTGGGAAAGAGTAAATTGGTACTGCGAATTTATCAAATCTCAGTCAAAACTGAAGTAAGAATTTGGGATTTCTAATTCTGAGCTAAGCTGTGAAACATGAAAATGAAATCGTTAATGTAAAATCCGATGTTGTTATATAGATACAGATGCTGTTATTTTTTTTTTATCATAACCCCTTAAATTTGTGCTTTCAAAATTATTCTTGATTTTTGGGATATGAAGTTGTGAAACATGCAAGTAAAGTCGTTAATATAAAATATGATATTGTTATATAAATACAAATGTTGTTATTCACCCCTGAAACTTGTGCCCTCAAAATTATCCCTGATTTTTGGGATATGAAGTTGTGAAACATAAAAATAAAGTCGTTAACGTAAAATATGATATTGTTAATATAGATACATATGTTATTATTGACCCCTGAAACTTGCGCCCTCAAAATTATCTTTGATTTTTGGGATATGAAATTGTCAAACATGAAAGTAAAGTTGTTAATGTAAAATCTAATGTTATTAACATAAATACAAATGTTATTATTGACTCCTAAATCTTGTGCATTCAATTCAAAGTATTTTGGTCATTTGGTTAAAATTAGAGATCCCAGATTCATACTTTAATTCTGACTTGGGATTTGATAAATTCGCAGAATCAATTTATCTTTTTCCATTTTTAATTATATTTTTCTGAAATTTTCCCATATTATATATATAATTTTTTGAATTGATAAGGTGTGTGTGTGTTGAGATACTAACACAGATCTAAAACAACACCAATCAATTCATTATTATTGAACTGATGGATATCAGCTCAGCTGTATTGCAAATCAATCAGAAAATTAGAAGGAAAACAAAAGAAAAAGAAAAAGAAGTTTAACTAATAATTGATGTTTCTTCTAATTTGTTGATTCTCTCTAATATGGTTTCTTAGGTTAAAGAAGGGTTTGATTGGATGAAGCCTAACTCTTTTCAATTAGTGGATCAGTCTTGAATTGACAATGGACACTCATCAAACCCCAAACCCACCTTTCTTTTTCATTTTTAAAAAAATTAATATGTTCTTTTAACACACATTTGCTCTACTTTGCTATAATTTATATGTTCATATAAAATAATATCTTCAGTTTACATTTATATATAGTATCCAAAAACTCATCTTTCTTTATATATATATAAAGAATAATTAAACTTCAGTTTAGTCCAGCCAACTAAAGAATTTAATATGATTATCTTTAGTTGTGATTATTTCATATATATATATATATATATATATATATATAAGTACAATTTATCCCATATTTGATTTACTATCTGGTAAGAGACACGCACGCACGCAATTTATAAAAGCCGTACTATTATTTATAAATTCTAAATAATGCGGCATATTTCTCAAAGATATTATTCATTATTCATATGAAAAAGTGTTGAATATTATATTCTTACATTGCGCAAAAAGGATACACACAAAATTAAATTAAAAGATACCATTACCTAATATCAGAATCATTTAACGACCAACTTAGACCATTTTGGTAAAAAATTGTTTGCTAAAAAATTTATTATCTGTATAAACAATATTTTATTCAGAAAGAGTTGCAAGTACATCTTTAATCCAACCCCATGCACGTCAAAATATTATTATTTGATAACAGTTTTGATCATTAGGGAGGAAAGTAAACTCATTGTCATGGATATAATAAAATAATACTAATTGAGAAAACATAATTTAATTGATAAATAAATGAATCAATAAAGAAGATCATTTAGCTAGGTAAATAGGAAAGGGCCTATAATGAAAAAGGAGGTGGTTGAATGAAAAGGGTGAAGAGCACTTGAAAAGTGGTGGGGATGATGAAAAGAATCTTTTAATGAAGGATAGACTAATAGAGGGCCCTTCATGTTTTTTATTTCCCATTGGAGAATGAAAAAAAGTAAAGGAAGTTCAAATTCATAGTGCTTGATGATAGTGTAATTTGTCAATGGAAGGCTAAGTCCTTGTCAATTTCATGCCCCCAATACCATGAAATATGTTTCCCCTCTCTCTCTCTCTCCTCTCATTTCAATGATAATGACTTTCACTCCTATCCCCTTTATGCTTTTTTTTTAATAACATTAGAGTTTTATTTAATTATTTGATTTCACTAAAAAAGTTTATTTTTTAATTCAATATAGTATTTTTTTTGGGTTGGGAACGTCTAGTCTAATCTCATTAAAAAATTTGATTGGTGTTTGTTTTAGTTGTAATAAAGCATTTAAGGATCTTCATCCAATCAGGCAAGTTTAATCCTACATGATCTGTCTGACCTGGGTATTCATTTGATCAAGCGTTCGGCTAAGGTTAATTAAACCAAGTTTGACCTTGATTTGTGAACAATTCTAATATGATTCAACTTGAAATTTTGAGTAAGCTCACTTGTTTAAATAACATACCCAACTTTGTTACATGAAAAAGAAAAGGTATACAAAAAGATAAGTACAAATATGGCAGTAACACTCAACAAACACTAATTTACATAGAAGTCTACAAGGCAGAACATAAAAACTTCAAATACAACTAATACAACTACTACCCTCATTCTAATTATAAGATAAAGTTGATTTTTTTGGAGAAATTAAGGAAGCCAATTAAATTACTTTAGAGTATTTATATTTTTATGTTTTTCTCCAAACTAATTAATTTAACTACTAAACTAATATATAATCTAAGAATACTAAAAATATAAACACTCTAAAGTAATTTAATTGGCTTCCTTAATTTCTTCAAAAAAGTCAACTTTATCTTATAATTAGGACCGGAGGGAGTATTATTCAAACTGATGGCTAAATTAAGCCTCCAACATTGCATTGACCAACCTATTGAGTAACTTCACTTGGTATAAGAGGCACTGTGAGATGATTATATAATATTGTAGATGATAGATCAAAACAAAAAGTAAACTTTAAGAAAAGAAACAAAACATAGACAGGAATTGATGGGGGCGGGTCTCATACGTGAATTAATTCAAAACAAGGGTGTTATATATATGTTTTGGTTGTGTTGGAAGGGAGTGGCTTGTCACTTTTGGGTGTGCTCATGATACCTATGAATCATCATTCTCTTTTGTTGGTGCAATGCTTATCAACACCACCAACATTTTGTTGACTTAACATATTGCATTGTCTCTTTAAGGATTTAATTTACTTGCATGGCATTACACCTCTCAGCCATATTCATTTAATGACTAGTAATACCCACACCACTTCACCTATCAACTTCATTATTCCCTCTCTTTCACCTTCATCATTATTTTTACTTTTACCCTATTACTCTCTTTAGATTATGAATCATAATCACATTACAACTCTTCAATGAAAATTATATATATATATATATATATATGGTATTTGATATCATCTTATATATGTGTGTGTAGTGTGTGTGTTTATATGTCATTATCTTCTTTTAATTACTCCCTCCGGTTCTTAATATAAGACCTAATTGACTTTTTTTAAGAGATTAAGAAAGCTAAATAAGTTGTTTTAAAGCATTTATAATCATTATTTTTCTGCAAACTAATTTGCCTATAACTTATAAACTGATATATAATATAATGATATACAACATATAATATAATTAAAACTTATTTAACTTTCTTAATCTATTCAAAAAAAGTCAACTGGGTCTTATATTTAAGACCGGGATAGTACTATTTAATATTAATATTTGGTACTATTGATGATTAACCTTAATTAAAGCTTATCAAGTTCTTTTTACTCGACTAAACCATCATGAGTAAAATAATTTGTTTTATTGATTTTGTTATTTAATTATTTATAACTACCTCATATCAACAAATTTACATAAATTAATGAAATTTCTAAAATTAGTTATTTCTTTAAAATATCAAAATTGGTCTTAATAAAAGTCATTATAATTAGTCAGAGAAGTTTGGTTAATTAGTTAGGAGGTTTTATAGTTAGTTAGGGATGCTAGGTGAAAAAATTAATGCTTTAGATTGAACTTGGGGTATTATAAAACATTCTAAAATGATTATAATAAGTACCAGAGAAAGTATTAGCATAGTATCTGTTGCATGGATAACAGTATAACACTAATCATAGTTAGTGTATATTATACAATATATAACACTATTTATTATATGATAAAAAATATAATTTTTGATCTTTAATATAAGAGCTGATAATTAATTTGTATAGATTAAAGAAATTAGTCAAATTAGTTATTTGCACAAAAATATGTGTTAATTTTGGGGGAACTTATAAATTTGCAAAAAGTATAATTAGCATTTGCATGGAAACCCTCTTACTACGTGCTTTCAATAAGGATAGCTTAATTTGTGGGAAGTTATAAATTTGAGTGATATAATGTATGAAAGTCTTATATTTATTAGAACTATATTAAACCTCCTAATTGGATACTCTCCCTGTTCTCTGTCTCATCTTCTCATCTTCACCCAAGATTCTGAAATGAATGGTTTAAGTTTAAAATTTTATAAAATTATTATTATAATATTTTATAGATTAAATTTATTTATTTATTATGGATTTCAATTATGAATGGTATAGATTAGATTTTAAGAGTTTTAATATATTTATCTATATTTATAGAAATAATTTTATAAAAGATTAAATATGAACTATATATTGTTTTAATCTAACAGTGGATATGAGATTATAAAAAGAAAATGTGAAAGGGGACAATGAGATATACCCAATCAAAGAGCTCATATATTTAAGATGAATTTAATTAACTCAATTGAAGACCATTCTCTCAACATAACTTTTGAAATTACTTTAAAAAATCAAGTCATCTCTACTCAATTCAGCCATCGATCATTGATGCATATAATTATGTCAAATCGTAATTGTTCTATCCAATTCACATACTCAATGAGTGTTTGGATTCGCATTGAATATATATATATATATATATATATATATATATTTGTTTTGATGGTTTCTAGCTAATATGAAACCAAACATAGTCCCATATTCTAAACAAAAATAGCAAAGTATAAGAGTTTCTTTGATGCGGGGCCAGCCATCCTAATCTTGTCATCCACTTCGAATATTAAGGTTCAATTATTGATATTATCACTCAGCCAATTAACTTGCATTGTACTATCATCACTGCTTTTTATTCCACACCCAAAAATACGTATTGCCATAAAATTAACTAATAAAACAAAATGGTTAACAAAAACACAACGTGGCCAAGATTCAATTATTTCTCAAAAGTGAATAATGAACATACAAGAAAGGTAAGTGATGACAGATCCACCATGACTAGCTACAATGCATCTACATGTGTTTATAGAACCATAAAAGAAGAGAAAAAGAAGAAGAGAAACAGTGCACCCACAGGTTATCTTTTTCCCTTTCAAGTCTCAACAAACACCCACATCTAACTTCGCTGGGTCCATCAACACTATCGAGCACTTCACCTAACAAAGAAAACTCAACAAAAGAAGAAAGATTATTCTTTAAACTTTAACAAGTCTCTTGCTATATATATATATATATATATATATCTTTGATATAATCATTGTAGAAGAAATATAATAGCTTCTTCTTGAAGGGTCAATGGGTTGAATAATAACAAGGTGGTAACTGATATATGTCTAGCAGCTAATGGAGGTCAAGTCTAGTCTTTTGTGGGCAAACGGAGGTATTGGTATCACTAGGCGAGTTTATCCCAAAGAAAAAGAGGTTTGGATCATATTGAAGCCTGAGGTCTCGAGTTGAAATTTATATGAATATAAGAAAACATATATAAGAGAGTTATACCCAAAATCTAACAATGTTTGAATATAATTCAATCAGATAGATTGCGAAAGGGTGGTATTGTGCAGATAAATGATTCAGAAGGCACGTGAATGTTTGGAAAAGGGGATGATAATGTATTCGTTTGAAATAGCTTATTTTTGAGTAATAAGTGTTTATAAATCGTGATTCACGATATATGAGGTAAGTATGTGAGAGGAGTTTTACCTCGACTTGCGTAATAAGGACTTATTGTCCAAAAATAAGTGATACCAAATACAGACAATAACAGTAGCTAATAAGTAAAAGCCATTGAATGGTGATGACGAAAGAAAGGGCACAAAGCTAAATAAGAGGCATCCAAACAAGTGTTTAGGTATGGCTGTGTCAGGCCAGCCATGGATCCATACGTCTTTGCTCAATTTCAGTACTACAACTCAGTATGGCTCTGTGCATGCATGTGTCTGATTCTGATGAAGCTCTGAACCCTGAATCGCTCTTTTTTCTCAGGAATCATGGGCTTACACATTATAACACAAATCTGTTTCTTTCATTATTATTATTATTATTAGTAATACTCTGTGAAAGAATATATCAGATGTATTGGTAATATATCTATCTCCTTGGATCCACCACACAGGAGACAAACTTGCAGGCAAGCGAACACTTCCCAGGGGGGCTACCCCCACACATCCTGCAACGCAAAACAATGCCCATCTACTTCTGTTTCCTGGATTTTTCAAGTGAATATATAGTAATAAAGAATATACTATATTCATATATATATATACTGCGTTTTAATTATTACACCGTACCTCTTAGTTTTTCAAGAGTTGATTAATTATCAGCTTGATGTAATTAATACTAGAGACCAATATTCAACGTACGTGTACTCAGGAATTGTTCCACATATAATATCCGATTAATTACATCACATAATAATTGGACATGCAGAAATTTGGAAAGAGGATTATTATTTCATACTTTATAATAATTAAGATATTAAAATATAACAAATTATCTACTTTTTTAATTAAAAAGGCTAATACCCAGGAAAAGGGGGGGAAAGAAAGAGGTACAGTTGCAGATTGACCAGTTTCCTCTTATTCGGCACGCTCACTCGGACTGACTCACTCAACTCAAAGCGTTAATAATTGATGCAAAGAGAGCAGTGATGGCCATCGCGATCTGTGTTTCTAACTCGGACCCACTGAGTCAACTCACTGAAGATCGGCCGCCGGAACTTTCCAAGCCGACGTGGCTATGAGGGGCCGAGTGTGCCACCCTAGGAGAAGGCAACCTTTGTTCTCTTCCACCCTGTACCCATCTCCTCCGGCGAACACTGCCAATAACATGCTGGCTTGCTTGAACGCGTTCGAACCCAGGTGAACTGGTTCGAACCCGGCCGATCCCATCCGACCCCTCCACTGACTCAGTGTCTCGTGCCTCTCCACTCGCTCTGACCCTTTACACGCCACCACGTTGCATATCTGTCTCCCTAGATACAGCTCCGACATCAGCACGTCCTGACTTGCCGCCGGCGATAACCCCGACGACGATGACGAGCCCTCCAGTGAGTCGAACATGGTTGAATAGTAGTGTAGTGCTCCTGTGAAACGGTCCAAGAAAACCGGCTCGTTGTGGTTTGCTTCTTGCTCCACCACAGTCACGATCTTAGGATTCACAGCCTTGATCGTGTTCAAGACCTTGTCGATGGCACCGGGTCGGGCCAGGAGCTCGTGGAGTTCGAAAACGGAGTTAACCGCGACTGCTTCTCCGGGTCGGATCTCGATGAGCGACGGCTCGAGATCCACCAAACTTTTGCAGACGAACCCGCGGAATTCAAATTGGACACCGATTGATTTGGCCAATTGCGCCAATTTCAAACCAACTTGTTGAAGAGCATCGGTGTTGTCCGGTGGCGGAGGTCCGATTCCGGTGAGGCGGAACGTCGGAGGACCACCGGGTCGTAATGCAAGGGCTTGCATTAATGCCGGCCATTGCATCCCCTGCTTGAGCCCGAAATCGATGACGTGAACTCTGTCAGCGGTGGCGAACGCTTCAAGGATAGCTTGGTTCGCCGTGAAATGGGCGAATTTAAGGTAGGGGCAGGACTCATAGAAATGCATATAGAGCATATCGGAGAGAGCCGAATCGATGGACGGTTGTGAGATTCCGTAAATCCGGTGAGCTAAAGCTTGAGCGAAGCAGGAAGCCACCTTCCTCATTGCTCCGGCTTGAGACGCCGCAAGCCGGCCCACGTGCTCCACAAGTGCTTCCGCCAGCTTCAAATTGTTTTGCTGAAGCGCCTCCGCACATGCCATAAGCGCGTGCACGAGACGCACCCCGTTTTCCTGGGAGTCAACGAGAACCACCGGACGCGCTTGCTCTGGTACAGTTGCCGGCGACGGCAACGTTGCGGGCGGCGACGGAACAGATTCAGTTGATGGTGAAGTTTTCAATCGCTTAGGGCTATTTTCACTCTCTGTCGTTTTGCTTTGTGGGAACGCCGCCTTGCCAGGAATTGCTCGGAGGTCGTACTCGGAATCATCGTGGTAAACGGTGGACAGATTCCCAATATGCTGCTGAGAATTGGAGAAATTCCCGGTGGATACGACGGAAGAGCCGGCGGGAGCTAGAATATTGTCACCAATTTGTTGGTTCGCCAACAGCGCCGACGGATCGAGACAATTGGGTGAACTGTCGAGCTCGGTAAGCATGCTTTGAACCCAACCATGGAGATCGGTGGGGTCATAGTGGACAGTGTCAGAAGCAAGATGAGATATCCCATCTTCCTGAGATGTGGCCATAACCATCTCAAGCTTCTCAAGCTTCTGGGCCACATCCGCCATGTCCGACGACCGGACCTTGTAGCCCAAAGCCGCCAGCAACTCATCCATCGCACCGGAACCATCGAGCTCATCCTCCCACATCTTCATCTTTCCACTAGACATTGACGAACATTCAGCCTTCACACCACCACCAATAGTACTGTTATCTGGGTATTCTCTCTTCATCTTTTTCCTCTCCAAATCCTACAAGAAATTACAAGAAAGCTACAGATCAGGTTTAGAATTCGTTCATGGCAGCGAAACAGGGCTCTGCTTTGCAATCAGTGCAGTGAAACAACAGAGAAAAGGATCGAAAGTGAGAGGGGGGAGAGTTCAAAAGGGCTACCGAAGGAGGCTCGGAGTGGTATAGATAAAGGAAGGAGCGATGGAAGCCATAATAATAGGTTTTTTTTTTTTTTTTGTATAAAGCTTTGTCCTCTGAGCAGATTTTTTTGTTTTCGAAATTACGATTCATATTAGCTTCATTTTTTGTATTAGTGTGTGTTTATTTGGGCTTATTTTTGGATAATAAGTCCTTATTACGTAAGTCGAGATAAAACTCCTCTCATATACTTACCTTGTATACCGTGAATCACGATTTATAAGTATTTATTGTCCAAAAATAAGCTATTCCAAAGGGGGACAATATTTCCAATATTATATTTTCGCGTGGTGGGCATAAAAATGCGGTGTCTGATTGGGAAAAAAAAAAAAAAAAAAAAGTGGTGTCTCTAGGTTTTCTAATTTTATTTTGGACACCTTACATTCGTTTTTCTGTTTTTTTATTTTTTTATTAAATTTTTTATTTAAAAATAAAGAATTAATAAAAATAACCATTTCTTCTATATTATTATTTAAATTAATTACGCTCCAAAGATGAATTATTACTTATTACACAATATATTGTAAAACAAAAATACAATAAACGTTAAATTGTCTAAATAAGTGTATGATTGGATTAATTTTTGGAGAATAATTTTTACGATTTACAAAATAATATAGAAGAGAAGTTTTATCTTGATTTACAAAAAAAATGACTTCTAAAACCTTAATTTGAGTGTTTCCCAAATATGTAATAAAAGTAAGTAATCCTTTTTTTACCTACATAAAAGTAAATAACCCTAGCCTAAATGTAAACGAATCCAAAAAATAAATAAAAAGGAATCCACATTCCCCGTTCATCCCTTATGTTGGGTTTTTTTTTTTAAAAAAAAAAACTCTATACACTAAAAGTTAATTAGCTCAAGATATTGATATTAGATGTTAAAAAAATATTTTAGATATTGAGTACTACTGAAAAAATATTTCAGAAACTAGTGTTGTAGGAAAAATATTTTTGAATGTAAAACTAGAAATCAATTAATTTGAGATACCATGTGGCAAAAAATTTTAGAATATAGCATATAAATTAATCTAAATAAATAAAAATGCATAAAAAATTTTAAAAAAATGGCCTCCACCCCAAAATTAAGGGAATGAGCATATTGTTTTCATCGAATGAGGACCCAATATAAACACCATATGGGTCATGTTTATACATAGGGATTTGGATCCCCTCCTTTTCCTTTTCAGTTCACTTTGGTCATTTTCTCTTAAAATATATTATTTTGATGTAAAATACACAAGTTTCTCATTTTGTTTTTTTGAAAAATAATGTTAATCATCTTGAAGTATTTTTTAAGTATCAATTAGAATTTTGTAATATTTTTTCAGTATTATCCAATATCCTGAACTAATTTTTTAGGATTTTAAAAAACTAACTAATACTGAAAAATATTTTAGGAATGTTAGTTTTCAAAAAAAAATAAATAAATAAACTTACATATTTTACATCAAAACAATATATTTTTAGAGAAAGGTCGACAGCGAACCCGAAGAAAAAAAAGGGGAGGATGCAAATCCTATCCACAGCGAGCATTTTCTTGGTTGGAACTGAGTTCGTTGTAGTGATTATGTGTTTGTACTAAAAATGGAGGTGGGGCCCAGGATCACATCTCAAATAAATAAATAAATAAATAAAGGAGTCATGGGAGCATCGCAAAGCCAAAGAGCTGAAAGAGACGTCGATGATCGTATACAGCTGGTGCACTCCCAAATTCCATACGCCGTCATTTCATCGTCTGGTGGCCGTGGGATAGATTCCACATGGGAAAATTTTATTTATATTTATATATACAATATAAAAATAACTCTATAATCTCACTTCTACTAATAATTACCACTGTCTATTTTGAAATTACCGTCTAATAAACATATTATACTGTGCTTTCCTCTTTTTCTTAAAAAAATAGGTTTTCTTATTAGATTTGATTAGTTTTTTTTTTCTTACTATAAAAATCATATTATTTATTTGATGCGAAAATGATAATAACAAATATTTAAAAAAAACCTATTCTGCTTTTAGCCAGTGAATTTGTGCTCCGCCTAATGTATCATCACATCACATTATTGCGGTCGCTCTCGCGCCTTGCTTTAGCCGCGTTCTTTTCCCCTCATTAGTCATTCAGTTGAACTAGCATTATTATTATTTTTCTCTTTTAAAAAATAAATAAATAAATAAATAAATAAAAGAAAAGCCGCATAAATTAGCCCCCTTTTTTTTGTTGAAAACTTGAATATTAAGGAGAAATTATTAGCAATATTTTCCTTTTTATTAAAAAATATTTGGCAGATATTTGATTGGGTCCATTATCATGTGTATTTTGACTTTAAAACGTAATTCTCCTGGTGTCCCCTCACTTTTTAATGGGTGAATTTGATGTTGTCATGGCATGATGTATAGTGGAAAATTGTATTTAAATCAAAATATTTTATTAATTTATTAAATGTTTGGCACGGTTATAAAATGCTTTTGAGAATGAACATAAGTAACTTCTTTTTCATAATGACCAAAACAAATTTTTTATCAAAATAATGACCAAAACATTGAACCCTACATTGCATGAAGATTTATGAACTATTTAATCAGTGTGTCAATAATATAATTTATTATAAATGTATATGATACAAGGATGATGTATGGATTTTCTTTATTACACCTTATGTAATTTTCTTAAGAAAAAAATTACATGAAAAGAGTTTGAACGGTTTATAACCCATACTTCTATTATTTAAGCTAGTTATATATGACTATTGTTTTCTCTTACAATATTTAAAAAGTATCTCTCAACATAATAAAGAGTAAATTTGACCAAAAAAAACATAATAAAAAGTAAAGACGAATGCTTTGTTTGGAATATTTTATTTTTAGGCAATAAGTGTTTATAAATCATGATTCACGATATACGAGGTAAGTATGTGAAAGGAGTTTTATCTCGACTTGCGTAATAAGCACTTATATTCAAAAAATAAGTGTTCTCAAACATGCACTTAGTGTTTGTTTGAGATAGCTTATTTTTAGGCAATAAGTGTTTATAAATCGTGATTCACAGTATACGAGGTAAATATGTGAGAGGAGTTTTGTCTCGACTTACGTAATAAGTACTTATTTCCCAGAAATAAGCTATTCCAAACACTCACTTAGACTAGGACACATAGATAATGAGTAACTTTATTTATTACTGAATTTATTCTATATACAGGAATTAAAATTTAAAATTACAATCTTTTAGCTCAAGAGATAAAGAGTTCCTATCATTTATTCCACTATAAGTTATTAATGCATATGCCTTATTTTTATTTTACAGATAAATGTATTAAAATCTTCAGAGTTTGATAAAACCCGGGAAATAAGAGAAATTTAGATTAAAAATACCTACCAGCTACATAACCATTCATTGAATATTTAAAAAATCTAGTTAAGTGATTATTCTAATAAATGTGTGTTGGTTTTCTAAAAATACCCTCTTTAATTATAGATATTAGAATTGCTTATCTATTAAAACTTTTCAATATAAATAATCAATAGAGTTAATTTGAGAATTTTGAGGACAGAATGAATTTAGATAATTAGATCTTACTCCACATTGAAAATTAAAGTCAGAATCGTTTAACCCTTTGGCCAAAAAAATAAAAAAGAATCGTTTAACTCTTATATTTAGTATTTGACATTGAGAGTAATTTATTGATAAAATCATTATATATATATATTATAGCAAAAACGAAAAAGAAAAAGGAGAAAACGTGTCAACATTTTAAATCATGAGTGCCAGTGTTAGGTGGGCCCACGTTTGTTCGAGTGGAGAATAACATTTCGCGATGCATGAGGGACAGCGACAATGATGGCCACGCGTCACACTCGCAGGTGGGAACCAACGCGAAAGTGGGCACTGCTTGACTGGACGGAACTAGTGGGGAACGGTGGGAGCGAGTGGCAAAGCACGCGCCAATTGCGCTAAGACGGAGGAGATAGCAGATTAGACGCGTGAGGGTCCTACACACACAGGGGAGGGGGATTTAGACGTTACGTCAACGTCCGTTGAGAAGGATCACACGTGCGAGCCATGTGAAGGACGTAGTTCCCGTTGAACGGGTTAACTAAATAAGAACGTTCAATTAGAAAGGGACGCACCGTTTGCTTTGGAACGGAGACGTTAATATCATCAGCTTCTATAACTCAGTTTCTACTCATGGTATGGCGGCGTGAGGCCCACTAAATTTGAGTTATGGAGGAAACATTCGTATTCGTATTAGTAGGGGCAATCACGAATCTCCAATTGAATTACGGATGGTAATATTATAAAAAAAAAAAGAAATGAATTATATTAGATAGGTGTAGACTATATTTTTTCAAGATCCGGATGATAAATTTTAAATTTTTAACCAATTTAATAATTTAACTATCTCTTCTTAGTGTTAGTGTGTGTTTGAGAATAGCTTTTATGATTACGAGATAAATATGTGAGAGGAATTTTGTCTCAGCTTATAAAAAATAGCTTATGAAACCATGATTTGGGTGTTTCCCAAACACTCACTTAATAGGATAGTTTGAAGTATTTTACAATAAAGACCCGGAAGTATTTTCTAAAAATAACTGTACAAAAATATGAGTGAGAAATTGTAGGAGAAAGACCCATACCTGAAACCTTTTGCTGATTATTTCTAAAATATATTTAAAAATATAAATCAGTATTTTTTATAGAAAGATCCACTATATAACATGAAAAAGATTATACAAGCAAAATTGTTACACTAGGGGTATGGAATGAGAAACTAATAAAATGTGAGTTTTATGGAGAGAGTAACCGCTTGATAAAAAAAAATAGAGAGAGTAACCGAAAAAATATTGAAGAAGTGTGCCGACTTCCTTGCGAAAAAGGTAATTTCATGTGTAACGGGGTTTCACCCGATTTTGTATTCCACGCCTGAGTTATCAGCTATTTTAGAGCTGGATCATTGTATTCCTACTGATGTAGGCTGAGTTTTTTAGAGTTTCCATCTTAATGTATCAAAAAAAAAAAAAATATTGAAGAAGTGAATAAATATACAGTATCATTCTTCTTATATGTAACAACATTAATATGGTTTAAAGATGTAGAAAAGTCGAGGCAACTTAAGTAGCTCAGGACGACATCAATATCAAACAAAAATATACATTATGATTCTCAAAATTAATTTCATTTCAAATTTGTAATAAACTTTCAAGAACTTTAAAGATTATATTTATCTTATATTTTATTTATTTTAAAATAAAATTGAAATTTAGACTCTTTTATGGTTTTACAAGCTACTTTATTCCCTTGTTGTTAGAATATAACATTTTTTTTAAAAAAAATATATTAGATGTTGAGTAGTTATGACCAGATCCAGCTAATCATATATTCATATGGAGGGAAAATTTCTTAACAAATTTGCAATGATCGAATCCCAAAATTGTTTCTACTCTACTTTATATCTTGAACTTCTTTCATGCGCAACTTTTAACATTTATTTTAACATCACTTTCTTGTGACACACAGTAAATAACAAAACTATTCAGTTGCTTTGAGCAGAGAATTTTGACTTATGGCTCCAATGAAATGATACTTTACTAATGGCAAAAAAAAAAAAAAATGATACTTTACTGATAAGGATAGAGCCTACTAAACAATTTTCTGAAAAATTGCAATTAGTAAGTGGGGCATCTCTTTCTTTCATGCAAGTTTACTGTAACTCGGTCTTAAATATAAGATAAAATTAATTTTTTAGAGAGATTAAAAAAAATTAAATAAGTTATTTAATCATATCATATATTGTATTTCATTAAATTATATATTAATTTATAAGTTAGACAAAATAGTTTGGAGAAAAAATTGATAAATATAAATATTTTAAAAATAATTTAATTAATTTTATTAATATCTCCAAAAAAATTTAATTGTGTCTTATATTTAGCAACGGTGAGTATTATTTTTACCATTTGGGTAGGGATTAAATTGGGAACATAATCATTATATTTAAGGTTTTGCAAATCCAAATCGGCAACACCTTCCAAGTGGATAACAAATATTCTTTTGGTTCCAAGTTATGTCATTAATTATGTCTTGCACACTATTATCCTTCACTAATTTCCCACAAAAAAAGTGGCTTTAAATTTTCATTTTCTAAATTTCCAAACTAATCTTTTTTTTTTTTGGGAAAATCGCTCAAAAATACTTTTGGGACAAATTAATTACTAAATGCTACCATAGAATATCGTTTTCACTTTAACGGAAGATATGTTACACACAATGGAAAATATTTTACACACAACGGAAGATGATTTGCACGTTTATATGGAAGATTTGTGCACACAAGGAAGAGTATTTGCACACAACGAAAGTTTTTTTTACACACACGGAAGATGATTTGCACGTTTAATAGCATTCAGCAATTAATTTGCCAAAAATGTATTTATTCCCAATTCTCCCTTTTTTTTAAAAAAAAAAAAGAAGGAATTTATACTTTTTATATTTTTATGTGTTTATATTTGTCTTCGTTTTTTTTTTTTTTTGAAATTCCCTTAGAAAACTAATTAAACTGGATCTTTAGAATAATTAGAGAAAAATGACCAAGGACTGAAAATAAGGGAAAAAACTTATTATTTTTTATAATTTTTCTTAATATTTTATACTTGAAAAATATATCACAACTTCACATTTGATTTCAGATCATTTGAATCATGATGGAACTTATTTATCCAGGAATTATATATGTTACGAATATACTTTAAAAACTATATATTGATAATCTTTTACACAAATAAATGGTTCAAGGGCAAATTTAACAATAAATAATTTCCCTATGGGCATCCAACACAGTTACTATTTTCGAGTGTAAAAGTATATATAATTAATTTATTTGATAGCATTTATAGCAACGCTGTTAACTCAAGTTAACTTTCATTACTTTTTATACTATAAGTCACACCAATCTTGTAAATGCCCATATTTATGTTGTAAAATTTTTTTAAGTGATATTTTTGTGGCTAACTGAAATAAAATTGCTTTCATATGGTTTTAGTGATATTTCTTGTTTAAAAAGACACATATTTCTAAAAATATATTAAAATAATAGAGAGTAGGATTACTGATGAGACCCACAATGTAAAAAGTAACAGAAGTTAACTTGGGTTAATGGTGTTGCTACAAGTACTACCAAATAAATTGATTATATTTATTTTTGCACCCGAAAATAGTTAATTGTGTTGGGTGTCCATAAAAAAATAGTTCGTTGCTAAATTTGCATAATAACCTTAAATAAATTTATAATCTGATTAAGTTATTAGTCTAGCTAGCTAGCAACATCATCAATATAGTAATTAATTGGGTTAAGGTGCAAATTTGACAATTAAGTTTTAGTGAAAGGGTGTCTGACACAATTATGTTTTATTGGGTACAAAAATATACATAAAGTTTTCTAAAGGAGGTAAAAAATAACAAATATGTTAACTTTCTCAAAACTATTGTTACTTTTTGTTCGTGTGAGACTCACGTGCTTTCCACCTCATCCCATCTTTCACAACCTCAGCTTCTCTCTCTTCAGCCCCTCAGTCTCGTTCCCTCTCCCTCCTCCCTCAACATCAATGGCATCTATGTCCCTCTTCTCACCCAATATTGAATCTCATCGTCTTCCTCATCCTTCACCGCTCCTATAGGTCTCTCCCTCTCTGTATACTGGGTATTATATGGAGTGCAATGTTTCACAAAATTAAATATAATGGAACCATTCGAGAAAGAGATTCATATACTTGGTGTTCGTCAACGAAAAATGTGAACTTGATGGAATCTGTTCCTGGTTGTGTCTCGGGGACTTCGTTGGATCTCTTGCCATTCCAGGGCCCACTTCGGTACACTATCCTATGTTTGTTTAGCAGGAAAATTTGGCGAAGGCCATGATGATTGATCTTAAAGGGGTAATCTTTGGTGGACCTCCACGACGTTATGTGTCTCTCCATTCCGTTATTGAAGACCTAGTAGAGTTTCATTCCCAATAACAGAGTATCTATGAGGTAATCGAAGCTCTACCATAGATATTTTGTGGGGTTGTTCTGGTTTTATTCTTTGAGAACCAAATTCCCTGTATCTAAGAGTTGAAGAACTGGGTCTGAAGGCAAAGACGTGGTTTGATTTGTGGACCATATGGAATTTCTTGTTTGATCTAAAAGAACAATGTTTCCTCTGTCTTCGATCTTAAGAATTTCGTAGGGGTTCCCAAGTGGGTGGTCTCTATTTGCAACCCAAAGCGTTGTTTTAACCTCAATATTCTTGTACCAGATTCCCATAAACCATTTGGAACTGTTTGAAGGAAAGAAACCCATATAAAAAACTTGTCTTTGTTGTCACGCCCTTATCTCAATTTCAACTTTTTTTTTAGAGTATTTGCGGAAAACAATATGCGGTTCGGTAGGCAACACAGGAATAGTATAACTATACTGATAATATGTGCATGATTACATAAATTCCCCATAGGGGTTTGTACATGATACTTATGATTAAGGTAGTCACACAAGGCTACTAGGGTGTCTAAACTCATCCCAGTGAAACGGAGACTTCTTCTAGTCTTCGTTCCACTACTGTAATCCCCTCGTATGGTACTCTGCATTGTTGTTTACATATCTTCTGTCGTCTCCTGTTTAAATTGTTGGTAGGGGAGGGTGAGATTTGAGAGAATTTCAGTAGGAAACAGATACCATAATGCATGCATAATAGATGTTATGTGTATGACATGTTAGCTTTATCTAGATGCATGCCTCATAATGACATTTCTGCATGCTTAATGTTTCATGTAACAAAACTATGGTCACAGCGAAAACAGAAACAGAGTTTCATTTATTCAAATATGCTCTACATAATCAAGTAAAGCAATCACATACATCATTACACAAGCAAAAATATTAAATACATGCAAATAAGGTAAGTCCCCTACCTTAACCCTTTCCCGCCTCGAAACGCGTGCATCGATCTACGTGCAAACAGCTCGGGGATCCATATTCGATCCTAAAATGTCAAATGTACTATTTAGACACTTCCATAGTGTTTATGGAGGTTATATGAGTATATATTGAAATTACTAAAATGCCCTAGGGACCCGACCCATCGTACCCGGTCCGGCTGTACTTTTTTCGAAATTCTAACCTGGGCTATCTTGGCATATTTTCACCCAAGGAATCCATTTTCGGACTCGGAATTACCAAATTCACTGCCAAAAGATGAAATTGCCCTTGGCAGCCCTTATTTTAGTGTTTTAGGGGCATTTTCGTAATTATGCTTTCTTGGCCTTTTCCGAAAAAGTGCCTAACTGTAACCCCACCTAATTTTCGCTCCTGAACTCAATGGAACCATCAAATCATTGAAAATCCAACTCTAAGGCCAATTTACAGCCCTGATCGAAATATATAGGTTTTCAGGGGAAAATCGGGGTTTTGTGATTTCGGCTTCGTAAACGTGTTCCTTTCTACTCCTAACCACTTTATTGACTATTCCATTAGGTTACAACTACCATTTAATACCAATTTGGGCAGCATAACAGCCCCACACATCCATTTTCCATTTTTAAAACCAATGACAATCCGGCGAAATTTCACCGATTAAATTGTCCACAACAGCCAGAATAGTCAATATACAAGATTTTGGAAGTTACCTCAAACTCCTACTGGCTCTCCCTTGATATGGCTAAACCCTAGGTCACTTCAACAAGCAAATTTGAGCTTCAATAGCTTAGGAACGAAGTTATACGTATTAGTAACCGATTTACCGAAGAAATCACTTACCTTTGTAAGTTTTTTCCTCTCCTTCTCTCTCTAAAAATCTCAACTCTTCTCTCTCTCTAAAACTGAAAATGGCGTCAGTTATGGCTGCTAGAAGGATATGATCACTTTTTATTTTAATATCTAAGATCATATTTCATTTATTTGATAATTTCCCAATTTTCAGATTTTTACAAAATTCTGGCAGATTTCTGCCCAAACTTTGAAAAATCATAACTAATTCTAGACAAATTGAATTAGAGTGATTCTAAAGCCTATAGAACCCTTATTGAGTCTAGTTTTAAGAAAAAATATAGAATTTTGCTGAATGGAATCACAAAATTTCCAGAATTTTAATCTTTGTCTGCTGTTCCAGAAATTTCACAGTTTTTTTGTGCTGACTTAAAAAATTCATATCTTTTTGTATATAGCTCTAATTGAGTCATATGACCTATCAAATTAAAGTTTATGATGTCTACTTTCATCCTTTAAAATTTCATAATTTTTGATTATTATTTGATCATTCAAAATCACATGACAAGCTCACTGCCTCATAGGCGATTTCACCGAAAACATAATTATATTCTCCAAAATTCACCATTTTACTTTCTTAATATCCCAAAGATATAAAAAATATTAGAGAATAGATTTGGGACATCTATTAAACCGGGGTTTAGCAGTCCACATAATTTAGGCTTATTCCCAAGCCTCCAATCTCAAAATTCGGGATATTACATTTGTGACAAAAGGGATAGGCCTCCAGCAGTAGTGAAGGATGAAGAAGATGATAAGATTCAATGTTGGGCAAGAGGAAGGAAATAGACACCGCCGAAGGTGAGGGAGGAAGGAGAGGGGACCGAATTGAGGGGCTGAAGAGAGATAAGGTGGGGTTATGAAAGACGGGATGAGGTGGAAAGCATGTGGATTCCACAAAAGCAAAAAGTAATTATGATTTTGGGAGAGTTAGCAAATTTGTTGTTTTTGTCCTCTTTAGAAAACCTTATGTATATTTTTTCATCAAATAAAATATAATTGTGCTATAAGCACCTTCATTAAAACTTCGTTATCAAATTTACAATTTAACCCTAATTAATTATTCTCATCAATTTCTTTTCTTTCACAATCTGATCTTATGTAAATAAAATACAAGTGAGCTGCGACAAACAAAGTTTTTAATTTGATTCTTTGAAGCCTGCAACAATTTATTAATTATTTATTAATGATGCTGCAATCCAATATTCTAGTTTCTGGCAGCTATATATATATATAGCCTACATGAATGGAACCAATCAGCCAACTAAAAATTAAATAAAGCAATTACAATATTAATATCTCATAAAAGTCTAATTAAATAAGCTGACGGGGTAGAATCAAACGATGGTTTAGAGTGTGTTTGGATTAGCTTTTGGAGAATATTTTCTGGAGAATAGATTTTGAACAAAATAGATTTTAAGAAAAAAGTGATTTTGATAAAATAAGAGTATTTGGGTATTGTTGTTAGAATAGATTTTTTCATGGTCAAATTACTAAAAAGGACATTAACTTTTGTGATAATTACATATAAAGAATAAGATTATATTTTATTTATTATTTAAGGATTAAGGTCCAAATTTAACATCAAAGTTTTTTATGAGGGGTGTCTGGTTAAATAAGTTCTGGAAGATGCAAAAATAATAATGAATAATTAAAAAGGATGTAAATCTAACAAAACCGTTCAATTTGACCTTACGTCATTAAATTATAAGAGAAGAAAACCCCTAACGACATTAAAAAGGATGCATCTTAACCCATCATTTAACATTAAATTTCATAATTAATACAAAAAAATGAAATAAATTTGTTTATATGTAATGTTAATTAACTTAACTATTTTTTTTAATATAAGCAAATTATATAAATAAATCTTATATTAAGGATAAGAGGGGGTATTAAAATTTTAAGATTCTTTAAAAAAACAGAGAGATCAAACATGAAAAACTAGGAAATGAGAGAGATAGAGAGAGAGAGAGAGAGAGAGAGTTGCGTGAGGCAAAAATTTGTTTTATCTCAAAACTGTGATTTTAGTTTATCATCCAAACGCATACTTAGTTTAAGTAGAATTATATCATATATAATATATGTGTACTAGTCCTAGTCATTGTCAAAGAGATGATTATGAAAAAGCATGTATAGAATTTTCCAAAAGTGTCTTTTGTTATAATTAAGGACATGGCAATTGATTGCCAATGAAAGTTTTGACATGAGAAGAATTTGGAGCAAATGGGATTACATTACATTACGCAAAAACCAAGTTATGTCATTGTAATTTAAGTCACTATAAGAAAAAACCAAATTAAGTCACTATAAGTAAATTCATGTGTGACATCAATTAATTAATCCCACGCTAATCAAAAGGCTTAAAAATATTTATAAAAAATAGATCAAACATGGGGGCTTTATCTTTTTTCTCCTTCAAGTCTTTAACCCTTCACAAGCTAAGCCTATATATATGAGCTATGCGCTATAAAAAATTAAAGTTGCTAGACAGAACTCGGACTCACTTTGGTTAGAAGTTAGAACCTTCTTTTTTTATTATTTGTTATTCATTTTAATGGGAAAATTACATGGTCAAACATAATTTGATTGATGGGATTGAGATAGGGGATAACTTAATTTTTTAAAAAAAAAATTATGACATTTTAAAACATTTTAGCTACAGAAATGTGTAGAAAAATAAAAAAAGAATATTTTTTTTAAAAAAATGAAATATGGGAACCGGGTGTTATTTTTATTATTTTTATTGATGATTTGACCTGATCTTAGATCAATTGGCCGGTTTGTGGGGTCAAATTAAATCAGACTCCGTGTCTGATGAGTTCCAATATTTGATTAGTGTATGTGCTACTTGCATTACTAAAAAACGAATAACTAACATTGTAAATTTTATAAAATTATTTAGAATGGTATAATACTAGGTCATAGGGCGGTCACCGTGTTGTAAATTTAACTAATCGGTTGGCCAAAAAAAATTAACTAATCAGTTCAATGGGCATCGTTTACCCTTGTTGTGCCACACACACACACACACACACACACACACACACACACACACACACACACACACACACACACACACACACACACACACACACACACACACACACACACACACACAGTTATCTCTTATATATTCTCCTGTCTAATTGCAGGTATCACCCTTCATGGAGAGTATAATTTACTCATAACAAATTTACTTCATTTTAATATCCAAACCCCAACTTGATTCAGATCTAGTGTTCGTTTGAAATAGCTTATTTTTAGACAATAAGTGGTTATAAATCGTGATTCATGGTATACGAAATAAGTATGTGAGATGAGTTTTATCTCGGCTTGCGTAATAAAGACATATTGTCCAAAAATAAGCCCAACCAAACACACATAATAAAAATAACTTGAAAAACAACACATCTCTTTTGAGATATTACCTTAAGTCTTTAATATAAGATTGTCTTTGTAGTGCAAATTACACTATAAAAGACATTTTATATTAAGGATAGGAGCTAGTGTTAATTGGCATGTTCATGGCCTATGTTATTATTTATGGTTTCTTATTAAATAACCGTTGCCTGAGATTTAACAAAAAAAAACATGCTTTTAAAATCAAACCGTTGGTTCTAGTGGAAGGAGATTTAGTCATGAAGTCTAAAATTTGAATTGTGTGAATACAAAAAAAGTCTACGTAGTGCTTAGCTAAATTGAATGTACAGCAAGACAGCTACTACTTTTGTTTCAAAATATCAAAGGAAGCACTCTTTAATCCCAAAAATAGTCATAATCCTACGTAGCCAAATTGAATGCATAGTCAGACAATACGCGTCTTTTATCAAAATATAGGTCTTCTAATCTAAAGTTTTAACACACGTATTTAGAAAGTACCATTAATAATATGGCACATTTTATTACATTTTCAGAAGGGAGAATGGCTGATAAATATCTTTTTAGCAAACTAATTACTGATTGTTATCATGGAAGATCTGTTGCACATAACGGAAGATATTTTACACACAATGAAATATTGTTTGCATATTTATATGGAAGATTTTTGCACACACGGAAGATGGTTTGCACAAAACGGAAAATCGCTTGCACGCTTGGTAGCAATCAATAATTAATTTACCCCAAATGTATTTTTAGGCAATTCTCCCTTTCCAGAATTGCCATATTAATTTTACTTTCTTATCTATAAATAATAATGGATAAACATTATATAAGTAAGTCTTTAACAGAAAGACCACCAATAATTACTACATTGAACCGAACAAATTCTGAAAGAACATGTAAAATAAAATAAAACTTTTTCTTCGTTGTTTATAAAACAGAGACCTATATTTTGAAACACAGGGAGAGGTATATAAACTATTGAAAAATGCAGCGCAACTTCCAACTTTAGGTTCCATTAACTGAAGGCAAAGCTCAAGATCTAATTTTTAAAATATTCATGATTTAATGTTGTGAAATTAATAATCATGCTAAAAAGGACTGAGAAATTCCAACGTTTGAAGTTGTCTTTTTTTTTTTTAAAATCTATATAGTAGTATGAATTACTCATTAATATCAATTATTCCTTTAATTTGAATATTAATTTAAGATCCAGTCATTGTGTTGTTTGATTACAATTAAAGAAACAACCAATTCCTAGCATCTTTGAGATCCAGTCTTGGCTAATACTACGTGTGGTACCTTTACGCTAAATCCACAATTAATATACTAAAACCATTTGTAATTTTATAATTATACCATTTGCAATTTTATAATAAATCCCCAATTCCTGCTCGTGCACGTATAACTCTGATAACCATATATTAAAAAAAAATACTTAAATCAAGTTCCTGATATCTATTATATCAAATTTTTTAATCACATGTGACTATATGTCCTATTTTTAAAATATTATCTTTTAATTATAAACCTATATAAAAAAAATAAAATATATAGTAGATATAGCTATGTTCTTATCTATAATTGGAGAACTTGACGTGATATATATATATATATGGGAGTTGATCAAAGTATGGTCCTCCTATCTATATATATATATATATCTATATATAGAGTGTGTGTGTATCATACCCTAAAGCTTCATCACTTAGGGATTAATTACTTAACTAATTAATAAACATATTCTTGGGTTAATAGTGATGTTTGCGCCGGCAGCAAAGGATACAAAATTCATACATTGATTGAAGCGAGATTAAGAGTTGAATATTTTAAAGCTCCATTAATAATGATGGCTTGCTACATATAATAGAGGTGATTAATTAACGACTAATTATTGAATGCATGTTGACGCAGCGCATTAGATCACTTTCAAACTGAATAAAATATAGAGCATATAATAAAATAAAATAAAAATCTTAGGGTTATAGTTTAATTGAAGTTGAAGGCGCACATATATGGGTAGTGAGTGGACATGGAAACTTTCTACGGCAAGAAATCGGGAAGCATATTGAAATTTGACCCAACCTATAAGAACCTTTATTATAATTTTTTTCCTTAATTTTATCCAAGTATCTGGCCTTCCTTATTATTAAGCTATATTTAAGTATTGTTAAATTTAATTTAGAGTAACTTTTTTTGTATATCATTATTTTTTCCACAGTTTGAATTAGATCTCTTCTGATTTTTAATTTGTAACATCTAATTGTGTATACATTAAGCTTCTAGTATATACTAGCATATTCAAACACTTGTTAGATCCACATAGGAATAATTTTCTTAATATGAATATTTTTATTCATAGTTTAAATCCAACTTTAATTTACTCAAAGAATATCAAATATATTATAATTAAAGGAAACATTGTTAAAAATCCCTCACAACAAAATTTATGACCCAAAGGTTCTCAATGACCTAAGTTTTTGAGCAGGTATGCAACTCTTCAATTTAGCTTTGTAAAAACATATTTTAGCTCTGAGTAACATATTAAAGATATTGCACTTAATTGAAAGAAAAGGTGAACATATTAAAGATAGATTGTACATAAGTCCTTAAAATTTCAGGCATTTTTGGATAATAAGGCACTCTTTCCCGGACTCTTTAGCAATTTTTCCTTAATTAAATTAACTATTGTTGGTGACTTTTAATTTTATTTTTATCACCAGGGCTTTATTTTCTTTATATTATTGACAATATTTGAATATTAAACCTGTATCTATGTCCTACAAACTCACTTTGCCATTACTACTTTCCAAGTTTTAAGTGGATTTCATCACTAAAGTAGTTTTAAACCAAAGGAAATATGGGAACAAACAAAAAATTATATAAAAGTGTTTTCATGTAATTAACAAAGACACGTATATAGTAGTGGACATAGATGATAGATGAGTACCGAGGACCATTTTTTAAAAAAATTATTTCAATTATTCTTGGCCGAAGAAAATCCAAGAGTTATTCAGGCCTCTGTATAATTAGGACCACCCTAATAAGTGCATTAATAGTTTTACCCTAAGAAAATTATTATGAACTAAAATTGAACCAACAACTTTATATAGTATCGCATGGCAGCTTGGATCTAACCTATGGATGCGTCAAATTCTGATTGGTGGATGGACCCCATATATCTGGGTGGGGTTGTCCACACCCAATCTTAACACTGTTCATGTCCGTACCTATATATACAAACACAAACATAACCCTAATAAATTAAAACTTCTCTCATCAGCTTTTGAGAGAATGATTAAAGCAAACTTCAATTTTGATTCCCTAAATTCATGGCTTCATGTGGGTCTGTAAGGGTTCATCCTCTCTTTGATACTACTGCATGAGTTTAGGATTAAGTAGAGGTCATGACTATTACACAGATTCTGATAAATAAGTTGCATTATTCATTCTTGGTGAAAATGTTTTTACCATAATCTCAAATGTGTATGTGTGTGTATAAGACACTTTATCAAGATGGGGTGAAAATGTTTTTACCATAATCTCACATATGTTAGAATTGGCTTAAGTCCGAAAATTGAAAATTAAATAATTATGGGATAATTAGAAAATGTTATAAAAACATCATCCCCCTTTCATGCTTCATAAAACCGTTAGCCATGGATAAATGATGTTGCGGATCCCGAAACAAAGATAATGGTTAATATGTATTCTTATTTTGTGTATTTTGTATGCATTTGTGAATATCATCAAACTCCAAGGGGTAGACTTGTGTTATAATTAAGTACCTTATATTAATATATCATTATATTTACACTATTTCTATGTTGCTCACTGAACTGCACACAAGCACTCTAAAAAATGTGAAAATAAAATAAGAGTATTACAGTCTCGACTTAAATGAACGTGTTTTTTGAACGCTAATTCAAACATGCCCAAAATGCCTTTGTTAGAAATCACTTGATAAGATATTAATTATGTTTTTCCATATCACCCCTCCTTTAAGTCATTAATTGTGAGAAAGAATGTGATACAGATCTAAAGAATTTTAATTTAAATATGGGTAAAATAGGGAATTTATTCCATGTTTAAGGAAAAGTTAATGATTTAATTAACCACCTCTCATTTTTTATTGCATAAATTTTAAATGAGTTGGATCTCGGGAGCTCACTAAAATCGGTGCATACCTTTGCATTGCATTATTACCTACTAATAAAGTTCTCATATTGGTAATAGGCTTTAAGCTCACAACCTCATATGTTAGAGACAACTTCTTATTAATTGGACCAATTTTTATTAGCATTAACCACCTCTTGTGGGTTCTTGTAAGACCGTTAGAATTACATTGAAACATGGGACGGAAGGGAGCATATACACATTACAATGACTTGTTACAAATTTTCATAGTGATGAATAACTTCAAGTCCTATGTCGGTTACATGAATTATGAGGAATGAGTTGTGCTGTTTAATTATTATAATATGATTTATTAGAAATTTTATATATATTAGATGCAAATAATTAATTGGCTGAAAATGATGATGATGATGAGCTGCAAATTTTCTCTTCACTTTATGGATGACATGAAGGCAGAGGAATCCTATGCTTTATTTGCCTTTTTTATTTTCTGGTTCTTTGCACATGCACTCTATGGAGATCAAATGTCAATGTCTCGTCAATAATATGAATCACATATACGATTTTACATATAAATAGCAATTCTGCTTATATTTTTTTATGTAAATTCAGGGAATCTGATGCAAAATCAGAAGGGATGTGTCAGGCAATTTCAGGCAAATAAAGCCCCACAAATTTCAGGCAATTTTTTTTGTTGCCCCAAAAAAAAAGCCCCACAAATGGCCATGCTTTGCTCTTCAGGATAAACACGATAAACCACTAATATTGTAACATAATCATGAGTAGTAGGATAATAGAGCCGGGAATTCGGGCCGAGGCCGTCGGGCCGGTCCGTTTAAGTCCGAGTTCTTCAAGGGTCGGGCTTATGATTTAGAGGCTAAAAAGAGAAGCGGGCCTAAAAGGGCCGGCCCTGCAGCCCTGAGGGCCGGCCCTTTTAGGCCCGTTTAATATTTTTTTAAAATAAATTAATAAATATAATATCATTATATCAAATTATCAATATGAGAGACATCTAAGTACCTAATAGAGTATTAATAATAAACAAACACTTATTAATTGGTTTGATTTATTTTATTTTCTACAATAATTTATTAATTTAAACTTTAAAAAATGGGCTAATTTGGACATTATATGATTATTTTAACCAAAAATTTATGAGTTTAAAGAATAATGTATCTCAATTTAAAGCAAAATAATAAATAAATTGAAAAAGAAATTTTTTTGAATTAAAATAAATTTAAACCCGTTTAAGCCCGAGCCCGTGAAGGGCCGGGCCGGCCCGTATTCCCGGCTCTAAGGATAGAGATGTAGACATCCGTTACCACAGTTAAGATTTAATCAAATGATTAGATCAGAGATTATAGATATTGCCTACGATTTTTAATATAAGAGTTAGTTTGATGTTAGATTTAATCCAAATATAATATCACAGTTCATTTTATCTCATAGATTTATTATTTTTTCCAAACTAATTTATTTAACTTATAATATGATGTTATACATGAATATTTTAGAGAAATCATGTTATATTTGTTTAAATTAATCCAATTATTTTATTTTCTTAATATATCAAAATTGCTTAGGCAGCTCTTATATATAATAAGATTGGAGAAGGGGAAAAATGCACTAACTTTGTCTAAAAACATAAAACCAATATATAGGGAATAGGGGTAAAGTGAAAAAAAATTATCGTTTATTGAGAGTCTTATTAAAATGGCAAAAAATTGGGGAAACTGGAAAAAGTGAACCATTGAAAAATTTTATTGGTAGGCGTGATTTAATAATTTTTTATACATAGAAAAATATTGATACCTTATAAATTTTATAAGTACTGATATTCTTATTTAAATCTTCCCACCCATAAAAGTTTTTGCTTGAGATATCTTATAAATGAGATTAAAGAAAATGCTAAGAAAAACTTAAAAACTCAGGATAACCGTGATAGCTAGTTTCCTGTTCTTAATGACTGGGCACAATTTTTTTTTCTGTTATCGGAAATTGAAAAAAAAAAAAGGATCACATTATGTGATTTGTTATAAACTTAACCGGATATCAGTAATATGATCAAGGCATATATATGAAGAATACTTTAACATGTTGTAGCGCTCAAAATTTGGAAACATGAAGCCGCAACCAAAATTTTGAGATAGGATAATTTTAGAAACATTTTTTTTTTTAAAATGAAACCAGATAGGGTTAATGAGTCGATTGTGTATGGGGAAGGTGTTAAACACTCCATAACACCCGTTTATAAGAACGATTCCTCTAAGTCAATTATTTAAGAATAAATATGACCTTTAATTTTATTATAATTACCCAAATAAAAAGAATATTTACAAAAATAACTAAAATGAAAACTAAAGAAAAAAGGAACATTTATTTATAAAAGAAAATAAGAAAAAAATATATTTATTTACAAAATTGGACTTGCCTTTGGATGAAAATCTAGGGCCTACGTACCCTTTAGAGGGATCAAAACCCACGTAGTTCGGGGTAGAAATGCGTGTTACTTTATTTGTGTTTTTTAAAGGAAAAGTTCCTTTAATTTATTAGAGAAAATAATTTTTTATTTGGTTTATGTTTTTTATTTATGAAAGCAATTTTTTTTTCATAAAAGAGAGTTTTTCTATTTTATTTTCATTTATAAAAATGTGTTAAAATATTTTTTTTTTGTTTTTTGAAAGAGAGTCTAAGAAAGGGATAAATAAGAAAAGAAAAAAAAAAAACAGCACAAGTTAAAAGAATGAAAAGCTAAAGATGAGGAGACTTAGGCATACCTTTTATCCTTACAAGCTATACATATAAGAAGGTGAAATATCAACATATTATTAAAACCTTCGTACCAACAATAATACCCAGAACATAAAAGAGGCCAACATATACTATTTATTCTCACACATATTAGCCACTAATTCATTATATTGAACAGCCCCAACATATATAAAAAGCTATGGTAATTCACACACACATGTGAGCATGTTGCTCTAAATGAGGTAGGCATAAAGATAAGAACAAAATCATTAAAGCATGGTGAGGAAGGGTCAGTCATGTCTAGCACCCACACAAGATGACATACATCATCAGAAATAAAAGAAAGGGAGCATGCCTAAGATCAACTAATGTAAGGCAAGTAAATGAAAAACAATAGGGGAACTTCCCTTCTCCTAGAGAATTATGTTTGAGCAATGAAATAATAATTTAAATTAATTCTTTACCTTTCCTCTTTACTCTCCCCAAAATTCTTGTGTCTTTGTTCTCATCATTTTTGTGTGTCTTACATCAACCCTTGCTTCCTTATTTATAGTCTCAATGTAGGGTTTTCTTCATAAATGTTCATTCTTTTTAAATTTTTTCTTGTATTTTATGTTAATAAAACTAACTTGACCTAATCACCATCAATAGGAGGTTATTTTTTTTGATTTTAATTTTTTTTATTTTTTGGTATTTTCTGTTAATAAAATTTCCTAACTTGACCTAATCACTATGAATGAGGGATTTGTTTTTTTTTTAAATTTTTTTTAATTATTTTTTCTATAAATAATTTCCTAATTTAAATCTATCAACATAAATGAGAAAATTTTTTATTTTTAATTTTCGTTATTTATTTATTTTTTAAATATTTTTTCTACAAACAATTTCCTAATTTAAACCTAAGAATGAGAGATATTTTTTTTCTGTATTTTGTTTAATTTCTATTTTTTTCCTCTATAGTGACTTCACACTAAATTTCCCAATATGAATATCAACTAACATCAATGAAATGTATTATTTTGAAATTTATTTCCATTTACTACAAAACCCAAAGTTCATGACAATCATTATTAATGATGATTATTTTTCAAATTTCAAACAATCCAATCACCATCAATGTCATTTGCTTATTAATTTACATGTGTCAGGATTAAGGAAGATTTTTATTTTTTCTTTTTTTTTTGTTTATTATTTTTGACTTGGACACGAACAATATAGGGTGTTTACCAAGGTATTAAAACCCGGACCGGGTACTGAACCGGTCGGGGTACTGGGTTAAGGGTCAGTGGGTCAGACCGGGGCCAAACCGGAGCTAAACCGGGACCAAACCGGTGAGAAATTGGAAATTTTAGGCTTATTGGTATGAAATTCTAAAGAAAATAGTAAAAAAAAATTTTTTTTAAAAAAATGGGAACCGGACCGGCCAACCGGCCGGTTCGCCGGTTACCGGGCCGGTCCGGTCCGGTTTCCAGAACTATGGTGTTTACACATATCATCAAAAAAAGTAGTAGGGTAGGGTAATGGCCAGAAGCAACGTATTATTAAAAAAGGAAAAATTGCTAATAAACCTCAGTTTGAAAAGTTTTTTTTTTTGTTTGGAAGGATCTAATTTTATTTTAAGGATCTATGTCCTTTAGGGCATACATGAATGATAATGAAATGACTAAAATACCTATACTGCCCTACTACCCCAGTTAGATGCTCTCGCACCCTCTTCCCTTGCATCACTCTCCATCTTCCAGAAATCTCTAGTCACCTCCTCTCTCATATTAATGGTTGCCTCTCACTCACCATCTTACTCACACCGCCTTCTCCTTACTTGCTCATGATTTATGTCGGCAATGACAACCTCCTCCAACAATTTGAGGCAACAATGGCTTCCAACAAAAGGACGATGGTTTCTTCGGCTTACGATTTAATCTGTAATTGTTTTTAACCATATATTTCATTTCTCCTCCTCCTCTGCAACCTTATCTCACTACCTCAATTTGTCGCCGCCTTGCATTTATGACTTATGCAACAAACCAATTTGCAAATATAGATCTCTAGGTTCAATTTTTAGAGGAATGGGTGAGTGGCCGTATGTTTTAAGGAAGAGAAAACTTGAAAAGTTTATTTGCACAATAGGGGAAGATGGTTTGTATATAAGGAAAGATTATTTGCACAAAAGGAAGATCGTTAGCACCAGCATATTTTCACATTTTGGCTTAATTTTGGTACACGTGGGAAGACATTTGCACACTAAAAAGATGGATTGCATACAACGAAAGTTAAGTTGCACATAGGGAAAATGAATTTAATGTAGGAAGATATATTGCACACAAGGAAAGATTATTCGCACAAAAGGAAGATCGTTAGCACCATCATATTTTCACATTTTGGCTTAATTTTGGGACATGTGGGAAGACATTTGCACACTAAAAAGATGGATTGCATACAAAGAAAGTTAAGTTGCACATAGGAAAAATGAATTTAATGTAGGAAGATATATTGCACAAAGGAAGATTGTTTGCACACAAGGGACACTACAAATGTCATGCCTTTATTTTAATTTCACCTTTACCAGAGTATTCACGGAAAACGACATGCGGTCGGTAGGCAACACAGGAATAGTATAACTATACTGATAATATGTACATGATTACATAAATTCCCCATAGGGGTTTGTATATGATACTTACGATTAAGGTAGCCGCACAAGGCTACTAGGGTGTCTAAACTTACCCAGTGAAACGGAGACTTCTTCTCGTCTTCATTCCACTACTGTAATCCCCTCGTACGATACTCTGCATTGTTGTTTGCATATCTTTTATCGTCTCCTGTCTAAATTGTTGGTAGGGGAGGGTGAGATTCGAGAGAATCTCAGTAGGAAATAGATGCCATAATGCATGCATGATAGATGCTATGTGTATGACATGTTAGCTTTATCTAGATGTATGCCCCATAATGACATTTCTGCATGCTCAACGTTTCATACAACAAGACTATGGCCACAGCGAAAACAGAAACAGAGCTTCATTTATTCAAATATGCTCTACACAATTAAGTAAAGCAAACACATATATCATTACACAAGCAAAGATATCAAATACATGCAAGTAAGTTAAGTCCCCTACCTTAACCCTTTTCCGTCTCGAAACGCGTGCCTCGATCTACGTGCAATCAGCTCGGGGCTCCATATTCGATCCTACAATGTCAAATGTACTATTTAGACACTTCCATAGTGTTTCTGGGGGTTATATGAGTCTATCTTGAAAATTTACCAAATTACCCTGGGACCCGGCCCCATCATACCCGGTCCTGCTGTACTTTTCTCGAAATTCTAACCTGGGCTATCCTGACATATTTTCGCCCAAGGAATCCATTTCCAAACTTGGAATTATCAAATTCAATGTAAAATTACGAAATTGCCCATGGCAGCCCTACTTTTAGGATTTTAGGGGCGTTTCGGTAATTATGCTTTCTCGGCCTTTTCTGAAAAAGTGCCCAACTGTAACCCCACCTAATTTTCCCTCCTGAATCCAATGGAACCATCAAATCATTGAAAATCCAACTCTAAGACCCATTTAGACCCCTGACCGAAATATATGGGTTTTCCAGGGAAAACCGAGGTTTTTCGGTTTCGACTCCGTAAACACGTTCCTTTCTACTCCTAACCACTTTATTGACTATTCCATTAGGTTACAACTACCATTTAGTATCAATTTGGGCAGCATAACCCCTAGGAAAACCCATTTTCCATTTTTACAACCAATGGCAATCCGGCGAAATTTCACCGATTAAATTGCCCACAGCAGCTAGAATAGTCAATACACAAAGGTTTGGAAGTTACCTCAAGCTCCCTCTGAATTTTCCTCTTCTTTGATGAAACCCTAACCTCCTTAACCATGAAAACTGAGGTTCCAAGGCTTAAAGAACATAAAGGAGTAGCTTATGATCGGAGTTATACGCGTTAGGAGCTAAATCATCGGAGAAATCGGCTTACCTTGTGATTTTTCTTCTCCTTTCTCTCTCTAGACATCTCAAACGTTCTCTCACTCATTTAGCTGAATATGGCGTCGGTTTGGAGGAAGGAAGATGAATAAAAAGTGTTTTAACATTAGGATGATGTCATGTTTTATTATGCTGATGTCATAAATCCCATTTTCGGATTTTATGACAGTTTTTCTGCCCAAACTTTGAAAAATCATAACTAATTCTAGAAAAATCAAAATGAGGTGATTCCAAAGCCTATAAAACTCTTATTGAGTCTATTTTCAAGGAAAAATATAGTCGTTTACTTTATGGAATCACAAAATTCTCAGAATTTCATTCTTTGCATATTGTTTCAGAAACTTTCCAGTTTTTCTGGGCTAACTTCAAAAATTCATATCTTTTTGTGTATAGCTCTAATTGAGTCATAGACCTATCAAATTAAAGCTTAGGATGTATACTTTCATCCTGTAAAATTTCATAATTTTTACTTATCATTTATTCTTCCAAAACCTTATGATAAGCTCACTGCCTCATAGGCGATTTTATCGAAAACATAATTATATTCTCCAAAATTCACCATTTTACTTTCTTAATACCCCAAAGATATTAGAATCATTAGGGAATATATTTGGGACATCTACTAAATCGGGGCTTAGTAGTCCACTCAATTTAGGCTTATTCCAAAGCTTCTAATCCCAAAATTCGGGATATTACAACAAAAAACATTGAATTTTCGATAGAATTTGCCACGAATTTGTAACGAAAACAGATCTCTGACGGAATCCATTTTGTCGCTAATAAGACTATCACAAATCAACTTCCGATGGAATTTTGATTTAGTTGCAAATTTATTTTCTATTTTTAATTTCAAAATGCCAAGTGGCACTCTTAGGAGAAGCCACATGTCACGTCCATAGGAGGCCATATTCACCACAGGCCCCTCACTGGCATCGTTACTTGGCGATTTCGGTGGCCGCCACCTTATCGCCCGTGCCTAGCTCCACCACATGTCTCCCTCTCAACTGCCACATGTCACCGTATCACTCTGTCACATGTCGCCGCTCCATATTTCTTGAAAATGTATCTCCTCTTGGCTCCTTGTTGGTTCGAACCAATTGGACTGGAATGCTTTGGCGTTTTATTATGCAGAATTATATATAATCAATTATTTATAAATATATATTTGTTTCTTATACATAAATATATATTATTATCAAAAAATAAATATAAATTTAATAATAATATAAAATAATTTTATATGAAAATTTATTTAAGATGTAAGATTTTTTTAATTTGAAATTAAAAAAATCTTACATCTTAAATAAATTTTCATTTGACTATATTTTTTTTCCTATTTTTAAAATTAAAATTTAATTTTAATTAACATTATTTAATAACTAATAATGTGTGTGTATTTCAAAAATACATATGTGTATTATATTATATATTTTTATTTTATTTTATATGTAATATATTATTAAGAAATTACATATATTATATCATAATCTTAACAATAATTATGGAAAAATAAATATTAAATATTTATATGGCTATTAGTATCATAATTTTTATTTTTTTAAAGATATCATTTTAAAAATTAAATTTATCTAAAAATAATAATTTTTTAATTTTTCCAATAGAATTAGTCACCAAATTATTTGGTTGTAAAATTTGCCACAGGAAGTTCTGTCACGCTTTTATTTTAATTTCACATTTACCAAAGTATTCGTGAAAAATGATATACGGTTCGGTGGGCAACACAGGAATAGCATAAATATACTGATAACAAGTGCATGATTACATAAATTCCCTATAGGGTTTGTACATGATACTTACGATTAAGGTAGCCGCACAAGGCTACTAGGGTGTCTAAACTCATCCCAGTGAAATAGAGACATCTTCTTGTCTTTGTTCTACCACTGCAAACCCCTCATATGGTTCTCTGCATTGTTCTCAGCATATCTTCTGTCTTCCCCTGTCTAAATTGTTGGTAGGGGAGGGTGAGATTCGAGAGAATCTCAGTAGGAAACAAATACCATAATGCATGCATGATTGATGCTATGTGTATAACATGTTAGCTTTATCTAGATGTATGTCCCATAATGATATTTCTGCATGCTCAATGTTTCATACAACAAGACTATGGCCACAACGAAAACAGAGCTTCATTTATTCAAATATGCTCTACACAATCATGTAAAGCAATCACATACATCATTACATAAGCCAAGATATCAAATACATGCAAGTAAGGTAAGTCCCCTACCTCCAATCTTTCTCTTTGATTTGCGTGCCAACAGCTCGGGGCTCCATATTTGATCCTACAATGTCAAATGTACTATTTAGACACTTCCATAGTGTTTCTGGGGGTTATAGGAGTCTATCTTGAAAATTACTAAAATACCCCCGGGGACTCGACCCCATCATACCTGGTCCAACTGTACTTTTCTCGAAATTCTAACATGGGCTATCCTGACATATTTTTGCCCAAGGAATTCATTTCTAGACTCGGAATTACCAAATTCATTTCCAAAAGACAAAATTGCCCTTGGTAGCCCTTATTTCAGTGTTTTAGGGGTATTTTCGTAATTATGCTTTCTCGGCCTTTTCCGAAAAAGTGCCCAACTGTAACCCCACCTAATTTTCCCTTCTAAACACAATGGAATCATCAAAAACACCAAAATATAGTCCAAACATAGTGAACAACAGGTTCTGACAAAAATCAACATAATTTGGGAAAATTGGAGTTTCTTGATTCCAATCAACAAAACACCTTCTTTACACCTCTAATCACTTGTTTGATCACTTAACCACCTCTTTAACATGATTAATCATAATTTGGGCAGCACCTCCCCTTAGGGTTTGTATTCCCAAAATTACAAAATCATGAAAACCAAGCCAACAACCAACCACAACATCAACAACCATCAAGAATCAATAAGAGGACAAGGTTTAGTGTGATTACCTCTTGATTTCTCTCTCTACACAAGAAAACCATGGGACATCTTCATGCTTCCTCTCTTGATTTGTACTTGTTTCATGAATATTTCAAGTAGGGATAGAGAGTAGAGAGAGTTATCATGAGGAAGAAGACAAGAACAAGTGTATATCACCTTGTACCTAACTTGATCTTGCTTCTTGAGTATTTGTGCTCTCTCATGCTCCTTTGTTCTTCATGTTTTCTTCAGCTGCTGTGTCTCTCTCTCTTGGCTGATGTGCTTGCATGAAAATGACCAAAAGAGATAAGAAGCCTTTTTAAAACTATCTTCATCCACCCTTTTCTTTTATGTTATTTTATTATGAATAAACATATGCCAATTTCACTTGACCATCATCATCTTTTCTATGGCCATTTGCTTGGCCGAAAATGTGTCTCAAGAGGGAGTAATAAAATGCATTCAATTAGCACTTTTATCCTCTTCCACACAAATATTAGGATGAGTTGCAATTGTTGACCCCTTTTTGCTATCTTTTTTTGTTTTCTTTGACCTTTGCCCAAAAATGATTATAAATCCCTAATAAATTACTTTACCCTCTTATTCCTATTTTCTGGACGGAAATAGGTGAGAGATCACAAGAAAATATTTTCCTTTTGCTCAATATGGCAAATTACCATTTTACCCATACATTTTGTGATTTTCGCCTAAAATTGGCAGCATTTTCACCCAATTTTGAAAAATCATAACTAATTCTAGAAAAATCGAATTGGAGTGATTCCAAAGCCTATAGAACCCTTATTGAGTCTAATTTCAAGGAAAAATATAGAATTTTACTAGATAGAATCACAAAATTCTCAGAATTTCAATCTTTTCATGTTGTTCCATAAATTTCACAGTTTTTCTGTGCTGACTTCAAAAATTTATATCTTTTTATATATAGCTCTAATTGAGTCATATGACCTATCAAATTAAAGTGTAGGATGTCTAATTTCATCCTAAAAAATTTCATAATTTTTTATCATCATTTGGTCATACAAAATCATATGACAAACTCACTGCCTCATAGGCAATTTCACCGTAAGCATAATCACTTTCTTCAAAATTAATCATTTTATTTTCTTTAATGCCCCAAAGATATAAGGAACATTAGAGAATATATTTGGGTCATCTACTAAATTGGGGCTTAGTAGTCCACTTAATTTAGGCTTATTCTCAAACCTCAAATTCCAAAATTCGGGATATTACAAGTTTCGTGGCTAATTCCATGAAAAATGAGCAATTCCATCGAGAATTCTCTCAGAAACATTTCTAACAGAATTTGTTATGGAAATAATTCGTGACAAATTCCATTAAACATTCAATGTTTTTTTTATAGTGGGAAAAACATTTGCACTATAGGAAGATCATTTGCACAAAGTATAATTTGCACATTATGGCTTAATTGTGGGACACAAAGGAAGACATTTCCACATGGGGGAAGATTTATTGCATATGAAGGAAGTTAAGTTGCACATAGAGAAATAAACTGCATGTCAGGAAGATTATTTGCACACAAATAAAGATTGTTGGCACAAAATATAATTTGCATATTCTAACTTAATTTTGGCACATAAGGGAAGATATTTTTACACCAGGAGATGGATTGCATATAACGGAAGTTAAGTTGCACATAAAGAAAATGTATCGTATAGGAGAAGGTATATTGCTCAAAGAAAAGATGAATTATTGGTAGAGAATATTATCGTTTGCACATATAATAATTTGCATATTCTGGCTTAGTTTTGTAACACAAGGGAAGATATATTGCACATAAGCAAGATGAATTGCATGAAGGGAACTGAAAGGGCAATTTAGTCATTAATCCTTATATCTATTCACCCTAAAAGACCAAGATTTTTAAAAATATTGAGGTATTATTGGGTAATAAACTTCTCAAATAGGTCATTTTAAATAAGGGTTAAGGTGCAAAAATACCCATGAACTTTTTTTTAAAAATGCACCCAACACCATAAACTTTTTTTAGGTACAAAAATGCCCATGAACTTCTCAAAATGGGGCAAAAATGTCCACACCGTTAATTTGTATAAATGTCTATTTTGTAGGACTCACATTATTATTATTTTAAGTGTAAAAATACTCATAAACTTTTCTAAAAAATGTACCCAACACCGTAAACTTTTTTGGGTGCTAAAGTGCCCATGAACTTCTTAAAATGGGGCAAAAATGCACACATCGTTAACTAGTACAAACTTCTATTTTATGGAACCCATATTATTGTTTTTTAATGATTATTTAATTTTTTTAAAAAAACTGTCCACCTCTTCTCTCTCTCTCTCTCTCTCTCTCTCTCTCTCTCTCTTCCCCACCCCTCTTCATCTGATCTACTGAGGGACTCTCACCGCTTTGATGATTCATTGTTCGTCGCTGTCAAACTCTCCACTAAGTTTTAGGCTTCTAGTGTGCATTCAATGAAAGCACCAATGTGATGATCACAAGCCCAAGGGAGAGCACTTCTCAAAAGACTAGTCTATTAGGAGGGAGAACCCCTTAAATTTATAAACCCAACTCTACTTATGAGATTTCTAGATGTGGGACTCATAACACTATGCAACAATTTTTTTATTTGAATTCAAATAATCAAAATTTTAAAGATATTGGGTATTGTTACATGTGTAGATGACCTATTAAAGAGTGCAAGTGTACATTGTCGTAATTAAGTAATACAGAAGTGAGTAGAGTATCGATCCCAAGAGGATTGATCACTAAGTACCAAAATGGGTAATTTTAATTCTATTTAGTGATGGAAAATATAAAATAGAAAATGATTAATTATGAATGCAACTAATATGAAGACAACTACAAGAAAAATCTCTAGGGGTTAGATTTGAGTTAACAAATTCTGGATTGAATCCCTTATCTAGTCTAGCCCAATTTATTCCACATGATTGATAGTCGAGTTTCCCTCATTTAATTACTAGCCTCTTCCAAGGTCAAACAATTCTATAATTAATTGTTAATACAATATATTCCTATATGAATTTAAGCAATTAATCATGCATTAAGATTTATGAAATTCATTAAAACTACACAACTCATATAAATATATTCATATTTCATATGCAAATTGTGGTTTTAATTATAGGGTCTACACACATGTATCCCCTTCCGGTCTCAACATACATATTGAAATCATTCAAAAGATAGCTAATCAAATGAAAGCATCAAGAATAATAATTAAAACTCAATATGAAGGGGAAATTAAAATTAGACTTAATAAATTAAGATTCAATCCGTCATTAGTAAGTTACGTCATCACCCTAGGAAAATAGAAATTTAGCTTATTATGAAATTAAAAATAAAATAAAAATAAATTAATCTTTCATAAAACTATAATGAAAACCTCATAATTATTGCATAAAACTTGAATATTAAATTCTAAAATATAAAAAATGGAGAATTCTAGCCGTCCATTTATAAGGTAAAACCTTCCATGTAGATGACATGAAAAAAGAAATATAATCCTAAGCTTTCCAAGATGGAGGTATGCAAAAAGCAATACAATGTATAAAATTAACTCTAAAAAATAATACAATTTGTATAGAACTGTTAGAGAAGGACCTCTAATTGTCAGAGAATGAAGCATCTACATCTCTTCCCTCCTCTCTTTGGTACTTGGCCTTCATCTCTATTTATAGGGAAAAAAAAGTGTTGCCATAATAACAAAAGCGCGGTTGCTACAGTGAAACCACGTTTGCAACATCGCTTCCATCTGCTACAGTACTTCCATCTTAAATAGTGATTTTTGTCGTGAATAGTTTTGTCATGAATAGTGACCCCCAGTGAATAGTCCGATGCTACATTAATTGACTTTTTCAATCCCATCGGTCTAATTTTTGGTCTCCTTTCTCCTCTTATTGTATGGCTATCAAAAGAGAAAACAAGTAAATATTATAATAGAAATAAAAAAATTTATGCCAAAATCATCATGTATTTATCAATTACACCTAAATTTATTACATTAATCTCAAATATCATCCACAAATTCATCATATAAGGAAAAATAAATATGCAAATATTTTACATATTAAATTCTCTCATACTTAGCTCTTAGACGACCTCGGATAAGGAATGACTAATAAGTGTTTCCAACAAAATCAGAAGTGTCAAGTCATAAGTAAGAACACAATTGAAAAATAAAGATATCATAATATTCAAGAATCAACGAAATTATAAACCGGTAACTTTATTTAAAAATGAATAAACCAAGTTCATAAGTGTAGCTCATTCTCTCAATCTCTTAAGTGTTTAAGGGTAAGTGTTTCGATTAAATTCAACCGAAAAAATTGCACTGCCATAGGCTTGCTAAAAATCTCAATCTTCACTACTTAACTCATATGCATAATTCAATTCAAAAGGATTTATTAAGGGTTGTAATGGGGTTATGGTAAAAGGAATATAAAGCATGGTATGAAAGGCCACATTTAAGAAATTTAATAGAACAATTGAAAAATGGGGTACTTATAAATTTATCTCATCACAACAACCCACAATTCAAATATTTAATATTTTTTTTTCATTTTTTTTCCATTTTCCCCCCATAAAACTCTGTAACTCTAAAGTTGATGTTATATACACCCCAACATTTTTCAAAAGCCCATTTCACAAGAATTTTAAATGCTCTGCTAATCTTCAAAATTATGTACAAGCATTTGATATATCATTAAAACACATGTAAATGAGTTGAGAATAAAAAAAAAAATCAATTAGGCTCAAAGGGGCTTAGCAAGAATATAATTGCAAGATTGACTATTTGGTTCTAACTAAAGAAAATAAATGCCTTTATCATTGTTGAATGTGCATGTGAGATGTAATTTCAACTAGATTTAAAGCAAGTTCTAGAGTGACAATTTAATAGGTGAATATCATACACAAGAGAAATAATCATTATAGGGTTAAAAGCTCACGGTTAAGGGCTTTTAAACTCAGTTCATTCAATCCTAATCACTAATTGCAACAATCAGTTGTTCATTCATGCTATGAAATCTCTAAATTCAATTGATCTATTCTTAAAATCATTACAAACCACTTGAATAGGATGATTTTTTTTTACTCTTTTTTTTTTGGAAAAGAACAAAAACATGTAACTGACAAAATGCAACTAATAAAATACGTCTCAGAAGTTAAGAATAACTCCTTACTCTGCCATTTTTTTCACACCCCATGCATCTAATTGTTTTTACTAACTAACTATTTTTTTTTACAATTCCTCCCCCAACCTAAATCAGACATTGACCACAATGTCTTCTAAAGCTTAGAGAAAGTTTTTTTTTGGGAAAATTACACTTAGGTCCCAAAAAAATAATAAAGAAATGGTCTCTGGAGACTGTAAAATGAAAAAATGGTCCCATTAACAACTCCAAGAGCTCGTATTGACAACTCGTTAATAATTACAGGAGCATGTATTGACAACTCAATGGAATTATTTCTTTATTTTGCAATTTTCAGGAACCATTTTTTCATTTTTCTTCTTCTTTGGGATCTGAATGTAGGTCTCCTCTTTTTTTTCTTTTTTTTTTTTTTGCATAAACACACAATAAACCAAACTGCCAAAAGTGAAACCAAAAGATTAAGGAGAGTTACAACCGAAAAGTGGTATCTGGATTTTGCTTTCGACTGCTATATGAAGATTGCCCACCTATTTGCTTAACTAATAGATCTGGGTGAGGTTTATAGATTTGCAGTTGATCAAGCAGGTGGTCAGCAGTTGATGCATAAATTATGGAATAGCGAGTCGCTTGGGGTATGAATCCTATTTCCACAATATGATAAAAAAAAGACAACAGATCATCATAAAAACCATTAACATTTAACAATCTTAATGACTTTTTATGAAAGTTTAACTAAGCCCAATATACAATGCTAGAAATGCCATCCAACGTCTCTAAACCACCGGGTAGAGTGATGAAAGCTTGAGTATGGTAGAACATTCATCCTATTCATTCAAGCAAGCTCAAAACTTGTAACTTTTGTCTTAAGAAAAAGGTGTGGGCTTCCAACTCCTTTACCCTTACACTTAAACCCTTGCTTCCATTTATGGATGCAGAATTAACCACACTTCCCCTTAGGTCCTGGATGCCTCCCTCGTATACAAAACTGATCTTTCTGTCAGCTAATACAATGCCAAGTTCTTTTGCTGCAGTTACAAACTCTCCATTTTTGTTCGAATCAGTTTCACAAAAAATGCAAATAGATGTAAATATACATTTTTGTGTGATACCCTTTTTCTCTTTTTTCCTCTCGAACTTTTTTTGTTCACAAGTAGAATAATGCATATTTACAAGTGAAAAGTATATATTTACAAGTGAAGAGTATATATTTACAAGTAGAAGATTACATATATATATAAAACTAAAACAATGACAACAAGATCATACAAATCATTTTTTAAAGAAGTTTAAAAAAATTTCCGACACAGACGACCGGTGGGCTATTGCGTGAAGAAATTAAACAAAAAGAGGAAAGAAAGTCAAAAGTTATTGAAAAGATAAAATAGATTAGACAAAAGTTACTGAAAAGATAAGACAGATTAGACAAAAACATGATTATGTATAGTAGTTGTGATTTTGGCTCACATCTTCCTCTGGTATTTACGTCCAGTAATGGTTTGAACGCTTTCTATGAATCGAGGATTTGCTTCCCATCCAGTTTTCTTATAAATTGGCAAACAGGTCTTTTAATGTTAGATTCCCAAAACAGTAGCACTGTTTTTCTGTATTGAATATGTCCACTAAATTGAGAAGAATACAATGAAGATCACCATTCCGATGCGTCTCAAGAGTTTGAATGATATTATCCAGTGACTCCTTACTCAGTCCATCCTTTATAAATTTAATTTTATCTTCCCGATTTATAGAAACCATGCCTTTATTCCTACAGCACTGATCACATGTCCACTTGCACATTTATGGCAGACATTCATCCTTTTAGCTCTTCTCTTTTTGGAGTAAGAACTTCTTCCCATTCCTGATAAAGGTTTAACAAATTATTTATGAATCTCACCTGCTAAACGTACCTTAGATTCAATGATCTAGTGTACGTACACAGAAAGGCTCAAACGCTTGAATATCTTCATCCTTTCAAGTCGATTGTTATAGATATTCCTAAGAACATCTTTGAAAAGAGTGGATAACATATTCTTAAGCTTTACAAGAGATTCCTCCATGATAACTTAAAATGAAACTAGTGAAAACTAAAATCTCAACACAGTGTAGTGTGTTTCGCTGAGTAGGAAAGAAAAATGAGAAAGTAGGAAAGAAGTTTTAGGTTACTTCCCAAATAGCCACCCTTCTTTAACGTTTTTAGCTAAACAAAGAACAAACCAAATTTTAAAAAAAAAAGAAATTTTCAATTTTTTTAATTATTTTTTAATTTTTTAATTTTTTAGAAATTTTTCTAATTTTTTAAAATTTTACGAGAAAGACAACTGACTTATTGTTTACTCAAACATGATGATAGTTGTCAAAGTGTTAAGTATACCGTCATTATACTCCTTTAAATGTTATTGATTGTAACCAATAAAATGAAATACATCATCAGAGACTACCAGAAGTCCTACAAAATTACAACAAAACATCCAATCAAATCTTGGGTTGCCTCCCTAACAGCACTAAATTTATAGTCTTCAGTCAGACTTTCCAAACAAACTACTAATCAAAAGTATTAAACACCATGATTACCTTACTTCATTTCTTTTCAAGCAACAATGTTTCAGACACAAGAAATAATCATTCAAAATAATTAATTGTACTTCTTCAATCATAGACAATTTTACAACACAATTATTTGCTGAATTCAAATAAAGTACAACATGCACATATTTACAAACAGATTTAGGAGTTTCCAAAATTTTAGAGTATCCCACAAAATCCACTTGACTCTCATCAGTAAGAGTCAACACTTCAATAGGAGAGACATGAACAATAGCTTTTGGAACATCCATATTAGTTTCAACATCAAAATGACAAGAATTAGGTTCCACAACTGGATCCTCTTCTAGACTACACCCACTATCCTCTTCAAAATGATTTCAAGTTCCTTATAACATTCCTTAGGAGCTAAAATTTCATTCAATTCCACATCTTCAACTTCCTCACAAAATTCATCATCAACATAAGAAGTGGTCATATTGCTTAAAGAATTATCTTGCCTAATAGTCTCAAGTGACAAAACAATTTGACTCACATATACTCCAATATTTTGGACACTTGACTCAACACTAGTGACAAGTTCCTTTTGCTTTCTACTAAATCTCTCTGTTGATTCCGCAAACTCCTCACATATTTTTTATAAATAAGACTTTTCCCTATACTCAAGGGTGTGTTCTTCAATATGTGGATAAAAGTAGAAAGAAGGATTAGGGCAATACTTGACATATGGATCCAAATACTCTTGTTACTCCAAAATTCCATCAAGATAAAAGAAATTATCAAAATAAGTTTGGGTCATATTGAAATCATCTCTCACATAATGACTGGTATTGCTATATGGACAATGCTCATAAGAATGACACTCTCCACAATAAGCACCAGAAAAAAAAATTATAAGGAGAAGAATTTTCAATCCAACAAGCATTTATATTTTCTTGTCTCATTCCATCTACATGTATTCTAGAAAAAGAACCAAGATATGATAATTTATCACTGATTAAACCAAATGAATGCATGGTTCGATTGGTTGGAAGAAAACTTATTTGGTTAGAGAGCATAAGAGGAGGACGGTTTTCTTTGCTAACCAAAGGGGAAGAAAATTAGTTCAATGCTAATGGAAGCTAATTGGAGCAATTATGACATAAACTTGAAGGAGATGTGGATTGTGACAAGTGTCACCATAATATTCCTTGATGAAATCAAATGGTGTAGGATGAAGGGAGATATTTTATGAAACCTTCTTCCTTCCTCTTCCCTTCATACATTTCAGTCAAGCACAAGAAAGGAAGAGAGAGAGAGTGATTTCAAGAGATCTCAAGTTCAAGAGAGAAGGAAGAAGAAGGAGCTTAAGGTAAGTAGTGATTTCTTAAGCATTTCTTTGCAATTCATCCATGAAAAAACCTTTCTCTTAATAGAATCCATGATCTTGAAGACACATCTTGAGCTTAAGGAGAGAGAGAGGAGGACGTCTAGAGAGAGAAAATCCAAGAACTCAAGAGGTAACTTCATAAATCTTAGATCTATACAAGTATGTTTTTCTATTGATGTTGGTTGTTGGATTTAGTGATTTTTGGTTGAGTTGAAAATTTGGAAAATCCCTAACCCTAAGGGGTTATGCTGCCCAAATTTCTTTGAATCATGGTTAAGATGTGTTTAAATGAGTTAATAAAGGATTAGAAGTGGAAAAGTACAAGCTTTGTAAGTTAAAACACAAAAGAGCATTTTTCCATTTTTTGACCAATGTTTCGGCCATCATTGTTCTGGGGGGAAGGACCTAGATTTTCATGAAATATATGGTTCCATTGGATTCATTAGGCAAAAATAGGTGAGGTTACAGTTGGTCATTTTTTCGGAAAAGGCCAAAAAACATGATTACGAAAACACCTCTAAAATTTGGTGATTCAAGGGTATTTCGAGCCCGGAAATGGATTCTTTGGAAGAAAATACATCAGGATAGCCCTAGTCAAAATTTTGGGAAAACACGCCATCGGGCCAAGTAGGGCAGGGCCGGGGTCCCGGGGCATTTTGACAAATTGTCATTATAGATTAATATAACCACAAGAAACACTATGGAAGAGTCTAAAATGATACTTGGATAGGTTATGACCTATTTCTTGTATATTTAATATTTTAGGACCGAGTCGGAAGCCAGAAGCCAGAAGTCGGAAGCGACACGTTTTATGAGGTACACTAAAAAGGGATTGAAAGAACTTTGATGTAAGATCATTATCCTTCATGCATGATGCCATAGTTATGTGATTGTGTGGATGTCATTGTTTGTAAATGCGCTTTATTAATCAGTATGGTTTGCCTAGAGAGGGACAGTTAGTGCCGGGGTGCACTTACACTGGGAGTTGGGAAGAGTCCAGCCTGTAGAGATTGTGGGGTTGGGCCCTACACATGTATACATGATAATGATGTGTTTATACTAATCATTAATTGGTGCATACCTTGACGCTTATCATATTTACTTTTCGCATTTTTTATGAACGATAGCATATTTTTACTGGGATTCTTCGAAATTTCTCCCGTTTTTTTAAAATAAACATCTTAATGGGTGCTAGTGGGATGAAAGGTAAATGTGCAGATATAGAGAAGTGATTAGCACATGTCTCGAGGCAAGGTTAAAGATGGTGATTTTAAATAGTTTATGTTTTAGATATTTTGGGGATATCTTGTAATTATTGAAACTTTTGTTGTATTTTGTATTTCGTCGACGAACGACTTTGAGATTGTAAACGAATACTTTTATCAGTATAATTGTACTTTTTTGTATGCCTATGAAATTTTGTCTTTATTACTCTTCGATTATCAAAATGGAAACGGATGTTGATAGGGTGCACTTTTAAGAAAAATTCATGGGTTTTTTCGCACCTCAAAAATTAATAATGTGAGTCCCACAAAACAGAAGTTTGTACTAATTAATGGTGTGGGCATTTTTGTCCTGTTTTAAGAAATTCATGAGTATTTTTGCACCTAAAAAAAATTTATTGTGTTGAGTGCACTTTTAAAAAAACTTTATAGGTAATTTTATACCTTAACCCTTTAAACAATTTTCCCTTTTAAAAAAATAGAGGGAAGATGAACACGTGAAACTGACTAATGAGGAAGTTGCAACCAGTCTATTGGATAGTTTATTTTTAGGCAATAAATGTTTATAAATCATGATTTACGGTATACGAGGTAAGTATGTAAGAGGAGTTTTATGTCAACTTATGTAATAAGTGCTTATTGACTCCCAATAAATAATATCAAACACACACATAGCTTAGGATATTAAAAACTGATCTTAATAGGGAGCTTGATTTGATAGATTAATAATATTTAAAAAAAAAATAGCTTAGGATATTCGAAACGTTCTTCACGGATGCCCTACACATCTATACTCTACTCCAGTGCCTACCTTCTGTTAAACCAAATAAACTTCCTGCAACTCCATGTTATCTAACGAGCAATTAGGGTGTCTCATATATATATAATGTGATTTATTTAACGCAACAATTATTTTTTTTGTTTTGAGTCTTTGACACAATTTGTTGGGGTCCCAACTAAATTTGATGTATATTATGATTCACTTAACTGAGCGGACGTTTTGTCTTTCATATCAACTTACACTATACACACATTAGAAAAGCACAAGTAGTATAAATTTGAATCCAAAATAATTTATTATTCTCCAACGGGAAGGCTTCATAGTTCATATGAAATATACATTTACATAGAAACTGTAACAAATTATTGTTTGACGCATTTTTGCAAAATGATGATGGACATTGATGAATGATTGTACCAAGTATCAACCACTTTCTCCATAACGTTTTACAAGTGGCGAGCGGAGGGCCTTTGTATATGCAAAATATATTTATTTCTTATAAATAAATATACTCCATTAATTACCATTGACTGGGAAAGGACTTGAAGCTGGATGTTGTATTTCTCTATACTCACTTTTGAGTTTTGAATATGGATAAAGTTAAAAAAATATTTTATTTTTAGACAAAGTTAATAAGTTGACCAACTTTTATTAGTTCCAGTAAGGTAGTGTTTTTTTTAATCTCCTCAATGCTTATCCAAACATTGCTAACGATTTTTTTTAATTACAAAATGGTAACTTTTTTATGTCTTTCACCTAACAAAAGGACGCACACGTCATCATATTTACATAAGGTAGAACTTATAACCTCTTACATTTTTTTATCCGTAAAGGTTCTATATTATGATACTTAAGTGAAAACTAAAGAAAATGGTCAATATCGCTCGAGTCATGAATACAAAATTAAAACTAGTAGTGATATCTATTAGTCAATTCAAGTTTCAAACTTTTTTTTTTATTTTTTCACTTGATTAATAAAGTATCTGACTGAAATTACTGTGAAATGTGAACAAGTTAGTGGGCATATATCACAAAAACACGTACACAAAGTAGTACACAAAACTTTGAAACACAAAGTAGATATGTCTGAGGGTTGGGTTGGAACCAACAAAAGTGGAACAATATCTCTTCCCCCATGTGCACCATATCACTCACTCACATGCTTCTCTTAATAATTCATTCCCTCTCTCTCTCATCAAAACGTACCCTCTAATTAATTATTTTATTTATTGCATTTATTCAGGTCATTAGGCCCCTCACCACATATATGATCTTAATATGCTCTTCTTTTTAGCCACAATTGTTGAGGCAACTTTGCCCTTACCCCTAAAGCTAATCTCACCTTTATTCATGCTTAAATAGCTCAACATTTCTCTTTAATTATTTTCTTATTCTCCCTCAACAACCAACACCTTCAATTAAAAAATAAATTAAATACAATTAGAATTGTTCAAATTTAATCATCAATATCAAAATAATATGTAGTTTGGAATGACTTGAATTCCCATCTCAAGATTTTCTCTCGGATGTCCTTATTTACAGCCCCCTTCCTTCTGTTTTATAATGTAGTTAGTTTTTCTTTTTGTCTAGTACTTTGTAATGTTTTTGCTTCAATAATATCATTTTCCTTATTTTAAAAAAGATATAGAAATTATATATAAAGAGTTTTCAAATTTTCCTTGGCCCCATATCAGTGTTATACATCTTATGCCTTCTAAAATTTATGCAAATACTCCCTCTAACTCTTTATATAAGATATAATAATTAAATTACGCAAATAAAAAAGTTTATTAAAATTCTTTAAATATATTAAATGTGAAAAAATATATTTTTATTTTTTTAAAAATACCCTGAATTATGGAAAGAGAAATTAAAATGAGTAGGAAAAAAAAAAGGTGTGAGACACAGTTAATGTGATGATATAATGAGGGTAAAATAGAAACAATTGGTAAAAATTTGAAATATCTTTTAAGTATACCTTATAAACGGAACTGGATTACCAACCAATTTTGGTTGATGTAGTAAGCCACTTCGTCCCATTCGTAAAGGGAGAGCATAAATTCGATTTTTGAGAAGAACATTTGTTAGGAGAAGTAAACACCCTTTACGCTTTAAACCTTATAAAATTAGAGAGAATATTTTATTGTATATGCATTTTAAAATTGATTAACCCCTCATTTAAATTCTGAACTTGCTTATTTGCATTGTTTATAAGGCATAAATAAGGTTTAAGGTGTAAATTTGCTCTGTAAGTTTTTCCTGAAGAGTAATGTTACCCCATAAATATTTTCAGGTATAATGTTACCCTAAAAATTTTAAAATGTAACAATTTTGTCTCATACTATTAAAAAACTAACACTGACAAATAAAAAAACTGATGTTGATCGTTAATTTTTTAACGTTAAAGGGCAAACACTGATCTATTTTAACATTTCCCAAATAATATTACTATTCAGCGAAAGTTTTTAGAACAAATTTACACTTTAACCCCATAAATAATGAAAAATTCGATATGATTTTTTTAATGCAAATACACGAACATACAGGGAGTACATCAGTACACTGTGATATTAATAAGTACCCAGAAGGAAAAATCAAATTCAATGTTGATAAAGAAGAGGTACATGAATGGCTAGGCATTCGCATGTGATTTGAGACACGGTTGGGACCGGGGTTCTGTTCATGTCCTTAAGATATGTCTCTCACACAAGCTTTTATATATATATATATATATATATATACCTAATGATGTGATCCCTTTACCACCACGACGTCCTTTCATTTTCATGCCCTTAAATTAAGGGGTCAAATTCGCATTGTCCCTTAAAATATCAATTCCAAAACAACACATTAGTTTCTCTTTAATAATTTACCCACACTAATAATAATCGTGCCAAGTATTCAATTAATTAATCCAAGGATCCAATAAATGAAAGGATACAATTTTTCTTTACCTGTGAATAATGAAGAATACAATTGAAATTTTGGTTGTGATGATGAGATATTCTCTCCCTCTTATCCATAATATGAGTCAATTTTTCCTACTAATTAATATTATTAAATGGTGTTTCGATGAAAGAAGAAAAATATAAGGAGTTATATTTAAATATAAGCTACAAGGATAAAATAAAAAAATAAATATTAATTGTTCTAACTAGTAATCAGTAAAGCTTGAGTTCTGTTTTACTGTAATTATTATTATTATTATTATTATCCATTTAGCAGCAAGAAATGTGTTGACTAGTTATTAGTAACATTCATGACTTGTTATCTCCTCGTGAAACACGTGAAATGCAGTTATAATAAACTTCCGCCTACATTGCAATAATTCTTCCATGCAAAAAGATATATATTAAAAAATTGCATGTATATATATAAAATTGTTTTCGTGCAATGATTGTACAACGTTCCAATCTAGAACCTAAGATTTCATTATTTTTTTAAAACCTAAACAAACTCGTATGCATTTATATATTATTAATTACAAATATTATTAATAAAAAGTATATATAAGTTGTTACCCATATACAGTTTATAAAGCCGGGAAGAGTGCTACTCATTCCATACCACTTAAAAAAACTAATTCTCCAATCTTTAAGGTATGACATATACACCTAATTTGATTTAATTAAAAAAATTAGTTAATTAGATTGGTTAATATAACATATTTTTCTAAAACAACCCAGTCGTCTTTTTTAATTCTCTCCCTCCTCCTCCTTCTTGATTATTAATGTAGAGGGAGAATCAATAAAGGTAAATTAAAAAAGATTGAAAATTATATTTTATATTTAGGATCAAGATTAATTCTGTAAATATGCTTTATATTAAGGATTGGAAATAGTATATTGTATATGTACTACTTCCTCCAATCTTAAATGTAAGGCTATGTTTGGTACGAAGTAATAGGGGTAGGGGTAGGGATTAGATAAGGGATTAAGTCAAAATATATCGTTTGGTACCAGGGACTATGAATAATCAGGGATTAGGAATGCCACGAAAGAGGGATTGCTGCAAAGCCACCTCCCCTGGTTTTGTGTTTTCAATCCCTGGATTCCAAAATTGTAGAGACAAAATTACCCTTGATTTAAATTTTTTCAAACAAAAATACCCTAATTTTAGCCTAATCAATCTCTCTCACAATCACTCCCTCTTCGATTTTTCCTTACCAGCGGCATAAAAGATGAGGAAAAACCCAGAATCTAGCTTCCAGAGCAATTAGCTCTAGCATACCACCACACCAACACAAAACAAAGTACTCTGTCGTGAGATTTCTCATAACCTCTACATAACCTATGTATTCATATTGATATATAGATATATATTACGATTTATTTTTCTCATCTATCCGCGTCAGAGAGATCTTGAACCTTCTACAATGCCCATTTTGTAGTGGACAAGATAATCTCTTCTCATCAATTCGCTTACACTTTCTTTCTGACAAAAGCTGCAGGAATTGCAGAAGCAGTTATTGCAATTGTGGTTGTTACGACGGACCTTCGATTGATTGTTTGGGAAGAATTAGTAGAAGAATTTGTTAACATAGCCTAAGAGTTAGTAGAAGAATTTGTTTCAATATATATATATATATATATATATGGAAGAATTCTAATAAAATCCAATTGAAATACCTAAATCCAGATTTGAGCCCATACTTTTAATAAATCCCAAATTAGGCCAAGAGGCCTAATTAAGAATTTTTGAATATTATTCAAAGACTATAATGCCCCTCTAATTAAAATAAAGATTGGCCATCCATTTCATACCAACCCATCTTATTTTAATCTTATGTGGCATTTACCCATGCATCTATTTCTCACTTCATAACATTCTCCCTCCTAATGCCTTTCACCTTTCTCACTGTGGAAGTGTAACATTTAATAATAATAATAATAATTCACTATTAATTATTATAATCGAATATGGTTCCCAATGCTTTTAGGACGTTTTATCCTCGATAGTAAACCATAATAGTAGAACTGTAAAGGGAAAGCATGTTTTCCCCCCACAAATCTGCAGGTGCGAATATGCTCTCAAATATTCAATATTCATCAGCGGCTTTAACTTACCCGTGATTTTCTTCGTCTGCTGAAAACACTATTCTCTTCCTTCTTCAAAAACCCTAATTGATCTATAACGTAAACCTTTTCTTTTTTTCCCAAATGGTTCGTGATATGAGATTATGAGGTGGATATGCTTAGTCATCATTTTAATTAGATGGGCATCATAGTCTTTCAATAACATTTAGAATTTCCTAATTAGACTATTTGACCTAATTAAAGATTTATTAAAAGCGCACACCTAAACCCAGATTTAAGTATTTCAATTGAATTTTATTAGGATTCTCCCTCTATATATATATATATATATATATATATTTGCAGGAAATATATATATATATAAAAGACCCCAATTTACTTTATTTTCCAATTTATATTTTATTTCTCAAACTCTCCTTTAAAGAGTTTTCATCAACTTACGGGTTTCAAACACAAATAATTAAAGAAAGTATTTTAGAAAAATAATCCGGGGCATTTTACAAATAAATAACTTAGTTCATTTTTTTAATATTTACATATTAGCTTCTAATTTACAGATAAAGAATCTGAGCATCATATATACGTTCTAACTTTTAGTGCTTGCCAATATCCATTTAAGATTATATGCCATAATATTAGACATAAGATATGGTTAAGGCTGAGATGTTTTTGGGTGCATTGAGATTAAGATAAGATTGAAATGTGAGTTGCTAGCTTGTAAGAATAATATGTCACATATATAAGAAAATGGGAAAAAGAACTTGAAAATTGGAAAATTTTAATCAAGTTTATTACCAAGAGTTGATAAATTATGATGAAATTTAATATGCAATTCACAAATCATTTTTTGGGAAATACTCCCTCCGGTCCTAATTATAAGATAAAGTTGACTTTTTTAGAGAAATTAAGGAAACCAATTAAATTGTTTTAGAGTATTTATATTTTTATTTTTTTTCCAAACTAATTACTTTGATTAATAAACTAATTTATAATTTAAGGATACTAAAAATATAAACACTCTAAAGTAATTTAACTGGTTTCCTTAATTTCTCTAAAAAAAGTCAACTTTATTTTATAATTAGGATCGGAGGGATTACTTGCTTTGACGGCTTTTAAATTCAAAATTTTTTTTCTGTCTTTTCCCCAACAAAATCTCTCTCTCTCTCTCTCTCTCTCTCACACACACACACACGCGTATTCAGTTATTCACTTTGGCATAATGAGGGGAAGATGCTGATTTTTGTGGTATATTTGGCGTCCCCCTCCCAGAATTTTGGTACTTATTATCGGATTTTTGTGAATGATTTCCTTCGATTTTTGGCATTTTTTTAATAACATTTTTCGTGTTGTCGTGAATTGTACATGCAAGAATAAATAAAATCGTTGAAACTTGGATTTTTGTGGATAGATTTCAGACTCCTAATGCGAATCCACTCATTAACGGGCAAAATTAACTGGACCCCAGTTTGGATCCATCCATTTCGTTCTGAATCATTATGCCCTTTTGTTATTGCTGTAGAAAAATGCTAATCTTCATTGTACAAATTTGTTCTATTATTACGGATTTATTTTATAATTCAAATTAATTATTCAAAATAAAAATAAATCAATAAACTCTAAATGAACAGAAAACCCTGTTCACTCATTTTACTTTTAAATATGATATATCGATATTGATTAACACTCATTTAAATATTTTTAATTATTTTTGAAATTTTTTGATCTCTTAACATTTTAACGTGGAACATGTTAAAATTTAAGGGCAATACGTGACCCTCTTTAAAATTTTATTGTTTAAAATGATATGAGTTCAAATATTTGTACTTTCTGTAGATGAAAATAAATAAGGTCTTTTTGGTCAATAAAATTTTTAGATAAGGACTTTTTTTCGATTTTCCCTAATATTTATTTCAGAGTATTTGAAAAATAAAATAAAATCCCTCCACACCATATTTTGAAGCAAACGTTTACTTTTGATGCAAATTTTAGATAAGTTTCATGTTAGCCGAATGCTCAAGCCTAACACAAATATATTAAAAATGGACCCACTTTCTATTATGTTGTGTGTTTGGATTAGCTTTTGAAGAATAACTTTTATGATTTATAAGGTAAGTATGTGAGAGGAGTTTTACTTCGATTTACAAAAAAGTGTTTTTGAAACCATGGTTTCAGAGTTTGTCGAAACAAAATGTATAATAAAGAATAGTTTTTTCTTCTTAAAGAGCACAACTACGGAGCATTCACATAATGGGCCCATTGGAACAGTTGATCTTAAAAGAGAATTCGAGATTTTGGAACATTTGATATTGTGCCCAATTCATTTAACATGATCCAAGAAAAATAATATTGACCCCATATTTTTGATATAGCCCACTCTTTAAAAAAAAAATAGCCCACTTTTAGATCCATTGCTTTTCTTTTATCCAAAAAAGATCCATTGCATGCTGGGCTTCGTGAGGCATCCAAAAAAGAGTCATAAAGGAACATTTATTTCGGCTTAGGCTGTCCCATTAAATTTACAGAAATAAGGGTTAAATTGTGTTTAGTACTCCAAAGTATTTTTTTTTGTGTACCCAATATTTTAAAATAATTTGTGGTACATTCAGCACTCTAAAAATCAAGGTATTAAAACCCGGATCTGGTACTGAACCGGTCGGGGTACTGGGTTAAGGGTTAGTGGGTCAGATAGTGGCCAAACCGGTGAGAAATTGAAAATTTTAGGCTTATAAATATGAAATTCTAAAGAAAATTAAAAAAAATTTAAATAGAAACCCAGACATGACCGGGAACCGGACCGGTCTACCAGCCGGTTCGTTGATTTCCGGGCCAGACTAGCCGGTCCGGTCTGAGTTCAACAACATTGCTAAAAATATTTTTCAGTTGCATTCAACACTAAAGTATTTTTTTTAGGTGCGTTTAACATCCTAAAATTGTTATTGAAAAAATACTTCAGAGTGTTGGATGCACCTTCTACAAAGGACTTTTTGGGAGTTCGTGATGAAGTTTAAATTGCTCCTTAAAAAAAATTTATGGGCAAAATTTCTCTTAAAAAAAATAATATTTTAAGTGTAAAATTACGTCCCAAAATACTTTAAAGTGTTGAGAGTATTTAAAAAAAAATACTTCAGGGTGCTGAACACACTATAAATTACTTTAGGATATTGGATATACATGAGAAAATATTTTAAGGTGTTGGATGCACCTTAACTCTAAAAATAATATAAATTGATAATTCTATTTGGAGAATTTCATCACAGATATTATATGGACGGGACTAAAGTTTCAAGTTCTGAAAAAAAGCTTTGCTTTGTGAGTTGAAATATCTTGGGGCTTCAATATAAACCCAGTCAACAAAGCAAGTAATTGAATAACTAATTATATATAACCCTCGCATGTTCTTAAATATTCCTTTCAGTCCTAAATATAAAAGTTAAATAATTAATTTATAGAAATTAAAAACATTAGTGAAATTAATTATTTATAAAAGATATATTAGTTTTACTAAATTATCATATTTAATCATTTGCATTCAAAAATACCTTCTTATGGAAACCTTCCCTGATACGTGCAATACATATAAATATTTTAAGAAAGAACTAAATTTTGGAATATAAAGTGAATTGAAGTTCTACATTTAAGATAAAAAAACCTATCTAACTAGTTTTTATATGGGAAAATACCAGCTAGGTCCCAAGCTACAGAAATAATATAAAAAAACTCCCTTTGCAAATTCCAAGGTAGGGACTTTTCTGACAGCATTTCCCTTTGAGCAATTACTAAAATAGCCCCCACTCAAATTTAAAAAAAGGAGCTTCATTTTGAAAAGAAGACACAGAGGGTTCGAATTGCTGGACGCACGCTCTGCTTCTCGTTCCTCCGTCGTGCCGTGGTTCTCCGTCTAGCGTCGGTGGCCTTCAACGCCGCATTGCTGCCGTTCGAGTCAGCGTGGGTGAGTCTGCTGTTCCCCAAGAGTGCAGTGCAGTCCGCCGGGGAAGCACGCATAGCAGTCCGCCGCGAAGCAGCTACTGTTCGTGGGCAGCGCCAGCATCGGCCGGTGTTGCAGCGGCAAAGAATCCGGCGCCTGTCCAACAACGTCAGCCGCGTCGCTCCTTCCAACACCCAGCGTCCCTCGAGTGCTCCATGGTCAGTCGTCCGCGCCTTTGCTGTGTGGTTTTTTTTTTTTTTTGTGAAATGGCACCATTAATCTATTGGGTTGCCATTAGTTTGGGATTGGGGGAAAGTATTGATTCTTGGAATTTAGTTGGGGAAATACATTGGTTAAGGAAGGTGGTTGTCGGGTTTAAATTTTTTCTTTTTCTGTGTGTCGCTGCTATGTGATGGCTGAATTAGTGTTGTTGTTTTGGAGGTATAGATGTTTGTTTATGAGTAACGTTGAAGGCAGGGGAATGTTTTATAATGTGGTTTGCTGATAATGTGCTGCTCTAGCATTGAGTTTGAGGTCAGAATCAATGGATATGAGACTAATAATGTGCTCCTCTAGAATTGGTGCATTTGGAAGTTAGTTACTATTAAAAATTGATGTCCTATTAATGCTTCAATTTGTGTTGCTTATTACTGTTTTTGAGTGGTTCCAACAGAAGAATGGGCAGTATAGGAAGTAAAGTTGGCTTTAGGTACAACATACACCATTGTACGAATTGGTACTTGTCAGTATAGAATAGTTAGCAACCGTTGATATGAAAAATTGTTTGTTGTGTGTGATGAGTTGCAGAAGAAAGTTTTGTTCATGACCTTATGCTTCATTGTTGATTTATATGACTTAGTGATTGATATATATATATATATATTGTCTAGATGACTGTGTTCTGTACATTGCTGATGTGTAATTGCAATTAACTTCATAAATTAGTTGTTCGTTATATACAAATGATTGGTTAATGTCTTATGTTTTTGGTGGTGTGTGAATAAAGTAGTAATTACGCTCAAGGTTAAGCAAAAAATGGCAAAGAAGAAAGAAAGGAAAGATGGAGAGGGAGTGAGGGTGAAAAAAGTTTCAGGGTATATATTGTTTACACAAGATTATTTTAAGAACAAGAAAAACAAGAAGGAGGAGTGCAAGCGTTTAAAAGAGGAGACACAATCCATGAAAGAAGCTTAGGACGCATTGAAAGATGAGGAGAAGGAGGCATATAGGGTGAGGGCAAAGAATTTAAGGAGTGAGGCAAAAGGGACAAAATACGTGGTTCCATTCTTGACCCGATGTGCTCCTAATCAATTTATGAAAGTGTGCAACAGTGTGAAAAATAGAGAAGATAAGATGGATAGGCTAAAGAAAATCAGATTTGACAAGTTAGTTCACATAAGCTGCTCACAAATCTCCCGAGATCTATATGGTCAGTTGATGTCTGCATTTGACCCTCCAACTAACAATGTTTTGATTCGAGGGAGGTCATTGAACATCCGCCAGGAAGATGTACAATAATTGATGGGGTTACCGTGTGAGGGGGGAACATTAAGGAAAAAGTCAATAAAGAAGAAGAAGGTTTTGAACAATTGAAGACATTGTACGGGACAACGCCTTACAAGACCATTGGAAAATGGCTAATTGAGAGAGACGAGGATCCGGAATTCGAATTCCTCTTTGTCATGTATGTGTTGGGAACTCTCTTGTGTCCCGGATCGGGTATTAAAGTGACTGATCGAGTGTTGAAGGTGATGGCAGCAACAAAAGGAGGTCTTGGGAAGTACGATTAGTCAAGTTTTGTGTTGATTGAACTATCAAATTCTCTTGCACAGTACAAGAAGAAATTAATGAAAGGGAAAGATGCAGGCAGGATCAATGTGGGGGGATGTATATATTTTCTAATGGTAAGTGCATGTTTGATCTATGTAACGTTTATTGGCTTTTTTAATTAGTTGTAAATTGCTGCATTAGATGTTGAATTCTGCTGCTGTTAACTATTCTATACTAACAAGTCTAATCGAATGACGTTAGCAGTCTTATCAATATTGCACCTCAAACCATCCATTACAATTGATGATGTCAAGCTCGACCTGTGTGGATGCAAAACTATTAGGCTATCTTGTGCTTGGTGAACGTGTTCACTTTTGAGTGTTCTAATGGTTAAAAACTCTGTATCTTGATGTTCTCCTGATGAATATGCACCCATGTACCAAGGACAACCTTCAACCTTGCACTTCACAATTATCTTGTGTTGATTGTTCTTGACAAATTGGTATGCAAACTTATGAGCAATACTATATTTGTATAACGTTTGACGAAGGCTCACAACATTCGGAAAAATCTGTCCTGCTCCAATAATCAAATCCCTCCATTTTCCATGATTCATTTCTGGTATAGGGGTTGGCACCATTTGCATAGCACAAGTCAATGATGGGATCACTTGACCTTCATTTAACAAACCATGTAGGGATGTACACATTCCTCCTTCACCTCCAAACAAATGATCAATCCTGCAAGAAATTACAAGTTTTAGTGCTCTTGCACATATTCACGTTGGAAGAAATTACTTTTCTTAGGACAAATAAACTTACACTTCTTGCTCTTCCATTTGACCGTTCATTGCTGGTTCTGTATTGTCATTATCACCATCCTCTTCAATATACATATGACCATATTGTTCATTATATTTGATTAGATGATACACCCCTTCGTCATCTACAAGATCCACAAATGTTGATGTATCAAAGGCAACTTTGAACTTCTTTTGCATTTCATTCCTTTCTTTTCCCGTTATGGATGATATGATTCTTCGCAACTCCTCATATGTTGTGCCTTCCTTTACGCATTTTGTTCTTACTAAACCACCAACATATTGCATTTCATCTTCTCCACCATTTAAAAACTTCCCCCACATGAAAGAAACAAAATAAATTCTTCCCCGAACAACTTCCCATTTTTCATGTCAATCTGCAACACAAACTTCGTATTATCAACTTCCAAAGCAATATTTACAACTTCATACGCACATATTAACAACACGTTAACTACATGTTTAATTCCTGCACATATGCTTTTTTTAATAACACCAAACACACTAAAAACAAGGCCAAACCTCTGTTTTCTTCCCCAAAAATAGAGCACAGCTACGGTATGTATTAACAACTTCGACAGTAATATTTACAATTTCATATGCACATATTAACAACAAGTTAACTACACGTTTTATTCCTACACATATGATTTTTCTAATAACACCAAACACACTAAAAATAAGGCAAAACCTCTGTTTTCTTTCCAAAAAACAGAGCACAGCTACGGTACGTATTAACAACTTCCACAGCAATATTTACAACTTTATATGCACATATTAACAACACGTTAACTACACGTTTTATTCCTACACATATGCTTTTTCTAATAACACCAAACAGACTAAAAACAAGGCCAAACCTCTGTTTTCTTCCCCAAACACAAAGCACAGCTACGTTACGTATTAACAACGTCCACAGTAATATTTACAACTTCATATGCACATATTAACAACACGTTAACTACACTTTTTTCCTACACATGTGCTTTTTCTAACAACACCAAACACACTAAAAACAGGGTCAAACCTCTGTTTGCTTCACCAAAAACAGAGCACACCTACGATACGTATTAACAACTTCCACAGCAATATTTACAACTTCATATGCACACATCCACAACAATTTTTTTTGTTCATTTCAACGTTTTTCTAGCAAAGAATACCAATTACATTCATCATTCTCACTTTAAACACAGCAGCTCCTTTGTTACCATGCCACAAAAATAGAGCACTCTAACATAAACCCAACCCACCCAAGGTGAAATCCCAACTTCAATGATCAAGCTCATTTGTCTACCAAATTCTTAGCTTTTCTTGTCTACCACCTACCACTTACTCCATTTTTTAGCTTAAGATCCAACCTTTCACCAAACCCTCACTCTTAATCTAATCAACTTTCACACAGAAAGAAACAATATTTTCCAGAGTTCGTTTCTCTACGTTGCTGCACGTACCTGGACGATGATGAAGATGATGTTCCCAACCACATTAACACCACTTTGTATCCATTCAATGTTGCACCACCTACGCCCTTCATCCGTGTGCGTTTTTCTCTTTTTCCTTAATGCCTTGATCACAAATATGTGCTTCACTCCTTTCTCCTCTGTGCGTTTTCTTTTCTTATTTGAGTGGGGGCTATTTTAGTAATTGCTCAAAGGGAAATGCTGTCAGAAAAGTCCCTGACCTTGGAATTTGCAAAGGGAGTTTTTTGAGATTATTTTTGTAGCTTGGGACCTAGCTGGTATTTTTCCTTTTTATATACAGCACTGAATAGAGTATTATGAGATGAGTAGACAATATAGGCAACTCATTGGAGGAAGAAAAATGTTGTGAGATTGGAGTTTAATGGACAGTTTTCAATGGAAAACGGTAAGAAAACCGTTTTTTTAGTAGGAAGATAGTGGGAAGCAGCTATAGTAAAGCAGAGGTTGTGCACTTGGGGAGTTTAGGAATATGAGATCATGAGAATGCTTGAATTACTTCTCAACCAAATAAACATTTTATATTTAGGATCTAAGGGAGTAAGTCCTTAATAAGTACAAGCCTGGCTTGGCCCGATCATTCAAAAAGGCAAATAAAGGGCTTGTTTGATTCTGTTATTTGTTTTTGTTCTCACAAACAGTTTTATAAAATAGTTTTTCGAAATAAGTTTTAAAAATAAAAAAACAAAAAAAATATGTTTGGATAGATTGTTTTGAAAAATCTGTTTTTGAAGTGACGTGGCGGTATGGTTACCGGTAGTGACATGACGATGATCATTGGTAGTATAGTGTTACTAGTGGATAAGTGGTAGCCTCAAAAAATAGGAAAACAACAAAAGAAAACAACTGAAAATTGTTTGTTTTTTAGTTTTTTAAAAACAACTTTTCGTTGTTTTTTGTTTTCAAAAACAATTTTTTTGAAAATAGTTTACCAAACAGATTTTATTGTTTAAAAAAAACAGTTTTTAAAAACAAAATAAAACAACCCCAAAGTCTTGTATGAATCATACTCCACTTCTTGATTAAGTTTTATCTATTCTTTTAAAACTTAGCTAAATCTCTTAGGATCATAATCTGATACACACACATATAGGCTCACGTATATATAGTAACTTTTTTATTTCCTGTGACTCTGGACTAGTGGCAGTAATGTAGGCTGGCCCATGGGTTACGTGCCAGTTCGCGCGGGCCGCGGGCTGAGACGGGCCAGCCCGCCCCCCTCGCGGGCCGGCTTTTGCCAGCCGGAGCCCGTTTCGCCAGCCCGCCAATTTTTTTTTTAAATTCCATTCTTTTTCTCTTTCACCCTCTCATATCACACTTCTTTTATTTTATATATTTGTGTTATGAAGTCAATTTCATTCTTACTTTCCTTTTTTTCAATCTATTCACATTACAAAACTATATAAACACATCTCTTTTAAATTTAATAATAGTAGAATAAATAAATATAATATGAAAATAAGGGTCAAATAAAAAATATGGGGAATTTATTAAACACATTATCAAAAGAAAGAAGATACGGGAGAAGCTAAGTGCATTTGAGACAAAACTAAAAAAAAAAATTATGCAGGCCAGCCTACCAGCCCGCGGGCTAAACGGGCTCAGCCTGTTTATTCGGTTTTTAAACGGGCCGCCGAAAGCCCGTTTATTTAGGGTGGGCTAGCGGGTTCCCGAATTACCGGCTCTACTCTGGACCCACAAGAATCTGAAGGGTATTGAAGATTTTGTTCGTGGTGGCATGAGGTATTGCAGTTCCAAGAGAAGTAGGGATTTGCGCATTAGATCTGCAACAATTAGTGTTAGTGCTTGTTTGGTTGAGTTTATTTTAGGGAATGTAATATCCCTAAAAAAGAACTTTAAAAATTGTAATGAATATAATCATATTTCGGATATTCATAATATTAAAGAGTTGTGAATACTTGATTTATTCTTTTCAAAAATAAAAGGAAACGACACAAATGGCTTTACATATAATTTTTTTTAAAAATTAGGCAGGTTGCCTACGACCTCCTCTGCCACCACTGGAACTCCGATGGTCAGCCGGTCGCTGCCAACGAAGTTGGAATAATTATTTGTCAAAGAGCCCACCACTTGTTTGCCAAAAACATTGTTGGCCATTGGGTTACCAATACTTTTCAATATATAATATGCAGACAAATATATATAAGCAAACTCTTTATCCTTGACTTAAGTTTATTTACAAGTTTTGTTAAGGAATTCGCCAAATTTCATTAAGTTTTAATAAGTTTCGTTAACACAGTAAAAAATTCACACTATTAGATAATTCACAAGTTTTGTTAAAGAATTCACCACATTTCATTAGGTTTTAACAATTTTCGTTCATCCAGTAAAAAATTCACACTATAAGGCCATTCACAAGTTTTGTTAAAGAATTCATTACATTTCATTAGCTTTTAACAACTTTCATTTACTAAATAAAAACTTCATCCTATTAAGTCATTCACAAGTTTTGTTAAGAAATTCACCACATATCATTAGATTTTATCAACTTTCATTTAGCTTATAAAAAGTTCACATTATTAGGTCATTTACAAATTTTGTCAAAGACTTCAGCATAATTTATTAGGTTTTAAAAAAAATGTCGGTAATTTTGGAGAAAAAATGATAAATACGAAAAATAGTTCTTATTACAGTTAAAACCGAAATCAACTTTTCAATTAGATCCAACAAGGACACAAGGAGTAGTATTATTATAATTAACCCAAGGGTTAAGTTATAGAAGTGGAGAATCACAATTATATTATATTAGAATTTCACAAATAGTAACTCCACCAAATGGGGAGACCCTCCATTTTGAAGATATTAAGTAATTTATTTGTTTTTCACCATTGGATTTGTTTTTAATGATTTAAATTTTATACTATATCAAAAATATTATTGCAATATTAAATATTAAATGACAATAATATTTTTACACAATAAATCTCAACAATTAAAATTTAATCCAATAGTGAAGAAATTAAGAGGAGAGGAAGTGGAGAGAAAGGTTAGTGGAGACACCAATTTCCCTTTTGAAAGTCCTGGTCAAGAAACTCGATCATGGTATAATTCCCATATTGCCCCTCACCATCTCCATCCTTCTCGAGTAAACTCTCACACTACTTGCTTGACTCGGTCTTTCCAAAATCGGCAAGCGGAGGATATGGTGACTATTCAAAACTGCCACCTGTACTTATGGTAGAAGTATTAGCTTCCATACCGCTTGCAGAAACAAGCTTATTCTTCTTCCTCCTTAGCCATGGTTAATTCTTAGAGAAAGTATGGAGCCGAGGTTTTATTACTACGTGTCTTGTTATTGCTTTGGTTGTCTCCTTTGGTTTTGCTTCGATCTTCCTCTGATTTTCTTGTGTCTTATTATTGCGCATAATGTTGGTATGACAAAAGTTCTTCTCGTCATTCGCTATTCTTCCTGGTAGCCTTCCAGCTATCACTGTGTAGAACCAAAATTTTGTATTAAAGATTTCATAGGGGTCACCAACAATGTAGAAGCTTAGTAGGTAAAAATAGAAAATACAAAGTGATTACACATTTAATGATAAAGAATAAAAGATGAAATGCTATTCAGAAAATGTGATACAAGGCAATGAGAAAGAAGAATTTTGTTTGAGAGAGCAAGTGAAAAGGATTGTTCCCTCTTTTCCTTGACCTGACCGCCCATATTTATAGTAGAGCATTCTGATAGGTCAATTCATTTTTTCTGGATCTATTGGTAAGTCGGTCTTCCTTTTTTGGATCTATCCATTGGTGCTTCAGTTCCACTTATTTTGGGTCAAACGTGCATTACTAACTTCTTGGACTTGACTAGTTATTCTAATGGAGTGGCTAAGCATGAACTTGGGCCATACTTACTGGGCTACCCTTCTTGGGCCTTTCTCACATGGACTATTGCCCAAGTCATTAAATTAGGCCCTACATTAAGCTCCCCACTCTTTAAGTCCAATTGACTATTGACTTGGAGAGTGAACCCATAATTTCATCTGTTTAATGCTTACTCCATCCGACGATTGAGAAAGACAAGACGGTTTAAGACTTACGACAAGTTGTTGTATGTATGTCAGATTATCAATCTAAACCTGGAACTTAGTTGGAAACGGTGACAAAGGAGTTCAAGGAGGGTTGGTCGGATCAATAGGATCACGACTAAGAAATAGCAAAGTGTTAGACTTTTTTTGGTGGTAAGTTAGAAGATGATAGTTTTGTTGTTGGTGCTGGTGATGGAAATCAATAAGGGATGTATGTGGCTTTTTTTTGGGACCTACTTTGATTCAAATTCTCTTAAGTTTTTTGTGCTTGGGCTCTACCTCTGTTTTGGATATGCTTTGCCCAATTAATGGATTGATAGCGATTTATGCACTTGATGGTCTTTGAAATGTGTTGCGACACACCATCTTAGTTGACTTCTCTTGTTGTGTGTCACAATCCATAGAATTTTGTTCATTAATAAGTTTATATATGCTAGTACGTACTATCGTAATACTTGACCAAGTACGATAATTTTGGTCGGTTGGTGTGTATGTCGCATCTTTATGGCCCAGTTTATGTTCCCCTATGGGACACCCCTAAAGTTGGGTTGTTGACGTTTAAAAGTGTTGGTATTGAGCTTTATTTGCTAGAATATTTATGTGTGCTAGTACAGATGGAGCATTGAGATAATGTTTGACCAAGCATACGGATTTTGGTCAGTAGGTATGTACATTACATCTTTGTGGCCTAGTTTGTGTTCCTCCACGGTATACCCCTGAAGTTGGGTTCTTAACATTTAGAAGTGCTGGCATAGAGCACTCGTGAATTGTATGATGTATCAGTTGTATGTCTTTTAGCTTAGTAGGTCGTTCTTGTATGTCGAGTATAAGCTAGTGAGTTGGTCTGTTCATATTATTTCAAGTAGAGGATGGTAACGATAAGGTGAAAGATAATGTATCAAATAGAATGTCTTGTAAAGAATGACAATGTTTTGTTAAGTAAAATGGCTTATAACAATGAGATTAATCATACAACAGCATCTTGACAGGTATGTCGCGTGGGTACAGTTCCATATAATTTAGTAGTAAAGACTAGGGCTGAGCATAGATCCCAGTGGCTTTGTATGCCCGCCCGAGCTAGACTAAAAAATGCCCAGCCCAATCCCAAAAAAATGTCCTAAAAATGATTTAAGCATTTTTTGGCATGGCTTATTGTTGGGCAAGGCCGGGTATTAGGCAAGAGGTGATTGTAATACTCTGAATTTTGGGATCGGAGGCTTGGGGATAAGCCTGAATGAAGTGGATTGCTAAGCCCTTGTTTAGCAGGTGTTCTAAACCTATTCCCTAATATTTCTTATATCTTTGAGGTATTAAAGGGAATAAAATAGTGAATTAAAGAGTAGGGGAAATTTGTATACAAAAATGGAATTTATTGAAGTTGTAAGTGCTTGTCGTTTCATTACTTTTAGTGAGACAGTGATGTTGTCCAATGCATTTCATTGACCAAATGATGAGCAAAAATTATGAAATTTTGTAGTATGATAGTAGACATCCTAAGCTTTAAATTGATAGGATATATAAATCATTTGAAGCTATATACAAAGAATTATAGATTTTTGACTTAGCCCAGAAAAACTGAAAAGTTTCTGAAACAACATTCAAAGAATTTAATTTTGGGAATTTTGTGCTTCTAATTGGCTAAAGTTTATATTTTTCATTAAAACTAGACTCAATAAGGGTTCTATAACCTTTTTTAAAATCACTCCAATTCGATGTCTACAAATTTAGTTATAATTTTTCAAAATTTGGGCAAAAAATCTGCCAGAAAATCTGAAAATGGGAAAATATGGAATTATGACATCAGCATATTAAGAGATGACATAAGCATAATGTATTAAAATATATTCCCTCATCTTCTTCAGCCATTTCATGTCAATTTTGGTTGAAAATAGGGGGGAGAGCTTAGAGAGAGAAATGAGGAAAAAGCTTACAAAGGTAGGTGATTTCTTTGGTGAATTGGTTCCTAACGCGTATAACTCTGATCCTAAGCTTCTCTTTCATGTATTTCAAAGATTGTGAAGCTTAATTTTCATTGTGAAGAGAGCTAGGGTTTTAGCCGCTTTGAGAAAATCCAGAGGGAGTTTGAGGTAACTTCCAAACCTTTGTATATTGACTGTTCTGGCTGCTGTGGACAATTTAATCGGTGAATTTTCACCGGATTGTCTTTGATTTGAAATTTGGAAATTGAATTGACCTAGCGGTTATGCTATTGAAATCTGGTTCAAAGGGTAGTTGTAACCTAATTAAATATTTAATAAAGTGGTCAGGAGTAGAAAGGAATACGTCTGTGAAGTCGGATTTCAAAAACTCCAATTTTTCCCAGAGTATTGAAGATTTCGGCTAGCTCTAGAAATGGGCCTTAAAGTTGGATTGTCAATAATTTTATGATTCCATAGAGTTCAGGAGGGAAAATTAGGTGGGGTTATTGTTGGTCACTTTTTCGAAAAAGCCCGAACAAGCATAATTATGAAAACGCCCCCGAAATCCTTAAAACGGGGCTGCCAAAGGCATTCTTGTCTTTTGGCAGTGAATTTAGTAATTCTGAGTCCAAAAATAGACTTCTTGGGTGAAAATATGTTATAATAACCCTAGTTAAAATTTAGGGAAAAGTAAGTCAAATCGGGTACGGCGGGGCCGGTCGGGGTCTCGGGGCATTTTGGTAAATTTTCACCATAGGCTAATATAACCATTATAAACACTATGGAAGTGCCTAAAATGGTACATGAATGAGTTTTAACCTATTTCTTTTACATTTGATATTTTAGAACCGAATTGAGAGCTGAGTTGTTGGCACGCTTTACGAAGCGTATGTTTTAAAGCAAGAAAGGGTTAAAGTAGGGAACTTACCTCTCCTGCATGTATTTGATATTTGTGCCGGTGTAATGATGCATGTTATTGCTTTGCTTGATTATGTGAAACATATATGAATGATTGAAACTCTGTTTTTGTTTATACTGTGGCCATAGTATTGTTGCATAAAACATTGAGCACGCAAATATGTCATTGTGTTAGCATGAGTGTATGTAATGCAAGCATGTCATGCATTCAGTACTTATCCTGCATGTATATTGGTACTGTTTCCTATTGAGATTCTCTTGAATCTTACCTTCACTACCAACAATTTAGACAGGTGAATACGAAAGGTACCCAGAGATCAGGGAAGAGAACTACACAAGAGGGTTGCAGTTGTGGAACAAAGATAGGAGGATATCTCTGTTTCACTAAAATGAGTTTAGACACCTAAGTAGCCATGTGCGGCCACATTGATGGTAATTATCATGTACGAACCCCTATGGAGAATTTTTGTAATCATGCACATATTATCAATATAATTATGTTATTCCTGTGTTGCCCACCGAACCATGCATTAATATTCCACTACAAGTCAAAATAAGTAAGGGTGTGACAGTGATGCATGCCCATTTGGCCCTGCCCAAATATGTGTGTGTGTGTGTGTGTAACAGTGTTGCCTGCCCATTTGGCCCTGCCCAAATATATATATATATATTTAAAAAATATATATTATTCAATATATAATAACAAATTTTTTTGCCTTGCTTTTTAATGGATCATGAATGTTATTTAATTATTGTAGAAACATGAATATTGTGTTAAGGCCTTTAGCAATATTTTGAATTTCATGACTTAAGTTGTAGACTTATTTGCTTATGATAATGTCTTTATTTTTTTACTCACTTCCTATACTGTTACATGGTTTCTTTGTATTGAATTCATTGCTCAACATTCAACTATATAAGTCTTTACCACTCAATTGTATGGAACTGTACCCATACGACATACCTACCAAGATGCTGTTGGATGATTAGTCTTATTGTTGTAATCCATTTTACTTAATAAAACATTGTCATTCTTTGTAAGACATTCGATTTGATACATTATCTTTTTACCTTATAGTTACCATCCTCTACTTGAAATAATATAAACGGACAAACTCACTAGCTAATATTCAACTTATAAGACCGACCTGCTAAGCTAAAAGACATATGATTGATGCCTCATACAATTCATAAGCGCTCTATGCTGGCACTTCGAAACATTGAGAACCCAACTTTAGGGGTGTCCCATGGCGGAACACAAATTGGGCCATGAAGATGTAATGTACATACCTGTTGACCAAAATCTGCATGCCTGGTTAAACATTATCTCAACGATATAAGCATGTTTGTTTGAGCTTAAATTTGCTTATAAGTTGCTTTTTACGTAAATCGAGACACAACTCCTCTCACATACTTACTTCGTATACCGTAAATCACTATTAAAAAGTAACTTATAAGCAATCGAATCGCTAAAACAAACATACCCATAGTATGTACTAGCAGACATAAACATTCTAACATAGCAGACATAAATATTCTAGCAAACAAAGCTCAATATCAACGCTTCAAAATATTGATAGCCCAACTTTAAGGGTGTCCTGTGGCGGGACACAAACCGGGCCATGAAGATGCGACGTACACACCAACCAGCCAAAATTCTCTTATTTGGTCAAGTATTATGACTATAAGTTCTAGCATCCATGAACTTATTAACAAACAAAGTTCCACGCATTGTGACTTGCAACCCTTAATTATGGCCGACTTACGATCCAAAGATAACCGACACACTAAGCGTGCTAGCTGAATAAACCACAAACCAAGAGCAGTCACCTAAGATGGTGCGTCACAACATAATTCAAAGATTGTCAAGTTCATAAATAGCTACAAATCCATTAGTTGGGCAAAAGCATATCCAAAACAGAGGTGGAGCCCAAGCACAAAGAACCTAAGAGAATTTGAATCAAAGTGGGTTCCAACAAAAAGGCACATTCATCCCTTATTGATTTCCATCACCAACACCAGCAACAGAATTGTCATTTTCTAACTTACCACAAAAAAGAGTCTGATACTCTACTATTGCTTAGTCGGGATCCCATTGATCCGACTGACCCTCCTTGAACTCCTTTGTCACCTCTTCTATAAAATCCTTTCCTTAATTCTCAATTATCTAAAAACTTAATCAAATCTTTGGATAATAAACAATACTATGGCGTTACAGAGAAAACTTAAACCCGAAGGTCTACTATAGTTGAAAAGGTTGCAACTTATCTTTCAAAAGTTAACCATGGTAGAAAAAGAGTGCAACTAACCATTTGAAAACACTAGCATGGTTATAAAGGATTTATTGCGAACATCTATTTATGATGGAAAAGAGTAAACTAGTCATTTAGAATTTATCATGGATAATAAAACCTTTCTAATTGTACACTAAGCTATTTCAAACCAACGCATTTATAAAGTCATTACAATTAATAGTTGGGCCTTGAGCTTCTTGAAGCTCATAATATAGTATACAATCATAAGCCCAGGGATAAACTCATTTTTGAATAATATGCTTTCACAAACATTTATAAAATGTCATAAGTCAACTATCAAACCATTAAACATTTTAAATCTATCATGAAGAATAAAACTCTTCGCATCATTTTACAAACTAAATCATCAATGTTACGCTTGTTAGTGGTCTATTAAATAGTGCAAGTATACACTGTCGTAATTAAGTAATAGAGAAGTAAGCAGAGTATCGTTCCCACGAGAATTGATCACTATGTACCAAAATAGGTAATTTTAATTCTATTTAGTCGGTCGATTAGTTGGTGATTGAAAGTACAAAATAGAAAATGATTAAATATGAATGCAAATAATATGGAAAAAAACTATGAGAAATGAATCACTTATATATTCTAGTCCAATTTACTCATGATTGATAGTTGAGTTTCCCTAATTTAATTGCTAGCCTCTTCCAAGGTCAAGCAATTCTATAATTAATTGCTAATCCAATATTCCTATTTGAATTTAAGCAATTAATCATGCATTAAGATTTATGGAACTCATTAAGATCACACAACTCATATGAATATATTCCTATTTCATATGCAAATTATGGTTTTAATTATAGGATCTACACACATGTATCTCCTTTCGATCTTAACATACATTTTGAAATCATTCAAAAGATGGCCAATCAAATGAAAGCATTAAGAACAATAATTAAAACTCAATCATGAACGAGAAATTCAAACTAGATTTAATAAGTTAAGATTCAATCCATCATTAGCAAGCTACATCATCACCCTAGGAAAATGGAAATTTGGCTCATAATGAAATTGAAAACAAAACCAAAATAAATTGAAAACTTCATAAACATTGCAATAAACGTAATTATTAAATTTTAAAATATAAAAATACAACTACAAGATTCATGAAAAATGGAGAAATCTAGCCGTCTATTTAGGAGGTAAAACCTTCCAGGTAGGTGGTAACCTATACCATCCATAAAGGAAAACTACCTAAGCCTTCCATGTAGGAGGCATGCAAAATGTAATACAATCCTAAGGCTTCTAAGATGGAGGCATGCAAAAAGAAATATAATGCATGAAATTAAATTTAGAAAATAACGCAATTTATTCAGAACTATTAGAGAAAAGATCTCTCCCTGTCAGAGAAGAATCTCTAATTATTAGAGAAGGAAGCCTCTACATCTCTTCCTCTCTCTTCCATCTATGCTTGGCCTTGCTCTCTATTTATGGGGAAAAAATGCGTTGCTACAGTGAAAAGTGCGTTGCTACAGTGAACCGTGTCCAGAACAGTGAATTCAAACAGTAAACCACGTTTGGATAGTGAAAAGTGTAACCCCCGTCATAATCAAGGCCGGGATTAGGTGTATAAACATATTTTATAATTGAATGAGAGATCGAGGGTAATTAAAAACTTTTTATAAAACCTGTACAACAAGATCTCTATTCATTTCAAAGTAAAAACAATTGGCCTGTTCGGTTTGTCACAAATATAATATCAAAGTATAATCCAAATTCCTGACATTCACCCGAGATCATAACATTATTCTAAAAGTTTGTCTAGGGCATCATTGCCCATATCAATTCCCAAACCGGGGATTACACAAAAACTACAATCCAGTGGTCAATTCAATATATACATGTCCAAAATGATAACCAATCAAAAACAAAAAAGATAGTAGCTAAGACTACCACCGACAGTCCTAATTGCCCTTATCCACTTGCTTGCCTCTTGATCCACTTGCCCTGTCTAAAAATGTTATTTGGAAAGAGTGAGATTCAAAAGAATCCCAGTAGCAACAGTTTACGTATATGATGCATAATAAATAAAGCAAGTAAGCATATATCACAATGCAGCATTACAATATTCAAGGCCGGGCACACTGTCACGTCCCCTCAACTATATTCAAGGTTAGGCTCTCATCACGTCCCCTCACTGTATTCAATGATTAAAACAAACAAGCAATGTATTACACATGATATAAGATAACATGTTACTACCGTGGTTTTTCCGTTCTTGAACAGGCACAGGCCTTCTACATTATGGGAAAATATCAAATCCTAAAGTCATAATTAAGGACAAAGTGTTATTCTCTATTCCAATACTCAATTGACTTCTCAACATTTAGATTTGGTTATCAATAATGACCCTTAAGAAGTTACAAATGCCTTTAATAAAAGCCTTAAAGGGTTGGGAAACATTGGGTTGAAGATCACTTTTTAAAAACTCAAAGTGTTGGAACACAGGGGTTGGCCGCGGCCAGCCTACCCTTAGGCTACGGCCAATATATGTTCAGAAAGTCATGGGTTGAGGCCAGCCACCTTGGGCCGCGGCCAAGAAAAATCCTGTTTCTTGGCTGAACTTTCAAAAATCATAACTAATTCTAGAAAAATTGAAATGAGGTGATTCTAAAGCCAAATGAAATATATTTAAATCTTCTTTACTGAAAAAATATAGACTATTACTAGAAATCACCACATAATTCCAGAATTACGCAAAACTCAACACTGCTCCAAAACAGAGTCCAGTTTTTAGGCCCAAAGTTTGGCAAAGCATAACCCTCATTTCACAAAATGAAATGACATAAATTATATGTCGATTTTGAAGCTTGGGATGTGAAATTTAAGACTAGAAAGTTTCAGAATTTTTCAACACCATTTTCTCATTCAAAACGTCCATGAAAAATGACTGCCAGCACAAAGTTTTTCGCTAACCAAAACTTGCCACTTTTAAAACTAAGTTCCCAATGGTTCAAAATTCATATTCAACACTACTCCCACACAATTTTCCACAAGGAACACAATGGAAATCTCAAAATGACCAAAATACCAACCTATCACCATGCGCTGTTTTGACCAATACACAAAACCAAGCACAAAGTTGCCAAACTTTACTTTTAAGCTTCAATTCAATTTTTTTCATTCAAAACACTAAACAAGGCACCATTTCTATGACAATAATAACTCAAACACCACAAGACCCTAATTTTCAAAAATAGGGCTAAATTCCCAGAAATTCTAACTTAACCAAATGATCACAAAACTTGTATCAAAATGCTTAACTCACTCACCTCTTCAACTTTCTCCAAATGAGTTCTCTGATTCTCCAAACTCTATATCTCCTTGAGAGTTCAAATCACCACCAATAGTAAATCTACAACCATAGAATCGATGCTCTCAATGCAAGGAACAAGATTGAAGAAGAGAGTTTTTCCATTAGAGGTCATTAAGAGGGTCAAAAGTGCAAGAACTTACCTTGGCACTTCCTCTTTCTTCTGCAGAAATGAAAACTGAAAATGGAGAGAGATGAGAAAGAAATGAGAGCTTGAAGGGTGGAGAAGATGAAGGAAAATGATGGCCTATTCCCTTGCCATACCTTGCAGCTAAATTTAAGGGAAGGAAGAGAGAAGAAAATGAATAAAATATAATAGGTTTGACTTCTCTCAACAACTATCATCCAACAAGCTTGCCACTTGTCCCATTCTCATTGGCTTTCCTCAAATAAGTAATTACTTAGTTACTCTAACCATTTCATTAGTCATTTAGTTACATTTCTCATTTTTCTTTAGTTAGTAATTATTTTCTTCATTAATCACTAACTAATCAACCAATAATTTCCTTTCTTTCCATTTTTCCACTGATTATGGCATATTAACTTAAATTGCCACATAATACATAATTAAGTTCCTTTCTTCTTCATCCACGCGCCATTCCCTCTAATTTTAGCCTTTAAATTACTTTGTCACATAATCATTCTAAAATATAGAGTGTTAGGCATTTCCAATAATCAGTTCATGTGCCAAAATAACTTTAATTCACAAAATCATTCATTACAACTCATTAAACGGACATTAGCCGTTAATCAAAATTTAGGGTGTTACAAAAAGCGCGTTTGATATAGTGCTTCCGTTGCTACAGTGCTTTTCGTTCGGCTATAGTAACTAGCTGCTACAGTGAAAACGTTGCTACAGTAACTTCCATATTTTTTATTTTTATATTTTTTAAAAAAATACTATTTATTCCAAAAAACATTATTTATGTATCAATTACACCCAAATTTATTATGTTAAACTCAAATATTGTCCACAAAATCATTATATGAGGGAAAATAAATATGAAAAATATTATATTTATCAATCACCATACTTCGAGCTTGGACTTCTCAAACTTCAGAATATACTCATCAGACCACACACCAAATATCAAACTCAATTATCAAAATACTTAAACAACAGTTTTCTCAAATATCCATTTGAATTACTTATCCATGATAGAAAACAGTTTAATTCAAAACATAATTCACATCAGAGTAAGCAATATGTGCCCTACAATGACAATACACAATAATTCATCGCATAAATAAAAAGGAGGAGGCTTTACAAAGATTATCACAATAATCAAACCTCCAGAGCCTTCCCAATTGACTAGCAGAAGAACTATTACCTGAAAAATGTTAATCAATGGGGTGAGACAAAAGCCTCAATAACTAGCTATCCAACTCATTATATATGCTAATTGTAACATCCTTATTTTCGTTAGCATTTAAAAAAAAAATTGTAGCTAAAGTTTTATTTAGTCAAAGAGTATATAATAAGTTAATAATTTAAAATAAGTATAAAGTTTTAAATATTTATTCTATGCAAAAGAAATAAATACAAAGGAAATACCTTCTTAAAATAATTAGTTTAAATATATGAGTGTGTGTGTGTAGACTTATCATATTATTATTAAAAAGTAATATTGAAGAGTAAAAAGAAAAAAAAATTATTATCTGAAAAAGTACATTTAATATTATTTTAATAAGAGGAGATAAACCCTAACCCTACTCCTATAAAAACTCCCTCCTTCCCCTCACCTTTTCACCACGGCGCCGCATCAACAGACCTCAGGCAGGTGCTCTTCTTCTTCTAAAATTGTTTGAGTATGTTTAAAATATGCTTAGAGTATATATAAAGTAATGTTGAGTGATATATTGATAAATATTTATGATTGTAGCCTTGTAGACTCTCGTTGAGAGCTTTGGAGTAACACTTGTGTTATTACTTATATGCTAGAAGTAACAGGTAACTCTGAATATTCTTCCATATACTTGTGAATTGTGTATGATTGTGAACAACTATCTTTTATAAAAAAAATGGACTGAATTATTTATATATGTGTATGTATTGTAACTTTCAAATAAGTAATATTCCAAGTAAATTTCTTTATAATTCACTTTATTCACATAGTTAATAATTTAATTATAATTAATGTGTTGTTGGATTATAATTTCCTTTTTAGCATGATTTATAGTATCTTATCTTTTAATCATATTATATATTGGTGATTAAATATAACTGTCATGGCGGTAGCATTTATAATGGGTTGGAGTAAGAAGGAATTTGTATGTTGAGATCTTTTACCACGTGGTATGCCATCACTCGGTGCACAGTGGATGGCACTTGTCAGGGCCCCTTCTTCCATGTTTTCCTTTGGCCGGGATTGCATTGGAGCTGTGGGACATGTGACACCTCCTTAGTTGTGTTCTTTTAAGGAAGGGAGCCATAGTCCAGACTTAAGCTCTACACTTTTGGCCGGGTGTATCTTAAGAACTGGTAAGCTTAGGACAATCCAGTCAAATGGATAGGTTTCTGTAGGATTATGTATTAGCCTATGGCTCCAGTCAGCGGAATAAGGATGGACGGTGATAAAAGGGAGATTGCATCTTACATATTGCATTTTGCATAATTGTATATTACATGTTGTGATGAAAATACAGATTAACATGATGATGATTAAACTTATTTTTGTCTTGTATGAGGATCATAGTATATACAAATATATATGTAATCAATTCCTTCTTTTTATCATATGTGATTTGCTTGTGTACGGTAGAAACTTTTAGTAGTTACTGAGACGTTGAATCTCATCCTATTACATTAACATTTTTCAGGTGAATGTTATAGTAGGAAGTAAGGGAAGGCACATGTGGAGTGAGCCTGGAAGGCTCTGTTGTGCTTTTGGAGCACATATTATGCCACTTTATATTTGATTGCCATGACACTAGGATTATTTTGTGATAAAATCCTTTGATTAATATTTTTTTTAACTAAACACTTCAAATAATATTTGGAGCTATTTGGAAAGTGTCATTTGGACTTATATATTAAGTATATGGGTTTTAAGGATGAGGTGTTACATTTTTGGTATCAGAGCCACAACATTCTGTGGCCATTTATTTTATTGTTTTGAAAAAAAAAATTCAAAAAAAACTCTAATTTCCTTACACTTTGTAGAGGTCATGGCAATTTAAATATGATTTGTGCACTTCCCTTATTAGTTTTAGTTATTTGATAGAAAATAAATTGTAGCTTAACATTTAACTTCTTGTGTGCTTGTAATATTCTACATAGGAGGGGAGAATGGGCCTTAACCCTCAAGATTCAGCTATTTAATAATGGGTAATTGTATTAAAATCCTGTAACCTAGGTGCAAGTAAAGATATAGTCTTAAATCTCAATGAGATGGTTTAAAGTTCAAAATGATTGAATTAAAAAAAAAACAACAACCCTGAGAAAGAAAAAGAATGAAGCACATGAACTTGAGCTAGTGAAATCACTTAGGTATGTTAGGGGGAAAAAACTCAAAATTTTCTTCTAGTGAAGATGTGATTTAACTTGTAATTTTTTTTAGTTGTTAATATATATGTATGTATGATAAATTCCGTAAAAATTTGGTGAATTATACAAGTTTATTTTTGCACTATAATTGCGGCACGCTCATGGTATGTTCAAATGTTGGAATGTGTTATTGAATTGATGTTAATTGATGTGGATGCTTGGATAAAACTGCCATAGCTTGTGGTTGCACAAGTTCAAATTTTAAAAATGAATAGCATGGAATTTTCGCTTGAGGTTGAGGTTGCTGTATATAAGTATAAATCTGTATTGTATTTGTTTTAGAGTTCCTTTAGTTTTGCCATGTAACTTCGAATTGCATGTGATTCGCATGATTTATCTACCTTATATTTATTCCACTATTTTAAAAATTTGATTATCTAGTATTTAATTTGCCTTGCTTGGTTCATTATGTCATTTGAGTTAGAATGTCATTAGATTTAATGAGTGCTTAGGAGGGGAAAAAAAATTGAATTGAATTCCTATACTTAGCAGTAAGTCATAATAGAATTTTAATATGTCAAAGGTAACTAAGTTTGTTGGAGATTTTGTCGGGTACAAATTCATACAGGAGTGTGTGAATGTATGTCAATTATGGAGATATATACATCAAAATAATATGTATTATAAAAATACAAAATATGAGATGAATATATAAATAAATAAGTTATCTTAATGTAGTTTTGCACATCTATATGGAAATTCGAAAATAATAATAATATCATTATTTATATATTAGATAGATGCTTGAACAATGCGTTGTACGATTTATATATAACCGATTTCATATAGTGGAATCAGACATTATTGCTTGGACATAAAATTTTTCTTGTATTATATAAAATTTGGAATGAATGGTAAAAAATAATAATAATAATTTTCTTGTATTGAATTGAGTTAATTTATAATTTATATTTGTTTGATGAATTAGTACTACAATTATTCTGGAAGGATCGAAGCATGACATGTATTCACTTTATGGGATTTTGAGATGACTGATGATATATTTGGGTTGTTTGGTGATTTAAAAATACCATGACAACCTCACTTTAAGGGTTTCAGGAGCGTTTTTGTAATTATGCTTTTTCAACATTTTCCTAAAAAGTGCCCAACTGTAACCTCATCTAATTTTCGCTCCTAAACTCAATGGAACCATCAAATCATTGAAAATCCAACTCTAAGGCCCATTTATAGAGCTGGCTGAAACTTATAAGAACTCTAGGAAAAATTGGGGTTTTTCGGTTTCGGCTCCGTAAACACGTTTCTTTCTACTTCTAACCACTTTATTGACTATTCCATTAGGTTATAATTACCATTTAGTACCAATTTGGGCAGCATAACCCCTAGGGAAACCCATTTTCCATTTTTACAACCAATGACAATCCGACGAAATTTCACCGATTAAATTGTCCACAATAGCTAAAATAGTCAATATACAAAGGTTTGGAAGTTACCTCAAGTCCCACTGGCTCTCCCTTGATATGGCTGAACCCTAAGTGCTCAACATTCAAATTTGAGCTTTCAAACCTTAAATCATATGAAAAGGAAGCTTATGAACAGAGTTATACTCATTAGGAACCAATTTACCGAAGAAATCACTTACCTTAACAAGCTTTTTTCTCTCCTTATCTCTCTAAAAATCTCTACTCTTCTCTCTCTATAAAACTGAAAATGGCGTCAATTATGGCTGCTGGAAGGAGGAGGAAATGTTTTATATCATATATTATATGATATGGAATTATTTATTCAATTTCCAAAATTTTCGGATTAATTAGAAATTCTGGCAGATTTTCTGCCCAAACTTTGAAAAATCATAACTAATTCTAGAAAAATCGAATTGAAGTGATTCCAAAGCCTATAGAACCCTTATTGAGTCTAGTTTCATGGAAAAATATAGACTTTTACTAGATGGAATCACAAAATTCCCAGAATTTTAATCTTTTCCTGCTGTTTCAGAAACTTCACAGTTTTTCTGGGCTGAATTCAAAAATTAATATCTTTTTGTATATAGCTCTAATTGAGTCATATGACATACAAAATTAAAGCTTAGGATGTCTACTTTCATCCTGTGAAATAATTTTTACTCATCATTTGTTCATTCAAAATAGCATGACAAGCTCACTACCTCATAGGCGATTTCACCGAAAACATAATTATATTCTCCAAAATTCACCATTTTACTTTCTTAATACCCCAAAGATATTAAAGACATTAGAGAATAGATTTTGGGCACATGATAAACCTTTTAGTAATTCGCTTAATTTAGGCTTATTTCTAAACCTCAAATCCCAAATTTTGGGGTATTACACTAATATGTGCTCATAAGGCGTCAAGTGAAATAGTTTATATAACAAAGTATTAGAGATATAATTCACAAACTTCTAAAATTATAAATTCTATATCATAATTTCTGTATCACAAATTTTGTATCAAAAGTTCTGTATCACAAATTCGGTATCACAATTTCTATATCATAATTTCCATATCACAATTTGTATAACAATTTTCATATAACAAATTCTGTATCACGAATTCAGTATCATAATCCTGTATCACAATTCTGTATCACAATTTTGTATTACAATTCCGTATCACAATTCCTAAGTTGCCTCCCATCAATCCAATTGAACTACCTTATTTCTGTCGGCTAGGCTCATGAGCTAAGTTACTATCCATATTATTGGCCACTCACAAGCTCATAGGTCATGTGATGAGAACCGGCCAAAATCCATAAAGCACATGCCTAGACCTTGGGTCTTTTCCCCTCATTGAACTAGTGGGGTGTTGTAACCCCTCGTTGAATCAGTGGGGCAGTCCCTTATTGAACCAGTGGAACAATAGAAAGCTAACAATCTATCACAATGGAGGCTAAACCACGTGGTAGAACAAACTACTCCATCTCATCTCAATCTAATTATTACAATCTTATCCATAAATAGCTTAATAGGAATTTCTCAAGATTTTCACATTCAAATCACATTGTTCAAATCATTTTCATATACATGCCATAATATCTTGATTCTCAACACACACACAACACACAACACAATTTAAATCATAAGGTTCTACAAGACAATTTCTATCAAAATATTTATCAATATCATGATAACTTTCTCAATCTCAGTAAACAATTCACAGTACATCAATATACCATTTTCATTCTAATAATCATTTCATAAAATACTCACAAACAACATACTAACACATATAACAAGTGGAAAGTGGTTACCTCTCACCAAAGTTACATTTACCACAAGAATCCAAGCTCTAAGGTCAACCATAATTCACAAATCAATCTATAACAATAACTTGGAACCACAATTTAGTATGGAAATTAATTGAGTGGTTAACAAAAACAATTTTAAGACTTAAAGTATCTCTAGAAGTCTCAACTATCATCTTTGACCATTCTCAATCAGCCCAATTGCTAAATCATAAGGTTCTATAAGGCAATTTCTATCAAAATACTTATTAATGTCATGATAACTTTCTCAATCTCAGTAAACAATTCAAAGTACATCAATATACTATTTTCATTCTAATAACCATTTCACAAAATACTCACAAACAACATACCAACACACATAACAAGTGAAAAGTGGTTACCTCTCGCTAAAGTTAAATTTACCACAAGAATCCAAGCTCCAAGTTCAACCATAATTCACAAATCAATCTAAAACAATAACTTGAAACCACAATTTAGTATGCAAACTAATTGAGTGATTAACAAAAAAAATTTTAAGACTTAAAGTATCTCTAGAAGTCTTAACTATCATCTTTGACCATTCTCAATCAGCCCAATTGCAATTGCTAAACCTTATTTCTAATATTCACATTATCAATACCAACTCAAAATATAACTTACAAATCAAACTCTATTTCAAATCTTTATAGAACCTTTAAATTGTTTACTTTAATGCAAATTTCTAAAATTTTCAATTTATCACCCTAAATCAATTTCTCTATTCCAATAATATTTCTATTATCCAATAACTTCATTTTACTCATTAAAATTATTGATAATAATACTTTCCTCCATTCATGCTAAAATTCTTAAAAATTTACTCACTTTAAATTCTTAAGAAAAATAACATAAATAAATATTTCTAAAAATCTTCTGATCAATTTCATTTCTTCATTCCATTAACTCTTTTTTACCTATTAAAATCATTAAACTATAACTATCTTCTCAATATCTTCCAAAATACTCAATTTCTAACACTTAAAATTTCAACTAAAATTTTCAATATTCACATTTTATCGTAAATCTCAAAATCAATCCATTCAATTATTAATATAAAATTTAATAAGCTAACATATATCATGAAATTCGAATCTAATAACCCCAATATCATAAATCACAAATTTCTCAATCAAGCTCGAACACTAACTCTATTTCCTCATATCAACATTCAAGCACCAATCTAAAACACATGACTCTAAAAAAAATGATCTCCTAATCAGGTCTAGAACTTGCTCCTCTCTGTGAGCGTGAGGCATCGCTCCTCTGTGAGCGCTACCCATCGCTCCACTAAGTGAGTGCCATTTCGCTCTGTTCGGTGAGCGAGATCGTCTGTTTCTTCTAATTTTCTGTTTGATGTCAGCTAGATTGTTCTTGTGCTCAATTTCTGTTTTATTGAGGGAACTAGTACTACAATAGGGTATCGATTTGGGGCCCTAGTTTTCGGCAAGCTACTCGAAGTATGAAATCGTTTCTAAGAATGGATGATGAAATGGCAGATCGTGAGGAATGCATACTTGATTGGGAGGAAGAAGATTGTAAGAAGGGAGGTTTCTCACTGGTTGGGAAGCTAGTATCGTCGAAGCAAATGAATATCCCTACATTTCGTAAGATGATTTCACGAATTTGGCATCTGAAACGGAGGGTAGAGATCAATGATTCGAAGGAGAATGCCTTCGTGTTTCACTTTAGTGACAAAGAAGACTATGATAGAATATTGCATGATAGTCCCTGGGCTTTCGATGGTTGTCTACTAAATCTTCGCCCCTGGGCGCCATTGTTGATGGTTCGGGAAGTTCTTCTGAGTAAGTGTCTATACTGGGTTCAAATTCATAATATCCCAAAAGAGGCAATAACAAAGAAGAATATCGTCACTATGGGTAGTAAGATTGGAGAGGTAATTTGTTTTGAAGACCCTCGTCCTGAGGGATATTATACTCGAAGTTTTGTTCGTGTTCGTGTAGAGGTGGATTTGAACATGCCTCTGAAAGTTGGGTTCTGGGTGTCACGACCAGAAATGGATAGAGTCTGGGCATATATAAGGTTTGAAAAGCTCCAAAACTTCTGTTATAATTGTGGTAGAGTAGGACATGAGCATAGAAGTTGTGTACACCAGAAAGTAATGTCGGAAGAAAACCTGTCCCAGCCTATGTATACAGTGGAATTGCGAGTGAATCCGGTTAGAGCGGTGGCACTGGTGATTATGATTAAAGATGGGGAGTATGACTCGATGCAGATGGGAACGTCGCGTGAATCATCATCATCAAGAAGGAGCATGGAAGAGGAAGATCTACACGTGAGTAGTGACGGGAGGATTGGTTGTAACGGCACTAGGGTGGTTACAGAAAAGCAGAACACATAGCAGGAGGGGGTAGGAAGTGTGAACAGCCCTGAGGACAAATCAGCTGAAGCAAGGGTTGTGTGTGATTTTGGGCCTGATTTAGAGTTGGAAAGGAATGAAGTAACCAACCCATTGAAGACTAAAGGAAAGAGAAACGTGGATAACAAAGGCAAGCAGCACATTGAGCGCACTAATAAAGTATGCAGGAAAATAATTTTTAATAATGGGCCTTTAAAAATTAAAGAACCAGTTCAGTCCAGTGGATCAGGAAATATTAACAGCAAAAAGGAGGTGATCTAAGTGCCGCATGTTGATGGGCCAAGTAGAGGGATGGACAACAAAGCGAGAGTTGTGAGAGACTGAGAGGGCTGGCTGATATTGTACTGTATATTGTGGAGATTCCGGAAGAGATTGAAGAAAAGAGGCTTGACGCAGTAACAAAAGCCTGCTGCAACATACATATGAAGGTACGTTAGTCAATGAATTAGAGAAAGTTAATCTAAAAAGAGCACCAAAAGAAGAATGGGAGACATCAAGGGCTAAGAAGTCTAAAGTGGGTATAGCAGGTCAGTTTGAGAAAGCTGAGGAAATTTCTTCTAACAAAGAAAATTGGAAACCGTTTGCTATTAAAAAGAAGTCACCGCTGCAAAAGAGGAAAAGAGAAGGTAAAAAAGTTAAAATATTCAAAGAAAATAACTTAGTAGAGGCGCCTATTATGGGGATTGGATAGAATATGCTTGAAGTTTTGAAGAATAAGATTCTGTTTGTGACTCTATTGCTGAAGGGCTTGGTGGTCAGCGTCAATTGACCACCAAGTCGATATGAGTCTACTAAGTTGGAACTGTCAGGGGTTGGGTTCGCCCCTGATAGGTAGGAACCTTCAGTTCTTGTGTAATAAGTATAGACCTACTCTGGTTTTCTTAATGGAAACCAAGGTCAAGCAGGAAAAAATGGAAAGATGGTGAAGAAGACTGAATTTTCAGAATAAAGTATATGTAGAACCAGTTGGGATTGGGGGTGGTTTAGCTGTTTGGTGGAATGATGATGCTCAAGTTGAAGTTATTATAACTGATAAGAACTTCATTCATCTAAAAGTATCTAAGGGATCACAAATGGAATCTAGTTTCTTAACATTGGTGTACGTGCCTCCAAATGAAAGGGATAGAAGTAGGTGGTGGAAAAAATTAAGAAATCTGAACCTAGGAGAGGTTGTGTCATGGCTGTGTTGTGGAGATTTTAATGATTTGATGTTCGCTTGTGAAAAGGAAGGTGGAAATGTGAGGAATCTGAATTCACTGGCTGATTTCCAGAATTTTATGTTCAATTGTAATATGGTTGATTTAAGAGCTAAGGGCATGGAATTCACATGGTCAAATTGGAGGTTGGCTGAAGCTAATATTAAAGAAAGACTTGACCGTGCAATCTGCAACACATCATGGAGGGAGATTAATCAAAATGCCCAGGTATGTAACTTGGAACCACTAGGTTTTGATCATTCTCCTATTATCATTTACCTAAATTTTTCGAGTGTTAGATGCCCTAAAAAATTTCGTTTTGAACTTAATTGGGTGAATTATAAGGAATATGGGAATCTCATAAACCAGAATTGGGTCAGGAATAGTGAGGGTAATGAAAATATTGTTGCTGCTTTTAATTCAAATTTAGGGAGAGTAAGGAAAGTACTAGCAAAATGGAGTAAAACTGAGTTCCTAAATCACCAGAAATTGTTGACATCCCTTATGAAACAATTGAAAGAGTGTTATGAGGTGGGATGGGGAAGCAGTAAAAAAAGCGAGTGATATTGTTTCAAATATAGAGAAAATATTGGTACCAAGGATCTCGGGTTAATTGGTTGGGTTGGGGGGATGAAAATTCAAGATTTTTCCATAATGTTACAGCTCAACATAGGAGGAGAAATAGAGTGGTATGTCTGCAAAATAGTAGGGGTGAGTGGACTGAAGATCAAGCAGAGATCAGTGCTTGTTTTTCTAGTTTTTATGCTGATTTATTTGCTAGCTCTGGAGTTAGAAACTTTGACTCTGTTTTGTCTTATGTTGATGCTGTGGTATCGGAATATGATAACCTGGGATTAATGATGCCTATTCTGGATGAGGAAATAAAGAAAGCAGTGTTTGATTTGGGGGGTCTTAAGGCCCCTGGCCCTGATGGATTTCCAAGTCTCTTTTATCATCACTCATGGGAGACTGTGGGACCGCACATCTGTATGATGGTTAGAGAATTGTTTGAAGAAGATGGGGCCCTGTTGAATCTTAATAGTACTAATCTGATATTAATCCCTAAAGTAGACTCTCCTGCAAATGTAGGACAATTCAGACATTTTATTCTTTGCAATTTCAGTTATAAAGTATTTGCTAAACTGCTTGCTAATAGAGCGAAACCTATTTTGAAGAAAGTGATCTCGGAACAACAACGTGCTTTTGTACCTGGTAGATTGATTCAGGACAATATTTTTCTTGTTCATGAGACATTTCATTTTCTGAAAAATAGAAATGGAAGTGTATGTGAATTTGCTGTGAAACTATATATGAATAAAGCCTACGATAGGGTTGAATGAGATTGTTTAGAAGCTGTTCTTCTAAAAATGAATTTTCATCCTATGTGGGTTTGTCAGGTCATGAAATGTGTGTCCTCGGTAAAGTTTGATTTGAAATTGGAAGGTAGGACAATCAACAAATTGATTCCTAAGTGTGGTTTAAGGCAAGGCTTATCTTTTTATTATTGTGGCTAATGTATTGTCAAGAATGGTCATTGAGCATGTTCAGAGGAGGGATCTACAAGGGATTAAAATGGCAAATGCTTGCCCTGTTTTGTCTCATTATCTTTTTGCTGATGATTCAATGTTTTTCTTTAGAGCTACGAAAAAGAATTGTGATGTGTTTACTAGTATTCTTGATACTTATTGTATGGCTTCAAGTCAACGTGTGAATCTAGATAAATCTTGTCTGTTTGTATCCCCTAATACTCCTAATGAGGTGAGTGAAATGGTCAGCCAATGTTTAGGAATTCCTATAACTAACTCTCCAGGACGATATTTAGGACTTCCTATCCTTTGGGGTGGATCAAAGGTGGAGGCATTGGGCTTTGTTAGGGACAAAGTTAGAAAGAGGGTACTAGGGTGGAATAAAAAATTCTTATCTCAAGCTGGAAGGGAAACAATGATTAAATCTGTAGCCGATGCTATTCCTACATATTCTATGTCCTGGTTTCTTTACCCAAAAAAAACTTGTCTTGAACTAAATAGTATAATTAGCCACTTCTGGTGGGGTGGGGATGAGTCACATAGGAAAATTCATTGGAAGGCTTGGAGTCATTTGACTGAAAAAAAAGAAAGAGGGGGGAATGGGCTTTAAAGATTTTCAAAATTTCAATTTAGCCCTATTAGGAAAACAATGTCCGAGAATACTAACAAAACCTAATGAACTCTGGGTAAAAGTTTTGAAAGGGATTTATTTCCTTAATTCTTTGTTTTGGAAGGCTGGAAAAGGCTCAAGAGCTTCGTGGGCTTGGACCAGTCTTCAAGAAGGAAGGAAAGTGCTACAGGGCAATATTCTCTGGTAGATTAGTGATGGTTCAATGGTCAATATTTGGGAGGATCCTTGGGTTCCTTCTTTGCCTGGTTATTGTTTTCCAGAGCTGAACGTTGCTGACAGCCTGAAAAAGTTTATTGTTTCCAATCTAATTGAAAATGGTAAATGGAATCTTCATAATGTTGAGATACCTGATTATATTGCAGTTGCTATTAGGGAAATAATTATGCCTAGGTATTGTTGGAAAGACAAATTAGTTTGGATTAGGAATCCAAGGGGACAATACACTATGAAAAATGGGTATCAATGGCTGCAACAAACAATTTGGGCTAAGGTTATTTCAAAGCTTAGTACATCTACAATTTTAGATAAATAGCTATGGCCTTTGATCTGGTCCCTCAAAGCTCAACCAAAAGTCAAACATTTTCTTTGGAAAGCTTGCTTTAGAGCTATACTGACAAGAGAAGCTCTATGGAAAAGAAAATGTGGTGTTATTCCTTTGTGTGCTAATTGTGATTCTCATCCAGAAACAGTGGAACATTGCTTATTGCTTTGTGATTGGGTTAAACTAGTTTCGTTTGCTTGCCCTATGCTTAAAAGTGAATGATATGAATGTTACTACCTTTGAAGTATGGCTTCTTTAAACTTTGAATATACTTAAACAGGATGAATTTGCCCAGTCTCTAGTTGGTTATTTGTGTTGGTACATTTGGAAAGCAAGGTGTAAGGAAATCTTTGATTTTCAAGCACTGGATCTCATTTGGCTTATCAATTCAACTGTGAATTGTGTTAATGAATTCTGGACAGCTAGGGATTTTTTTTTAAAGAAAAGACTAAAAACAGAACAAGCTGAATCATCTCCTGTTTGGATTGCCCTTGGAACTAATTCTTTCAAAGTAAATACTGATGGTGCTTATCATGCAGATTCTGGTAAAGGTGGCTTGGGATATGCCTTGCGTGACTGTGTTGGGAAGGTGGTGGATCTATTTTGCAAGGCATGTATGGCTTCATCGGCTTTCCATGCTGAAACACAAGCCCTCTATGATGCAGCATTTCGAATGAAAAAAAGGGAGCTGGAACAAGGGAGTTTCGAATCAGATTGTCTTCCTTTAGTAAATGCTGTAAAAGGCCATTCACAATGTCAGGATTGGCATGCCGAAAGTGTGGTTATGGATTTGCAGTTATTGTTTCAGAATCATCAGTTATTTTCTTTGAGTTTTGTTCCCAGAAATTGTAATTTGGCAGCAGATTGGCTGGTCAAAGCTGGGTACAAAGGGATGTGCCCCTCTGGTTGGGATTTGTATCCCCCATCCCCTTTTTTGAAGTTGATTTCTTTTGATGCTGAACAATGTAAGCAAGGTGTAGGCTAAACCTGCTGAAGTTTGACTAATATAATACATATTTCTAGTCCAAAAAAAAAAAAACCATATGATTCTTATTATAACCTCGATAGCTCCATAGATATCAGAATAATGAACTAGAAACCTTAAAGATTCAAAATCTAGCAAGCACTAATTTTTTATTCATCAAAACTGAAAATGTAAAAGAGGAGAGAATAAAGTATATAGGAGTTAGATAGCTTACCAATCATTTAGGGAAAATCTCATGTAAAGACAGTTAAAATAAAAAATCTTATATAAGATTGATAAAATCCACAAATCTTAAATTAAGGCAATGACTCGGATATGTAAATGTTGGTTGATTTTCGATAATACCTGACCTGGTTCAAAGAACAGAGGAAAACTGGAAAAGACAAGCCATTGATTTTCATCGTCGCCCTCTCTCTCGTGTGCCCAGAGCAGTGTGAACGGCGCCTTTAGAGTTCAGTCTTCTCTCCGTCGCCTTCCCTCTTCTGCAACAAATCCTCCGTCGTCATCTCTTCCTCGCCGCCTTAAGCCTTCTGCCTCTGCTTCATCTTCTTCGCCTTCCTCGCCTTTCCGCCTCCGCCTCCGCCTCGGCTCCTTCCTCCTCCTTTACCTCGCCTAACGGTGCGTCCTCCTTCATCTTCTATCTCTGCGTCCTGCTTTTTGAAAATTTTCGATTTGATAAAGATACTGAGTTTCATTGGCATCGGGCTACTTTTTTCTGGAAGACCAAGAATGGATTTATTTGAAAAGGGGGAGCCTAATTAGGAATTCATTTTACTTAGGAAAAGATGGATTTGCAGAATAACTTACAACCTGAATCAGTTCCGTTCTCTGTATTCTCAGATGAGGCTTCTTCCAGCTTATCGTATATTCAGGCAGATAAGTACATCAAGTCATACTCGTAATTTTGGTATTAGTTACAAAATTTCTTCATTTAGTGATCCTTTCTCTCGTGCAGAGGAGAAAATGACGAAAGAATACAAATCCTCCATAACAAATTATGCTAATCTAAAGGTAGTTATGGTCTGCCTGATTACTCCTGAACTTCAAATGTGCATATTCTGTTTTAGTAAGCTTAACATTTGTTTTATAATTTGTCAAGGATAACAAGGACGATTCTGGGAGATTCTCAGGATTGTTATCTTCAAGTGGCTCACCACGGATTGGATTTTCTAGAAGTTCTAGCAAATTATCTTTACAGGATGACTTGGATGATGGCGACTTCTCATGTCCTTTTCTTGTTGGTGATGTTCCTTATAGGATGACTTGCATGAGGGCGACTTCTCATTGATAAATAAAGTCATGGCATGAAGCATCTTCATGCTGACTGTTTCTGTTTCTGTTCAAGCATCTACCTTGATGAGAATCTGTTTCTGTTCTATTGGAGTTTCTTTTGCTATGATAATTCCTGCAACTTCTCCTTTATTGCAGTATTTAGTTTTATAGCAATTGATGGATAATAATCAGCATTTGTTGCATAAGATGTACTGAATCATTGTTAGTTTAATCTGTTTTCATGTTCAGAATAGTACAAGACGACAATTGTTTTTTAATGCTGACAATGTTGTAGATGCATCCACACCTTAAGGAGTTCATTCTCTCATCCAAATCTCTGTTTGCCCTCCTGTGAGTAATTTAGATTGTTAAACTTGGTTTGAACAATGAAATGGCACACTTTAGCACCGTTTCTCTTTTGGCTCAAAACGCATTTGCACCTTGGGTGGTCTACATGTTTATAGCTAGGTAGATCTTTTAGTTAGAAAATTCTTGTTGACCAATTTGTTTTATATCATTAGGATTGGACGTGAACATGACTTGTTGATAGCTGAACCTGAGACTAAAGCTCTTAGAATTGAATCTGAACATGACTGTTGATAGCTGAACATGAAACTAAAGTTCTTGGGATTGAATCTGAACATGACTTGTTGATAGCTGAACCTGAGACTAAAGTGCTTTGGATTGAATTTGAACATGACTTGCTTGCATATCACAAAAAGGGATTGATGGGAATTAAAGTTTACGGATTCTTCATTTGGATAGATATAATAAATTAAAGTTCTGTGGACACTTAGCAAGTCTAATTCACTCAGTTATCCCCATCATCTGTCAGTAGTGTGCATAATGTAGAAAGAATATAGCAGGCTATCTTCTTATAAATCAGATAATTTTGTAAACAAGATGGTTCTACTGGTTGGACTTTTAATCTAAAGCAAATGATAATTGATAATCAGGTTGGGGCTGTTCCTTTGATATTTCTACTTTATGTTGCTTCTTGTGACCCCTAACATTATTTATACATGCTGAAACTTAAAAATAAATGTTCAATATCAAGCATATAATGTGCATTGACAGCAACTTTATTGCTTGATATAGTTATATTTTGTGATACATCTTGATATAGTTATATTCATAATTTTACAATTGAATAATATAATTTCAATTGCCTTTTTACTTTTTCTCAGAAATAATATACTTTAGGGTTGAAAGGTTATTGTTGTAGTCTCGTAAGCTTCTTGAAAAGGGATTATCCATTTCTTTTGTTATTTAATAAGGCGCTTCTTCTATCATTGGAACATAATTTTCTTTTAGCTATATTCTTCTTCATCTATCCACGTTTTGATTGACTCAGAGGCATCCCAAACAGAAACCACCGTCAACAACCGCCTTTCCCTGGGCAATTTCGCATGCAAGCAAGCATAATACACTATCTAATGAAAAAAAAGGATTAAGGAATGATGATTTAACATTAGAACTAACTTACCGTATCCTTCTTTACCGATTTTCTGAGGTCTCCAATGTTCTTACGTAGTGCTTAAATAATATAGTTTTGTCTCTAATTTTGCTTTTTCTTTTTAATAATTAAGGGATATAGAGGTAATTTGGCCTAATTTCTAAATCCCTAATTATGTCATATAACCTAATTAATAATATGTTAAGTTTATTAACTCAAATTATAATTTGGATAATTTAACTGTCTTTATATGAGAAAATGTAAAAGAGGAGAGAATAAAATATACAGGAGTTTGATAGCTTACCAATCATTTAATAGAAAAACCCAATAAAAGCCCCTCTTTTTCTCACTCTCCCACCCTCCATCGGCGCTATAGCTATAAGGACCAAAAAGAAGAGAAGACGGACACCCAAGGAAAAGAAACAAATGAAGGCTCCTAGGTTTGTGTTTTAAAAGAACTGGGGGAGGGCATCATGAACTCATAAGGGGTATTAAGTTATTAACCCCTCCCATTAATCAGCGTGCCACCCACTATTTGGTTTTATTTTTTTTAAACTTTATTTGCTTTTCCTTTTTTTTTTTTTGTTAATTATTATTTATAATTTTTTCACCATTCTCCCAAAATTTAAACTTAGGTTATCTTTATATATTTTGCTCACAAAATTTTCACAATGCTTAACTGATCATAGTATATTATTTTGGAATAAACTTTAGATACTTCCATTTAATCCCATCTAATTTGTTTTTATTAATTTTGACTTTAGAAAATTTACTTTCTTTTTTAGTAACTACATGGTAAAATTTAATTACCATAAATTAATGTCATCCAAATATTACCTAATCTCAAAATTAAAAAAATTGAGATGTTACATTTTCTAAATAAGTTCTAGGTTTGGATTGATAATCTGACTTACGTATAGCAATTTGTCGTAAGTCTTGTATAATCTTGTCTTTCTCGATTGTTAGATGAAGTAAGCATGGAATGGATAAGATTATGGGTTCACTCTCCAAATCAATAGTCAATTGGACTTGAAAAGTGGGAATGACTTGGGCCCATAGGTAAGACAGTCCATGTGACGAAGGCCCAAGAAGGGTAGCCCAATAAGTACGGCCTAAGATCATGCTTTACCATTTTATTAGAATACCTTGTCACGTTCAGGAAGATAGTAATGGATGTTTGACCCGAAATAAGCGAAACCAACACATCAATAGATAGATCCGAAAAAGGCGGACTGACTTACTAGTAGATTCGAAAAAAGCAAACTAACCTACCAACAGATCTGGAAAAAGTGAACCGACCTACCAGACGCTCTGCTATAAATATGGGCAGTCAAGTCAAGGAGAGGGGGATCAATCCTCTTCACCTACTCTCTCAAGCGAAGTTCTTCTTCCTCATTGCCTTATATCACGTTTTCTGAATAGCATTTCATGTTTTACTCCTTATCATTAAATTTATAATCACTTTGTATTTTCCATTTTTACAGACTAAGCTTCTACGTTATCAATGACCCTTATGAAATCTTTAACACAGAGTTTTGGTTCTACAATATGTTTATACATTAATCTTTGTACTCTGTGTGTGTGTACAAGCTCTTTGAGGAAGCAGATTCCAGTTTGCCTCGCCAAACTCTCGAACGCAAGTTCTAAGAAGATTGTCTTCCTCTTGGGTCCAGGCACCTTTCCTCAACTCTGACTTGATCTTCTGCATTAATTTCCACGCTTATACTTAACAATATACTCATAACTCTCGCACACACATATATAGAAAAGCTTAATTATCTCAACCGCAATAACAAACAACTCCTCCGGTTCTAAATGTTGTGAGACCTAGCTTGTGAGTGAATTTTTTAAATGTATGATTTTTTTTTTTTCATTTTATCTCTTATATTTATCATTTTTTCCTAACTAAATTACCTAATTTATAAATTAATATATAATTTAATATTACACGAAAGTATTTTAGAGAGATCTCACTGCTATAGAAAAGGCTAGGGGTGTTCAAATCCCAGGACGGGACCGGGAATACCCATTCCTGGTTCCCGTCCCGGGATTGACCGGGACTGGGATGTCATTCCTGGTCCCGGTCCCAGGACAACCGGGACCGGGAATTCCCAGGACTGGGAATTCCCGGTCTTAATAATATAATTATATTAGTTAAATTTTTTATAATCTAGTGTTTAAAGTGATTATTTAACACCTAATAAAGTCATAAAAATCACACAAATTGAGTTAGAATTGAAAAATAACATTATTATTAATATTATTATCACATTCATCATTTTGTTATTATCTTTATACATTATATAGTTAGAATTTGTATCACGATATATACGATTTAACTCTAACTAAATATGTGATATACATTTTATTAAATGATAACTTAATTTATGGGGTAAAAAATATAAAAATAAAATAATAACTTAGTTTTTAAGGAAAAAAAGAAAAAAGAAAAAAAAAACCGGGACCGGGACCGGGAATTCCCGGGATCACAAGGTGTGATCCCAGTCCCGATCCCGGCCGAGATGGGAAATTCCCGGGATAAAATATCCGGGACTGGGCAGGGATAACCGGGATCGGGATACTTTGAACACCCTTAGAAAAGGCTATACATGTAGCACGCTTATTTTTGACAATACATCATGGTTCCAAACCATTATATATATGGTGGTGTTATATATTCATATATTCTTGATGCAAATACTTAACAGTTACAAACTATGATCTATTCAGTACCATATGTAACGGTTCAATACAACACCATTATGTGTTGAGGCTTGGTGAAGCCGTGATGTGTGTATTGGTAGCATAATACATAATCTGCTCATGCAAACAACCACTATATATTCAATAATACTTGCATTATATATAACGGCCTCATGTAAACAACCATTATATATTTATTATGTATTTAGTAATATACACAACAGTTCTATTACAAAACTCAGTTATGTATTTATAGCAATGCTAACTAGTTTACTTAAAGATATACATAATAACTGTTAAGTAATAACTGTAAAAAGGTACTTAATGTCATTTGAGCCAAACAGTAAGTGGAATATGATAAAAAATTAAAATTAGTAGTAATATCTATTTGTCAATGCAAGTTCCAATCTTTTTATCTTATTTTTTCACTTGAATAATAAAGTAATAATTGATTGAATTTAAGTGTGAAATGTGAATATTAATGATGGGCATATTACACAAAACACGTACACAAAGTAGGACAATTAACTTTGAAACACAAAACTACAGAAGTAGAATATGCCCCCGGGTCGGGTTGGGACCAACAAAAGGGGAACAATATCTCTTCCGCATGTGCGCCATATCACTCACTCACAGGCTTCTCTGATCTTAATAGAGTAATTCATTCCCTCTCTTTTTTTTGCCTGCGAATAATTCATTCCCTCTCATCAAAACGTACCCTCTAATTAATTATTTTCATGTTGACAAAAAAAAAATAAAATTGACGGCATGTTTGATTATTTTTTTTATTTCCAAAACAGTATTATAAATTTGTTTTTTTAAAAAAAATTTGAAAAAAAAAATACTTGGATAGTTGTTTTTAAAAATATGTTTTTGAAGTGACATTGTAGCGGTCGTTACTAGAGGTAACATGATGGTTGTTGTTAGTAGTGTGGTGTTGATAGTGGATAAATGGCAGCTTCAAAAAATAAAAAAGAAAAAAGAAAAAACAAGAGGATACTATCGATACCCCTAAAAACAATTTTTATTCTATTTTTTAATACAAAATCAAACAAGCCATAATTATTTTCATTTCTATTTGTTGCATTTATTCATATCATTACGCCCCTCACCATATATATAATATTAATATGGTCTTATTTTTAACCACAATTGTTCAGGCAACTTTTCCCTTGCCCCTAAACTAATCTCAATTTTATTCATGCTTAAATATCAGTACATTTCTCTTTAATTATTTTTTTTATATATTCTCCTTCAACAACCATTACCTTCAATTAAAAAATAAATTGAATACGATTAGAATTGTTCAAATTTAATCATCAATATCAAAATAAGATATATAAATTTTTAGTAATTATATATAAAGAGTTTTCAGTTTTTCCTCTTGGTACCATATCAGTGTTACACATTTTAGGCCTTCTAAAATTTATGCGAACACTCCCTCGAACTTTTAATGTAAGATATAAATAATCAAATTACATAAATAAAAATGTTAATTAAAATTGGTAAAGGGTATTAAATGTGAAAAAATATATATTTTTATGATACCAGAATTATGGAGAGAGGATAGTTCAAAAAAATTAGGGAAAATCCCTATTCAGTGCATTGAAATTGAAAAATCCGGATCAGTCCAATGTCAGTACGGATGAACAATGCGGGCAGCGCCAAAAGATGATTTTGCCTTTCAGCTCTCATTCTCACCACTTCAGAAATAACAACACGCTGTTCTTAATTAACAACTCCGGATTCTTGATTAACAACTCTAGTTTCATCTTCTTTTTTTCACAATAACAACACTGGTCTTGTTATTAACAACTCCGAATTCTTGATTAACAACTCTGCTTTATTTTTTCACATATTCGCATCTCAAAATTATAGTGTTGTTAATGTAAAATATGGTGTTGTTAATAAAGAAAGAGGTGTTGTTATTGGCCCTGAAACTTAAATTACGAAGTTGTGAAACAAGAAATGAGAGTTGTTAATTTAGAATATGGTGTTGTTAATAACAAAACCGGTGTTGTTATTGTGAAAGTAAAAAGATGAAACTGGAATTGTTAATCAAGAATATGGAGTTGTTAATCAAGAATTGGGAGTTGTTAATTAAGAGCGCGTGTTGTTAATAAAAAAAGAAGTGTTATTATTGGCCTTGAAACTTAAATTAGGAAGTTGTGAAATAAGAAAGGGGAGTTGTTAATCAAGAATCCGGAGTTGTTAATTAAGAACCGCATGTTGTTATTTCTGAAGTGGCGAAAATGAGGGCTGAAGGGCAAAATCGTCTTTTGGCACTGCCTGCACTGTTCATCCATACTGACACTGGACTGATCCGGATTTTTTAATTTCAATGCACTGAATAAAGATTTCCCTATTTCCAATATATTTTAGAGGGATTTTCCCAAAAAATTATGGAGAGAGAAATTAAAATGAGTAGGAAAGAAAAAGGTACAAGAGACAATTAATGCAATGACATAATGAACGCAAAATGAAAACAGTTGGTTAAAATTTCAAATACCTTTTATCTGCATCTTATAAATAGAATTGGATTGCCAACAAGATATTGGTTAAGATGAAGAGGATGTGTTTATTGCACATGGTTTTTAAAATTGACCAAACCCTAATATTTAAATTCTGATATCACTTCTAATTGCATTGTTCATAAGTGAAACTTAATGAAAAACTCAATTATGATTTTTATTTAATGCAAAAACAAGAAAATACAGGGAGTGCATCATTACACTGTGATTTTAAATAGTTCCCAGAAAGAAGAATCAAATTCAATTTTAATAGTGAAGAGGCACATGAATGGCTAGGCATTTGCATGTGATTTGGGAGTTGGGACACAGTTGGGATCGTAGTACTATTGATCTCCTTAAGATATGTCTCTCACAAAAGTTTATTTACCTTATGATGTGGTCCCCTTACCACCACGTCCTTTCATTTTCATGCCCTTAAATTAAGGGGTCAAATTCTAATTGTCCCTTAAAAGTTAAAACGTCAATTCCAAAACAACACATTAATTTCTCAATAATAATTTACTCACACTAATCACCGTTAGTATTCAATTAATTAATCCAAGAACCCAACAAATGAAGAATACAATTGAAATTTAGGTGATGATGATATACTCTCTCCGATGTATAATATAAGTCACTTCTAACTAATTTATTAATATCCAGTAATAACAGTTAATTCATTAAACCTATTGTAAATTAGATTTTTTTTTAACTTTAATCATATTAAGCAGGTAAATTGTGTAGTCACAATGAAACATTAGCTATAATAATAAAAGAGGTAAATAATAAATAGTTATTCTATTGGTAACTTGTGTAGTGGACAAAAAAAAATTCCGCAAGTGTTAGTAAATTTTACATTTTTTTTAATTTGATCAAGGGTTCTCTCCCAATAAGTGCGTTTCTAATATTCGAACTAGTGTTTTTTTTTTTTGGGAGTGCCACCTCAACCAACAGTTTGTTGATTAAATTTCACATATTAAAAATAATTTTAATTAAATGAGTAATTTTCAATGCAAATAATTAAAAATGGTAATATAGGTAAATCAATGAACAATTCTTTTACAAATAACTACCCTTAATTAATATTTAATCTTTACAAATTAATTTCTAATTTTTATACATTTAGGACCTGAGCATATACGTTGTACTAACTTTTAATGCTTGTCAAAATCCATTTAAGATTATATGCCATAATATTAGACATAAGATATGGTTAAGCCTGAGATGCTTTTGGGTGCATTGAGATTAAGATAAAATTGAAAAGTTGTAAGAATAATGCGTCTCACACACACATGAAAATCTCATATATTCATTTATTCACTTTGGCATAATAAGGCGAATATGCTGATTTTTGTGGTATATATATGACATGCTCCTCCCAGAATTTTGAAATTACTTATTATGGGATTTTTGTGGATGCTTTCTTGCTATTTTTGGCATATTTTTCAATTAACATAGTTTTCATATTGTCGGGAATTGTACATGCAGGAATTAAACGAAATCGTTGAAACCTTGGATCTTTCTGGATAGATACAAGATTCCTAATGCTAATTCACTCGTTAACTGGACCCCAGTTTTGGATCTATCCATTTAGTTCAGAATCATTAGGCTCGTTTGTTTTTTTTTTGATACAAAAGGAAAGCATAAAACAAAATTAAAAATAAAAACAAAACTAAAGTAGTTGCATAACGTTAGTCAACGTGTCAGGGCCCATAATGGTCAAACCAGGGTAGTCGTTCAAAGCTGTCTTGGCAATTAAATCAGCTCTAGCATTCAAATTTCTCTCAATATATTCAATCATCATAACCCAGTCGCGTCGTAGCATTTCTTTCGCTTCCATGATGAGAGACCAATCTTCGTGAAGGTCAGAAATATCATTCAGAAGAAGATGTATCACTTCCTGAGAGTCACTTCTCAATCGAACCAGTCTATGACCTCCCTCCCATGCTCTCTTCAAGCCCAATAAGCAACCCCAGATTTCTGCTTCAAGAGATTCACCATTCTCAAGCCTGAGACGAAAACCTTCCAATATACTTCCATTATGGTCAATAATAATTCCTCCACATGCACATTTTCCTTGCCACTGAGAATAAGCTCCATCAACCTCTACAGTAGTATAACTATCGATATTGTGAAATGTAGAGCTTTCAACTTGAACTTGATTGTTTGCAAGCTTCGTATATTTAATCCTATTCGTAGCTTCCATAAAGCTTCCTAGGATTGCCCTAGCTTTAGCATTAATTTGATTGAGATCCATGCTCGGACAAGAGTGAATCCTCTCATTACGATCCCTCCAAATGAGCCAACAGATTATAACAAAGAGATATTTCCATTGCTCCATATCAAGCCCAAAAGAATGTCTCATATTCGCCTGGAACCAGGTATGAATATTACCCGAGAAGAACTTGTCATAGACGGATGGGTGAATGATTTTCTCCCAGATATTCCTAATGTCCTTGTAATCTCTAATTGCATGAATTTCATCTTCAATGAACTCTTGACAACGGTCGCAACGACCGTTAGGATGAAGGGACATTCGTTGCTTCCAGCTATTAGTGATAAGTCGTCCATGTAACATAAGCCAAGCAAAAAGCTTATATCTTTGGGGAATTTTAAGTTTCCAAACATCACCCCATCAACCTTCTAGAGAGACCTCTTCATGAGAGAGAACCTTATATGCCGATCGCACCGTGAAGGAACCATGCTTTTCAAATTTCCAACGAGCTCTCTCTATATTGTCTCTGTCTGTAATTAACTGGATACCTTCTTGAACCTTAGGCCAGTTTTGTTTAATTCCACTCCAGGTGTTGGATCCTGGTTTTTTGGAGTTAATTCGTGGTATGAGATCATCACCACAACCATACTTACTTCTGATAACTTTAGCCCATAGAGAATATCGCTCTTTAATCAATCCCCACCCAAGCTTCATCATATAAGCTCGATTCTGTTGTCTAATATGCTTCATACCTAGACCCCCTTTTGTTTTCTCAATACAGACCTTATCCCACGCCACTAGATGCATTCGTCTTCGTTCATCTGATGAACCCCAAAGGAAGTTACGTGTTTAGGCTCGTTTGTTATTGCTGTATAAAAATACCAATTTTCATGGTACAAATTTGTTCTATTATCACGGATTTAATTTTTTTTAAAATTTTTTTAATGTTAAAAATGCAAATTAATCACTCATTTAAACAGTTTTATTATTTTCTATTTTTTTTGTCTATTAACATTCTACATGTTGAACATGTTAAAATTTAGGAAAAATAGGTGAAAAATCCTTAGTTAAAAAATTTATTATTTTGAAGGACATAAATTCAAATTAAGATACTTTTTGTCTATAAAATCCTTCAAAGTATTGGTAATTACTATGTATAAAAATATATCAGGTCCTTTTAGTTAATAAAATTTTAAAATAAGAAATTTTACCGATTTTTTCTATAATTATTCGTTTTTTTTTGGTCTCCTAATAATTATTTGAGAGTATTTGAAAAAAAAAATAAAATCCCCCCACACTATCTTTTTGAAGGAAGCTTGTATTTTTTAGGCAAATTTTGGAAAAACTTCATGCTAGCCTCATGCTCAAGCCCAACACAAGACAAATATGTTATAAAGGGATCAATTTCTATGATGCACAACAAAAAATTGTTTTATCTTTTTTCTTTATAAAAAAAATAGTTTTATCTTTTTAAAGAGCGTAACCATGAAATATTCACATAATGGGCCCATTGGATCTCTTTCAAAAGAGCATAGCTCTAGGAACAATTGCATTGGGACCAATTCATTTCAAATGATCCAAGAAAAAAAATATTGGGCCATATGTTTTATAGCCCACTTTTAGATCCATGGCTTCAAGTTAAGTGATGCTGGTCTTCATTAGGCATCGAAAGAAAAGATCCATCATGATCCATTGGAATGTGGGAGTGTTGAGTTTGGGAACTCCTATGAAATTTATATAATCATATAAATTGACAATTTTATTCAGAGAATTTCATCACAGAGCTTACTTGGATGGGAATAAAATTTCAAGTTTCAACAAAAATACCTGCTTTATGAATTAAAATATATTGGAACTTCAATGTAAAGCTAAATTATAGAAATTTAAAAAAATTAATTTAAGCTAATTATTTATAAAAGATATGTGTTGGCTTCCTCAAAATATCACATTTAGTCATTTACATTGAAATTGCTCCTTGGTTGAAACCCTCCTTAATATCTGCGCTAAGTATGGATGTTTTGAAAAAAATTATAATTTTAGAAAACAAAATGTATTAAGATTTTACATTTAGGACAAAAAAACTCTCCAACTAGTTTTCGTATTTAGGACCAAATGAGGTATTACAGTACCTAGACAATACAACTTATAGGAGGGAAAATGTTATTGGATTGGATTATAATGGACATCTTCAATGAAAAATGGTAAGTGAACCATTTTTTTTTTTGGGTGAGAAGGAAGATAGTAGGAAGCAGTTAAAGTAAAGTAGAGGTTGTGAACTTGGAGTTTAGGAATTCATGAGATCATGAGAATGCTTCCATTTCTTATCAATCATATACTTTGCAAATGAGGGCATGCCTTTAAGTTTAGCATTTCAATAGCCTTTTTTAGGTTGGGATTCCAAAGCAAAACCATTTCCTTTAGAACTTTCTTTGAAAAAAATATAAAGTTAGTATACAATTCATTATCATTTTACACTTATATTCTTCATTGAGACCTACATATATCAAACACAAACATTAAGGCCTCACATCTTTTTTCTATTAAAATTTTATAAATTCACTTGTTCATTTTTTTAAAAATTGAACTTCATTTAAACACAAGCTAACTCTAAATACTGTCTTTTTCATTAAAAAATTTTAAAAATATTTTTTATAAATATAAATGTCAAAAGTCAAAAGATTTTTTTTTTTGCTCGGCACTAGTATCCTTTTATGGGAAACAAATTTGTTTGAGATATTATTGTGCATTGAATATTGACACCTCTTTTCTTTTAATAAGGATTCGAGCTTACTTTACCAGCTCCTTACTAGACCTAATTTCTTGTTGGTGTGATAAGATTGATTTAGTGTGTGTTTGGGTAACCCCAAACCACGGTTTCAAAAACCGTTTTTCATAAATCAATATAAAACCTCTGTCATATAATTATCTCAAAAATTATAAAAACTATTCTTAAAAAGCAAATCCAAACACATAAACAAAATCCCCCAACAACAATAATAAATTAATAATGAAAACAAACCACCCCGTTTTGGCATGAGGATGTGACACGGAAACGCTGTCGCTTTATGAGTCCAACAACAACAGTGTAGAGCCGGTAATACGGGCCAGCCCGCGGGTTGCGGGCTGGCCCGCACCAACCCGCGGCCCGCGCGGTGCGGGCCTGTGCAGCCTGCACTTCTGCGGGTTGGCAAAATGCCAACCCTAACCCGCAGTGTGCGGGTTGCGGGCCAACCCGCGAGCCCGCATTTTTTTTTTTTGAAAAAAAAAATTTATATTTTTTAAAGAGGATTGAAAATATGAGACACATATATACGAGTAATTAAATTTACCTTCCTAGTATCAATAATTGCTTTTATAAAAATTTAAAAACATAATCTAAAATTTAAGAGATAAAGTTATCAAATTTGTTAAAGTTTATAAATAAAACATAAACTCATCCTCAAACAACCAATATATAATAATTTTGTGTAAAGAAGAAGGAAAGAAGCTAAGATTTTTTCTCTTTGGATTGGGAGGTACCAAAATAAGAGTGAAAAACTTATAAGTTTTATAAAATTTTTATATGTAAAAAAAAATAAAATATTTTGCGGGCCAACCCGCCAACCCGCGGGTTATGACGACCCGCATTTTTTCAGGTTGGGATTTTCCCAACCCTAACCCGTCAAAACCCGCGGGCTCACGGGTTGAGCCCGTATTACCGGCTCTTTGACATCATCACCACCACTCACTCACTCACTTCAAGCTTCTCAGCCTCATCTTCCCCATCCCTTTCTCCTCTCTTCGTTCTTCAACTCAATCGGCCAATGTCCGCCGCCAGAATTCAACCGACGACGGCGTGTGCTCTCTCCTCCACCATCAAACAGCGCCTCCGCCCCCGCCCCCGCCCCCAACCCTCCCTTTGTTTCAACCATTGCGCAATTCGTGGCCGTGGCACGCTCCGGAGGACCCTTAGGGTTTCTATGTCTTCTGCTCCTTCGCCCAGCCCTCTTGAGATTTGCGTCAAAGCTTCTGTTACTACTCCCAGCAAGCTTGGGGACTGTAATGAATTTTACCTCTCTTGGCTGCTGTTATTGCTCTCGTCGTTCACATTCTGCTTGGCTTTCTTAGCTACGTTAAATTATCCCTTTTTTTCTATTTGGTTGTTGGGGGAGCGTTGGAGGGATTGGATTGATTACTTTTGGGGGATTTGGGGCGCAAATTGAAATTTAAGCTTTTGTTCGCTGTAAAGTTACGTAGTTCGTAAAATGAAAGAATGAATGCATGCCACACAAGGTGAAGATAAATGGATGGTTTTGCAATTGCGATGTAGTGTGTCTGTTCGTTAGAGTGATGGATTTGTCTAGTGAAAGAAAATCCAGAATTAGAAATTCATAGAGTCTTGGTGGTCAAATCTGGCGTTTGACATCGACATGTCTTTCGTTCTACCTTTAGCTTTTGTAGACTAGAATGGAGGTGAAAAAAAAATCTTGTGAAGAAAATTAGAAAGACAATAGTAAATAGCTTCTCTTATTTTTAACTTAATAGGACTTTGTACCCTACTGAGATTTATGATTACATAAGAGATTGGTTTCTGCTGCAGAACACAACCGTCAATTAGAGGATGGATGAGATAACTCATCTGCCTATATTCCCTAATTATGTAGTTAATTGTTTGCATATGCTCTGCTTTAAGATACATCTTTCTGTGCGTGTTTTCTCCTTTGTGCTTTAAACAAAGACTTAACTATAATCACTGATTTTTTGTCCTTAGAATTGCTTTTTCAGGCCCCTTTTGCCAAAGAGTATTGCTGACATTGGAGGAAAAGCATGTACCTTATGACATGAAGTTGGTGGATCTGAAACACAAGCCTGAATGGTGATCTTCTGGTCCATATCCTTTGATACTTTTTCCAATCATGAGGACTTTATATTAGCTGTTTTCATAAATCTGAATCACTTATAGAGAACAGAATAAATCTGAATCACTTACAGAGAACAAAGTGTTTTGGTAACCACTTTGATAGTTGCTTTATGTTCCTTGTACTGGTATAGGTTCTTAAAAATCAACCCAGAGGGTAAAGTTCCTGTGATAAACCTCGATGAGAAGTGGGTTTCAGATTCAGATGTTATCACACAAGCATTGGAAGAGAAGTTTCCTAGCCCACCATTGGGAACCCCACCTGAAAAGGCATCAGTGTATGTTTGATCATTTTGGTGGTATAGTCATCTTTGTTATAGTCATTGGTATAGTCATCTTTCTTACTGTCATCGGTATATGTTTGATCAGTGTATGTTATGCAATCTTACAGGAATCAGTGCACATTCATGTCACAGAGCTCTTATGCCATTCATTTCGTTGTTGTCATATATGTTAATCGCCATGATACCATTGCTGAGCTGGGAACGGGCATTATGTTTATAGTTATACGTAGTTATAGGAGATACTGAATATTCAAGACATTTTCTTTCAGGTTTTTGTTGTTCACAAAGTTTGAAATTGAGAAACAGATGAACCTCTGGGAGTATAATTTCCCTTATGATAATTTGAATTCATCATGCATTCTCTTTTTGAGTGTAGTCATGTGAAGATCAGGTCTGGTCACTTTTCTCCCTCTGTATTCCTGTTTTTTTAATTTTAATATTTAAGCTGTTATCTTTCTTTGTTTGGTATATCACCTAGAAATACTTTATCATCCCCTTTTGTTCCCTGCTTGAACTTCCATTTTCACTTCTCCATAAAGTCATCTACTTTTTGGAGATTGAATAATGATGTCAATAGAAAAATGGGTATTTTCCTTATTTAATATTTTTATGCGTCTAACTTATGTTGCCTAGAGATGCATTTTCAGATTTGAAGTTTGTTACATAACCTGGATTATGCATCTGTAGCATGTATACTTGGCATAGTTTCTAAGTTTGTTTTTCAATCTTGTAACTTGCTTTGTAAGGTTACCTTGAATTATATGCTTAGATAAATTATCTTAAATTTTGTCTGTAGCGGCTCAAAGATCTTTTCTACATTCATTGGGTTTCTCAAGAGCAAAGATCCAAATGACGACACAGAGCAAGCCTTATTAAGTGAACTAGGCTCTTTGAATGAATACCTCAAGGAAAATGTATGACTTCTTTCTTCTGCTATCTCTTTGTTTTCTGCTTGCATCTATATTAGTGTTTTTGATTTGGAGATAAACCTGTTTAATGGCATAAAGGAGACATAACGTTTGGTAATCGATTTACAGCTATGTTGGTATATTCACTTTAGAGTGTGGATTGTCTGGAGCTCTTCATTGTAAAGTTTGAAGATGAAAGAGAGAAGACAGGAAGCAGGAGAATAAAGAAATGGATATACACTTTAATATTGTGTCATTCTCTCTTCAAACTCAACAAGAACTTTGCAATGAAGAATTCTAGAAGATCCTTGTACCGGTACTTAAGTTCTTGTTTTTGAACTCAAATCTGTGCTTGGACTTTCGTCAGATTTAAGTCCAAATGACAAAGCACATAATCCCCTATTCTAATGTACTTGTGCAGCTGTGCTTTTTTCTTCCCTTTTTTCCTAATACTTGTCAGTGGCGAATTTTTCCAGCGGTCCTCCTTTTTTCTTCTTTCTGGGTGGTCGACAAGGCTGACCTCATTTGTTGTAATCTAGAGGCTTTTGAAAAAAAAAAAAAAAAATAAAAGAAACAACTTAAATTCAGTGCTTTACTAATGTTTAATTGCTTCTCCCTATGATGCCATTGAATTATTTATTTAAAATCAACAACATACAGGCATATTTCCTTTTTTTAATAATAGACTAATTGACTGATGTTTTTCCCTTTAAAGGGTCCTTTTATCAATGGGAAAGACATATCTGCAGTAGATTTATCCCTTGGACCAAAGCTATATCACATGGAGATTGCTTTGGGACATTATAAGAAATGGACGGTTCCTGATTCACTCCCCTCCGTGAAGTCTTATACGAAGGTATGTTCAGGATTAGCCTACTATCTCACCATGCTTCATATAACTTTTAAGCAAAGTTCCTGACCCTGTCTATGATCATTTTGTCAATTCTGTGAATCACCTTTGGTGATCTTCTCATGAAAATACAATACTATACTGGCATCTCCAAGATTTCACTGTCAGATGGATTGAAACATTATTCATATTATTCTCTTGTACTGCAAAACTCTGTTTTCCAAGCTTGAATGATATATCTGGCTATTGCCATATCCATATTTTTTCTGATGGTTTGATAAAATGCCAGGACCTGATTAAATTATGTGGAAATCAAATATCCATAAGAACACTTCACTTGTGGTTCAGAAAGCTTTTTACAGTGACAAAGATCTGAAATTGGAATTTCTTCTCTGCTCTAACCTCTTCCCCTTTTAAGATGCTCCAGCATCTGCTTGCATCAGTTTGACACAAACTGTAGTCCAAATCTGAGTATCATACTTGTGAAATATTTTTGCTTAAATTGATTGATGATTACTAATTTCCAGCTGTTAATATTCATTGGCAGTTTATGAATTCAATTGCTATGCTGGGTTTTGATACCTCAGCCTACTTCTAACAATGTTGAACATGCAGGCTATTTTCTCAAGGGATTCGTTCATCAAAACACGTGCACAACCGCAGGATGTCATTGAAGGTTGGCGTCCAAAAGTTGAGGGCTGAAATCTGCTGATATTGTTCCATCTTTATCTGATTCTTCTGAACCATGCACACTATCAAATCCGCACAGCAATATCCATTTCATTGTTTTATAATTTTGGTCATTCAGATTAGGCTGTTGTTAAAGATATACACAATTATAACAATATTAGGCTTAAAAGTGAGGTGTGTTTTGGGAAGAATGGATAATACGTATGCCCAGAGAGGAATCTGAACAACATCCTTGATTTCCCAGAACAACTGCATAAGAAATATGATTTATGTAGTTATCTTTCAGCAAATTTGATGTTTTACTTCAACCAGCACCATTCAGTACTACATCCTGTGTCCTATCAAAGGAATCAAAATCATAGAACTGACTGTTTGTGCAGCTAACGGGTGCACAAGCCGTGATAAACTAATTCAAAGTCACACATCAACCAGAAAGAACATGCTCTACTTTTGTCTATGGACTAAATATTTAGCTAAGTGATACAAAGGAGCAGCCTTTTCAGCATCAAAATAGGAAAGTTCAGCTAAAGCCTTATCCAATAACTCAGTAGCAAACTTCTTAGCCCCATCCACACCCATCAGTTTTGGATACGTTGCCTTGTCACTAATTAGATCCTTCCCTGCAGTTTTTCCCAATTCCTCAGTAGACTTGGTCACTCCCAATATATCATCCACCACTTGATGTATCAAGCCTATACATCTCCCATAGTTCCTCAATCTCTCTAGCTCATTCTCACTCCCTCCTCCGACTATCGCCCCGCACACAGCCGTAGCTTCAACTAACTTGGCTGTCTTGTGGGTGTGAATGTACTCCAATTCACTCAAAGTAACCATTTTCCCCTCACTATCTAAGTCAAGAAACTGCCCTCCAGATAGCCCTTTTGATCCTCCTGCTAAACCAAGCTCAGAAATAGCTCGCAGGACTCGCTTTGGTGGAACGCTTTGGTCTGTCTTATCAGCTATGTGTTGGAAAGCTAGACAGATCAGGGAGTCGCTGCAAAGGATTGTGGTGGCTTCGCCGAAAACCTTATGGGTCGCGGGTATGCCTCGCCGGATTTCATCATTGTCTATGCAGGGAAGGTCATCTTGGATAATTGAAAAAGTCACCAGCATTTCAGTGGCACAAGCCATAGGCATTGCTATGGACTCTTCTCCTCCCACAAGCTCACAGGAAGCAATACATAAAAGAGGACAAACTCGCTTGCCTTTTGAAAGAAGAGAGTACCTCATAGCCTCACTGAGTTTTGTTGGATGGTGCAGAGGCACTGCCTCATCTAGTGCTTTGTTCACCTTTTTGATCTTGGCGGCCATGTACTCCTGGAACTCAAAGTTTGAGGCATGGCCAGCGTTGACCTTCTTGTTCGTTGAAAATGGTTTGCAGAATCTGGATTTGATGGGTACTTTGCTTGTTTTGAAACCATTAAGAAGGTTGTAAAGAGATGATGACCTGAAGCAGGTAGCCATTACTGAAGACGCTGTTTTTCTGCGAAGAACTCCTTTCATGGTGATATGGTTCTCTCATCTCTGTTTTATTTTATGCCGTGGAGACTAATGCACGTGATTGACAAAATATAAAAGGGTGGGTTAACGTGGGTGCCAGCTTCATCCATATTTTTATATAATTAAAAAGTAATAATAGAATCATGTATGATGAAGCCGATATCTTCTTTTATTCAAGGATTCTAGAGATGTTTTACTGATAAAATAAAGTATTATTGTTTTATGCATCATTACCATCTTTGGTCAAAATACAAAAGCTTTAAAATCTCCTTGCGTCGCATCTCAAAATCATCGAATCCAGTAATTTATATATATATTTTAAAAAATGGTAAAAGCTCTCGATATCTAATGTCACAGTTGGAATAACGTAATTTCTTACTTGATAGAGATAAGCATCTCGATTTTCAACTGTTTCTTATTAATTTTTTTCATCTCAATTTTTGAATTTCCTTAACTGAAATCATCCATCTTATCACAACACATTAATGACTTAAGAGTTCGTCAAAACTGTGGGTTATAGTCACTCAAGGTTTCATAAATTGAGATCATGTTCCTGCAATGGGTGTATTTCTGAAGAGCATCACATAGTAATAACATGTTTAGATTCAAAAGCCTAAAGCAGAAATTTTGGCAGATTTGACGTCTTAAAGATGATTTGATGAATTGCTCAAATTATACTTGTACTCATGTTAAGTACTAGTCTCCTATAAATTATCCATTCAAATTAATACAATTACTTGTCCAGTGCCAATTCAAGAATATATAATTGAACCAAAACAAGCTCCATCCAGCAAAGGTGACCTTAGAAAGTCTGACATTCTAACCGCCTTGGCTAGCTCACTCTGTAGGTCGATTACATAGGCTTACAACAATAATTGTAACCTATTAGGTGGGGTTGGCTATATGGACCATACTGTACAAACATGTTCTAACAAAAACCCACTCTTTAGTTCATCAAAGAAAACATTTTTTCTTTTAAAAAAAAAAGAGGGGTAGGCATTAATAGTCTAAAGTTACAAATGTGATCAAACCCGTTACCTTCCGATTACACTTACAACTTCCGATTACACTTACCGGGGAGGTTTTATACAACTAGAATACAAAGTCATTTGCAAAGAAAACACTATAGATATACCATTTACTAAAAGGTCCAGTTCAACAACCTTGAGTGTTCTTCTTAATCTTCCTATATCTCTCTTCACAAGACCCAACCCCATTTGTTCAAACCTTCTCATGGGCTCCTTCTTCGACTTTCTTTGTATATATTAAAACCACTTTAAATGATTTTCTACCAACTCCATGGTTAAATTGACAGGCAGAAACAGTTTCCATATTCAAAGGAATTCTAAGTTAAAAATGATAATTAACAGGGAATGTCCAAAAAATCAGTGATCAGTCCAAAACAGTAAGTAGTTATTGGTTCTGAAAGGCTAGCTGCAGTTGTTGTTTGCATTAACACAATTTCTAGGCCTATATCCCAAAGAAGCCATTTCATTTTGAAAGTACAAAGCTCTTTCTGTATCACCATTCTGCAGGTAGCTAGCAATTAATGCCTGATATACAGTTGCATCGGGGGCTAGCGAGCGACTTTTCATAATCCTCAGATACTTCTCTGCATCTCCCAAATTCCCATTATGACAGAAGCTCAGAATCAATGATGTGAAAACAGATGATCCAGAAGACAGTGACTTGTACTCCATTTCATAATATAGCTTCAGAGCTTCCTGAATCTCATCCTTTTTGGCGTAACCCTCTATCAGAAGAGAGTAAGTCAAATCATTGGGTACGAAATTTTGATCTAACAAGACCGTCAGCATTTCGTTCGCCTGCGTCACATCGCCTCTTTCACAGAGCTTTTCTACCATCTTATTGAATGCCAAACAACAGGGAATAAGCCCAGCTCTTAACATTTGCTTATATTTACTCAAGCACTTGTCCAACCACCCTGTTTCAGCATATCCCTTGATAAGATGATCAAAAGTCTCACCATATGGCTTCAAGCCTATTTTTTCCATTGCTTGGATTAAAATTTCTGCTTCTTCGATTTTGCCCTCTTCGCAGTATGCGCCTATAAATGATGTGTAAAGAAAACTATTTTCTTGGAAACCTCTTATTATCATCTCTTCGTGTACCTGCCATGCTGAATCCAAATCTCCCATTTTAACCTTGGCATAAACAGTTAAAGAGTAAGCAACTGAATCAGCAATCATATTCTTTTGCAACAGTCTCTTCAACATTATCATGCTTTCTTCAATTCTTCCCTCTTCTAAAACCCTGAAAATTAAGGAAGTATTGACAATCACTGAAGGATAACTTCTCTTCCCCATTATTTGATCCAATGTCTCTACAATTTTCTGCAACTTTCCTTCCTTGCACAAAGCATTAACCATGGTCTTGAAAGTTGCTTCATTTGGGTAAGTTCTTTTTTGAATCATATGCTCATAAATCTCCCAAACTAGACTAGGGTTATCAGATTTCTGAACAACATGGAGTAAAGTATTGAAACTTATAAGACTGACAAAGAACCCATGTTCTTCTACATAGAGGCATATGTCAAAAGCTGTGACAAATAGTCTCAATTTTGCATAAGCCTGTATTAGCAAATCAAATACCAAAGGATGAGAAGCACAATCATTATAGCTTCCAAGCAGCAAATCCACAATCAAAAATCCAAAAGAACTTTCCTTATTTTTCTTAACAAGTGATTCAAGTAGTGCCCGAGCATCCATGAGCAATTTCGCTCTAACCATAATATGGATTGCTAAACAATAAGATTGAACCCCATGCTCAATGTTTTTCTTCTTTGTTGACCAATGGAAAAAACCCAAAGCACTTGTGGCATCACTTGGGTTCTTCAACTCCATCAGCACTCTCTCCACAATTGCATCATTCAATTGAAATGAATCAAACTTTCTGCTAATGATATCCCAACTCCAACCTCTTCTAAACGAATTACAAATCGCAGTAACATCATCTTCCGACGTCGCCTCTACATGAATCAGCTGGGCCAATCGGAAATGCCATTGAGGAAAGGAAAAACGAATTAAGGGTTTGGAACTCAAATATGAAGAAATCTGGCGCATCAGAGGCATGCTTCTCCGTCCAGAAACAGAATAAAAGCTTCCCCTTTTCCTTTGGTTTTATGCATTATTTTAGCTTACAAGAAAGTATGAATCAAAATTGCTAGTAAAAGCGTCATATTTCCATAATCCACGGCAGTGACTACTTGCCAAAGCCATTTTCTGCAATATCATATCCATAAACTGGGCACGAAATGTCGATAGGACATAAAATTCGGAGTATTTAATGAAGCTAGGATTCGATGCAAGGTGCTCCCCAAACGAAAGACAGAGAGAGGGATTGCAGAGAAACAGTTTGATATAGAAGCGGCGACGCGGAGAAAAGGGATACAGAGAATAACCAAGTACCTTATTACTAAGTCCTGACCAAGCTTTGCCTGTTGCTTTCAGCAGAGTAATGCTGCGAGGAGGAGGAAATTAATTCCCGGCCGATACGGTGGAGCCTGAAATTCATATGGCGAAAGAAATGGGCTTCGCAGATGCTTTGGAATCTTACAGTCGCGTTAATGGCAGGCAAATGATAGAGCCCGCTTGGTTGGAAGAAAATTGAATGGAAAATTGAGATTTTCTAGTGTAGGCAAGCGATTGGTTGCCTTGTCATGTGGGAAAGTATTTTCCTGGCTTATCAATTTTCAGTTATATAATTAAAACTGTGTTCCCAACTTTTAATTGGGGAGGAAAATTGTAATATCCCAATTTTTGATTAAGGGTAAATCATGATTATTGTGGATAATTATGAATTTAAATTGAATTATTATGTATTTTATGACACTATTAATTAATATGTCATAATTATTGAAAAATTGGAAGAATGGAATTATTGGTCATGAATTGGTAATTAAGGGAGAAATTAATTACTAACTATGAGAGAAATGAGAAATGTAATTAGAATGGCTAATAGATGGATTAAAGAAGCTAATTGGGGATTTAGTGAGTGAGAGCCAATGAGGAGTGGACACATGGCAAGCTCACATGTGGGGAGGAATATGAGAAAAGTCAAAAGTATTTTAAAATGTGTTTTCTCTCTCTTCTTCCCTCTTTTTCTGCTGCACAAGCATGGGAGAGGGAAATATAATCATTTTCTCTCTTTCTTCACTCCTCCTCCCTCTCATCTCTCTCGTCCTCTCTCTCCATCTCTCACTCTCATCTCTCTCCCTCTCTGCTGGGCGCCATTTTTGGCAGCAAAAGGAAGGGAGAAAAGCTTTGAAAAGGTAAGGAAAATGATCTCTATTACTCAAGCACCTTTTCCTTAAAGTTGTTCCTTGACATAAGAGCTTCATTTTGGTGGTGGTGGTTGGTCCATTGTGCTGATTTGTGGCCACACAAAATTTTGGGAAGTGGTGAATCAAGAACTCCTTTTGAGAAAGTTGATAAGGTGAGTGAGACCTATCTATTTATCTAAGTTTCATACCATTTGAAGTAGTTTGAATTTTCTGGAATTTTGGGTCCATTTTCGAAAATGAGGGCCATTGGGAGTTTGGTATGTGTTTAGTATAGAATTTGTATGTTTGGAATGCATTTTTGGATAGATAGATTTGATTAGGTTTGAAATTGTTAAGTTTGGAGATTTTGAGAGTTTAGTGTTTAATGCATAGTACAAAAAACCGGACCGGACCGGCCGGTTCGACCGGTTGAACAGGGAACCGGTCCTTGGTCCAGTCCGGTTTGATCAGTAAACCGATCAGACCGGTTGAACTGGTCAGAACCGGTTGGACCGGTCAGAATCGGTAAAACCGGTGGTCTAACCGGTTGACCCGGTTTCTTTCCTTTTTTTTTTTTAATTTTTCAAATTTTTATTTTGTGTTTTTTGAGGGCAAAATGGAAAATTGAAGACTAAAATGAAGAGAAAAATAGATAAAGAAAGAACAAATCTAAAAAAATGAAGAAAATAATGAAAAAAGTTATTTAAAAAGATATAATAATTATAGGAAATGAGATATCTTTGCATAAGTATAGGTATTATAACTAATACTAATAGATTTTAAACAGTTTTTTTTCTAAAAATCTTTATTTTTATCTATAGAAGTTTAAAAACATATTAATATATATTATCACTAATAAATTATAATATTTTAATATGACCGGTTATGACCGGTTCAACTACCGGTTAGACCCCGGTTGACCCATTAACCCTTGAACCTGTGCTGTGACCGGTTCATTGTCCGGTTCGGTTTTTCATTCCTTGGTTTAATGTTACCCAAAACCAAAGCATGATAATGGAATAGGATTTTGGTGATTTTGACATTCCCATTGGATTCCTTGAGTGATTTTGTGTGGGAATGAGCTTGGTTATTAATTTTGGATTCATTTGGATCACTTGGGAAAAGTTGGAAATCTGTCTTGTTTGAGCTCTGTTTTGCATAGTCCGTTTGTATGAGCGTTTTGAATGACCAAATGGTGTTGGAAAATTCTGAAACTTTCCAGTCTTAAAGTTCACATCCCAAGCTTCAAAATAGACATATATTTTGTGTCATTTCGTTTAGTATTCTGTGAGATATGGTTGTCCAAAGTTTGGGATTGAAACAGAACTCTGTTTTGGAGTAGTGTTTAGTTTTTGATGATTCTGTATTTGTGTAGTAATTTCCAGTGATGGGCCATATTTTTCCTTAAAAGAGGACTTATATACCTTTCATTTGGCTTTGGAATCACCCCGTTTCGATTTTTCTAGGATTAGTTATAAATTTTGGAAGTTCAGCCAAGAATCAGGGGATTTCTTGGCCGCGGCCCAAGGTGGTTGGCCAAGGCCTAAACCTTTCTGGCCTGATTCTGGCCGCGGCCAGTGGCCCTTTGACCATATTTTGGCCGCGGCCCAAGGAAGGGCTGGCCGCGGCCAACCCCTGTGTTCCAGCGCTTTAAGTTTTCGAAAGGAGATCTCTAACCTATTGTTTCTCAACCTTTTAGGGCCTTTATTAGAGGCATTTGTGGCCTCTTAAGGGTCAATTATGATAACCAAATTTAAGTGTTTCAAGTTAAATAAGTCTTGGAATAGAATATAACTCTTCGTCCCTAATTATAATTCTAGGATACGACATTTGCCCTAGGTAGGAGAGACCGGCGCCAGAGTACGCCCGGAAGAATTAAGGTAGTGACTCTTCTCTCATATTATGTATGATGTTTTGGCATGCATAAATTATCGTTGAATTGTGAAATGTGTGCCATGGTCCATTACGGCGTGAGCAGGTCAGCGTGAGCCATGTAGGGATTGACGGTGGTCATCTCTAGGTCGGCCGTTGAACTGCCGTCATAATCGACATGGATATTGTGAATCCGACCCGTGGAGCGGCGTTTGAGATGCATTGTGTGTATCTTGCCTATATGGCTTGTGTATGAAATGCATTATATGAATCCCAGCTGTGGTGAAATGTATTGTGTGGATTGCTGTGATGTAATGCAACTTGAGCAATTCAGCGTGAGCAATCGTAAGGGATGACATGTGTCATACTAACCATTGCCGTTGTAACTGCCGTTGTAGTTGCTTGTTGTGGTTAATGATTTGCTTACATGCATTATTATTGTACATTATATGATTGATTTGTTACTATGAGGATTCCTTAGAATCTCACTCTCCCAAAAACCATGTTTTAGACATGGCAGAAGGATCAAAGGGAAAGCGGGCAACGAAGAGCGGATAAAGCTCTGATTTAGATGTATATTTTGGGTTATTGGTTATCATGTATATCTTTTGGATATTTTTGGGAAACAGTTATGTATATTGGGATTGGTAGTATAGTTTTGTGTAATCCCCAAGTTAAGGGTAATGAATTGTGGGCTTTGTGCCTTTGTAAATCCCTTATTTAATGAATGGAACCCGAGTGTGTCGGGAATTTGTTTTATACTCTGATATTTGTGAATGAAATCAATTTGTACAGGCCATTTAGTATTAAAATGTGAATATGAGACCGTCATGAATAAATTTTGTAAAAGTTTTTGTAAGCCATGATTTTGGGAAGTTTGATTTTGTTTAAGTCCCAAAATCATCTAAGGTCTCTAATTCTACATCAATTACATGTTTATGAATTAAATCTCGGCCTTAAGCGTGAAAGGGGTTACAAAAATGGCCTAAAGATATATAAGCTCCTTCCCTTGATGTGACATTAGATGCGATATAAACAAGGTGAGTGGAGTGCATGGATCCCATGGACATTTAAATAATATATTTACTACAAGAGTAAAATGGTCTTTTGGCTCAATTTTCTAACTCATTTTCTTCAAACTAAACAAAAATTTTCCTATAAACCAATTTTTTTTCCAATGCAAACCAAGGTAATTAAACCCGGATCAATCATTGAACAGGCTGAGGTACTGGGTCAAGGGTTAGTGGGTTAGATCAAAGTCAAACCAGAGCTAGCCCGGGACCAAACCGGTGAGAAAGTGAAGATTTTAGGATTATTAATATGAAATTCTAAAGAAAAATTTAAAAAAATTAATTTAAAAAAAAAGGTGACTGCGTTAATGCTCAGATTGGACTGGTTCGCTGGTTTTCGAGTCAAACTGACAATCCGATCCAGATTTGATTACTCTAGTGCAAATCAAATACCTCTATTACAAAATATTTTCCATTCCTTTCTAGCCCTTTTTTTAAATCAAATGAGTGGGCATTGTTTGGTTGGGGTTTTTGAAGGGGAGAGGGGTAGAAGAGAAAAAAAAAAGTATTTGGTTGGAAGGAAAAGATGGGTAGCAAAATTTTTGTCTTCTAGTACTTTACTCCCTTCCTCTCTCTCAACCCTCCAAAAGTGGGGCTTTTTTTTTTTTTGAGGGGTGAGAAATTTTGTGTTTCATTAATTACCCATACTAATTATGAGATATTCCATGTTTACCCATCTAAACTAAAACCCTTTTTTCTCTCTTAAGCCGCCTGCCGCCTTCTCCAGCCTCTCCAATCGGTTTCTCTGCTTCGCCCCTCTCCTCCTATAGTTTTGATCAACAGGCTACGTTCTTTCAAGTGAAACCGAGTTTTCCTGATAAGGCGTCGTGTTCACTTTGTATCTTGAGCTTGCCTTCGTACTTCTTCACGCAAAGCTCAACCAAATGAATGGCTTTTCTGAGCATTGATGATACATCATGCAATTGCTCCTTGCGGGGAGCCTGATTAGATATATAAGGTCTATTGGTTAGTTAATGGAGTGACCCTACTCTATATAATATAATAAAGGTCACAGGGAGTTTATTAGGTTAGTGAAATCATCACTATAGAGAAGGGACTCTCTAAAGAAAGAAGTCTCTCTCAAGCCCCCAAGTAAGGTCATCTACCATTAGCTTAACATTTTCATCCTATACTTTACTTTGGGAACTATGAATTCCTAATATTTTTTAATATTTAAGTCAAATTCCTTATATTAATTATGTCAAGTACTGCAAGACACATGAGCATATGTGATAAGAGAACTTATATATGATACTATCCTTAATTAAGGATTTCTGCCAAGACAACTCTCTATGAATTATTTACATTATTTCGTATTTATTTTTAGTGAAAACGTGTTCTTGAAAAAAAGAAGAAGATATTCTCCGAATGTGTTTTTTAAAAAATTAATGGTAGTTTGAGGCTTATAAATAGGCTTTTTTTTTTCTTTCTTGTAATGCATCCAGAAAATCATACTACAAAGATTATAAGCTCTTTCCTTAAGAACTTTTAAAATTATTTTTCGCTATTCTTAGTTCTCTCTTATGCCAAAATAAGCTTCAAACATTTGTTAATTAGCTTGAGATAATCGACGTGTAGCTTCTTATACTCCAATTGCTATTAGAAAAAAAGCCTTTTAGATGGATTGAAATTAGTTTTTTAGACTGGGTCTAGGTTAGGACTTATATTAAGCAGTTCAAAAAGTCTATCCTTTTTTAGACCGGCCCTACAACCAATTTAGAAAAGTTACTTTTTAAGACCAGATGCTTTATTGATCGGTCTTAAAATATATAAATTTATAATAAAAAATTCTATTTTTTAGACCAGGTAATTTCATACCCAGTATAAAAAGTGGGCACTTTTTATTTTTTTAAAAAAATATGTTTTATTTTGTTTCACAGAATCCCAGTTGAATTATTATATTTAAAAGTTATATTATGCAATATAAATTCAATAGACAGCCCTAAATACAAATGCAATCAATACAAAAATTAATTATAAATAACATGTGAATCTTATCAATATTATTAATTGAATCTTAATTCTAACATTGTTTTTTCAAGGTTTTTTTTTTTTACTTGCATTTTCCCCACCTCCAAAGGAGTTAGATTATTTTTTAGTGTTGGATAAAGTGGGTTCAATTTTAGGCCCGACATCTGTATGATGCTAATGCATGATTCATACTGCGCGACTCATTAAAGTCGAATGTTGCAACCCTTAGCTTTGGTGCTTGGGTACTATGTTTATGCATTTTGATCCTTATAGACCTCAAATATGAAACATGGCTTCGTCCTACCCTAGTCTTAGGTGATAGAGGAGAATATCTTATTTAATGAAGCCGAGTATAATAGAATTAATATACAAATATGAGAACTTAATTTTATATGAGTGAATATATGACATCGTGAGGAGGTATTGGATGAGATAGAAAACAAACTGAAAGCCAATAATAAAGAAGTAACCGAACGCAAGTAGTGTGTGCGTATACATACATACATACATACATACATACATACATACATACATACATACATACATACATACATACATGTACGTACATACATACATACATACATACATATATGTATGTATATGTATATAAGCATATACAAATAATGGATATCTTGTAGATGATTCAAATAAGGCTATCGTATTTGATCATCAACAAGGTATATTCATTACCTGCATCACATATTTAATTATATATATATATATATATATATATATGAACATACACTACCAACTACCAAGAATATCCATACATATATATATATATATACATATATATATATACATATATATATATATATATATACATATATATATATATATATATTTGAGAATATCCATATATATTTGAAACATATGTGTTTGCGAATTTTTGTCTATAGAGTTTGTGATGACTGGAATTGTGAAACTTGTCATTATGTCTCATAATGACAAGTTTTACAAATTCAATCATCACAAATTCCATGGACAAAAATTTGCATACAACAACCACAACAATCACATAGAATATCAAGTAAGGAGGAAAATTTTTCATGCTCGATTGAATATACAAGTAGACAATATTTTTATTATTTATGTGAATTTAAGACAAAAAATCTAGACTTTCATATATCATAAAGTGTGTAGTAGAGATGAGCAAAAAGTTCAGTAGTCCAGGTAGTCCGGTTCGACCCGGTCCGATTTGATGGAAAAAATCTAGTTCGAAGCAAGTTCTGACAGACTAAACCAGATTGGTCTTATTAGGCTAGCCTAAACTTCGGACCAAGGCCTCAGATCCCTTGGTCTGGTCTAGTAGTTTATTTTTTTTTGTTATATCCACCTTTGGAATTGGACAGAACACAGTACCTTCAGGCCCTCAATCCTTCACTGAGCCCAGAGCGGCAGAGCCCACTCTTTATCATCACTTCAATCTTTAGTCTTTAGTAAGATTTGCAGACAGTGGGAAGCCTCTCAAAGAACAAAGACTCGAGTTTGGAATAGTAGAAGTGGAACCCTAGATCTAGCACTTAAATCACTCACGTCTCTCGCCGTCCAATCTCTGTTAGGCTTCTTTGGTCTCTGTCGACCGACTCTGGTCTCCGTTAGGAGTCTCCGGTCTCTGTCAGGCGCCTCTACTTAGCTCATAACCTCTCTTCTCTTCGAATTAGCCGGATTAGCAAAACACGTCTGTCAAACTGCGAATGAAATCAAATCAGGGCTTGTCTTTGAACTTGGCCATAGTAATGATGCCAAACCAGTGAGTCTTGGCTCTGGTTTGAGATTTATTTTGAAATTTAAAGAATGAAGGGTGATGAATTTAATACACCAAAAGGAATTAATATCTGCATGTTGTGTTGTTAAGTTTGAAATAATAGGAGAGGTGAAATGCAACTGTTACAATTTGTGAAGTAATTTATGATAGTTTGCTTCAAGCTTGTTTTTAGATTCTGATGGAGCGGTGGACATAACTTAATCGGTAAGAGCTTCTATTTAGTTTTCAATTGTTAGTGCGACGCTACTTCTTTTCAGTTATGATGCATTCATTGGTTGTTTAGATGCCAAATTATGATGAAAATATAGATTGATATAATGATGATTAAACTTGCTTTTGTCTTGATGAGGATTATGGTATATACAAATATATATGTAATCAGTTTCTTCTTTTTATCATATGTGATTTTTTTGTGTATGGTAGAAACTTTCAGTAGTTACTGAGACATGGAATCTCATCCCTATATATTAACACTTTTCAGGTAATTGTTCTAGTAGGGAGCAAGGGAAGGTATCTATGCAGTGAGCCTTGAAGGCTCTTCTGTGCTCTTAGAGCTCATGTTATGTTATTTTTATTGCCATGACCCTAAGACTTCCATATTTTATTTTATTTTGTTGAAATGTTTTGAGGATTTGATTTAACATTATGACATGGGCTTTATTTGAACTGATTTTTATTTTGATGGTTTGGATATTGAACATCCTTATTGGCGATATTTGAAACATTCTAGTTAAGTATTTGGTTGTTTTGATTTGAGATGTTACACAACTCCTCCCCTATGTTCTGCACTTGGCCGAAAGAATGGAAGGAAAAGGGAAAATCATGTTTTTGTGAATTCAATCCATAAACTCATTCCTTTCCACTTCTAATCACATCATTAACTACTTAAACACTAAATGAGCATGATTTGAGGAACATTTGGTAGCATTTCATTATAGGGTTTTATCTCCCAAATTTTACAAAATCAATATCTTCAAGCCAAAATCAACAATAAGAACCACAACAACATCATATAAGGCAAGAGGATCAAGGTTTGAGAGATTACCTCTTGTTTTTCCAACTTTCTCTCTCTACACGCCTGTACCCTCTTTCTCTTCTCTCTTGATTTTTCTTGCTACAAGGCATGTTCATGAAGATATGAAGGTTAGAAGAGGTTTTCCATGAACTAGCATACCAGAACACTTGAGTTTTCATCATCTTACCTTGAATTTTGCTTGAACCCTAGCACTTCTTGTTCTTGAGCTCTCAACTTTGTCCAACTCTCTCTCTCTCTCTCTCTCTCTCTCTCTCTCTCTCTATTTCAGTTCAGCTGGCCAAAAATGAAGAAAAGAGAAAGAGACCTTATAAAAATATCCTCCTTCATCCTTCTCATTTATTGTATTTTATTGTTAAATGAACACATGCCAAATTAGGATAGATTATCTTCTTTTTCCCTTCCCAAATCACTTGGCCGAAAACATATATTGGGAGGGAGTAATATTAGGCCTTCAACTAACTTAATTCCTCCTCCACAACTATTCCATTAAAGCTGCAATTGTTGACCTAGTGTCATCATATTTTTTTTTTCTTTTGACTATTACCAAAAATTGCACCAAATACTAATAAAGCCCCAATCAATTATTTTTCCCTTCCTTTATCCCTTTTTGGATGAAAAATGAGTAAATAATTAGGGCAAAATAATTGCCTCTTGCTTAATATGGCAAATTACCATTTTACCCTTATATTTTGTAATTTTCCCATAAAACTGACAGAATCTTCATCAAACTTTGAAAATTCATATTTTTATTTATAGATGTCCAATTGCAGTGATTCCAAAGACTATATGACCCTTATTAAGTCTATTTTTTAAGGAAAAATATTTTCTTTAGCCAACTGGAAGCATAGGATTCCATAATTAACATATATTGGATCCTACCACAGAAACTTACCAGTTTGACTTGACTAACTTTAAAAATACATAACTCTTTATGCACAGCTCCAAATGACTCATATGACCTATCAAATTAAAGCTTGATAAGTCTACTTTTAACCTGAAAATTTCATAGGCATTGGACATCATTTGCATAATTAAAAACATCACACAACCAGACTGCCATGTAGGAAAACACACTAGCAGCACATTCCAGTTCACCATTTATTCCATTAAATATCTCATTACATAAAGGAAATATTGATGATAAAAATTGGGATGTCACAATTTGTATGTCAATCATTAATTCTCTTTTTCCTCTTCTTTTTGGACATCCCACATATAATAATAAGCGAAAATATGGGCTTTTAATTTTAATTAGCCAAATGATCATTTTGCCCATACATTTTTGTGATTTATTGTATTAAATCATGACTTCTTCTTTCCTCCTCTTGTTTAGCCAAAACATAACATTATTATTGGGCCAATATTTGTGCTCTTTCATGCTCCAATTTGGACCTCCATATTAGGCCTTTAGGGGACTAAAAGTTGCTCTTTTGTGGCTAAACTTAAATTATGTTGCATGTAGTCACTAAGTACATTGTTTTATCATTTTATATGCACCATAGTTTACCATTTTATTCCATTAAATGTCTCAATACATACAAGGAATATTGGTGAATAAAATTTGGGACGTTACAACTAGGTCCCACTAGGCCGGCTGGTACTTGTGCTTTTCCCGCACGACAGCTAGATATTATGTCAACCATTCACATCACAAAATATGGCACACACAGAGCATTTATATGATCACATAGTGTATGAAAGATAGAGTTATTACCTGAAATCCCGTTCCCTATTCAACTATCTATCGAATACCTTTGATCCAGCTCGGGCTACTGACAAGTCCTAAAATTCCAAATTTACAATAAATAAGTTATTACTCATTCATGTGTCATTCTAAACTCATATTATTGGTTATTTTGACTCAAAATCACATAATGACCAAAATACCCCTAGGGAACCTAGTTTAAGCCCTTTATACTCGGTCTAACTGTACTTTACCAAGAAATATGGCCCATGCTATTTCTATATAATTTCGCATCTAGAATCCATTTCTGACCTCATATTTGACAAATTCATGCTTAAATTACTAGAATACCCCTGACAGCTACTATGTTAGGGTTTAGGGGTAAAATTGTCATTTCACACCCTAAAGTCTTTATACTCCATATTTTACATGTTCCCAACACAATTTTCCATTCTAAACACAATGGAATAATCAAATTCATGAAATTCCAGCTCAAACACCATGAACTTTAGCTGGTTGAAATTCTAGAAAATTTAGTGAAAAATGAAGTTTATTGATTTCAATATATAAAACACATTCTTTTCACCTTAAATCACTTGTTTAACCACCTAATTACACTTTCCACACGATTAATCAAAATTTGGGCAGCACCTCACCTTAGGGTTTATGCCTCCCAGATCATCAAAATCAAACCAAACAAACCCAATAATCAACCACAACAACAACAACCTTGAATTATCAAGAAAACAAGGTTTATTGGCTTACCTATTATTCTCTCTTCTTCCTCAATAATTGTGGCCCTTCCTCTTTCTTTTTCTTGATTTTGTGTTTGCTACATGTGTGTTCAAGGAAGATATGAAGATTAGAAGAGATTTCCAAGAGATTGAAGGCGAGAACACATGAATTTTACAACCAAACTTACCTTGTTTGGCTTCTTGAACTCTTGCTCTCTCTCTTTGTGTTCTTGTTCTTCAAACACATACTCTCTCTCTTTTCTCCAATTCTGGCTTGAAAATATGGCCTTGGATGAGATAAATGATCTCTTAAAATATCACTCTTCCACCTCCTTAAAATAATATTTAATTGCTAATTAACATGTGTAATTTGACTTTAGTCATCATCCTTCCACATGGCATAATTTGTGACCACATAAATATTTTTCCTTCTCTTTATTTATTTTGGCTGAAAATATTCACAATTAAAGGGAAAAATAAAAATTTTTTGCTTTGTTACCAATGACCAATTTGCCCTTACATTTGTGTATTAAATTGGGCCTTCTTCCATTCCTTCACTTTTTGGCCGAAATTCACAGTATATTGGGCCAAAAAATTGTGCTCGTCCATTGTCCATTTTTGGGTTTCAAGAATGGGTTTTCAAGAAGACAAAAATTGAATTTTTATGTCTTATGTTGGCCCAAATTTCGTGTGGCCACTTCTAGCAATATTGTGTCACCAAGAATGCCAAAATTCACCATTTTATTCCCTTCAATGCCATAAAGGTGCAAGGAATTTTGGTGAATAAAATTTGGGATGTTACAAAAATACTTAAAGCATAACAATTTACAATCTATATGACATACAACAATTACAATCCACAACTCAAAACATAACAGCATAAATATATCACAATATGTGATACTCATAAATTTGTTTCACTTTCCAACAATAAATATTTCTTTTAATAATTCTACAAGATCCTAAAATTCAAGTTTGGGATCTAAACAACCAACATAATCATCAAGAAGTACTCACAAGAACAAAGACATATGGAAAATAATAATCACAACAAAAAAACTAACTTTTAGCAACGATATTTGGTGGCGACTTATAATGTTGTCATTGAAACTATAGCTTTCTGCGGTGACAATAGTATCACTGCTGAAAATATTCCCCTTTGGCGGCTGATAAATCTCAAATTTTATATATTTTATCCCACCTTATTCATTTATTTTGAGGACTATTTTAGGTTAATTTGGAATTATTAGATAATATTTAGATTGTTAGCCAATTTTAGAAAATAATATAAATATGAATTAATTATGAGATTATTGGGCTTAAATTGTTAATATTTTGGTTGCCTATCTTGTGATTGAATAATATTTCCAAATATATGGCAACGAAAAGCATATTAGGAAATCCTATGGTGCAAAATTATTTTTAGAAGTTTAAAGAGAATCTAATGGCTAAGTTTGAATAGGCCAAATCAATTCTAATGGGTTCAAATCTTGTACTCTAAGCTTCCTCATTCCCCTATAAAAATACCTAGCCACTATAAGATTGCTCATGCTCTCATATAGAGCTAACGGTTAATCTCCATCTCCATTCAATCATCTATCACCACTTCATTATTCATCATTCATATCACCCACCAATTCCCCCTTCCACTAGTATATTTTTCCCTTGAATTTAATTATTTCATTCATGTCAACACCCGTTTCTATTTCGATAATCGAAGAGTAATAAAGACAGAGTTCCATGGGCATACAGAAAAGTACATATATACTGATAACACTATTCGTTTACAATACAAAGTCGTTCATCGACAAAATACAGAGTGCACATAAATTCCAATATTTACAGGATTTCCCAAAATATCTTAAGATAAACTAACTATAACCACGAACTTTGACTTTTGTCTCGGGATACGCATCAATCACTTCCCTGTATCTATGTCTTTGCCTTTCGATCCACTGATACCAGCTGAGATGTTTGTTTAGAAAAAGGGTGAGATTCCAAAGAATCCCAGTAGAAACATGCTTTCGTTCATAGAAAATGCGAAAAGTAAATATGGTATGCGCCATGTATGCACCAATTAATGAACAATATAAACACATCATCATCATGGATACATGAGTAGGGCCCAGCCCCATAATCACACACCGGTTGGATTCTCACCAATGCCCAGTGCAAGTGCACCTCTGGCACTAACTGCCCCTCTCTAGGCAAAACATGTTGATTAATAAAGCATATTTACAAATAATGACATCCACACAATCATATAACTATGGCATGATGTATGAAGGATAATGTCCCTACCTTAAAGCTCTATCAACCCCTTTTTGTGTGCCTCGTAAAACGTGTTGACTTTTAGCTGCCGACTCAGTCCTAAAATATTAAATGTACAAGAAATAGGTCATAACCTATTCAGGCATCATTTTAAACACTTCCATAGTGTTTCTTGTGGTTATATTAGCCTATGGTGAAAATTTATCAAAATGCCCCCGGGACCTCGACCCGGCCCCGCCGTACTTGACTCGATTGCACGTTTTCCCAAAAATTTGACTAGGGTTATCCTCAAATATTTTTGCCCAAGGAATCCATTTCTGAGCTCAAAATTACCAAATTCAGTGTTAAATTTCGAAATTGCCCTTGACAGTCCCGTTTTAGGGTTTTAGTGGTGTTTTCGTAATTATGCTTTTTCGGGCTTTTCCAAAAAAGTGACCAAATGTAACCCCACCTATTTTTGCCTCTTGAATCTAATAGAACCATAAATTTCATGAAAATCCAACTTCTTCCCCCAGATCTGGACTTGGCCAAAACTTGACTCAAGAAAAAGGGAAAATGCAACTTTGTGTTTTAACCTCTAAAGCTTACTCCTTTCCACTTCTAATCCCTTATTAAGTCATTTAAACACATTATAACCATGATTCAAATAAATTTGGACAGCATAACTCCTTAGACTTAGCACATTCCAAATTTACAAACTTAACAAAAAATCACCAAATCCAACTTCAATAACAACATCCTACTAGTATAGATCTAAGGTTTGTGAAGTTACCTCTTGGTTTCTTGAGATTTCTCTCTCTAGACGTCCTCCTCTCTCTCTCTCTCTCTCTCTTTGAGCTCAAGATGTACTTTCTAAACCATTTATTCCATAGAGAAGAATAGTTTAGGGAAGGTTTCATGCAAGATTGCAATAAAAATGCTTAAAAATAATGTCTTAAGCTTTCTCTTCTTTCTTCTGTCTAGATCTCAAGATCTCTTGAACTCTCTCTCCCTCTTCTTTATTTAGTGTTAGTAAAAAATGACCAGGGAAGAGGAAGGAAGAGTGTTTAAAATCTCTTCCATTTCCCTTAATTACTTTATTCCCAAAAGTCCATCTTATGGTGACACTTGTCCTTAGCCTTATCTATTCCAAATTGGTGTCATAATCAAGGTATTAAAACCCAGACCGGGCATTGAACCGGTCGGGGTACTGGGTTAAGGGTCAGTGGGTCAAACCGGAGCTAAACCGGGACCAAACCGGTGAGAAATTGAAAATTTTAGACTTATAGTATGAAATTCTAAAGGAAAAAGTAAAAATTTTTTTTTTTTATAAGTGAACCCGGACCGGACCGGTTTCCCGGCCAGTTCGCCAGTTCCCGGGCCGGACCGGCCGGTCCGGTCCGGGTTCCATTACATTGGTCATAATGCTCTATTAGGCTTGAACTAATTTTCCTCTCCTTTTGGTTAGCCCAAAACCGTCCCCTCTTATGCCTTCACCAACCAAATGGGCTTCTTCCAACTAATCCAACTTTGTACTCAAGTGTTGTACCATAATCATAATTACCATGTCCAAGAAGCATTATTTTAACACAATTAGACATGTGCTCTTCTTTATCAATTATAAACTAATCCTCTTACTATAGGATAGCGACACTTGGCATGTTTATAAGATAAATAATTATTTCCCTTCCTATTTTCTTTATTCCACAATTAACACCAAGATATTTTATTTTCAAATTTTTGGAATAGTACCAATTCTGGCAGATTTTTTGCCCAAATTTTGAAAAATTATAACTAAATTTGTAGACATTATTTCAAAGTGATTCTAAAGGATATGAAACCCTTATTGAGTCTAGTGTCAAGGAAAAATATGGACTTTAGCCAGTTAGAAGCACATCATTCCTAGATTTCATTTCTTTGACTGCTGTTCTAGAGACTTTCCAGATTTTCTGGGCTAAATTCAAAAATTCATATTTTTTTGTATATAGCTTCAAACGATTCATATGATCTATCAAATTAAATTTTGGGATGTCAAATTTCATCCTATAAAATTTCATAATTTTTTCTCATCATTTGGTTTTCCAAAACCACATGACAAGCTCACTGCCTCACAGACGATTTCACTGAAAACACTGTTCACCTTTCAATTTTCAATATTTAATTCATTTAGCCTTAAATATTCACCATTTTATTGAATATATAAAATAATTACAATATATTCTTGGTGAATAAAATTTCGAGTGTTACAATTCACGTGCAAACTCCTCACCACAACATTGCTCATTCATTAAAGATCATGACCGTGAGATATAGGGAGCATGAAGAGGAGTTTTCCGCCATGGAGGCTTAAGCTATTTTGAGAGGCAACTTGGGAGGAGTATGGAGGAAGCTAGGGCTTAGGAGCTTGCACTTGAAGACTACAAGGGATTATCTTTCCTTTTATTGATTTGTTTCAAGACTTAGATTATTTATTTTCAGATAATTGAGTTATATTGCTTGAGAACAATCTAGTTTTGGATTGTAGACATACTTCTTTTGAATTGGATTGATATTTTGGATTGATTTGTGCTAAGAAAATTGCTATAATTTTTGTTTGCAAACCTTTAGATTGTCAATTGAATTGCATATTGAGTTTTCATTATTAATTCAATTGTCAATTTGGTTTATCTTCTTGATTGTTTAATTGGGTCAGTTAATTATCTAGTTGTTTAATTGGACAATAGTAAACAAGGTTTCCAAAATTATTTTGAAACTAATTGTGATTGGTTTTTAATGGTTTAATTAGCCACCAGTTATTTTCATTATGAGTTTTCTAGTGGAGTAAGTGTTATAGACTTGAGGGTTTTTCATATTTCAATTAGGTGATTAAATTTATTAATTCCTCTCTTTTATCAATCTCCCTTTGGGCTAATTAATTAATTTGGGCTAAGAAAGCTAACTATATGTAAATCCTAAGTTATTCCCTTCACCGTACCTGAAGTAAACCTTCGTTATCCTTTCTTATTTGATTTTCTTAGCTATTAGTTGATTTCTTCTTCTTAGGATTTTAATTTCCTCTTTTTCAACCCCCCGAATTGCATTTGCATTCATTTAGGTTAGTTTCATTCTCATATAGGTTTTAGAGTCATTTGCATTTTGCATTTAGGTAGTAGAGTCTTGCATTTTGGTTTAAATCTATTCCATTGCATTTGTCATCACCTAAATTCAATCCTATAGAAAAATCCACATATTGCTCCTTGGGAGAATGACCTAGGTTGTAATTATATTATATTATTAGTTGGTCCTAGCTAGTTTAATTGATTGTTATAGTGACAATAGAGACATCAACATTGACATAATATATGTCGCTATTGAAAGTAATACAATCGGCTGCGACATTTTGTAGTTACTGTTGAAAGAATAACTTTTGGCAGCGACAACTATTTGTCAGTGGAAAATATCTTGTGTTGCCACCAAAAGGGTGTTTTAGTAGCGACTTTTGTGTCATTTGTAGTACTTTCATACTAACTGACTTAGCTTAACAGAGGCAATGTTCATACACTTGTGCCTATACCATTAGCATATACACATCCCTCCCTAAGAGTTATCCATCACAAATAAAAATTTGTTAACAACATTTATCATATATTCAATTTGTCTATGTTTTTTTTAATATTTCCTAATCCATAGTTGCACGAAGGTTACCCCTATTTTCATTTTAATTGCGCAAACAAAATCATAGGGAATCGTTAATGGGTTTCTAGTTTTGAATAATCACTTCCCCTATATTTGGATAGACGGAAATGTGGGGAGAAAATAGGGGGGAGGGAATACTAGGAAGGAAAACTTCCAAAAATGATAAAAAAATTTACTATTTTTGGGAGTTTTCCATTATAGTATTCTTCCCCCCTAATTTTTTTCTCCATCCAAACAAAGAATTCAAGTTATATCAATATAAAGTTTGTACGTATACCCCATAACATTATAGTACTACCCTTAACCATACACATTCTTTTCAATGCATCAATCCTATTCTTAAAAAGACATTCACCCAAACTTAATCCAATATCTACTACCAATCTCTATCCTTAAAAAAAAAGTCAATGTCATATATTTTATTTAAATCTTATCACTTCTCATTGAGCCATCATCTTATTCTTCAATCTTTTCATTACATATCTAAGTAAATATTAAACTTTCAAGTCTTATAAAAAACTAATTTGCTTTGTGCATCATAATTTCATACTTCAAAACCTTCAAAATAAAATGTTTAGTATTCCTCATGCTAAAATACTCATAGGCAATATTATGTAAAATATGTAGTTAAACAATTAGGTACACTTGCTAAACAAAATTTTGAATACATCATAATTAATTAAAGATTTTTATTTGACTCAATATGTAGGTAGCCTTTTTTTTTTTTTTTGAAAAAAAGTAAGCTTTTCAAAACTTTATGATAATTTCAAAATACATAAAAAGATACATGCTCATTTAGCATATTTCGGATCAAAACGTAATTCACAACAATTTTCCATTTGCAATGAGATCTTTGAAAATCGCATTAATATATTGAAAATTTAAAGATAACATTTCAAATCATGAAAACCAAATGATTATCAAAATATTCCTCTACACCTTTCTATCTTATCTTGCCGAAAATCATCATAGGAGTACTATTATCTTATACTTTGTTAATGCCTAACTTGGCTTTATAAGGTAAACCTATCACACACACACACACACACACACACTCACTCACTTCTGGTAAGCTTCCTCTATAATATAGGATTTATCAGTAGTCTATTAATTAAATTTTAAATTTTTATTTTGACCTATACTAGATTCTTACTTACAAGATCAAAACCTATACATCATAGTTTCTAACCACTATTTTTTTTTAACATTTATCTATCATTGCTTACATATTGGCATTTATCCTTGTTTTTAGTGAATTAAATTTAAATATCATTGTCATTACTAAAATGCAAGAAAATGTTATAAAGTACATAATCTCTTCAATGATTTTTTTAACACAATTTAAAAGTTCACTAAGTTTCTTCACCCCCTTTATTAAACTTCTATTTCATGAAGAAGAAAATACTTAAAGCATAACAATTTACAATCCAAATGACATACAACAATTCACAATTCACAATCCACAACTCAAAACACAACAGCATAAATCTTTCACAATATGTGATATTCATAAATTTTGTTCTCTTTCCAACAATAAATATTCCTTTTAATAATTCTACAAGATCCTAGAATTCAAGTTTGGGGATCTAAACAACCAACATAATCATCAAGAAGCACTCATAAGAACCAAGACATATGGAAAATAATCATCACAACAAAAAACTAACTTTCAGCGATGATATTTGGTGGTGACCTATAATGTTGCCGCTGAAAGTATAGCTTTCGATGGCGACAAAAGTATCGCTACTGAAAAGATTCCCCTTCGGTAGTGACATACTATGTCCCTATGGAAAGTAATAAAATCGGCGGCGACATTTTGTCATTGCTGCTAAAAGAATAACCTTCAACAGTGACAACTATTTGTCTTTATTGAAGGTTATACTTTTAGGGGCAACTATCTTGTGTCGCCACTGAAAGGGTGTTTTAGTGGCGACCTTTGTGTTGCTGCCAAAAGTGTAGCTTAAATTTTTTTAAAATTTAGCTCTTTTTTTTAAAAAATCTTATGATATTTATGAAATAAATAAGTTAATTGATGTACTTTGTTATGAATAAATAAAGTAATTCCTCAGAATATTATTGTGAGATAAAGAGAGTTTGTGAGATAGTGTGTTATGTGTGTGAGAGTGAGAGGGAGGGAAGGGGAAGGGAGTGGTATGACGTGTATGAGAGAGAGATTATGATTATGTTTGTATACTACTATATATGTGAGATGGAGGATTACACATACAATGCTTGCGTGAGGGTGGGTGTTATGAGTGTAAATGATCTATTAAATAGTGCAAGTGTATACTGTCATTATCAAGTAATACAGAAGTGAGTAGAGTATCGTTCCCTCGAGGATTGATTATTAAGTACCAAAATGAGTAATTTTAACTCTATTTAGTCGATCGATTAGTTGGTGATTGAGAGTACGAAATAAAAATTGAGTAAATATGAATGCAAATGATATGAAACAACAATGAGAAAAAGCCCTAGGGGTCATATTTCACTTAATAAATTTCAGATTGAATCACTTATCTATTCTAACCCAATTTATTCCTCATGATTGATAGTCGAGTTTCCCTAATTTAATTACTAGCCTCTTCCAAGGTCAAGCAATTCTATAATTAATTGCTGATCTAATATATTCCTATATGAATTTAAGCAATTAATTATGCATTAAGATTCATGGAACTCAGTAAGACCACACAACTCATGTGAATATATTCCTATTTCATATGCAAGTCATGATTTTAATTATATGATCTATACACATGCATCTCCTTCCAGTCTCAACATGCATATTGAAATCATTCAAAAGATGGCCAGTCAATCAAAAGCATTAAGAATAATAATTAAAACTCAATCATGAAGGAGAAATTCAAACTAGATTTAATAAGTTAACATTCAATCCATCATTAGTAAGCTATGTCATCACCCTAGGAAAATGAAAATTTAGCACATGATGAAATTAAAAACAAAAAAATAAATAAATTGATAACTTAATAAATATTACAATAAAATAAATATTACAATAAAATTAATTATTAAATTCTAAAACATAAAAGTTACAACCAAAATATGTATGAAAATAGAAAAATCTAACCTTCCATGTAGGAGGTAAAACCTTCCATGTAGGAGGCATGTAAGAAATAAACACAATGCATGAAATTAATTCTAAGATGATGGGGTAAGTGGAGAAGAGAGGAGAGTAATGAAATGGTGTGTAAGTGGAGAAGAGAGGAGAGTAATGGAAATGAAATAGGGTGTGTGGAGAAGAGATGAGAGTAATTGATATGAATTGGTGTGTAAAATGTGAAGGAGAGGGTGTCTATATATAGGGAAGAATGGAGTAGGGTAGATGAAGTGGTAGATGAAATGTGGTAAATGAAGTAGTAGATAGAATATGGTAGATGAAGTAGTAGGTGAAAAGGAAGATGAAATGGTTAGTGGAATGGTAGATGATTCCCGATCTCAACTTCCAAGCAAAATTTGAAACCCTTGGAGATAGAACTGAATTTTGGTCTCAATATAAAAGTTGTAGAGCTCTTTTTTAGGTTTTTATCCATATAAAGAATGTCTCAATTTGACATCTAGAGCTCCAGATATTGCCTTAAAACGGAAAGAGGGTGATTTAGTATTTTTCAAGAAATTCTATTTCATGCCAAAATCATTATTTATTTATTAATTGCACCCAAATTTATTAAATTGAGCTCAAATATCATTCACAAAATCATCATATAAGGGAGAATTAATATGCAAATATTTTACTTATCAAATTCTCCCACACTTAGCTCTTAGACGTCCTCGAACAAGGAGTGACCATTAAGTACTTCCAACAAAATCAGAAGTGTCAAGTCATAAGCAAGAACACAATTAAAAAATAAAGAGATCATAGTATTCATGAATCAACGAAAATATGAAATGGTAACTTTATTTGAAAATGAATAAACCAAGTTCGTAATTGTGACCCATTCTCCCAATCTCTCAAGTGTTTAAGGATGAGTGTTTCGCTCAAATTCAACCGAAAAAATTGCACTACTATAGGCTTGCTAAAAATCTCAATCTCCACTACTTAATTCACATGCATAATTCAAATCAAAAGGACATATTAAGGGTAGTAATGGGGTTAAGGTAAAAGGAATGTAAAACGTGATATAAAGAGCTGAATTTTAAAAATTAATAGAACAATTGAAAAATGGGCCAGCTTCTGAATAAATCTATTTCATCAAAATTTGAATACTCAAAATTTTGTTTCATTTTTTTGTAACTCTAAAGTTGATGATATATACACCCCCACACTTGTCAAAAGCCCATTTTACAAAAAATTCAAATGCTTTGCTAATTTTCCGAATTAGGTAAAGGCACTTGATCTATCATTAAAGCATATGTTAATAGGTTGAGAACAGAGAAACAATCAATTAGGCTCAAAGGGGCTTATCAACGGTATAATTACAAGGTTGGCTATTTGGCTCTGGCTAAACAAACTGAATGCCTTTATCATTTTTAAATGTGCATGTGAGATGTAATTTCAACCAGATTTAAAGCAAGTTCTAGAGTGACAACTTAATAGGTGAAATCACACACAAGAGAAATAATCATTATAGGCTCAAAAGCTCCCAGTTAGGGGCTTTCAAACTCAGCTCATTCAATCTCAAAATTCATCACCAATTGCAACAATCAGTTATTCATTCATGTTATGAAATCTCTAAATTCAGTTGATCCTTACTCAAAACTTATATACTTCTCAAGATAATTACAAAGCACTTAAACATGATGATTTTTTTTCCCACTTTTACTCATTCTTTTTTTTAAAAAAAAAACAAAAACAAAAACATGCAACTAATAAAATGCTTCTCAGGAGTTAAGAATAACTCCTTATTCTGCCTTTTTTTCACACCCCATGCATCTAATGGTTTTACTAACTAACTAAAGAAAAAAAAATTTCTTTTCTTTTTTTTCTCATCCCCCAACCTAAATCAGACATTGTCCCCAATGTCTTCAAGAGCTTAGAGAAAGTTTTTTTTTAACATAAACACACAATAAAGTAAAACCAAAATGCTAAGAGTAAAACCAAGAGATTAAGGAAAGTTACAATCGAAGAGTGGTATCTGGATCCTGCTATCTGAAGATTGCTCATTTATGTGCTTGACTAGTATATCTGGTTTAGGTTCATAGGTTTACAATTGATCGAGTAGCTGATCGGTAGTTAGGGCAAAAATTATGGAATGGTGAGTTACTTGGGGTATAAATCCTGTTTCCACTGCATGATCAAAAAAACACAACAGATCATCATAAAAACCATTAACATTTAACAATCCTAATGACTTTTCATAAAAGTTTAACTTAGCCCAATATGTGATGCTGGAAATCTCATCCAATGTTTCCAAACCACCAAGTAGAGCGATGAAAGCTTGAGCATGGTAGAGCATTTGTCCCATTTGTTCAGGAAAGCTCAAAACCTGTAGCTTTTGTCCTAAGGAAAAGGTGTGATCTTCCAACTCCTTCACCCTTACACTTAAACCCTTGCTTTCATTCATGGATGCATAAATGGCCACACTTCCCCTTACGCCTTGGATGCCTCCCCCGTATATAAAGTTAATATGTCTCGCAGCTAATGCAATTCTAAGTTTGTTTGCTGCTATGACAAAATCTCCATTCTTATGGTTGGGACATCCAAAAAGGGAAGCAACATGGAAAACAAGATGCTTGGCTTCAATTAAATTAAGAGGGAATAATTTGTAGCCAAGTAAAAATCAAAGTTGAAAATTCAAAGGTAAAAATGACAATTAATTGATTTCTTGAAGAAAGAGGATCATGATAATTCATGAAACAATTCCATTTCTCTTTTTCTCATGATAAATTCAGTCAAGAGAGGGAAATTGGAGGAAAATTAATTAATTGGATAAATATGATGCCAAGTGTCTTGTTTTGGAGCCAAGTAATTAAATATGAAGTCATAAAAATAAGAGCACATGGTAATTGGCATAAAATATAGTATTGCAAGAGAGATAAAGAGGATATTTCAAGAGCTCATCTTTTCCCATTTAAGGCTTTATGATGGCATGGAATTGGAAGAAGGAAAAGAATTAGGACCAAGTAAATAAGCCCATGAACCATTAAACAATAATATCCTAAAAGTAAGAAGGGATATTTGTTAAAGCTTCTATCACTTTTCCTCTTCATCATTTTGGACCGACAATAAGAAAATAGAGAGAGAGAGAGAGAGAGAGAGAACCTTAAGAGCAAGAGAAGAGGAGGAAGTTCAAGAGGCAAAATCCAAGGTAAGTAGGCTTGGATTCAAGTGTTCTTGACTTCTAATGCATGTAGAACCTCTCCTAACCTCTTCTTCACCTTGGAAATCATGTTTAGCAAGCAAAATCTCAAGGGAAGAGAGAGTGAATAGTGATGTCCTAGAGAGAGAAAGACAAAAAATCAAGAAGTAATCTTAAACTTTAATCCTCTTGGTTAGTGGGTTGTTGTTGATATTGGCTTGGTTATGTTGATTTTGTGAAATTGGGAAGATGAAACCCTAAGATGTTATGCTGCCAAAATTTCCATGAATCATGTGTTGTTTAGTGTTTGAGTATAAGTGAAAAGGAACTGGTTAATCAAGAGAAATCAAGAAAACACATGTTCCCTCCTAAGAACCCTAACTTTTGACTAGGAGAATAACAAGAGGGAGGAGCTAGAATTTCACAATTTTGATGATTACATTGGCTTTAGAAGGGAAAATTGTGTAGGTATACATGAGTTCATGATTTTTGGATGTTGGTCAGCAAATCTGAAATTTATTGAAGTTCAAAGTAAATGCTATTTGATTGTTTCACTGGAGGCAGTATTAATATGCATTGAATTTTGTTCACCAAACCTAGTCCAAATGTTATGAAACTTTTCAAGATTAAATTAGGCATATAAAGCTTTAATTTGATAGGTGGCTCATAATTTTTGGACACGTATACTAAAAGATATGGATTTTTGAAGTTGTGCCCTGTTTGTGGAATGTAATTTAGAATAGGGGAAGTTTTGTGAATTTATGGGAAAAATGTGATAATAGTGACTAGCTTTGGGTATTTTTTCATGAAAATACATTTAAAGAGCTTCACATAGGCTTTAGAATCTGTTAATTTGAAATTTCCTAGAATTAGTTATGATTTTTCAAAGTTGACTGAAAATCTGCAAGTTTTTGGAAAACAGTGAAACTGCATTGTGTAGAATTGTAATGTGCAGAAACTGTTATAACTGCACTAGATAACCAACAAAATTTGATTTAGAGGCAGTAATAGTACAAGTAATAATCAATTACTTGTAACTCTAATTTTTATAGGAATTGGAAATTTCCCGAGCCGGAACCAAAGTTTAGGACAGACCAATGAATCGAAAAAGGAGTCAAGTAGTAACTCTTTCTTTCATGCACTATGTGATTATTGTATGTTTGTATATGCCATCTTCTGTAACATGAGCATAGTGTCTTGGACATTCATATTAGCTTAGTTGTGATTTGGGACCCCAACGGAGGCGCGGGGTTAAACTAGGGCTAGTGCAGGGTTAAGTCAGGGTTAAATAGTCGTCTGGCCTTGGACAATGTGTACACAGTATTCTTTCATTTTATATAACATGATGTATGACATATTTATTTTCACATTTTATATGTCTGAAATGCATGTTGCTACAAAGATTCGCTCAAATCTCACCCTTTTTCAAAATGAAAAACCTTATAGCTAAGGCTAGTGGCTCGAAGGGCAAGGCAGTGGCTACCAGTGAATAGGGTCTCGGTGCATACCGAAGCTGCTGTAGATATCTATGCTTGTACTTTTATTTCTTTTGGACGCTTGCACATTTGGTATAGCTTTCAAACCCTATGGGAAATTTCCTGTATCGTAAATAAGCACTTAATGTCAGTTTGTCTCTGCCATCTCTATATGCCTTATGAAACTACATGCTTAATACTTTACAAATATCAAAATGTTAAGAGGTTTGACAAAAAGGATAATATGGAGATATTAGAAAAGAGCATGATCATATTAGTCAGCATAAGCCAAAATACAACCTTTTCCCTCCAAATTCCCTCAGTTTTGGAGTCGATGGTTAGAAGCGGGAGAAAAATTTTCCCTCATCTCCTAAAAATTTTAGCTATCCAAGTAAGGGGAGGGAAGCAAAATCCCTCCATCCCCTCCCTTCCCATCCCCTCTCCTCCCCTCATACCAAACAAGAGCTAAAGGTAATGTTATCCCTAATAGGTTATCAAAAGTCTGAAATCATGTAGGTAAAGTTGGAAATGACTTGGCGGTAATAATGTGATCCTTTATGAATTAGAAAATATGTAATCATGCTAAAAGTGCTAATATATATTCTTCATTAGAGAGGTTGGGAATATTATGGAAGCTGAGAAAAGGGAAAATTCCAATAAAATACTCTCAATATAAAAAAGACAAATAATTTATTTGACATCACAAATCCCACATCAAAACAAATCCCTCAATATAGGATTTTAAAATGTGGTTAGTTTACTTATTTGCCCTTCTCCCTTATATGCACATTCTCTCACTTCTCTCTACCTCCCAAGTCGTTCTCTCTCTCTCTCTCTCTCCCCTCTGCTCAACTTCTACATTTCTTTCTCCGATATGTGTTCAAGTAGGCATGTCTAAGCTTTACATCCTCCCATTTCCATACCCTGCACAAGGTCATCTTCTTCACATATGGACCTCACCTACCAACTCCTACTCAGATCCATCCCTATCACCATCATCGTCACCCCCGAAAGCTCCCCACCTTCCACCAAACTCACCCCACTGCCATTTAGATCCCTCTACGACGATTTCAATATAATCTTGTTTTGGTTCAAAATTTAAGTGCTTCTTATAGACCCAAAGATAGCACTAGAATTGGCTGCAAATTCTCACAAATGTTTTAATGAAACCTTTAAATTTGTTAATGTTAAACTGACTGAAAGAGACATATTAATTGTGAAATCAAAGTAGTTTGTTTAATGATTTGTTTGTAGAAACTTAAACCCCACCCAAAAAAAACCCTCCTTCTCTTGTGTGTGTCCTATATTGTTTTAGGATCTCGTAGCCAATTTATCCTACTTGGTATAATGCTTTTAATGATTAAAGTGGCATATGAAATGTGTTTGATGGCTGAAAAAATGTCATGAAATGTTGTCGCTTCTTTATATACTTAGGCTTGTAAAAATGTGTTTGATGACGCTATTGCAATTTTTCATTCATATGACGATAGAATACAGCATGGATCTCACAAGACTAAGCTTACTTCTCTTAATGTATGTCTCATTTTACTTATGGACAATGTTGTGCTGATTGTTAGTGCAAGGTTGTTCCTATAGGGCTGTTCCATCCAATGCTTTTGATTCCTGTCGTGGATCCTCTTCCACTCCTTTCTTGGTTAGTACATCCTGAAGTTCTTTTTTCTTTACGATATATTTGAGCAAATGTGTGAACAATTATGTATTCCAGAAATTATAGTGGTTTTCTCTTTTAGGCGTCATGACTATGAGGATATGTTAGAAGATCCATGGCACAATGAATATCCTAGAAGACCTGAATTCTTTTTTTTTGGCATACGAGTAAGATCTTTCTATTCCGTGCAGTAAATTCTAAAGACCTTTCACTTCTATATAGGAACAAGTTGCAAATTTTAGGCGTGGCATACTGTGGTAACTAGTTAATCATCATCGACATTTAACATAGGTCCCCTGTGACTCATCATTCACAACTGCAGTTTCGTGATTACCTATTTTTGTTTTGGTATTGGCTACTTGAATTCCTTAAATTCCAAATATTGAGCAACTTCAATTTCGTGATTGCCTATTGTAGTGATATACTGTGGTGGCCAGTAAATCATCCTCGAAATTCACAATCAATGATGCTTTGAACCTTCTTTCACAACAAACCAAGACCACGATGAGCAAATAACAATGATTGTCACAATAGTTTATAGGGTTTTTTATTAAGACGTTGTGTCACAATGTTTTGAACCTGGAATTGTAATTACATAGCTTATGTTGCGTGGAGCTTGTGTGGACAACATTAGCTCATACGAACCAGACAACATGAGCTATTTGATCGCTATTCTTATTTTGTACAAATCGAGATTCCCTATTTTAGTTTTTATATTGCCTAATCTAGTTCAAGTTTGCCTACTTTATTTTGTACATTGCATACGTGAAGCCCCTCTACTTTTGTTTCACGTTTGCCTATGTGAGGCCCCTCACCTATCTTGAATGCCAATTTAATGTCGGTGATTGCCAGCTTGAGTATCTAGATTTCCTCCTTGAGTTCTCCAACTCCCACAAACCAACACTTGATTTCATGAAGGGACCCTGTAACTCACCACTGACGACTTAAGTTTCGCGAATGCCTACTTTAGATTTAAAATTGCCTACTTCAGGATCTGGATTTTCTACTTGAGTTCCCCAACTCCCACAAACCAATGCTTGATTTCATAAAGGGACCCTTATAACTTACCAATGACTTAAGTTTCTGGAATGCCTACTTCAGATTTTCAATTGCCTACTTGAGTATTCAGATTTATTTTTCACCCATGCGCCTTCTTTTGTTCTTTTTTGTTTTCCGTATAACTCATGGGAAAAAAAGGTCTTGTGGAAACACTTGCCATATAATGGTTTTTTTTTTTTTTTTTGGAATTTTCCCAAAAAAATCAAATACTCAATTAGGTTCAATTCCTTCATTAATTAGTCGACTATTGTGCTCCTTGAAAGTAAGTCTATTTATTTTTATCACTCAGGTTAAAGAGCATTTTTACTTTTGAAATATTTTTTAGGAGTTCTAATTATCATAAATTAATTTTTGAATTAGCCAAAATTTGAAATTTACTAGTTAACAACGGCAAAAAATACTTAGGTTGACTTATAAATCTAAGAGGTTCACACATATATAAATATTAAGCGTTTCACTTATAAATATCAAATTCTTAACTCGTACGAATACGAAAGTGATTTTGTAAATCTCATGGTATTAAAAATAATAATAATATATAATAAAGTTCATAAAAATAATTATTTTTTTATCGGGCTACGATCGATCTCTGATCTACAATAGTTGGAAGTAGCTGGCCAGTTGCGTATCAACAATCGCAAGGCCCAGTCAAGATCAGTCAACTTTAGTTATGGAAGGGTAATCATTTCACAAACGAACATTAATTATAATCAAGTCCAAAAAGATTTGAGAATATTATTACAAATTTACAAGGCTTAATTGTAAATAAGTCACTTAATTGAGACTTCTGTCAAATATTAATAATGGCCTGTTTTCTTGATTAAAAATCTAAGTAATTTAGTTGTCAAAAAAAATTCTAAAGAATTATGACTTAGCTTCTCTCAAATAATTGGGATGTGTGGGATCTTTTAATTTCTCCCCTCCATTTCTCTTTCCATTTCTCTTAAAATATATTGGTTTGACCTTACTAACCATGACACCGTTGGATCTGATGCATTGGTTTCTGCTAAACGTAATTGGTTAGGTTAAAATATGTCATGTCAACAATAAGATATACTAGTATGTTAATATCAATATATAATAGAATCAATAAAATGTTAGATTATTTATAAATTAAATAATGAATAGTGCACTGGCCACCTTATTTTATGCTTGGTGCTTGGTGGGATTTTAGCAAATTACGTCAAATTAGGCGGGACGTTTGAAAGAATTGGATTAGAGTCGCATACTTGATTAACCTGAAGGATTGGAATGAATACCTTAATTAAAGGACCTCATTTGCAAGTTTTATCAATCCACAGAAAATATGTGGACAAAATAAAAATGATAGAAAATAATTATTTTGATGGTATTATTGTATTTATTATATGGCCAATAATATGCCATGATCTTCGCAATACAATACATACATATAGCAGATGTCTTCCCCACATATAAGAGAAAGAGATGTGATTGACAATATACTATCAATTTATTTAAAAAATATTGTAAGGAAGCACGATATGAACTAGAACGCCCTCAATTCCCTGCAAGAATAAAAAACCTGGTGTCACAACTCACAATACATAAAGCATAAACTACACAACAGGTAATTTTTTCAGAAAATAATCACTGTCAAGTCCCAAAGAATAAATATAACTACTAAAAAGTTTCACAATAATTAAGTATCATGTAATGATAAGCTCTAGTATAAGATATGACATATCCATATTGTTCACTTGTTATTGTGGTTTTGTTGAGATTACGTACATTTATTCTGTGGGACCTCATTCTCCTTATTTTTTTAATGAAAAAAAAATTAAGAATAAAAGAAAAAGGAAATGAGAAATTTAGCACCAAACGAGGAGGCTAAAAAAATAGGGAACAAAATGAATTTAAAAAGGAATATAACATGTCCAAGAAGGAAATAATGAAAATCAAGCGTCAAGCAATTAAAATGAAAATTAATACTGTAAAATTAACTTGAGTATTCATGAATAATAAAAACCTTAATAATAAGAAAAAACAAAGAGAGGAATGTTATGTTGTTACGATTATATTTTACCTTTGCATTGGGGAGGAGTGGTGGCTCCACACTTAGCAGGCAAAGCGATAGCCTTCTTGGGATCAATCCCAAGTGCAGGAAGAACTGACTTGTACTTGCAGAGGCAAGCCAGATCAGCATGCCGGCCAACCGCACAGCACGCCTCCGTCGGGGGTGGCGGGTGGGGCCCAGTGACTGCCGGACGGCACAAGCTCAGCTTTGTGGTGTCGGTGTTGCATAGCACAACTCCTTCAACTCCTCCGCCCAGTAACATTATCACCAACATCGCTGCTGCCACAAGGCATAACGCTAAGGATCTGAGTTTGATCGCCATGTGATTGGTGTTCTTGGAGTTCCGGCAATTTATTTATGTGGAAATGGTGAAGGACAGAATCGTCAATAATAAATGCATTCACACAAGAAATTAGTCCGCAAGTGCTTATGATTTCAAATAATTTTTAATTAGGTTCGTATATTTTTCTTATCAACTCCTTATAGTTTATCTTAATTTTTAACCAAGTTCCAGAATTTTTTTTTCTTTTATTACGTTCATATAATTTCAAGTGATTTTAAATTGTGAAGTGAATTGTTAAAACGTGAAAGCAAAATAGATCTTAGAACTAGGGACAACAGATAAAAAAAGGAAGAACAAAAGATATATATATATATATATATATAGATGGAAGGATAGCCGCCGCCAACAACAACAATAATAAGTTAAAACATAAAAAATATGTTTTTTTATAAAAGAAAAAATGATATTACTTAAAAACTAAATGGTTACAAATACTGTAAATAAAAGAACTAAAATATTGAGAAATCACTAAATAAGGAACAACTTGTAAAGGTTTCACAATGAAATCCTTGAGGAGTGCGAGGATCTCTTACTAGGTGACGTAAAAGCATAAAATAAAATGTGTTCTGTTTAATAAATATGTAAAAGTGTAAAGTGTAAAATAAAATGGAGTGACGATAATAAAAATAAAATTATAAATATGAAAATAAGTATTTGCATATGATATTAAAAAATAAAAAATTTTTATGGGACCAAGTCCCACTCTTGGCTCTACCTTCAAATCGGTCAATGGTCTTCGCCTTTGGACCCCTCCTACAAGAAATAATATGACTTGACCCATCAATCACGACTCGTGCTAGAAACGTCTGAGACCGTGAAGTACAAGTTAAGCTAATGGGCTTCGTTTCAACAATTCAAAGGTCGTAGCCACTGGGATATTAGATGACCAACTTAAAAAGATAAAAGTCGCCCAACCCATTTAACACAGTGGCGGATTTGGTCCGGGGAATTAATTGAAATGAAATGGATGGGAATATAATGGAATGTAAAGAATAAAAATATAATGTGATGTGATAGAAATTTATTGTTTGCAATTTATGTAATTGAGATTACTTGATTTTGTTTGATATAATATATAGGAATATAATAATTAAATATATTATTTTTATTTTATTAAATTAATATAAAAATATTTTTCTTTTTCATGGATGGCAATTGTGGATGGGTGTGGGTGGACAAGTGGAGGAAAACCATGGAGGTATGGGCAAACGATAATGCTCTTTTATCCATATTCTCATATGTTGTAATTCTTATCCATATGTCCCAGCAATGTGATTATAATGCATCTACTTAAGGGGATCAACATTTTAAAGTGTAAATCTTCTTCACATTACATAAGCTAAACCAAACATTTGAATCAACCACTTATGGCAAGATTACACATGTAATTCCCTTTCATACAATGAAACGAAACAAGCCATACAAATCAAGGGAAAATTACGTCTGGGAATAAGGAGTGATGTTTTAGGGCTTATTTTGATTAATATTTGTAAATAGGGTTAAGGTGTAAAAATACCCATGAACTTTTCTTAAAAGTGCATCCAACACCATAAATTTTTTTTAGGTGCAAAAATACCCATGAACTTCTCAAAATGGGGCAAAAATGTCAAACCGTTAATTGGTACAAACGTCCGTTTTGTGGGACCCACAATTTTATTTTTTAAGGTGCAAAAATACCCATGAACTTTTCTAAAAAGTGCACCCAACACCATAAAATTTTGAAAAGTTCATGGGCATTTTTGCTCCTAGAAAAAATTTTATGGTGTTGGGTGCACTTTTTAGAAAAGTTCATAGGTATTTTTGCACCTTAAAAAATAAAATTGTGGGTCCCACAAAACATACGTTTGTACCAATTAACGGTTTGACATTTTTGCCCCATTTTGAGAAGTTCATGTGTATTTTTGTACCTAAAAAAAGTTTATGGTGTTGGATGCACTTTTGAGAAAAGTTCATCGACATTTTTGCACCTTAACCCTTGTAAATATAACATTCATATTCGAACTTACTTTTGTAAATTAAAGTTGGGGTAAATGCTGGTCAATTAATACAATGTGATTTATGGTTTGATTGACTTTTATGAAAAAGTTAGTTTGATATACAATTGTTTGATTGATATGTCAAAAAGTCAATTGCATAATGTCTAAATATAAGGAAAAACCAAAAATTCAAAAGCAAAACATCACAATAAGTTGCTTCAGCTTTAGAGTGGCTTTTAGGGCTAAAATACTTTATAAAAAGGGGTTAAAGTGAAAATCAACCTTAAAAGTATACGTGAAGGAGTAATGTTGTCTTAGAATTTATTTTTTGTTTCAATGTCGCACCAAAAATCTCAATAGTAATAATATCGCCCTTGAGTTAACAAATGTTAAGTTTGATCGTTAAATCATATATTTCACCAATTTATGCTAATGTGCTTGCTGATCGAGTTATTAGAAGATAATGTGGTAGCCATTTAATAAATTTACGAGTAAAAGTAAAAGAAAAACAAAAAATACCCAAATCATCCTTGTTTCATGTGGAAAAAAAGCACTGTCCCTCCCCCTCATGTTCACTACTCAACCTCCATTATTAGAGCTTCTTACTTGCTTCCTGAACCATACACATCATTTCACTCATTGAAATAGAAAACTAGTAAAACCTTATAACAAGGTATGTATTCTCAATCCTAAATATAAGACAAAATTGATTTTTTTAGAGAGATTAAGGAAGCTAAATAAGTTAATTAATTATATCATATGTTATGTATCATTAGATTATATATTAGATTATAGTTTGGAGAAAAAACGATAAATATAAATATTTTAAAGTAATTTAATTATCTTTTTTAATATCTCTAAAAAAGTCAACTTTATCTTATATTTAGAACCGAAGGACATCAAGCAAACACCAAGCAACTTCCATTGAAATGAAAATCCATATTTGTATCTCACAAACACCAAGCAATGATCGCCAATATGGACAAAATAATCTATTCAAAAGGCAACCTAGATCAAACAAAATCTGGACAAAATCAACAATTGACCTCAACTCATATCTGGTTTGCTGTCAAGAGAAGAGAACATTGTCATTAGTAAGAGTGAAGAAGAGGAAGGTGGAGAGGAAAAAGAATGCGGTACACTAAGTCTGTATGAGTCAGCACTGGTGGTGCTTCATCCAAAAAGGCCGCTGTTGCAGCTGGTTGTTAGTTCAAAGAGGCCGCCACTAGTGGTGCTCCCTCAAGCCTAGATCTGTAGAGAAGAAAGAAGAAGGAGATGATGACAACAATTCCATAGACAAAAGCATATACAGCTAATCGAAATGAAAATGCTATCTTGATGCCATCATCAAATATATGTAAGACTACTTAGGAAAAAATTGGATCTTAATTGGGAGAAGAATACCTCTTCTCTTTTTCCTTTGTTCTGAAGTGCAAGAGAGATATTGAAAGAGAGTAGGGATGGACTAATATCTGATAATGAACCACAATAATCAAGGTTGTCACACTTCGAACGACAAGAGTGTTGTCCTCCCTCCTCTGTCACCTTCACCATCCTGCCTCACACATCCACCTTCCGTAGCCATACCTCACCATCACCATAAGAGAGGGAGATGAAGGCTGTCAAGTTAGAGAGTGAAGAGAGAGAGGAAAGAAGATTATCATGCAGGAGGGTAAAGTTATCATACAGGAAGGTAAAGATAGCACCTTCATTTCATATGGGTTTGACTAAAGCTGCTTGATTTTACAAAGGCTGCCAATGAATGAGAAAATGATGGTAGGTGGGAGCAAGGGAGGTTACTAGCAATAGAGAGAACAAGGAGAAGATGTTATTGACTGTGTATACTTTTTCTAAGTTTTGCCACCTGGATAATAAGTCATTGTATTGAAAGCTAATAGGGAGGTGACTCATGGATCATATAAGTCTTACAAACCATTTAACGGTCAAACTTAACATTGTTAACGGACAAGAAAAACTTCTAGGACAACATTACTCTTTCTCGTATACTTACAGGGCAGATTTGCACCTTTACCCTTATAAAAAATGTCATCCTAAATACATGTTGGCCCAAACTTCTAGAACAATCATGAAGTAAATGATATTAATATTTGAACAATTTGGTGCTCGTAAAGTCTTGTTTTATCAAGTAATGATAGGCGGTACATATAGGTTAGTGTCTAGGTTAGTTGGTGACCCTAGAATCACCTAGAATACATCCGCTAGAATCAAGGAAATAATTCAAAACTTTGAAATTTAAATATGCCGAGATTTTAGGATCTTTTGGCATCTACTAAAAAACCCTAATTAATAATTTAATTATGGCTAGGTTAAGCCCAAGGCCCATAGCAGCATCGACACTCCCCCTCAAGTTAGCAAATAGATATCTATCACTCCCAACTTGCTTCTGAATTCTTCAAATTGTAGTCTTGCTAGTGCTTTGGTGAATATATCTCCAACTTGACGTTTAGATGGGGCATATGCCAATTCGAAGACTCCCTCATCTTCTTTTTCCTTGGAAAAATATTGGTCTATATCGACATGTTTTGTCCTTTCATGATAAACAAGATTCCTAATCATTGCAATAGCATACATACTATCACTTCGTATTCTCATAGGAATTTCTAGCCCAAACTTCAATTCTTTTAGTGTCCTAATCATCCACATGCCTTCACACACTCCATTAACTAGGATTTATAGTTCAACCTCTGCAATACTTATGGATTTTGATGTCTGTTTTTTACTTTTATGTGTAACCAAGTTTCCCCATAACATACTACATTATCCTGAGTTAGATCTCATATCTAGCAAGAAACTTGTATGATATGTATCTGTGTAAATTACTATTTCTTAGCATTGACCTTTAGCAAAGAAAAGTCCTCTGCCTGTTATCATTTTTCAGGTACTATAGGATTCCATAGATTGCCTCCATATGCTCCTCTATGGGTTCATTTAAGAACCAGTTGACAACTCCAACTGCATAGCTCATGTCAGGGCGCATGTGAGACAGATATAAGAGCTTACCATTTAGTCTTTTATACCTTTCAACATCAAATGGTACTGGTTATTTTCTTGGTTTCTTCTCTTTCTCATTTTCTATCCCTTCTGTTGCTTCTTCCTCCTCTCTCTTATTGTCAAGTTTGTGTCCTGGGTCCATTGGGATATCTGTAGGTTTTGCTCCCAACATACCTATTTTCTTTAATAAGACTAGTGTGTATTTTTGTTGCAAACCAGCAATCCCATCTCACGATCGAGCCACCTCCATGCCTAGGAAGTATCTCAAACCTCCTAAGTCTTTCACTTCAAATTCTTTTTCTAATGACCTCTTGAGCTTGTCTAACTCATCTATGTCATCACTATAAGACCTCATCCTATGTAACCCCCTGCCTTAAAACAGTAATTATAATTCGAGAGTGCGTAATTAAATAGTTTGGAGACCTTCGGATAATTTAAAACTCATTTTAAAATCCTACCTTGTGGTCGGGTTTACACAAATATTTTTAAAACTTCATCTATATCCTGGTCTCAAGTTCAAATATCAAATATAATTATCTGTACAACTAAATCACATTTATACATATCAAAGTGCATAGCCAAATTCCTGGCAACTCCCAGGTTTCATACATGTATAAACTAAGGGTTATAAGTTCCAACTAGGGGATTACATGATCAAAATCAAACATAATATTTACATCCCAAAAACAATTTATTGCAATCCCTTTCCAAAAGAGATAACCAACAATCCAAAATAATATCCCTATAAAGTCCTCACCTCTCCTGGTCGTTCGCTTCTCCTTGGATCCACTTGCCCTATCTGAAATGTTAGTCAATGGAAAGAATGAGATTTAAAAGAATTTCAGTAGTAATAAATCACTCATACAATATATAATCACATAGCATGTAAGTAAATCATCACATAGCAGCACAAATACAAATTACATCCCACCCTCATCCCCTTTTACCGCTTGGAAGGCTTATAGTCCTTACCCAAACCGTTGTTAGTGACTCAGGGACTATTGGCGTGGCGGTGCTTACACATAGCCTTTCAGCTTCCACATTGCCTTTCGGCTTACATATAGCCTTTCGGCTTCCGTATTGCCTTAAAGCTTACATATAGCCTTTCGACTTACACAAGTGTTGCACCATCCACAACCACAAAACAATGATAAACACACATACAATGCATTTACACATAGTATAAGGGAAGAGTCACTACCTTGTTCTTTCTTGACGTGCGCCGGCACAGGTTGCTTGCGCTTAGGACAAATGTCGAACCCTATAAACCAAAGTCAACGACGACAGGTTATTCTCTATTCCAAATTCTCACCTTTATTACACTTAAAGTTGGTTATCACTTGGACTCTTTAGGTGGCTACTAGAAGCCTAGACACATGCCTAAAGGATTGGGGAGTACTATCTCAAAGACCACCTTTTAGTGTGCCTCGTAAAACGTGCCAACGACGGGGCTCACAACTTGGTCCTACAATTCCAAATATACAATTTAGATACTTCCATAGTGTTTCTGGGGGTTATATGAGCCTATTATGAAAATTTACTAAAATTCCCCCGGGGACCCGGCTCGGCCCCACCATACCCGCCCCGACTGTACTTTTTCTGAAATTTTGACTTGGGCTATTCTGACACATTTTCGCCCAAGGAATCTATTTCTGGACTCAAAATTATCAAATTCAATGTCACATTACAACATTACCCTTGGCAGCCCCACTTTAAGGGTTTTAGGGGCGTTTTCGTAATTATGCTTTTTCAATCTTTTCCGAAAAAGTGACCAACTGTAACCTAATTTTTGCTCCTGAACTCAATGGAACCATCAAATTATTGAAAATCCAACTCTAACCTCTCCAAACTCTCCTTGGCCAAAATTCTCAATTCCCCAGGAAAAATTGGGGTTTTTTGGTTTTGGCTCCGCAGACATGTTTCTTTTTACTCCTAATCACTTTATTAACACCATGACATTAGGTTACAACTAACATTAAGACCCAATTTGGGCAGCATAACCCCTAGACGATATCATTTCCAAAATTTAAAACCAATGGCAATCCGGCAAAATTTCACCGATTAAATTGCCCACAGCAGCCAGAATAAGCAATATACGAAAGTTTGGAAGTTACCTCAAGCTCCAACTAGCTTTTTCTCAAGGTGGCTGAAAAATCCTAGCATTAGAACACCCAAATTTGGGCTCCACAACCCTTGAAGAACATAGAAGAATAGCTTAGGAGCGGAGTTATACGCGTTAGGTAAAGATTTACCGAAGAAATCGACTTACCGTATAAGTTCTCTTCTCCTTCTCTCTCTAGAATTTCTCACACCTTCTCTCTCTTGTTGCAGCTGAATGGAACAGTTTTTGGCTGATGGAGGAGGTGGATGATGATTTAATATAATATAATATTATTTTCTAATTATTTACTAAATTTCCAACAATTTCGGATTTTTACAAAATTCTGGCAAATTTCTACCCAAAATTTGAAAAATCATAAATAATTATAGAAAAATCTAATTGGAGTGATTCCAAAGTCTATAGAACCCTTATTGAGTCTAGTTTCAAAGAAAAATATAGAATTTTGCTAGATAGAATCACAAAATTCTTAGAATTTCAATCTTTGCATACTATTTCAGAAATTTCACAGTTTTTCTGTGCTGACTTCAAAAATTCATAACTTTTTGTATATAGCTCTAATTGAGTCATATGACCTATCAAATTAAAGCTTAGAATGTCTAATTTGACCTTGTAAAATTTCATAATTTTGTTTCATCATTTGATTATACAAAATCAAATGACAAACTCACTACTTCATAGGCGATTTCACCAAAAACATAATTACTTTCTCTAAAATTCACTATTTTACTTTCTTTAATACCTCAAAGATATAAGAATCATTAAGGAATAAATTTAGGCTCCTGCTAAACTGGGGCTTAGTAGTCCACTTATTTTAGGTTTATTCTCTAGCCTCAAATATCAAAATTAGGGGTATTACATCCTACATTCCACTTACCATTGATATTAATCAGAGTAATGAAGCGCAGTTCGGTGCACACCATGGAAATAGGATAAATATTTTGATGTTATTAAAATAAGAGGCTTGATTACATTAGTGGTTTCCCCTTCAGGGGGGTTTCATAATATATAGACATTTTGTCCAAAATATTAAACTACATATAACCACTATCTTTGCCTTAGGATCCGCACCATCATTTCTCCGTGTCTACCAACTTGCCTTTAGATCCACTGGTTCCCGTTGGCACATTATCATTTTTCAAAAAGAATGAAATTCCAAAGAATCCCAGTAGCAACATATAAACAAACAAATAAAATGCGAGAATTAAATATGCAATGCACCATATAATGTAAAATGAAAATTCATAACAATACGTGGGTGTACATAAAGCTCAAGGCCAAATCGCTATTGGATCCCTACGTGTACCTCAGCTGGGGGCCCCTTGTAACCCTACCATAATTATATTTGAAATACGCGATTAAAGTGAAATAGAAACCAATAATTATCAAATAACATTTTCAAACCCATCTATAAGATAGGGTTTTCACAAATACTTTTCGAAATCCAATTCCCCTGGTCTCAGATTCACATTTCGAATACAATTACTTTGCGAAGATAAATCACAGTCACATAAATATCAGAGTGCACAACAATATTTCCTGGCAAACTCGGGTTCACATCTTCGCTAATGGATATACAAGGCACATTCGCCCATTTACAAATTCCCAAATAGGGGATTACACAATTCACATCATAACATATCCGAATATCCATTCACAGCCAAATATACATTCAACACATATACAGTCATCCCAACATATATGATAACCAACTACCAAAATTACAACCCAAGGAAGTCCTTACCGCCTTTGGTTACTTGCTCCATCCTCGATCCACTTACCCTGTCTAAAATGTTGGTAGGGGAGGGTGAGATTAGAGAGAATTTCAGTAGGTGAACGATACCAATATGCATACAAGATACGTGTTTAATGCATGACATGTTTGCATTGCATAACTCATGCTCACACCATGACATATCTATAAGCTCAATGCTTCAAACAACATACTTATGGCCATAGCATACACAGAAACATAGCTTCAAACATTTATATATGTTATACATAATCATGCAAAGTAATAACATGCATCTAAACACCAACACAGATATCAAATACATGCAGGAAAGGTAAGTTCCCTACCCTTATTCTTTCAATGTGTGCTCCAACATAGCTTACTCACGATCAGAGCGAACATCGAACCCTATAAACCAAATCAAGGACATAGGATTATTCTCTATTCAAAATTCTTACTTTCACAATACTTAAAGTTAGTTATCATCCACGACCTTTAGGTGGCTACTCAAAGCCTAAACACATGCCTAAAAGGTTGGGAAAGATTATACCAAAAACCACCTCTCAAAAGTGCAAAATTATGATTTTTGGGGGTTGGCTGCGGCCCACAAATCCACTAGCAGCGGCCAACAACAGGTCAGAAACATTTGGGCTGCGGTCCATAACCTCTGGCACGGGCAAGAAAATCTTGTTTCTTAGATGAACTTCCAAAAATCATAACTAATTCCAAAAAATCGAAATGAGGTGATTCCAAAGCCAAATGAAAGCTATTTAAATCCTCTTTACTAGAAAAATATGGATCATTACCAAAAATCATCACACAAATACAGAATTGCTCAAAATCCAACACTCCTCCAAAACATATTCCAGTTTTAATCCCAAATTTTGGATAACCATAACTCCTAGCACACAAAACGAAATGACACAATTTATATGTCCATTTTAAAGCTTGGAATGTGAAATTTAAAACTGAAAAGTTTCAGAATTTTTAGACACCATTTGTTCATTCAAAAATTTCATGCAAACTGACTGCCCAGAACAGAGTTCACACTTGACAGCATTCCAATTTTCTACCAAAATGTCCAATGGCTCCAAAATCAACAATCAAACCTATTCCCATACAATTTTCCACAAGGAATCCATTGGAAACACCAAAACAACCAAATTTACATCACATTGACATGTTTTACCAATAATCACAACATGTCATCACAAAACCATAACACAAACACACATTGCCATTCTTTTCATTCCACGTTCTCAAACCAATTCCAATGGCTCTATAACACATCAAGACACCAATTGCCACACAAAACACAAGGCAATTCATCCATTTCAAAAATACCACAAAATCAAGGAAAAATTCAAAAATTCTCAAAACTTAACCATTAATCATAATATATAGATCAAAATGCATCAAATACTCACCTCTTCCTCTTTCCCAAACCAATTCCTTGACTCTTCATCTTTCCACTTTTCCTCAAGCTATCAAACACCTCCTTTCACAAATCTAAAACCATAGAGATGAAGCTCTCATCACTATGAACAAGATTAATGAAGAGGATTTAAGCATTAAAGGCCATTTACCAAACCAAAACTCACCTTATTATTTTCTCTTTCCTCCTTCATGTATGCGAAAATGGAGATGAGAAGAGAGAGAGATGAAGATGAAGAGGAGTATCAGATTTTTGGCCCCAAACACCCATTTAGCCTACTTTAGAGGAAAGGAGGAGAGAGGGAATCTTTGAAATCTTGACCCAAGACCTAAGGGTCCAAAAGTTACCACTTGTCAAACTCTTGCTCCATCTACCATGAGCTTACAAACACCCATATACACATTATTCCACCCCTTTTGATCTATCACATATTCAATCTCAACCATTGATCTTGAGGTTACCAATGAGTTTCATTTTCGGTAACAGACCAATTGGTTGGTAACTTTACCGTTTTTCCCCTGATTATGGCAATTCCTCCTGAATTACCACCAAATACATTTTCTCATTCATGTACACCATACATACACCTTCCCCTTTATTTTCATTCAATTTAGATGTTAATCCATAATTGAACTCAAATACAGGGTTTGGGTACGAATCACAACACATACGAATCATATTCAAATCCCAAATCACACCATATTCTCCAAAATGGTCCATTTATCACTAATCACATCCACTTTTGGAGTCATTTACCCTTAATCGAAACTTGGGATCCTGCTAAATCAGGCTTAGCAGTCCACTTATTCCAGGCTTATTCTCTAGCTTCAAATCTCAAAATTCGGGGTATTACACCCCTAACCACAGCTAGGTAATGTATCCCAGGCGTGCCTCAGCTGGGTATCGAACCACAGCTAGGTAACATACCTCAGGCACTATGTCCATATCACAGAGTACAGTAACACAAACATATCAATAATCACATAGTGTATGAGAGATTATAGTTACTACCTTAAACTTTTTGACCTTGAAATGTGTTCCTCGATACGTGTGCCAACGACTCGGGTCTCACTCGGCCCTAAAATTGCAAAGGTACAAGAATTAGGTTAAAACCCATTCATGTACTAGTTTAGGCACTTCCATAGTGTTTCTAGTAATTATTTGAGTCTATTGTGAAAATTTACCAAAATGCCCCTAGGACCGGGCCGACCATACTTTACCTGAAATTTTGACCTAAGTTATTTTGACATATTTTCGCCCAAGGAATCCATTTCCAGACTTGAAATTAACAAATTCACTATAAAAAGACCAGAATTCCCTTAGCAATCCGTATTTCAAGGTTTCAGGGGCGTTTTGGTAATTATGCCTTTTAAGGCTTTTTCTGGAAAAGTGTTCAACAGTAACCTACCTAATTTTTCGTCTTGAACATGATGGAATCACTAGATCATCAAAAATCCAACTCTAATCCCCTGAACTAGAGCTGGCCAAAACTCACATTGCTTTGGGAAAAATTGGGGTTTTTCAATTCTGACTCTGCAGACTTGCTCCTTTATATTTCTAATCACTTTATTAACTATTTAATTACGTTATGACTACCATTTAGACTCAATTTTGGCAACATAACGTTTAGGGTTCAACGTTTCCCAAATTTTACAATGGTAGTAAAACAATAAAAAATTCACCAATTAAATTAACCACAACAACCATAACCAAAGATTGAGGTCTAGGAAGTCACCTTTGCTTCCTTTTGGCTTTTCCCCCTTTGTCCGAAACCCTAACTCCAATAACAATGAAATTTTGCTTCAATGATACCTTGAATCATGTAGAGAAATAGTTTAGAGGAAGGATTATACAAGTTAGGAGCTAATTCACTGAAGAAATCAAGCTTACCTGGGGAAATTTCTCCTCCTTCTCTCTACAATTTCACACAACTCTCTCTTTCTTTCTCTCTTGGAGGCTCAAAACTGACGGGAAAATGGTAGGGAAGAGGAAGCAAAATGATCTTTATAATATGCTTATGTCATAATTAGCCAATTTCCAAAAATACTAAAACTTCAATTTTATGTACATGTAATGGGTCATAAAGCCCAATTGTAATTCAACTAACTCTTCCCTCTTCACGTCACATGTAATGGCGTCATAGGGTCCAAATTAATGCTAAAATGGGATGATATCAGTTATCTCATAATTTGCAAAATTTTCATCACATATTTTCCCCATTTTTGGATTTATGTAAATTCTGGCAGATTTTATGTCCAACTTTTGGAAAATTATAACTAAATTTATAGACATCGAATTAAAGTGCTTCCAAAGGCTATAGAACCCTTATTGAGTTTAGTTTCAAGGAAAAATATATTATTTAGCCAATTAGAAGCAAAAAATTCCCAGAATTAAATTCTTTGGATGCTGTTCTAGGAAATCCATAGTTTTTCTGGGCTAAATTAAAAAATTCTTAACTCCTTGTATATAGCTTCAAATGATTCATATGACCTAGCAAATTAAAGCTTAGGATGTCTGATTTCAGTATGGAAAATTTCATAATTTTTAGACATCATTTGGTCTTCTAAAACCTCACGACAAACTTATTGCCTCACAGGAAATTTCACTGGAAGCACTGTTCACCTTTCAATTTTCAATATTTAATTCCTATGGCTATAAATATTCACCATTTTATTGAATATCTTAAATAAGTATAATAGATTTTTGTTGAATAAATTTGGGGCGTTACAATTCTCCCACATTTAAATAAATTTCGTCCCCGAAATTTGGTACACATACATAGCCATCAACTCTGGGTGACGCTTCTGCATATCTTCTTCCATTTTCCATATTGCTCCTTTAGGAGATAATCCCTTCCGAACAAATTTTATGAACGGGATACTCCTGTATCTGAGCTATTCCTCCTGCCAATAAATGACTTGGTCAGGTATGACTTCATACGTTAAATAATCTCATATATCCACATCTTCATATTTAATTATATGTTCCTGATAGATTACGCTCATCTATCCTTGATCTGAGCTTTTTCAATTGCTGCTCTTAGGTCCTTTGGTTGGGCTTATGTAATGTAAAGAGGATTACATTTTGTAATCCTGATTACATCATTTGATGTAATCATGATTACACTACTATGACTGATGAATGTGGATGTAGACATCTTGTAATTAAGTGAAAATGACACTATTGCCATCATAATTTTTTAATTTGACCAAAGTGCCCACCAATAATTGTGGTAAAATATTAAGTAATTACCACCATTAATTATTAAAAAAATTAATAATATAGAAATTTTAAAAATATTCCGCCACTAAAAATTTTTTAAAAAAAAGTATATTCCACCATTAAAAATAGTAAAATATCCCATAAAATAATATTCCTACTATTAGATATTAAAAAATTACCTTGAACTCAACATGTATACTGCATAATATTTGCATCATTCAATATTAAAAATTATTATGAACCCAACGTGTAGATTATACAAATTGAAAAAATGTATACATTATACACATATGTATGTGTAGAAAGGGTAATTTTATCTCTTGCTGTATTATTCTCATATATTCTCATGTTCGATGCAATCCAACTAAACGTTTTTATGCATATGCATCATCTTTCCTTAATGATGAATCAAACGAATTCATATAATCATCATTACATTACATTCCAATACATTACATTACATTACTTCCAATTCTATGAACCAAACGGGCACTAAAAGTCCTTTGCCAAAGAGGCCGTAGGCAAAATGGCAAATGATAGAAGGAGTTTCCAATTGAATTTGTATAATTTTCTCTGCCAAAGAGGTTGTGTATATCCTTATATTGCAACGTGGCATAAAGAACATGGTTGGTTGTAGAGCTTTGCCTCCTTCCTTCTTCATTGTGGTTTAAGACGGAACAACCAAGAGATTCCAAAACTTTGATTTCAGTATTCAAAAGGATAGGATCAAATAATTCCACCTCGCTAATTCAAAAGAAATATTTTTTCATTAATAGTGCAAGACTAGGCTAAAATATAGGAGAATTATATTTTGAAAAACTGTCGATACCATAAATTACCATGGGTATCTTTGACCATGATCCCAAAATCCTTCGCGTGGGTTTAGAAATTCGTGAACTTTAATTTGTACCTCCTTCTGAAAATCATGATAAAATTGAGAGTTCTCAAGTTGATTTATAAAAATCTCTATTCTTAGAATCAAAGTTTTTTGTCCATGATTTTGGAAGAGCTGCTAGCTTTAGAGCAAGAAAGGGATTAAGCCAAGTATAATCTTTTAAGCTTTGTGGCTAATTAAAGGGGCAAAGAGGAATTATCTTTTGGAGCCATTGAACTCTTTAAGAGATGAAACTTATACGGTTTATTTCAATATTCATGCCTCCCCCAATTGATTTGAACGCGCAATAGGCTGGGCAGAAGAAAATGAAAATGTCACTTCTAGGTAGCACGGGCTAGCTCGCACCAATCCATGGGCCTCGTGGTGCGGGCCGTGTGGCCCGCACTTCTGCGGTTGGCAAACATTCGTAGTGTGCGGGTTGCAGACCAGCCCGCTGGCCCGCATATTTTTTTTGAAAAAAAAAATTTCTATTTTATAAAGAGGGTCGAAAATACGAGACACATATATATGAATTATTAAATTTATTTTCCTAGCATCAATCATTCCTTTTATAAATATTTAAAAACATAATTTACAATTCAAGAGATAAAGTTATCAAATTTGTCAAAGTTTATAAACAAAATATAAACTTATTCCCAAACAACCAAAATATAATAATTTTGTTTAAAAAAGAAGGAAAGAAGCTAAGATTTTTTCTTTTTGGATTGGAAGGTACCAAGATAGGAGTGGATAACTTATAAATTTTGTAAAATTATTATATATATATATAAAAAATTTTGTGGGCCAACCCGCAGGCTAGCCAGAATCAGCCCGTTGGCCATGAGGTGCGGACCTGTGCGGCCCGCACTTTTACGGGTTGGAATTTTCCCAATCCTAACCCTGCCCCAACTCACAGGCCCGTAGGTTGAGCCCGTATTACCGGCTCTACTTCTAGGTAACAATCCCGTGCATTAGTTTCCACCTTAAAAAAAACCTGTAAAGAAGAAGATGAATATGTACTGGATGATGTAGACAGTTGGCTCCTTCCCTTTTCTTCAGAGGGAAAAACACACACACACACACACATACATATATATATATATATATATATTGAGGCTCCTGAATTTAAAAATAATTTAAAGAGATGGCCCAGGAAAGATGAGGAGAACGTAATATTTCTACGTACAATCAAAATTTGGTTTTGATCCTATAGCTTCTTATTGTTAGTTTTGATCCTTATAATTTCATAAAAATTTGATCTAAATGTAACAAGTAGTCCATATACTTTGAATTAGTTTTTGTTTTAATCCCTATAATTAAACTTAAACCAAGTCCTTATGAAATTATAAAGATTAAAACTAAAGATTTGAAACTATAGACCAAAACCAAAATACGATCATATTAGTCCTATTTTTATTAACATTATTTTTTTCATCTTAAATTTCTACTTTCTACTACCCATCCGACCCTTACTACTTACAATCAATGTTATCAAAATTGGACTGGATTGGCCGGTTCGACCACGGGAACTGTTGAACTGGTCATCTAACGACTAGTCCGGTTCAACTGGTTCACTATTTATTCTGATTTTTCTGATTTTAAAAATTCATATATAATTCTACATATTTTCAAAAAATTATAAATTAGGACTCTATTGAAAGCTTGAGATGTTTATTTTCTAATGCAAAAAGAATCACTCAAAAATATTATTATTTGATCTTAAAAAATTATCAAATTCCAAAACTATTCCAAAAAATATTATTGTTCATGTTTACTTCCTCACCGGTTCAACCCCGGGTTAGCTTCGGTTTGACTCCGATCTGACCCACTACCCAAACCGATTCAATGGCTAATAACCTTGCTTACAACTGGAGTAGTGGAGTTAATCTAGGATAGATATTAATTAATATTTTCAATCTCTTTAGTTTGTCCTTAGAGGAGATTTTATACTTTTTTCTGCTCAGGTTATAATGTTAGGTATATGAAATTAAAAATATTCATATTATATTTAATTGTGGTTAAATTGAGGATTTAAGTTTAAGATTGCAACACTACGGATTTTTTTTTTTTAAAAAAAATCTTGTTAGAAAAAAATACTCTAGATTAAATCAAACTTGGTATTAGGGAATACCAGATTATTGTATAAAAGTATCTCTAACTTATGATAAATTAATGAGATAATATATTCTAAACCAAAAATGAGATACATATACGTTTAAGTGAAAGGGCAACTTTGATCCTTTAATTTCATAACAGATTTCATTTTAATTATTTTATCATTTATTTTTTGGCCTAAATTTTTATTATTTATTGAAAAATTATTTTCAAACAATAGAACTTTTTCTTTAATTTTAACAATTTTTGAATATCTATATACACACACACACACAATGCTTAAAGCTGCACAAAAACACTTGACACATTAGGATGGGTCGAAATATGGTTCAGCGTCTGAGAGTCGTAAAATATAAATCCCTCAACTATAAGTTGGGCTCATAATTTAAACACGATGTATTGACCAAGATTATTCTTGCTTTCTAGTTTATGATGAGTATGGAAACATTAATCCTTTGGAAATATGAGCTGCTGGTAGCCAAATTCTATTTCTTCATTGGCTCCTAATTTCTCTCTGATATACCATCTCATCAATCCCATCTATGTTTCAATATCCTCGTAGTCTCCTCAACCAACGACTTGTTGGTTATAATAAAAAGATGTTCATATATATAATTTAGAAAGGATCATTTGTTTAAAATCTAAATAGGATTGGATGACTCTGAATCAAACGGGATTGGCAAATATAATGATAGTAAACAATGGTTTAAAATAATCTGACTTGCTATTTCTTCTTTTGTTTTTCAGATAGTCTATTTATTTATCCTAATTCATACTAGCAGAAAAATGCACAAAAATTGAATATTCTTTTTTAATAAAAGTAATCTATATCAAGATCATAGATCATTAGCATCGTAATTTGGATAATACTTGACATATTTTTAATTTTAATGGTTTTTTGTGTCTTCACTATGTCAAGAAAAAACCGGTGTGATGGATTTTTTTAAAAAACATTATAAATTGGTCATAAGTAAAAAATTTATCAGCAATTAAGTTTCTTGAATTTGGCATATATTTGTAGCATTATTAACATAAAATACATTACTATATACTCCTTCAGTTCTTAATATAATACCTAATTAACTAATTTGAGTATATTAAGTAAGTTAGTTATGTTAGTTAATATGATAGTATGTTTTTCTAAAACAACTTAATCATCTTCCTTAATCCCCTTCTTCCCTCTCCTATATAATTAAGTAATTAACTATTGTTGAGGCCTTGAGGCAATATTAATGGGCTGGGGTTAATATGAAAAAAATGGATAAAAATGTTAAATAGGTCTTGCATTTATAACCATCATTAACTCCAAATTAGATCATGCATTAAAGACTGTAGGAAGTGTGTGTGTGTGTGTATTAAAATTTGTTGATATGCATATATATATATATATATATATACACATATATATGTATATATGTATATATATTAAAAATATGAACATGCATGATGATACATTATGAATTTATTATTATTCCCTATGGCTTTTTATATTTGGGAAGCATTTAAAATTTAACTCATTTTCAATGTTATAATAAAATTTCTCCCTTTATCAAAGTAGTAGGAACAATTATTTAGCTATTCATCTCCTGTGATTTCGCATTTAATTATTGATTATTGATAGTATTCATGATATAAAAAGCTCTTTTGTATTTTTGGTAAACTAAGGCAGTTAGGGCCTTTAGCCCCCAAACCCTTGTCTCTCCCTGGTATCCGGTACTTTTTCTGAGCCCCTGACCTTCTACAACGGGCTCTTTAATTGCTGCTGCCAAGTACCAATGCTAATTTTGAGAGTGGATGCATTAACAAAGACAATGTATCAAATGGAAATATATTACTCCACAAAAAATATAAAAGGGAGATTTAGGTCAGATACAAAGTAATTCTCAAGTAAAAAGGAAGTAATTTAATCAAATATAGCAAAACGTCATGCGTTAAAATAAACCTAGGAAAAAAATTCACCAACCAAAAAATTGATTATATGCATGCTCTGTCAGCATTTAACTGAAGAGTCACCATTTAGATTTGTTCAGTTGGCATTTTTTTTTGTTAACGATGTTAAAATTTAGATACAAAAATTAAGGGTTTGGATTATATTAGTTTTCTTATTCTCATTTTCTTCTCATAATTTTATATCCACCTTTGAATAGAGGAGTGAGAGAGAGCACAGTGGCCGGAGGTGACGGAGAGAGGAAGATCACATACGCGCGTTTCCGCGATGTGAGAGATGAAGTCTGAGTATGAAAATGAATATAAATTACTAGGGCAAACTTTCCTAGACCAGGCCTACTTACAACCAGTCTAAATATTTAAATAATAACTAGACCAATTTTAAACACAACCGGTCTAATATGTAATTTTTATAAATTGATAAATAAAATTTAAGACACAAAATTCTGAAACAAGAACACGAACTGATATTAAAATCATAAACCAGAAATAATAAGAACTGATCAAAAGAAATAAAAAGACTGAAACATTTTCATTAATTTGTTTGCCTGGAGGTGGCAGTACGTGCATACTATATATATGATGATGATCAAGTACAAAATAAACATTACATCAAAATATATAAACAAAAGGGTTTGAAACCCAGGCCAGACAATCATCATCATTGCAGTAGAGAGTCCTCAGACCAAATGGTCTAAGACTGTGTCTACCTTTTCTGCTAGCTCCTCTAGATTTTGAGAGAAGCGATTCTTCTTCTCCATGACCTCCAAAATGGTGACATGGGGCAAAATATTGCCTATACATTTTCCTCCAAGGTCAAAGGTGGAGGGGGCTAAGAAGAGGTGTCTGCTGCCGGTGACAGAGAGGGAGAACACTGCCTTTTTGTTCTTGCCATGGCGTTGTTACTAAAAAGTTGCCACTCTAAGAAGAAAGAGAAATTTAGAATAGGATTTTTGAATTTGAACTTCAAAATTAAATACGTATTAGTATTTATAATCGAAACTGATGGCCAAAAACTTTAGATAATGACAAGACATAATGATATACATTAAAAGTTGAAATGTTATGTATTTAGATTGGTCGTCTTCTTATACGTGGCCTAAATAATATTAATGACAACATATATACATCTTAACTGGTCTCAATTAAAAGTGTTCATTGTAAGATTAAACGACATTTAGATAGGTCAAAAGTTAAATGACAATTCATATTAACATATTTAGACCTTGCGCCAATACAATCGGTTTGAATATCAAGAAATTATATAATTAACAATACTAAGATCATATAATTTACTATTATATTATAAATTAGAGGGTTAAGGTGCGCCCGGCACCTTGAACTATTTTTGGATATACAATCAGCACCCTAAAGTATTTATGGATGCAATTTTGACCTTGAAGTAATAGAAATGGGCCAATTCTCACCAAGATAACAGAACCGTTAATCCTTGTTAAGTTACTATTCATCATCTTCATCAAAGTTGTTTTCCTTCTCTCCTCCCTCTCGTTGATACAGAACAGAGGAAAAGTAATTAATTTTATGGCAAAACAATGAATTACCAAAGGTAGCCATGGCGAGAAAAAGGAATCTGTTGTAGCGGGGGACAGATTCGTGGAGTAGAAGGAGGATAATATCCAAAAATGGCAGATATCCTGTGGATTTTCCTGTGTCCTTTTTCATTTTCTTTGGAGGCTGATTCCTCTGTCCAAAAATAGCTGGAGGAGGAGGAATATAGTGTACAATTTCCAGACATCCATAAATGAATTAATATTGCTATGCCAAAAATAAGTTATATCAGAATGGTCATAAGTGAGGTAGTCGATATTGGTTTTAGGTCGTTGGCTCAAGAAGGAAACATCGTTGGTTTTGACTTTTGATGCATTGCCTAGCAATGTCCGGGGAGGGAATAGGGATGCAAGATTTGGAGCCAAAGGAAAGACAAAGGGGGCCCATAACATTAGGAGATGTTGTAGGAAGCTTTATGAGGGAGATGGCCAAGCAAGTGGAAATGGCCTATGATTGGTAAGCCTAGGGAGCTTGGTTCAGCTTAGCTTTGCCTCTATGGATGCTTGCAAATTCCTTTTTCTTTCATTGCTGCCTTCAGTACTTGACTTTGATGAAGATGATGAATAGTAACTAACAGGGTTAATGGATCTATTATCTTAGGGTGAGAATTGCCCCATTTTTATTACTTCAGGGTCAAAATTGCACTCATAAATACTTTAGGCTGCTAATTGCACCTCTAATATAGTTTAGGGTGTTGGGTGCACCTTAACCCTATATTATATCATATATAATTATATACATTATATATAAATGAATTAACTTTTCAAGAACATAGAAATAAGAGGCGCTTAAGATCAAGATCAAGATTAAAAATAAAATTTCTTTTCATTAATAATTTTTTAGCTACCTGAAGGCAATAGATTACATGCATCATAAAAAATATCATTACACATACACACACACACACACACAGACAAAACTCCTCATCCTTCCTTGTCATAACTGAAGGTAGGGGAAGAATAAGAGGAAGGAGCAGAGAGGTCGGAAGGTAGATTATACTCGACCTCATTGTCCGTGAGTATAAGATTCATCTTCTTGTTGCCACTTACCACCTCAATTCTTTCAAAGGTTTCAAAAGAAATAAAAAAGAAAAAAAAAGAACTAGAGGGAGAATAAAATCGGAATGAGAACAAAAAATGGCACCTCCGCATGCACACATATATATGAAACTACTTCTTGCCTAGAGCTGGGAATCAGGGCTAGCCCTTGATGGACCAGGGCCTAAAAGGGTTGGCCGTTTTAGACCCGGGGTCAGAAAAATTGTAGTTTTCAAAGGCCTGGCCCGAGAGCATGAGGGCCAGGGCCGGTCAGTAAGGCCGAGAAGTTCTTTTCACCATATTTCACTATTTTTCCTACTTTTTTTCACCAGAGAGATATAATTAGTAAATAATAACGATTAAAGTTCTAATTTAACACATAAATATTATCAACATTAAGGTTTAAACAACACGTCTCATACAACAAACAAACACAGTTACTAATGTATAATCAAAGGTAAAATCATGTCCATAAATAACTCACCTAAAGGTCAAAACATAAGAAGACAAGAAGCTAAACACTCTAACCTCTAAGCAACATGATCATGATGACTATCAGTTTCATCTTCTTCGTCACTATCATCAATTTCAAGGACATTTGATTGTGCTTCAATTTGAGTAGTAGATTCAAGTAGTCAAATAATCACAACCTCAATCAAAAATCATACTCCATTAGGCAAAATAGTATACAATATGATTTTATTCTAAAAAGACAGAACAATATACTCAAAAATCACAATATGATTCAATTAGGCAAAACAACATACTTAAAAATCATACTCTATACAATATGAGGATAGAATGACATATAGATTCAATAAGACAATTCAAAAGGTAACACGGTTTCCCTTTCCAAGAAAAAATAAATAAACGAGCTTAATGAGCAGGCCCTTTTAAGCCCTCGGCCCTACAAGGCCGGCCCTTTTAAACTCGACTTCCTTTAGAGGCTACAATTTGTAAGCCCGACCCTTATAGGGCCAGGGCCTAAACGGGTTCTGCCCGTTTTTCTGGCTCTACTCTTGCCATTTATATAAGATATATTTACCTAATTTGATTATATTAAAGAAGTTAGTTAAGGTGGTTAATATGACATGTATTTTCTAAAACACTTTAGTCATCTTCCTTAATTATCTCCTCCATAATTATTGTTGATAGAGTATCAATAGGGATAAATTATAAAAAGATTGACAAATATGAAAATAATTCTTATATTTATGATCAAAATCAGCTCTCCAAATATGTCTTGTATTAAAGGGAGTAATTCGCATGGTTAGTATGTATAGCTAGAGCTTTTGATGAGACTAATGGGTTAATAACCAAGGTCAAATTAGCAAAAAAAAAAAAAGGGAAAATCACTCTCAAGTCCCAAGGAACAGACATATTAACAGAAAAGTCCAAGGAAAAAGTCTAACATCTTCTGATATTATTTCTCAAAGTAAAATGACACACATGCCCTTATTGTAAATATAAAAATTGAAGGTTCAGAAAAAGGAGGGAAGGCACAACTTTTCCCATTAATAAGACAAAGAAACAAGGCAAAAGGGATGGTTTGGAACTGCAACATTGAAGGGATCAAGTGTAGTGTTGAAGTTATGGGAAAATGATCCAATTTGCAAGCTCCACCTATTAGTATAGAGGTAGAACAACAAACTGAATTTTTTTTGTTCTGTGTGAATGTTGGATAAAGTGAGATTGAGGGTTGGTGAAAGGTTGGTGCTTAGGGTCAATAATGGATAAAGTGGTAGGAGGTAGATAAGTAATGGCATGATTTTGGTAAAAATATGATCTTGAGCATTGTAGTTGGGGTTTCACTGAGGTTGGGTAGTGTTAATGTCATAGTGCTATGTTTGTTAGGAAGGTTATAGAGGAAGTGATACGTTTAAAGTAGGAATGGTTGATTGTCATGTTGGTGGGGTGCTGTGAATACGCTGATATGGAAAAAAATTAAATTGTTGTTAATTTGCGTAGTTGTAGTTATTAATATAACTATTATAGTTGTTAATACAAAAAATGAGGCTGGGTTTCATAGTGCTCTATTTTTGGGGAACATAACAAAGGAAGTGGTATGTTTGAAGTGGGAATGGTTGATTCTCATAGTGGTGGGGTGTTGTGAAAATGTTGATATGGAAAGAAAACAAATTGTTGTTAATTCGTGCAGTAATAGTTGTTAATATAACAGTTGTAGTTGTTAATACAGAAAATAAGGTTGGGTGTCATAGTGCTCTATTTTTTGGAAAGGTAACAGAGGAAGTGGTATATTTGAAGTGGGAATGGTTGATTCTCATAGTGGTGGGTTGATGTGAAAAGGCTTATATGAAAAAAAAACAAATTGTTGTTAATTCGTGCAGTAGTAGTTGTTAATATAACATTTGTAGTTGTTCATATAGAAAATGAGGTTGGGTGTCATAGTGCTCTCTTTTTGGGAAAAGTAACAGAGGAAGTGGTATGTTTGAAGTGGGAATGGGTGATTGTCATGGTGGTAGGGTGCTATGAAAACCCTGATATAGAAAAAAAATGTGTTGTTAATTCATGCATTAGCAGTTGTTAATATAACTTTTTGTAGTTGTTAATACAAAACCTGTGATATGTTTTTAGGCAATGTAATAGAGAGAATGCCTGTTGTTTGGCAACCTAACAGAGGTATGTCTTTGTTTAAAGTAGGAGTAATTGAATGTGATTGTGCTTTATTTGATTACAAAAAGCTGATATAATTGTAAAATAAGTGTTGTTAATATGTGCATATACAGTTGTTAATATTGCTTTGGAAGTTGTTAATACGAAGTTCATGTTGTAGATTGTCATGAAAGATGGGAACTACTTCGGGGAAGAATCTATTGTGTTTCATTTATGTGGGGGAAGTTTTTAAATGGCGGAGCATATGAGATGTTGGTGGTTTGGTAAGAACAAGATGCGTAAAGGAAGGTACAACATATGAGGAGTTGCGACGAATCATATCATCTATAATAGGAAATGAAAGTAATGAAATTCAATTAAAATTCAAAGTTTCCCTTGATACATCAACATTTGTGGATCTTGTAAACGATAAAGGGGTGGATCATTTAATGAAATATAATGAAGAATATAGTCATGTGTACATTGAAGAGGATGGTGATAATGAGAATACAGTCCCAACAATGAATGGCCAAATGAAAGAGTAAGAAGTGTAAGTCGAGTTGTCTTAAGAAAAGTTATTTGTTGTAACTTAATTATGTAGAAGAGCAGTTTAACTTGTCATTTATTACAGGATTGATCAAATGTTTATAGGTGCTGGAGGATTGTGTATGTCCCCACCTCCTTTATTAAATGAAAGTTAAGAGGTCCCATCGTTGGCATGTCGTACTCAAATGGTGCCAACACCCATACCGGAAATGAATCATACCAAATGGAAGGATTTGATTATTGGAGAAGGACAGATATTTCTGAATGTTGTGAGCCTTCGTCATACATTATACAAATACAGCATTTCACACAAGCTTTCATATCAATTTGTGAAAAACAATCTGTAACCCCCTCACCGTAATTACATCCAGATTATAAAATTAAAGTGAAATAGAGACTAATAATTACAAAACAACATTTTCAATTTCCTATATTCTAGATAGGGTATTTACAAAACAGTTCAAAATACTAGTAATTTGGTCTCACATTCAGTTTCGAATGTAATTACCTGCACAGGTTAATCGCATTTATAAATATCAAAGTGCACAACTAAAATCCTGGCAAGTCCCTGGGTTACACATATATATTGGGTGTATCATTTTTCCCAACAATGGGGATTACATAACCAAAGTAGTAATTACAACCCCAAATATATATAGTAATCATGTTCTCAAAATAGATAACCAACAGTTCCAAGTCAAATATCTCCAAGAAGTCCTATCCGCTCTTGGTTATCTGCTTTTCCCTAGAGCCACTTGCCCTGTCTGAAAGGTTAGTCATAGGAAAGAGTGAGATTCAAAAAAATCCCAGTAGTAACAAATCATTCATACCACACCTAAACACATAGCATGTAAGCAAATCATCATACAACAGCAAAACGAATCATACTCCACCCTCATCCCCTTTTACCGTCGAGAAGGCACACCGTCTTAACCCGAACCGTTGTTAGCGACTTAGGGATTGTTGGCGTGGCAGTACATACACATAGCCTTATAGCTCCTATAGCCATCCGGCTTTCACAATTGGCCCGTCGGCCTTCACAAATAGCATTTCAGATTTTCTTATAATCACACATATCACACCCCATTCTCATCCCCTTTTACCACCGGGAAGGCACACCGTGCTAACCTAAACTGTTGTTAGTGACTCAGGGACTATTGGCATGGCGGTGTTTACACATATCCATAAATGTCGCAGCATACGAATTCATTACAAATCAATGATATAACACACATACAATGCATCACATATGGTATAAAAGAAAAAGTCACTACCTTGTTCTTTCCGATTGTGCTTTGGCGCAGGTGGATCACGAGCAGGGCAAATACCGAATCCTATAAACCAAAATTAAGGACGATGAATTATTACCTATTCCAATTCTTTAATAACTCATAATACTTGGGTTGAATATCACTATGGTCATTTAATCAAGTCAACTAAGGAGCTAAATTGGTCAATTAACCTAAAAGGCCAATTTCTAACCTCAAAGTTCCACAATATTACATTATGCCATAAAATCTTCAATTTTCACATAGGTGACCAATCTGCCAGAATTTTTCAGCATCCTTGAAAAATCATAAATAATTCTAGAAAAATAAAAATGAGGTGGTCCTAAAGCCTATTGAAAGCTCTTGAAGTCCTCTTCATATTAAAAATATGAATCATTACCAGAAATCACCACAAAATTTCAGAATTACACAAAATTTCACACTGCTCCAGAATTAAGTCCAGTTTCAACATCAAATTTTGGGCAACCAGAACTCCCAGCTCAAAAAACAAAATGACACAAATTATATATCCATTTTGAAGCTTGGAATGTGAAATTTAAGACTAAAAAGTTTCATAATTTTTAGACACCAATTACCCATTCAAAATGTCCCTACAAACTGACTGCCTTGCACAGAGTTACACTTGACAGTTTTTTCCAATTTTCAACCAATGTGTCCAATGACTCTAAAATCAATAACCAACCTTATTTCCACACAATTTTTCATGTAGAACACAATGGTAACATCACAATGAACAAATTCCTACTCATTTCTCATGTCCTGTTTTGGCAGAATTTTATGGTATTTCACAACAAACAACCACTTCACTATCTAATCACTAAGCTTAGCTCATTTGCCTCCAAACCAACATATAAGCACATACATAGGATGAAAGCTTCATGATCCCTAATATACCCTAAAAACCAAAATTAGGGCTGTCACAATAGCCCACCACAACCCAGCCAATTAAAGCATCATATACATCAACATAATGCTCTTACTCACCTCTTGCTTCTTCTTGTGTTCTTTTCTTGATTCCTCAACTTTTGTTCTTGCAAGGTGGCTGAAAACTTCTCTTCTTCAAAAACAAAAATCATAGAAATAAAGCTAAGGAAGAGAGGAACAAGTTTTATGAAGGTCACTTGAGCCATAGATGAGGTTAAGAAGGTGAAAAATCAAGATTAAGCTCACCTTGAAACCTTGCTTTTCTTCCTCTACGTTTTTGTTGCGCAAATCGACTTGAAGATGGAGAGAAAGAGTGATAATTGATCATATTTTTCCTTTCCCTTATCACTTAAAGTCCAAACAAAAAATATGGTGCAAAAGTATAGAAGAGTTGTGGTGAAAATTACTTCACTTGGTCATGCACTTATGGTGAATTAACTAAGTATATTTTGCTTCAACTTTTCTCTTTCCTTCCTCCTCCCTTTTTGACCGAAATGGTTGCCCTTTGTATTCAATATGTCATTTTATGTTTGGCCTACAATTATTGACCAAGTCCTCATCTCCTTACTTGGTCTTTTATATGTTTCTCTTTGTCTCTTTATTGCACCGAAAATAGCTCTTAAAGTAACCAAAAGAAAGCTTCTTGAATTATCAATATTTACCTCCTTACTTTAGTTGTAATTGTTGACTAAATTCAACATACTTTCTTTTCCTCTTCATGCCATACGAATTGTAGCCCATGGAATAGCCAAAAGGGCTTCTTCAATTTATCATAATTTCAACTCTTCAAATATTACTTCTTTAGTTGAAATTGTTGACTTAGTCATCATCTTTTACAACTTGGTCAAATTGCCTTCTCATGTCATATGTAATAGCCTATATTGTTTCCTCTTGTCATGTATAAGTCATGGCCCTTTAAAGAAGAAGATGATCTTGTAAAATCTCATCTTGCAATATAATATTTAATTGCCAATTTTGCATGTGAAACTTGACTAAAGTCATAACAAAATTTCCAGAAGTAATTCTATCATTAATCTCACCATCTATTATGTACATTTAGCCCTTGAGTACATTTTGGGATATTACACAATCAACAAAAGATAATTGTGAAGTGTAAGGTTGATGGTTGTTCGTGGTACATGGGTGCTTATTCATCAGGAGAACATCAAGATATAGAGTTTCTAATTATCAAAACATACAAAAGTGAACACATTTACCATGCACAGGACAGCCTAATTGTCTGGCATCCATATAGGTCAAGCTTGACATCATCAATTGTAATGGATAATTTGAGGTGCAATATTGGTAAGACTTATAATGAAATTCGAGCAAACTTGTATAGAGAGTATGGGGTGCGACTGAACTACCCTCAAGAATATAGGGCAAAAGAAACAGCGTTAAAGGAATTACATGGTTGAGTAGAAGACTCTTATCAAGCAATTCCTTGGATATGTGACAATTAATTGAAAGTGATCCGGACACAGTTGCAAAATAGGAAGGCTCATCTAACAATAGATTTTAGAGGATATTTATTGCTTATGGTTGCTCAATTAAAGGTTTTATAGGTGGTTATCGGCCCATAGTTTATGTAGATGGTTGTCATCTAAGTGGCCCTTATAAGAGACAATGTTGTCAGCTTGTGCATACGATACAGACAACCAAATGTTTCCCTTAGCATATTCCATTATCAGCGGTGATGTAACCCCTGCCTTATAAACAATAATTATGATTGAAAATATGTAATTAAGATGAATTAGAGACCAACGAATGATAAAATTTCGTTTTTAATCCCATCCTTGAGATAGGGTTTTTACATGTTTCCTCGATTTACCTGGTCTCCTATTCACATTTCGAATATAACTACCCTATGCAGTTAAATCACATTCATACATATCAGAGTGTACAATAAAATCCTGACAAACCCCAGGTTTCATATATACTGAGGGTTTACAGTTTTCCATATAGGGGATTACACAAAATCATACCAAAATTCACATCCCAAATATCTACATACAATAATCCCATTCAAAATTTGATAACCAACAACCAAGATTATATCCCTACGGAAGTCATAAAAGTCGCCTTTGGTTGTCTCCTTCCCTTTTGAGCCACTTGCCCTATCTGAAGGTTAGTCAATGAAAAGAATGAAATTCAAAAGAATCCCAGCAGTAACAAATCACTCATACCATACATAATCACAAAGCATACAATGACATCATCAAGCAACATAGAAGCACGAAACACAACATACAAGCTGTCACATATACACATAATCACATAGTCTCATCCCCCGTATCTCCACCGCTCTGAAGGCACGGTCCTCTCACCGGAACCACCGATGGGCCGCAGGTGAAAAATTCACAAATAGCCTTTCGGCTTTCACATATAGCCTTATAGCTTCCACATAGTCACATCCCCCTATCTCCACCACCCCATAGGTACAGTCCTCCTACCAGAACCACTGATGGGCCGTAGGTAGGGGATTCACAAATAGTGATAAACCAAACATACAATGTGTCACATATAGTATAAGAGAAAGAGTCACTATTTTGTTCTTTCCGAGCGTACTCTGTCACAAGCTGCTCCCAAGCAAGGCAAATGTCAAATCCTATAAACCAAAATTAAGGACGATAGATTAATCCCTATTCCAAGTTCTTAATTTCATAATACCTAAAGTTGGTTATCATTTGAGACCTTTAGGCGGCTATTAGAAGTCTAAACACATGCCCCAAGGGTTTGGGAGGAGCCATATCAAAACCACTTTCAAAAGTTCTAGAATGCTGATTTTTGGGAGTTGGCCACGGCCAAGAAGTATTTAACGATAGCCAAAAACAGGTTAGAAACTTGTTGGCTGCAGGCAAAAAGAGGTCAAAAACTTTTTGGCTGCGGCCAAAAACATGTCAGAAACTTTTGAGCTACGGCCAAGAAAATTCTGTTTCTTGGCTGAACTTTGAAAAATCATAACTAATTCTAGAAAAATTGAAATGAGGTGATCCCAAAGATATTTAAGTCCTATACACAGGAAAAAAATATGAACTATTACCAGCCACCATCACACAAATACATAATTACACAAAAGTCTACACTTCTCCAAAACAGATTCCAGTTTCAATCCCAAACTTTAGAAAATCATAACTCCCAGCTCACAAATCAAAATGACATGAATTATTTGTCCATTTTGAATCTTGGCATGTCAACTTTAAGACTGGACAATTTCAGAATTTGTATACATCATTTGCCTATTCAAAACGTTCACACAAACAAACTGCTCAGCACAGAGTTTCAATGGACAGAATTCTAAGTTTTTCACAATTATTTCCCAATGATTCCAATTTCACATGAAACATCATTCCCACACAAATTTTCACAAGGAATCCATTAGAAACACGAAATTAACCAAATTCACATCACAATGACTTGTTTCACAACAATCATAACATGTCACATAATGGCACAATACCAAACTCAACATTGCAATCATTTACCTTCAAAGTTTCAAACCAATCCCAATAACACCAAAACACAATATGACACCATTTTTACCACAATACACTATCCAATTCATTCATTCCACAATTACACTAAAATCAGGGCAAATTCCATAATTCTCTAAACTCAACCAATGATCAAAAAACTTAGATCAAAATGCATCAAATACTCACCTCTTCCTCTTCCTCAAGCTTGTTTCTTGATTCCACCACTTTCAACTTTTCTCAAGCTCTCAAACACCTTCTTTCAAAAATCTAAAACCATAGAGATAAAGCTCTCATCAACATGAACAACATTAAAGAAGAGCATCTGAGCAGACAAAGTCATCTCTAGGATCAAAAAAATCACATTTTCTTTTCTCTTTCCTTCCTTCACTTGGCAAAAATGGAGTCTTAGAGAGAGAGAGATGGCTGAAGATGATGATGCAGATTTTTGGTCTCTCATACTCCTTTTTGGACGAAATTAATGAGGGAAGAGGAAAGAGAATTAGTGTTGACACTTTGACCATGATCTCATGGCTCAAATGTTACCAAGTGTCAAGATCTTGAGCCTCTTTTCAACTCTTTCCATGCACATACAAACATGGGATAATTCCCTCTATAACACTTAGACAATTGTCACACTTCTTGATCTTTATGTTACTAATAAGTTGCCTCTTCGGTGCTGACTAATTGATTGGTAACTTTTTTTTCCCACTTCACCCCTGACTATGGGAATTCCTACTGAATTACTACCAAACACATTTTGTCATTCCATTGCACCTTACCATGCGCCCTCCCTCTAATTTAATTCAATTTAGATATTAATCAACAATTGAACTTAAATGTAGGGTTTAGGCACTAATTATTATGCATTTGGATCACAATTCAAGTCACATTCTCCATAAGTGTTTATTTATCAATAATTAGATTCACTTTTGAAGTCATCAGCCCTTAATCACATTTTGGGGCATTACAGGTGAGACATATGATGAATGCCTTTGGTTTCTAGTCAATTTGAAAGAAATAATAAGATCAATCATGATAACAATTGTGTCATATAGCAATAATGCGATTATTGGTGCTATTAAAGAAATATTTAGTAGTGAGCGACATGCTTATTGCTATAGGCATCTGAAGGAAAATTATAGTGCAGAGGTTTTGAAAATCAATTGAGGTTGAACACGTACATCGGGGAATAGCAAGGAGACTGTACTCAAGATCCTTGATGCAATTGTGTATGCAAGGTTGGATGAGGACTTACAAATGCAATGGGAAAATTAAGATTGTTCAATCCACAATTGGCACAATGGGTGGAGACTAATGGGGATATTGACAAATGGGCTCTAAGCAAGTTTCCTTTTAATAGGTGAGATAACATTACCACAAATCTTGCAAAGTTGTTAATGCATGGATTTTGAAAGAGAGGAAGCACAACGTGTCAGTTCTAATTCATGAGCATCGAGACATATTGGCATGAAAATTGTTTACAAGTCAGATGGTAATGGCCAATTGGAAAAATGGAGTTGGACCCAATATTAAAGAGAAAGTGATACAACAAGTTAAATATGCAGAAAATGTGTATGAAGAATATTATGGAGACCGTTACTTTTTGGTGTGAACTAGATGTGGTGAAGCGATAATTTATGTCAATGTAGATCTTGCTCAAAGAAAATGCACATGTTTAGCATGGTAAATGAGTGGAGTACCTTTGACCATACAAGTGCAGCTATTAAGGTACTCAATAGTAATGTGTACAGATTTATATATGATTGGCTGAAAGTGGAAGCATAGGAGAAAATATATGCAAACACCATGAGACCAGTTGCAACACATGATTGTCCACAAGCTAATTCTTCGATTGTCACACATATGTTGACACAGACATTATTAGACCCTCCAACAACTACAAGGCCGGCAGGGAGACCAAAAAGAAAAAGAAGGGAATCTCAGTTTCAAAACAAGGTTTATCATTGTAGGCGATGTAATGAGGCTGGACACTCTGTGAATACTTGTAAAAATCCAAATCCAACCTAAAACACAAATTCTACATGCATGTACTTGCTTTTCGTAGCTACTTTTTTTTATTATGTATATATACACCATTAAATGGTGCCTTCCTGTGACCCCTATTGGTTTTTGAACAGGTCCAGATATTGGTGTACTTAAACATAAATAGTATGATATTAAGTTAAATGAGTAGGTGAAAATAGCCACTTACTCATACAACTTAATATTTTAATATTATATGATATGTGGTTATGATATGCTATTCAGTTGTGACATGCACTGTGATAAAGTTGCAAAATTAGGTAGCATCAGTTGTTTAAATTCATGATATGCTATACTTATAAGGGGGGACATTCATTTTGAAGACTATCGGGTTATGAACACATGCATTAGGAGTTGTGAAAATTGGCATCAATTGTTGTCAAATTTTGCAGCAGGATTTGTAATCAAATAGACATAAAATTTAGTTTAAATCATGGATTGCTTCTGTGACAGTAGAAAGGTGTGCAATTTATAAAGTCATGGGAGACTTACAATTCACTTGTACATATGACTAATGCACTTGATACAATAAGACAACAAGTTGTGAACCACTTGATCAATTATGACCAATTCAACTATTATGAACGGCCAATGGGAACTACTGATGCAGTCATGAGAGGAGGTTGTAAAACATACTCAACATATTGTGAATACACGTTTGAAGAGTTGTAAACATACCATTTGTCATACTTAACGTGAGAAAATATTGTGTCAAAGAGAAATGTATGGGAGGTAGTAAAACACACTCAACATGTTGTAAATACAAGCTTTAAGAGTTGTAAACATACCATTTGTCATACTTAACATGAGAAAACAAGTTATAAAGCAGAAACGTGTGGGAGGTTGTAAAACACACTACACATATTGTAAATACACTCTTTAAGAGTTGTAAACATACCATTTGTCATACTTAATATGAGAAAACAAGTTGTAAAGTAGAAACGTGTGGGAGGTTATAAAACACACTCCACATGTTATAAATACGCGCTTTAAGAGTTGTAAACATACCATTTATCATACTTAACATGAGAAAATAAGTTGTAAAGTAAAAACGTGTGGGACGTTGTAAAACACACTACTCATGTTGTGAATACACGCTTTAGGAGTTATAAACATACCATTTGCCATACTTAACATGAGAAAACAAGTTGTAAAGTAGAAACGTGTAGGAGGTTGTAAAACACACTCATCATGTTGTGAATACACACTTTAGGAGTTGTGAACATACCATTTGTCATACTTAACATGAGAAAACAAGTTGTAAAGCAAAAACGTATGGGAGGATGTAAAACATACTCATCATGTTGTGAATACACGCTTTAGGATTTGTAAACATACCATTTGTCATACTTAACATGAGAAAACTAATTATAAAGCAGAAACATGTGGGAGGTTGTAAAACACACTCTACATGTTGTGAATACACGCTTTAGGAGTTGTAAACATATCATTTGTCATACTTAACATGAGAACACAAGGTGCAAAGCAGAAACATATAGGAAGTTGTAAAACACACTCCATAAATTTTAAATATACGCTTTAAGAGTTGTAAACATACTATTTGTCATACTTAACATAAGAAAAGAAGTTGTAAAGCAGAAACATGTGGGAGGTTGTAAAACATACTCAATATATTGTAAATACACGCTTTAAGAGTTGTAAACATACCATTTGTCATACTTAACATGAGAAAATATTGTGTGAAAGAGAAATGTTTGGGAGGTTGTAAAACACACTGAACCTATTGTGAATACATGCTTTAAGTGTTGTAAAACGGATATGAGGTGTTTTTGTTTTTGCTTCGATGGGGCGTAACAAAAGCGAACACTGTCAAAAGGGCCTATTTTTTACATGATTTAGCTTTTGCTTCGCTAGCAATAGGGCACACCATTAAGTTGTAAAACGTGTTAGATCTCATGTTTTGATGATAACAAAAGAATGGTTTGAAAAGGAAATGATTAATAAACAAGTTTGAACAAAGGAATAACAGGGATAAGCATCACTTGAAGTTAGCATTGGAGTAATGAAGAAAGACGAAGAGAAAAAGCTGAGAAACTTGATCAGAAGCAGTTTTTCTAAGGCATTACTCGAGGAGGTACTCGAGTAATGAGCCAAAACTTGAAGTAACCAGAGGCACCTTCCAGTAACCTGCCAACATTACTCGAGTAAGTACTCGAGTAATAGTGTAAGTATTTTCATGTTGCTCTCGGCCTGCCAATGTTACTCGAGGAACTACTCGAGTAACCAGGTAAAAACTTGGAGTTGCTCTCGGCCTGCCAATGTTACTCGAGGAGCTACTCGAGTAACCATAAGAAAAACTTCCAGTTGCTCTCGGCCTGCCAATGATACTCGAGTAAGTACTCGAGTAACCCTGTTTCTGAAAATGTGTTGCTCTCGGCACTTTGTACCACTGCCAATGTTACTCGAGTAGCTACTCGAGTAACACATTATAGTCAATGAAAACTTGAAGGTGGTACCTGATTAACTTGATATCATTCTATCTCATTTTCCTCGAGTTATTCCTCTAGTATATAAGTATTTAATGTTCTATTTTAAGTGGATTCCTCGAGTAGGTACCCGAGTATGCAGAGATATTTTCAAGGAAAACCTCAAGTCATTACCCGAGTAAGTGGTGCACAAAAAGTAAGTTTACTCGAGTAGGTACTCGAGTAATAAGGTAAGTGCTCTCGGCCTTGAAATCTTGCCAACATTACTGGAGTAGAGCATCGAGTAATCAAAAGATATTTGAAGATTTACTCGAGTTGGTACCCGAGTAACCTATGAAGTTGTGAATGTATTACTCGAGTAGGTACCCGAGTAAATAACTATTTTCAAGAACTTAGATTTAGTTTATTCCATGCACTACCCGAGTATTCTTGTATTTGTTCATTGACTTGAAGTTAATTTAAGATTTCCCGATGATACTCGAGTAAGTACTCGAGTAAACTTCATGTGATACTCGAGTAGCTACTCGAGTAAGCAAACCCAGAAAGTTTGAAATCATTCCAACGGTCATTGTTTTGTTTCCTATTTGATTAACTTTTCATTATATTAGTATTCTTAGCATTTCAATAGATAAATAATGAAGAGATCTTACCAAATAAGGAAAGTCAAAAGCAACGCTCAAATGTCACCGATCGTCACCTACCGCAACGTATGTTTTTCAAAAACTGGAAAAGTCAATAGTGGCTGCGCACGCTCCAACGGACATGAAGAAATATGTTCCACCAATCATTACCAACTTATCTATATATATGGGAACATCTGAACAGAGAAACACACAAGAACACACTCACGAACGTATCATCAAGTTCATTACTCTGTTTTTCATTGTACTTGTGATTCTATGCTTCAGTGATTCTTATTTACTCTGTGAGAGAGATATTTCATTCAAACTCAATATTTGTTATTGAGGTAACTTAAGGTTGTGGAACCTTGAATTGGGATTGAATTACAACTTGTAAGGGGGAGCGAGTGTCCAGGTGTAGGAACTTGCTTGTACTGAGGTGCCAAGAACCCACTGAATCTTGGAAGTTATAGTGAAACTCTCAGAGAAGCTCTGAGGACTGGACGTAGGTCAAAGTGGTTGTGGCCGAACCAGTATAAATCCTGGTGTACACTTCGGTGATATTTCTCCTTACTCTTTCCTGTTTTAATTTCAACGTCAAAATTTTATATTTGCAACGAAATTTTTAAGGTCACCCAATTCACCCCCCTCTTGGGTGAAACGCTTGCTCTAACAAAACGCACTCAACATATTGTTAATAAACGCTTTATAACAACACATTTGTCATACTTAACATGAGCAAACATCGTTTCAAGCTAAAACGTGTGGGAGGTTGTAAAACATACTCAACATATTGTTAATAAATGCTTTAAGAGTTGTAAACAATACATTTGTCATACTTAACGTGAGCAAACATCATTTCAAGCTGAAACGTGTAGGAAGTTTTAAAACATAATCAACATGTTGTTAAAAATGCTTTTAGAGTTGTAAACAGAATATTTTCCATACTTAATATGAGAAAATATCATTTCAAGCTGAAAGGTATGGGAGGTTGTAAAAGACACAAAACCTATTGTGAATACACGTTTTAAGAGTTGAAAATAGAACATTTTCTATACTTAACGTAACCACTTGTACAACAAGGCTTATATTGTTGTAAAACTGCCTAAAGAAATTGTAAATATGAACTTGTCACCTACACATGGCAGTAAACAAAAAGCATTACATGATTGCCCTTCCTACAACTAGCCTTTCCCACACAAAGACATAAGATTCTCAAAGGACCCACAAAATAGCGACGTATCTACATAACATAACGTGTTGCGTAAAAAATAATATCACAAATGCTACTTGTCTCTCTTCCTCTTCATTTGTTTCTTGCTAACTAAGATGGACAACACCTTTTGGGCATATTGGTTCTTCTCATGTATCACAAGCCACCATAACGAATCGACATTCATCTGCCGAATTTGGTCAGGAGACAACTTAGGCATCGTATACCCCCTTTTTCCTGTGCAGAGCCATCCCAATCATATAACCATGAAAGAACATAGACACCACAAGAATCGCTACAAACAAAATGCAACATACATAGTTGTATAGTTAAACAAACGATATCAAACAGACAACCAACCATTTCAAAGTCATGAGAAACAAAAAAAATAATACCAACGTCTCACATTAGACATACATTTTTGGCCAGTTGACATCATTAGGTATTTCTCTTCCTTTGCCAAATTATTCAGGTTTAACTTTTCAAAGTACGCTAACGATGCAATCTTTCTGCATTAAGAAACTACTTTTGTCATGACACAACAAAGCAATGACAACATTTACAAAAGAATGCATAAACTTAAGTTGGAGTGCTTACACACTGGCTTGCCAACCGGTTCTTGACACAAAATTCTTCTTATTGCTTTTGGCTCAATCTCTTCTTTTTAGTTGTCTTCTTACTTGCTAAAAGTGCATCTTCTTCGTTCTTTTGTGATCTTGAATATGTCAGGTGGTCAACCAGTGAGTCAAGGGCATAGAAATGCATTGTCTTGGTATCCAACACATAACAAAACCAGTGATCGAGCCACAGTATAGGAGCAAAGATTAAGTCACAATCCCCAATATTGTATCCAATATGCTCAAGAAGGATCTCTACTTCATGCGCTTGCCAGGACCACTTCTTTGGATCTGTTGACATTTTTTCCATCAACTCTGAGGAAAAAATGTGTCAACTCACGTGACTAGAGTTGTGCAATTGATCCCCCACCAATGTCTTTCCGACCATTGACACAAACTGAGAAAAAATACTAAAATGTAAGTAAATATCGCACTAAAGTAAGTAAGAGTTCTTGTCAATGTAAATACAACTTACCTTATTATTAATCCACCCCTTTTCACCGAGACAATATAGCTCACCTCGTGTAACGAAATAGTCATACATGTCTACAAACTCCCTATTAGACACATAAACATTTTTCAGTCAGTTTTCGTTGTTCAACTCGCTATAGATAGAAGACATTTAATGACTTACTCTTAGGCATCCTCTTTGTTAGGTCTTGTTGTGCACAACTGGTATAAAGCTTCCTTGTCCTTGTCATCTTTCGTTCTCTTCTTACCCATAGTTGTCACCCAGGGAGAGGCAATGGCAGGTTTTTTAACCCTTGTAGATTTCCTCAATTGTAATTCTTCCTCCCCTTTCAATACATCTTCAGCATACTTATCTTTTCCCTCTTTGCCTACCCTATTAGCTTCAACCTCATTTTCTTCCTCTGACCCTTCTTCTTCATTTGTGGACCAAACTTCGTCATCTTCTCCTTTTCTTATGTCAGCCACGTCAGCTTCACTTCCTGAGGATGGTTGTTCATCTTCATTTTCTAATGATGATTGTTTGTCATCCAAATTTTCTTCCCCTCCATCGATTTTCCCCCGCCTAACAACCTTGCCTCAAGGGAAATTAGTTCCTCTTGCACCATTGACACCACCCTTGACATAATTCTTTCATATGTTCTCATGATTTCCTATAAATTAGAAGGAAAATATTTGTCATACAATAATATAGACAGCATGCGAAGCTCACATCAAATTTCAACACTTACCGGGTGTGTTATCATATTTTGCTTATGCAATGCAAAAGACGGACCCCCAACTACTATACCCACAGAATATAGCAACCCTTGGTTTCTTTCCTTCTCTATTTGCACTCTTCTCTTGATGTTTTTATCATTCCAATATCCAATCACATCGTCATTTATAAAGGCTTGTAGTTCGGGGAAAATGTTGTAAGAAAAAAACCTGCATAAAATTGAAATAACAACTTAACAGCAGCAAATGTCAACATTTAATGCAGCAATTTACAATTTATTATACATTGCCAACTTAGGTTACATGGATAAAAGTTGCACTTACCATCAGAAAATATATACATCCTCCAACATTGATTTTTCTTGAAGCTTTCCCTTTGCTGAATTTTTTCTTGTACCGTGCAACTGAATCAGATAGTTCACTCAACACGAAGGTTGCCCAATCATTATCTCCAGAAGCTACCTTTGTTGCCACCATCACCTTTAACACTCGGTCACTCACTTTAACACCAGTCAGGGACACAAGAGTATGCCCAATGCATACATAACAAAGAGGAATTCAAAATATGGATCCTTTTCTCTCTCAATTAGCCATTTCCCAATCGTCTTGTATGGCACTATCCCATACAATGTTTTCAATTGCTGAAAACCCTTGTCTTCGTTCATCACATTTCTTTTAATGTCCCCCTCATACATGGTAACCCCATAAATTCTGTTACATCTTGCCGACGAATGTGAAGTGACCTCCCTTAGATGGAAACATTGTTAGTTGGAGGCTCAAATACACCCATAAACTGCCCACATAAGTCTCAGGGGATTTGTGAGCAGCATATGTTAACCAATTTGTCAAATCCAACTTTCTTTAGCCGCTCCATCCTATCTTCTCTATTCTTCACACTTTTACACACTTTCATAAACTGATTTGGGGCACAACGAGTCAAGAATGGAACCACATATTTTGTCCCTTTTGCCCGTCTTCTTAATTTCTTCGCCCTCACCCTATATGTCTCCTTGTCATCTTTCAGAGTGTTCCAAGCTTCTTTTACTAACTGACTCTCCTCTTTAAAAGGCCTTTTCAGCTCATTATTTTTCTTCTTGTTATGGTAATACTCTTGTATGAATAATATATACGTAGATACTTTTGGCTGCCTCTCTTCGTCTTTATGTTTCCTTTTTCTTTTTGTTTGGCATTTTCTTCTTAACCTAAAACATAATTACTAGTGCAATCACCCACCATTACTCCTTATTATGCCTGACAAAAGAAAAGATATCATGGTATTATCAAGTCAAAAAACCACCAACAAAGCCAATCCTTGTAATGGTATTTAAAACATAATGAAGTACGAAGTATGATTTAAATTCTCATAATGCAAACAAATACAGCATAATGTCATTACTACTTATCTTCAATATCTCTGTTAATCACATTTTAAACATACCAGAAGTAAGAAGCCTAACCACATAATCAAAAATAGTTGCAAAATTCAGCAGTAAAATGATAGCAACAGTTTAAGATCTCAGCAAGCGAAGATTCATTTTTTTAGCAAAATCAGAACCCCAAAAGCTACTACAAAATATATATAGATTTTTAGTAATCCAAAACCACCATAAATATACACATAATCTGTGATCATTAGTAGAAAAACATGGATTATATATGTAATGGCCATTAAGATCTAAGCAGTTGATACACATAATTAAGGGTCAGAAAGCGTGCTCCCAATTCTTTGTTAGAGCAAGTGTTTCACCCAAGAGGGGGGGTGAATTGGGTGGTACTAAAATTTTGTTACAAAAATAAAAACTTGATGGTGAATATAAAGCAATAAAGAGTAAGGAGAAATATCACCGAAGTGTACACCGAGAGTTATACTGGTTCGGCCACAACCACTTTGACCTACGTCTAGTCCTCAGAGCTTTTCTAAGAGTTTCACTATAACTTCCAAGATTCAATGGGTTCTTGGCACCTCAGTACAAGCAAGTTCCTTCGCCTGGACACTCGCTCCCCCTTACAAGTTATAATCCAAACCCAACTCAAGGTTCCACAACCTTAAGTTATCTCAATATCAAATATTGAGTTTGAATGAAATATCTCTCTCACAAAGTGAATAGAATCACTGAAGCATAGAATTACAAATATGAGTAAAATAGAGTAGTGAGCTTGATAATGCGTTCGTGTGTATGATCTTGTTATTTTCTCTGTTTGGATGTTCCCATATATATAGTTGTGTTGATAATGACCGTTGGAACATTTTCTTCTCGTCCGTTAGATAGTACGCAGCCACTGTTGACTTTTCCAGTATTTGAAAAAATATCCGTTTGTGGTAGGTGGCGGTAGGTGACATTTGAACGTTGCTTTTGATTTTTCTTATTTGGTAAGATCTCTTCATTGATTATCTGTAAATATGCTAAGAATACTAATACAATGAAAGGTTAATCATATAGGAAACAAATCAATGAACGTTGGAATGATTTCTAAATTTCTGGACTTGCATACTCGAGTAGTTACTCGAGTATTCATTTAAGTTTACTCGAGTACATACTCGAGTATCATCGGGAAAACTTTCATAAACTGCAAGTCAATAAGCAAACATAACATTACTCGGGTAGTGCATGGAGTAAACAAAATTTTAAACCTTTGGAAATACCTATTGACTCGGGTACTTACACGGGTATGGAAAACTTTTCTTCATTAGTTACTCGAGTACCAACTCGAGTAAACCTTCAAATAAACTTTAGGTTACTCGATGCTTCACTCTAGTAATGTTGGCAGGATTTCAAGGCCGAGAGCACTTCAAGTTTGATTACCTTGTTACTCGAGTAAATATAAATTTTCTGCATAGCTTACTCGGGTAATAACTTGAAGTTCTCTTCCAATTCATTCTGCATACTCGAGTAGTGACTTGAAGTTTTTCTTCTAAATAACTCACAGTGAGTTACTCGAGTAGCGCCTCGAGTAACATTGGCAGGGTTGAAAATGCCGAGAGCAACACATTTCTTGAAACAGAGTAACTCGAGTACGTACTCGAGTATCATTGGCAGGCCGAGAGCAACTCCAAGTGATTTACCTTGTTACTCTAGTAGCTACTCGAGTAACGTTGGTAGGCCGAGAGCAACTTAAAAACTTTTACCTTATTACTCGAGTACTTACTCGAGTATCGTTGGCAGGTTACTTGAAGGTCGACTCTGGTTACTTCAAGTTTAAGTCCATTACTCGAGTACGTACTCGAGTAACCCTTTAGAAAACTTGCCACTGATCAAGTTTCTCATCTTTTTCTCTTGGCCTTTCTTCATTACTCCAATGCTTGCTTCAAGAGATGATTTTTCCTATTATTACTTTGTTCAAACTTATTTGTTTATCAAAACTTTTTCATGTCATTCTTTGTTATCATCAAAATATGAGATCTAACATTCTTATCATAAATCATTTTCTCAAAGAGGAAAGCATGATGACAATGACACAATGCCTTTATTACAAGAACTATGCAACAGCAAAAGAAAAGGCAATAAATAAATTACCTTTCAGGAAACCCGATACAAGAAATCAGGTTAACAAAGACTATGAAATCCCAGATATACAATCACTACCCACGAGAACCAGATAGAAATGTACATAAGAAATCATTAGGGATAAACAGTAAACGATCCTCAAAACATTAGTATACAGCAACAAGTCACAAGAAACAAAACCCAAAACAAGACAAAAAGAAAAAATGAAAGAATATATGTTCAACCTAAAAATGATAGCCTCCTGCCTCCAGTAATGACAATGATTTTTTGCACTCACAGCAACAAATCCAATAATTTACACAATACGACTATGCAAACTCTTAAAATTTCATGAGTAATTCAACATATAACAACACTCATAGCAACGACGGACACTGACTGGGATGAGAGCAATGATGGACACCGACTGTGAGAGGAGCACTGACGGACCTGACTGGAGGCCGACCAACAATGATGGACGGTAATGGCGACTTCGAATGGAGTAGTGACGGACACTCGGAGCAGAGGAATGAAGGACACCACTGGGATCTGACAACCAGCGAAGGAGCGGTAGAAGAGGATCAGTTATGACGGATGGCAGTGGCGACTTTGATGGGAGCAGCGCCGGACACTCAGAGCGGAGGAGTGACGGACGCCACAGGGACTCGACCACCAGTGACGGAGAGGGAAGGTGTAATGCCCCAAAAATTGATTAATGATTAAGGACTCCAAAAGTGAATGTAATCATTGTTAAACAAGCACTTTTGGAGAATACCATGCCAATTATGAGATGAATGTGTTACAATCAGCGCCCAAACCCTGTATTTAAGCCTAAATGTGTGACAAAGCTTAAAATGAATTTAAGGAGGAAGAAAGGGCACATGGTTGGAGTAATGCAATGACAAAATGTGTTTGGTAGTGATTCAAAAGAAATTGCTATAATCTGGGGTAAAGTGGGAAAAAGAAAATTTACCGATCAATTAGTCAGCTACCATAGAGGGAGTTTACTAATTACTTGGAGCTATTATGGAGTGTTTAATTGCTAAAGAGATTATGAGAGAGTGATCCTATGCTTGCATGAACATGGAAGGAGTGGGGAAGAGGCTCAAGATCACGACACTTGGCATTAGGTGAGTCATGGATCTTGGTCAATGTATCAACTATTTTTTCCCTCTCTCCTCTCCCTCATTAGGTTGGCCAAAAAGGGCCTTGGCTCCCCAAAATCTGATTATCTTCATCATCATCTCATTTCTCTCTCTCCAACTCCATTTTCGCCTAAGCTTGGAAGGAAAGAGAAAGAAAGAAGTTCAAGGTAGGTGCTCTATTTGACCTTGAATGGTGAAATGCTCTTCTTTAACTTTGATCATGGTGATGAGAGCTTTATCTCTATGGTTTTAGATTTTTGAAAGAAGGTGTTTGAGTTCTTGGAGAAATTTGAAAGTGGATGAATCAAGGAGCTAGCTTTGGAAAGAGGAAGAGGTGAGTAATAGTTGCGTTTTGACCTATATATTGTAATCATTGGATGAGTTTTGGAATTTATGAATTTTTCCCTGATTTTAGTGTGATTTTGGAATAAATGAATTGCCTAGTATATTATGGTAGATTTAGTGTCATATTGTGTCATTAGAACAATGGAATTGGTTTGGAACTTGGAATAGAAAGGATTTCAATGTTGAGACTTGTGTGGTGATATTGTGTTGATAGTTTATGGCTAATGTGGAACATGTCAATGTGATGTGAATTTGGTTGTTTTGGTGTTTCCAATGGGTTCCTTGTGAAAATTGTGTGGGAATAGGTTTGGTTGTTGATTTTGGAGCTATTGGACACATTGGTTGAAAATTGGAAATTCTGTTTAGTGTAAACTCTGTGCTGGGCAGTTTTTTTGCATGGATGTTTTGAATAAGAAAATGGTGTCTACAAATTCCAAAACTTTCTGGTATTAAATTTCACATTCCAAGCTTCAAAATGGACATAAAATTCATGTCATTTCGATTTGTGAGCTAGGAGTTATGATTTTCCAAAGTTTGGGGTTGAAACTGGAAGCTATTCTAGAGCAGTATAGGATTTCATGTAATTATGTAATTTTGTGGTCATGAACAGTATTGATTCATATTTTTCTTGTAAATAGGACTTAAATAGCTTTCCATTGGCTTTGGAATCACCCTATTTTACTTTTTCTAGAATTAGTTATGATTTTTTGAAGTTTTCTTGATTGCAACCAAAAGTTCTTGGCTGCAGCCAAAAACTCTCTATACAGTTTTTTGCGGCAATCAGAATATATTGGCTATAGCCAATAACTCTTTATGTTGTTTTTTGCCACAGCCAGATATTTCTTGGCTGTAGCCAACCCCTGTTTTCAGCACTTTGTGATTTTGAAAAGTAGTTTCTAACCTAATATTTCCCAATCCTTTTAGGTTATTGTTTGAGACTTTTATAGCTACCTAAAGACTTCAAATGATAACCAACCTTGAGCATTTGAAATTAAGAATTTAGAAAAGGGAATAATGCTACGTCCTTGGTTTTGGTTTTAGGATTCAATATTTTCCCTATATGAGATCAACCGGTGCCAGAGCACAACGGGAAAGAACAAGGTAGTGACTCTTTCTCTTATACTGTATGTAATGCACTGTATGTAAGTGATGTCATTGGATTATATATTGCCAATGCTGCGAAGCTCGTTGCTGTGTGTATGTTGTGAAGTTATGTGTATATTGTGATATTGGTCACGATCATGTGTATATTGTGACGTTGGTCACGCATCATGTGTATATGCCTTTAAGTTGCATCGCCACACCAAGAGTCCTCTGGTAACTAACAACGATTCGGGTGAGGGTTGTGTGCATCCTCGACGATGAAACAGAATGAGGGTGGGGTGTGACAATGAATTCGTTGTGTATGTGAAAGCCGAAAGGCTATGAGACAGCCATAAAGGCTATGTGACAACTGAAAGGCTATGTATAAGCCGTAAGGCTATGTGATTGCTACGAAGATTATGTGTATGCCGTTAAGGCTATGTGTATACTGTAATCATTGCTATTATGCTGATTGATTATTTGCTTACATGCTATATGATTATATACTGTATGAGTAATTTGTTACTACTAGGATTCCTTTGAATCTCATTCTTTCTAACGACTAACTTACAGACGGGGCAAGTGGCTTGAAGGGGAAGCAGGCAACCAAGGGCGAATAGTTCCTTATTTTAGTTGTTGGTTGGTTGTCATATCTGGATTGGAATTACTGTACATTTGTAAATGTTATTTTGGATATGGATATGTAATCCCCCGAATGGGAAATGGTAAGGGGCGGAAATGCCCTATAAACCCTTTATTTAATATATGGAAACCCAGAGTTGCCGGGTATTTTGGTTTACACTCTGATATGTATGAATGCAACTTAACTGCACAGGTTAATTATATTCGAAATGTGAGTATGAGACCGGATCGAACAGGTTTTGAAAGAAATTTTGAAAACTCGCTGCATTTCAAGGCGGGTCCTTGTCTTGAAGCGGGAACTTAAACAGATTTTGTATTAATCATTGGTCTCTAATTTAACTTTATTACACATTTTTGAATTATAATTACGGTTTATAAGGCAAGGGGTTATAGAAGGCCAAACGACCAGACCACCGACGACGGAGAGGCAGGACAAGCTCGTTTTCGAAAATGCCTCTGAACGTGATTTGGGAATTTGCTTTGAATAGAGAAGAGTTTAAATTACAAGAGGGGCATTTGTGTCATTTTACTTTAGGAAATAATATCGGAAAAGTCCCTAGGGACTTTTCTGATATTTGACTTTTTCCTAGGACTTTTCTGTGAATATGTCTGTTCCTTGGGACCTGAGAGTGACTTTCCCAAAAAAAAAAAAAATAGGGCTGCCATTTGCCACTATATAAAGGATTGTCAATCTGTCTCTCACACACATTAATAGCACCCACAATCGATATTATTTTTTTCCTAAAAAAATAGTACCTTATTAAAATTAACCCAACAAGATATACAAGACCCAAAATAAAAGGTTTGCAAAAAGAAAACCCAAATACATAATAGTGGGAAGAAACTCTAAAAGATGACCTAACTCTAAGAGGTCTTGATGTGGCGGTCTTAAAGGCCTTTTTTAGTACTGTAAATACTCCAACAAGCAAACAAATAAATAACAAGATCTGCATTTTAGTAAGATCATTTATGAAAATTGAGAGAAATGGTAGTATAGTGCCGTGTCACTCGAGAGAAAAGTGACGGAAGTAACGGCAACTTAACAGCGTTCTCAATTTTACTCCCTAAAAAATTGTTTATAACCATATTTGCACCCATCAAATGCTAATTATGTTGGATGCTCAAAGTGCAAAACATTATTACTATTTTTGCACCTTCACCCTTTTAAATTTATGTTGATATAATGATATAATACTTTTGTCAAAAAATGAGATACTTAATGTTTATTATATTTTTAGGTAAAAATGTAACTTTCCTCCTTTAGAAATACTTACATACTCCAGGAGTGCCAAGTTATCTGAACTCTGGTTAATAAAAACACAACAACTCATATCATTTTAATTCTAATTGGTTGATAACTCACATGAAATTATTCACATTTTATTTTGTTTTTAAGAAAATTAAACATCTTAAATTGAAAAAAAAAAAAATGACCTACCAATATTTTTATTGAAAACGAAAAAAATGTGAATTGTTTCAGGTGAGTCATCAACTAATTAGGATTAAAATAATGAGTTTTTGTGTTTTTATTGGATAGAGTTCAAATAACTTGACACTTCTGAAATATGTAAGTATTTCTATTGGCGCTTTAACTAGATAAGAAAGTTTATTTTAGTCCTTTAATTTTATAAAGTGTTATCCTTTAATTCTAACATCGTTAGGTTCAATAAAAAAATGCTGACATTGAAGTTTTAAACCTTGGTAAAACATTTACTCATGCAAACATATTAAATTTAATTTATTTAAGATTTATTTTCAAACAAATTTTTTCCTCTAATTTTCTTCTTTATGATGTTATTAGATTAGATCCTTTAATTTTACTAACACAAAGTTTGTCTAACAAAGTAAGCCCTCATTAGATCTCATTGACTCTCGAATTCGAGTCCCCGAGCTCAACAGCAAATGAGTTATACTTCTTATTCCAAACCCAGATTTAGTTCTCTTTTTAAAAAACAACCTGTAACAAATTAAATGAGTTAGACATTGTCTTTTACATCTCAATATATTATTTACAAGTAAAGGTAATTGCATTATTAGAAGAGTAAGTCTTGATTTTTATATTACTTACCGATAAAAGTAATTGTGTCAACACCCATTTCCATTTCGATAATCGAAAAGTAATAAAGACGGAATTTCATAGGCATACAGAAAACATATATATACTGATAATAGCATTCGTTTACAATCTCAAATCATTCGTAGACAAAATACATAATACAGCGGAAACTTCAATATATACAGGATTCCCTAAAATATCTTAAGCATAAACTAATTCTAACCACCATATTTAACTTTACCTCAAGACACGTGTCAATCACTTCTTGGCGTCTACGCCTTTGCCTTTTGTCCTACTTGCACCCGCTGAAATTTTTGTTTAAAAAAATGGGTGAGATTCTAAGGAATCCTAGTAGAAACATGCTCATAAAAAATGCAAAAAGTAAATATGATATGCGTCATGTATGCACCAATTAATGAACAATATAAACATATCATCTGCATGTATACATGAGTAGGGCTCAACCCCACTAACCTGCACCGGTTGGATTCTCACCAACTCCCAATGTAAGTGTCCCTGGCACTAATTGCCCCTCTCTAGGCAAAACATATTGATTAATAAAGTACATTTACAACAATGGCATTCACACATTCATATAACTATGGCATGACGTATGAAGAATAATATCCCTACCTCAAAGTTCTTTCAACCCCTTTTTAGTGCGCCTTGTAAAACGTGTCGCTTCCGGCTTCCGACTCAGTCCTAAAATATTAAATATACAAGAAATAGGCCATAACCTATCCAAGTATCATTTTAGACTCTTCCATAGTGCTTCTTGTGGTTATATTAGTCTATGATAAAAATTTACCAAAATGCCCCCGGAACCCCAACCCGGCCTTGCCGTACTCGGCCCAACAGTACGTTTTCTCAAAATTTTAACTATAGCTATCCTGACTTATTTTTGCCCAAGGAATCCATTTCTGGGCTCAAAATCACCAAATTTAGTGTCAAATTATGAAAATACCCTTGACAACCCCGATTTAGGGTTTTAGGGGTATTTTCATAATTATGATTCTTTTTCGAAAAAGTGACCAACTATAACCCCACTTATTTTTGCCTCATGAATCCAATGAAATCATCAAATCACTGAAAATCTCACCCTTTCCTCCAGATCTGGTCTTGGCCAAAACTTACTCAAGAAAAAGGGAAAATTTGGAGTTTTGTGTTTTAGATTCCAAAGCTTGTACATTTTCACTTATAATCCCTTATTAAGTCATTTAAACACATACTGATCATAATTCAAAGAAATTTGGGCAGCATAACCCCTTAGGATTAGGACTTTTCAAATTTACAACTTAACCAAAAATCACCAAATCAACCTCAAACCTCAACAATAACTTCATACTAGAATAGATATAAGATTTGTGAGGTTACCTTTTGAGATCTTGATTTCTCTCTCTCTCTAGGCGTTCTCTCCTCTCTCTCCTTGAGATCAAAATGTGTCTTCAAGATCATGGATTCCATGAAGAAGAAAGGTTTAAGAACGTTTTCATGGAAGATCACAAGAAAACTCTTAAGAAATCACACTTACCTTAAACTTATTCTTCTTCCTTCTCTCTAGAACTTAAGAGCTCTCTCTCTCTCTCTCTCTCTCTCTCTCTCTCCTCTTCTTGTGTTGGATGAAAATGAGGAGGGGAAGAGGAAGGAAGAGTGCTTCATAAAATATCTCCCTTCACCCTACACCACATGATTTCATCAAGGCACATGATGGTGACACTTGTCACAATCCACACCTCTTTCATATTTGTGTCATAATTGCTCCATTAGACTTTCATTAGCATTGAACTAATTTCCTCTCCTTTTTGGTTAGCATATAACCGTCCCCACTTATGTCTACCCTAACCAAATTGGTTTCCTCTAACTAATCCAACTATACACTCAAGTAGTGTACCATTATCATCATTAATCATGATTACTATGTCCATGTAGCATTATTTTAATGTAATTAGACATGTGCTCATCTTCATAAATCATAAATTAATCCCCTTACCATATGATAATGACATTTGGCATGTTTATGAGCCAAATAATTATTTCTCCCTCCTATTTCTTTATTTCACAATTTATACAATCACCATTACATCTTTCTTTTTCAAATTCGCAACAAATAGCAATTTTGGCAGATTTTCTGAACAAATTTTGAAAAATCATAACTAAATTTGTAGACATTATTTCGGAGTGATTTTAAAGGCTATGGAACCCTTATTGTTTCAAGGAAAAATATGGACTTTAGCCAGTTGGAAGCACATCATTCCCAGATTTCATTTCTTTGACCGTTGCTCTAGGGACTGTTCAGATTTTCTGGGTTAACTTCAAAAATCCATAACTCTTTGTACATAGTTTTAATTGATTCGTATGACCTATCAAATTAAAGCTTAGGATGCCTACTTTTATCCTATAAACTTTTATAATTTTTTCTCATCATTTGGTCTTCCATAACCATATAACAAACTCACTGTCTCGTAGACGATTTCACTTAAAACACTGTTCACATTTCAATTTTCAATATTTAATTCCTTTGGCCTTAAATATTCACCATTTTATTGAATATATAAAATAATCACAATATATTCTTGGTGAATAAAATTTGGGGTGTTACAAATTGCATTATTAGAAGAGGAAGTCTTGATTTTTATATGATCTAGTTTAATTGATCTTAAATAAAATTGTTTTCATAAACACAAATGAAACTGACATCTATTTTGTGATTAAAATTAAAAATTCAATTATATGCAAACTTAGATATCATTTGTACCTTAGATTTTTCATTCATGTTATTTTTCTTTACACGATTTGATCCATGATCTTTTTCTTTTGTTTATGATTGATTGTGACGTGGATATTGTGTTTGGTGGGTAATTAATTTTGACATGTATAGGAGTGTTTGGTTTTAGTTCATAATTAATTTTGACATGTAAAAATATTTGAAAATTTGTGTCATAGGTGAAGCACCCATTATACTTTTTACATAGGATTTGAATTCATGATTGAATCTATAATAAACTATATATGCGATTAGACTAGCAAAGAGAAAAATAGATTTTGGACAAAATTGCTTCTGAGCATTATTAGGCAACACTTCGTTTTATTAAATATGATTAGAACACTCCCCATAATGCTAAAATCTATTTTTGCGCTAAAATCTTAGGTTGGTCATAAGTTGTTTGAAGAAGCTTTTGATAATCAATTATTATAAATTCGAGAAAATCAATCGTTATTTATTCCTTTGATCCTTATTATAAAACATCAACTACCATTTCTCTTAGACTAAGGAAGGGAAGTTAAATCATTAAATTAGTGTTCATTTGATAAATATTTTCATCTTTACTTCTACTTTAATGATGTGAAATCAAAAATGTGAAAAATGTTATTTTTCATATTTGCCATGTGTTAGCATATTCTCTCATTGGCCATTGCTCCTTTCTCCCCCTACACCCCAATATACACAAAGTTATCCCCTCTTTTCCCAATGTCTGACATAACATCTAGAGGAAGGCAAACTTTACCTAAGCTTACAAAGTCATAATTTTTCGAAGCCACATCTAGAGGAAGGCAAACTTTACCTAAGCTCACAAAGTCATAATTTTTCGAAGCCACGACTTGTCTCTTTCTCTCAAATGATATACATAGTGGCGCCATTTTTTTGTGTAAAAACTCAGCAAAAAAAGCAACGGTGAAGTAATTTTTTTTAAACCCCCCCCCCAAAACGGAATTAAACTTGGGCAAACCAAACGGAACGGAAACTGAAATTGCCATTGTTGAGTGAAGATGGATTCAATGCTCCCATGAATGACCAAATGCAAGTATCCTTCGACTCAAACCTACTGCCATGTTGGGAAGAGGAAATGGATGAGATTATGAACTCAAATATTTACCCAAGTTCACAGAATCAACGTGTTGTCGTGTTGGGTGATTCAAACATGCTCTGTTTTGGTGAAGCTGTAACAAAGAACTTGAAACCTTATTTACTTCATGACTTGAACATAGAATGTGTGTGTGATGATGATGATGGCAGCGGCGACGTTTCCCTGCCTAACTTGAACAAAACCCAAAAGTGATGGGAAAGATACAGAGTTGAAACCCATCGAGAAAAAATGAAAACTTAATTGGGGGGGGGGGGACATGCTGAATGGATTGGAAACGCAATAGTCAATAAAAAGAATATGAATTGTTTAGAGTATAGCTTATGAGAATTCACGACGTTCGAGGAGTTATTCAAAAAACGAAGTTCTATTAAAAATGAGGGCATAATGGGGAAACCAAATAAATGAATCAGTCAGAGACAGTTGATGCCTTATAATAAGAACAAAAAATTACTGGCAGTTGGTGCTTTATAATAAGAATAAGAGAGCGTATGTGTCATGTAGTGTCAGCCAAGAAACTAAGTGAGTGTTTGGAATAGCTTATTTCTGGGAAATAAACACTTATTACATAAGTCGAGACAAAACTCCTCTCACATGATAAGCACTTAGAAGTCAAAAATAAGCTATCTCAAACTAATACTAAATTACTTACATGCAAGGTTATCAAACTCATGGGTTCAAGCAAACTCGTGATAATGGCATAAACTCGAATTGTAAACGTATAAGAGTGTGCTTTTATCATTAAATAGGTATTAATAATGTATAATTAAATAATCGAAATATAAAAAATGACAATAATTTAATTTAAATATAGGAAAAAAGATAGAAAAATACCATCAAAATTTAAAATGCAAATAAGTATGTTGAATTTCAATAATTCTAAAGGGACTTATTTGAAATTTTGAAATATTGCAAAATTTGAGAAATTACCTAACTACCCTTAGTTTTTTTTAAATAAAAAATCTTCAACCCCCTTACCAACAGCCGCCAGAGCTTCAGTGACCTTGCCGACGACCGGTTGTTAGAGCTCCACTGAATATTATTAACAACTCAAGTATCTATATTAACAACTTTAGTCTTAAAAATTCAAAAAAAAAGATATTAGCCACTGAAGCTCCGATGAAGGTTATTGAGAAATATTCAACAAATACCCCGTTTACAACTTTAATCTTGCTATTAACAACTTAAATATATGTATTAACAACTTTAGCCTGAGAAATTCAAAAAGAAAATATTAACCGTCGGAGCTCCGATAAAGGAGTATATTTTTTTGAATTTCTCAAGTAAAAGTTATCAATATAGATAATTAGTTGTTAATAACGATATTAAAGTTATAAACGGCAGCCTTATCTTTTTTCTAATTTCTCACGCAAACGTTGTCAATACTAATACTTGAGTTGTTAATAGCGATGCCAAAATCGTAAATGAGATATTTATTGAATATTTCCTAATAACTTTTACCGGAGCTCCGACAGCTTTTTTTTGTTTTTTTTTTTTTGTTTTTGGTTTTTTGAATTTCTCATGCTAAAGTTGTTAATATAGATATTTAAGTTGTAAATGCGGTATTTGTTGAATATTTCCTAATAACTTTCACCGAAGCTCCAATGACTAATATTTTGTTTTTGAATTTCTCAGGCTAAAGTTGTTAATACAGATACTTCAATTGTTAATAGTGATACTAAAATTGTTAATATATATACTTAAGTTATTAATAACCTTCACCAGAACTCTAGCGGCTAATATCTTTTTTTTTTAATTTCTCAGGCTAAAGTTGTTAATATAGATATTTGAGTTGTTAATAATGATACTAAAATTGTAAACGGGGTATTTGTTGAATATATTCTAATAACCTTCATCGGAGCTCCAACAGCTAATATCTTTTTTTTTAATTTCTCTAACTAAAGTTGTTAATATAAATACTTAAGTTGTTAATATAGATACTTGAATTTTTAATAACCTTTACTGGAGCTTTGGCAGCCAATATCTTTTTTTTTTAATTTCTTCGACTAAAGTTGTTAATACAAGTACTTGAGTTGTTAATAACAATATTTAAATTATCAATATAGATACTTTAGTTGGTAATAACCTTCACCAAAGCTCCAAAGGCCGGCCGCCAGCAAGGTCACTGGAGCTCTAATGACAACCGCCGTCGCCAGTCAATGGCAATGGAGCTTCGGCTACCATTAAGGGGTTTGAGGATTTTTTATTTAAAAAACAAAACTAAGGGTAGTTATGTAATTTCTTAAATTTTACAACATTTTAAAATCTTAAATCAGTCATTTTGGAATTATTGAAATTCAACATACTTGTTTGTCTGTAACCAATTTTGATGGCATTTTTCTGTCTTTTTCCCTTAAATATATTTTAAATCCAAATAGTTGAAATTAAATTCATCAACATTCATAATACTTAACCAAGAAATTTTTATAAATTTCATATATAAAGTCGCTAAATTATAATCAAATCAAAAAAGTTAACATGAGTTTAATGGTGAGCTAACACAGTTCTATAAATTAGAAACATGAAAACAGTAAATTCTATATATAAACTCACGAGTTTGACCGATTTTACAACTAATACGAGTTTATTAGTGACTTGACACAATTTTGTCAAATAAAAACTTAAAAAGGGTAAACTCTTAGAGTTAACTCGCGAATTTAACAATAATGCTTGTATGAAATATGAAACTTGTTAAAAAAGGACCAAAGATTTTTATTGGGAAAAAGACCAAAAAATATCAATTGCATTTTAAAATCTCAAATAAGTGATTTTCGATTAAAATGAATAGTTAATTACTCTACTCTTGTAGTCAATACTAGGGGTGTTCAAAATATCCCGGTCCTGGTTGTCCCGGCCCGGTCCCGGACATTTTATCCCGGGAATTTCTCGTCCCGGCCGGGACTGGGACCAGGATCACACCTTGTGATCCCGGGAATTCCCGATCCCGGTTTTTTTTTCTCTTTTTTTTGTTAAAAAATAGGTTATTATTTTATTTTTGTATTTTTTACCCCATAAATTAAGTTATCATTTGATAAAATGTATATCACATATTTAATTAGAGTTAAATCGTATATATCGTGATATAAATCCTAACTATATAATGTATAAAGATAATAACAAAAATGATGAATGTGATAATGTTAATAATAATGTTAAATAATCACTTTAAACACTAGATTATAAAAAATTAACTAATATAATTATATTATTAAAACCGGGAATTCCCGATCCCGGTCCCGGGAATTCCCTGTCCCGGTTGTCCAGGGAATTTCCCGGGACCGGGACCGGGAATGACATCCCAGTCCCAGCCAATCCCGAGACGGGAAACGGGAATGGGTGATCCTGGTCCCGTTCCAGGATTTGAACACCCATAGTCAATACCAATACTCTTATAAGCAACAAAGCTGATTTGAGATTTTAAAGTTCAAATGATATCTTCGTCTTTTTTCCATTTTTATTCACTATTATTATCATTGTTCAATTTTTTTCTTTTCATGTTTTTTCAATTTTATAGTTATTTTAAAATTATTTTATTTGAGTGAGCATTTCAAATGTGTTCTAAATAATTCACAAGAATTTTGAGGGCCGAAAAGGTTAATGTAAGGCGCTTTGTATAGAACTCAATCTGGTAAGTAAGATGAGCTGTAGATTCCTTCAGTCCGCTCTTATAGTGGATAGTAATGATAAACAGAAATGAAAAAAAACCAAACATGATCATTCTCTTTATTATAGTCAACTCTATACTACTTGATCAATCCTTTAAATGATTTTCTACCAATTTTTCTTTTATAAGAAAATATTTAATAGAGTTTAACGTTGGTTCTCGGGGGCTTAACACAATCCTCTTCCTTAACCCAGGCTTTGGACAAGCTATAGAGTTTATGGAGATAAAGAACCTATTTATATTTTTAATTACGATTAAGATTATAATCATAATTACTAAATTGAGTTTAAAATACAACAGTACTGTTGGATGAAGCAAACGCATACAATAGCTCAAAACGCAAACCTTGTTACTTCCGGTTTTACCTATTTTGACCGTGAAGAGCTGTGTTCCTTCCTGCTGAAGAGAACATTATGAACAACAGCTAATGGATGAGAAGTCTGGTAACTAAGCAGCCATAATGCAAGGGTGATCCTATTAAGATGAGATAAGAATAACATTAATGAGACCTAAAATGAGCAAGGAATAGAAATTAATGCTCAATTGCCACCATTTTCTATCTTGAAACAGGTCAAAAGCTTCCTTCTCCTGAGCCATGAGTGAGAAGGAGCTTCTCCTTCTCCTTCTCATTCCACCTTTTCTTTGTTGGCCTACATAAAATCCCATCCTTCATTAGTCTTTAACAAAATTCCCTTTCCAAACAAAAAAAAAAAAAAAAAACATTGTTGTTGCGAGCTATCAATCAATCTTCTTTGAAGAAAGAAACTTCCCAGCTAAGTCAGATTTTAACTCGCATCCGAAATGTTGAGTTTTCACAAAAAGGAAATCAATTTCTTCTTCCTTCCCATACACGTAGAAAGCTACAAATGCAAAAGTAATTCCTGTAGCCATGAGAATACGAGTTCAGTATATCACTTTTTCATTCCTGACACATTGAAGATATCAGCAACAAGAAGAGCTAGCGCAATTGGTAAAACAGTAAAAGGAAATTCAGCCTGACTCATGGCATAATATTCAGCTGGACTTGTTCCTACCCCGAAAGAGATTGAGAACTGTTGGGAGTTCCCCACTAAAAACACAATTTGAATATTGCTCTGAGGTTTGCACACATCTCAGTGATCACACAAAAAGATACTTGAATGCAACAGAAGGATTGATAATGGATGAGGAGAGAATCCGAAAGGCTCACTCATATTGTCACTCATCCAAAGGGACGCGTAAAGGTACGACATGGCCGTATTGGTGTCCCTGAATGCAACCAGAACTGTTATGGGCAGCCTCTTTTTTCTTCTCAACGAGGTGAAGCGAGAATCCAAAGGGCTCACTCACAACAAACAATAACCTATGGAGCACCAGAATGGTGAAGGATGTGATCCTCTCCCCATAGCTACGACAATCCATTGTCTCTTTTTTTTTTTTTTTTTTGGTTTTTTTCCGAGCTGAAAACAAGCTAATGATTTGATGTTGTTTCAGATTTTTTGACCGAGTGAGACTCCAAAAGGCTTACTCACGTAGGGCCAAGGAAGAATCGCAAAGGTGACATGGTGGAACACAAAGTCTGTGCCGCCTAATTACCTGCCCCACTACTGCGATGAAGATTTTCTTCCAATATCGTCTCCGACTTTCTTTTTGCTTTTTCTGAACAACATTTATAGATGTAGAATTTTCTTCAGCTCTTTTGGCCGAGTGAGACTCCAAAAGGCTAACTCACGCAGGGCCACGAGAGAATCGCAAAGGTGACATGGTGGAACAAAAAGTTTGTGCTGCCTAATTACCTGCCCCACGACTGCGATGAAGATTTTCCTCCTATATTGTCTCTCAACTTTTGCTTGGCCAAGTGAGTCTCCAAAAGGCTTACTCACGAAAGGCTAGCAGAGAATCGTAGCGGCGACATGCATTACGCTGCACCATACTCCGGCTGGCTTTTCCAATCGCCACATTGTCTCCAATTATGAAAATCCAAAAGATTTTGCCCATAACAGTTCAAGTGAAACAGGAAGTTTAATCACCGCCTGCCCCAATTTACATTCTCCCTGTGACCTTTGATTTTCCATTGACATTCACTAACAGATATAGGATCCTAAGACATGCAACAAATCTCAAAACCACATTGAAACTGAAGTCAAGCAGGTCCCACCAATCAGTCATTAAATTAATGGTTAGGATAAGAAAACAAGTTTCGCCTATAAGAATTTATGGGTCAGACTGGTATTGATGTATTTTACTGGTACAAGTATTTGCACTTCTTGCTGTATTCGGATAAATGACCATTTCAATACTAATGCCTGCTAGAAAATGAGTTATTCAACTTTAGGCCCCTTTTTAATTAATAAATATAAGTGAAACCTGCATGAACTCAACCTTGGCATGCATAACCTATCCAACCACACGCCTCAATCACAAAGCCTACAACTAATAAAAACACATTTGTTTATTGTAATAATAAATTGTATCATTTTAAATTAATTTTATGTTATTATCATTTAATAATAACAATAATAGTTTTTTATAAAAATATTTTTTTTATTTTAAATTTTCAACACCATCAGAAAGTCTATTACTTATCCTAGGAATACCCTCCCCACCCCCAAACCAAACTTGCCCTAAACTAGAAAGCCTACTTTTTTTTTCTTTGCCAACTTCTAGATCAAAAAGCCTGCTACTTATCCTAGAAATACCCTCCCCACACCCTAAACTGCAAGAGAAAATCTTGTGTGAATTTGGAGAGCCACATCATTTGCGGTATGATCAATCACAAGCCAACAACTCAACATCAGTTTAATATGATGTGACACCTACTGAACTTTACCCAACATTAGTTGGAAGCTGAAAAAAATTTAAAAAAAATCAGGGAGACAAGCCGCCCATGATATCAGGGAGATCTTTCACCGTTGCCGAGTGACCTCAACCACTCAACCCCACCGACTCAAACTCCAAGCCACCCCTCACCACCGAAGAAAGACAAAAGCTCTCCAGTAGCGGCACTTAAGATCTTTTAAGAGAAATAGCATATCTAATATGGAGATGAAGCAGAGTTGAAGGGACGGCAGCTAGGGTTCAAAGAACCTAAAGCCTTCTGCCTTCCCGATCGTAACTCCTTTTATTTTAGAAATAAAATGAATTTTTTTAACTTTTTCAGCTGTCAGCCAATATTTAAAGGTGCCACATCATTCTGAATTGTTAGTTTGTGATTGGTTAGATAACAGATGATGTGGCACTCCAAGTTCACACAAGAATTTCTCAAATCACTTAGCCTACAACTTATCCTAGGAATACCCCCACACATGCTAAACACAACGAACCCTAAATCGCAAAGCCTACAACTTATCCTAGAATTACCTATACCAAAAACTTCTTTAAGTAAAAAAGAACCAAACAAGAAAAATTAAAAGCGAAGTTCAAGTTTTAAGAGCATACCTTTTTTATGAGAAAGACTTTCCAGTATAGAATTTCCAGTTGAAATGGAGTTTCCAATTGAAGCTTTTATGCTTTGGTTTGTCACCTTTCAGGACAACGTTTGTCACCCTCAACAATATGAAGTGTCTTCCCCCACAAGATCCTATGGTTTCTGTCGGATTTAAGCCTATGAAAACACTTACACTGTCATTACACATATACATCTATGAACCTTAAAAACACAGGTTTAATTAATAATTAACAACGAATAAAAAGATTAATCAATGACTTGAGAAAAAGTTTACATAAATTAGGGGCTTGACAGAGAACAAAATCTTCAGTGTTATAGTGGAGGCGAGAAAGGAGTTGAGAAAGAAATCCTTGGCGTGCATGGGCTTTAAGGGTTTTTTCAATCACATCAGAGACCAGATCGTCTTGTTTGACTAAAAATTCAAACTTCCCTGCGCAGCCAACTACAGTAATCATTATGTATATCCCGCCATTAATCCTATTCCTCATATCCTCCAAAGACTTCTCCAATTTATGAGATTTCATCTGAAGCAAAGAATAAAAAAAAAAGAAAGAAAGAAAGAAACTTGAGTTTTGACCTTTTTACCAAGAAGGGTATGATGAATAATAACATATGAAATGATACATATAATCTGATTCATTTGATCACCACTAACCTCCTCCAAGTTTTTAGGATTTGGTTTGTCTTTTATAACCCTCTTCAATATGAAGTGTCTTCCCCCACAAGATCCTATGGGTTCCGTCAGACTTAGGCCTGCAGAAACACTTACATCATCATTACACATATACATCTATAAACCTTAAAAACTCATGATTAATTGATAATCAACAACGCTAATTAATGACTTAAGAAAAAACTTGCATGAATTAGGGGCTTGAAAGAGAACAAAATCGAGAACATAATCCTCGAAATTACAGCAGAGCCAGCTCAGATGAGAAAGAGATCCTTGGCGCGCATGGGATTTAATGGTTTTTTCAATCACATCCAAGACCAGATCGTCGTGTTTGACTAAAAATTTAAACTTCCCTAAGCAGCCAACTACAGTAATCATTATGTATATCCCGCCGTTGATCCTATTCCTCATTTCCTCTGAAAACTTCTCCAGTTTATGAGATTTCATCTGAAACAAATAATAAAAAGAAAGAAGGAAAGAAACTTGAGTTTGACCTTTTTACCAAGAAGGGGTATGATGACTAATAACATATGAAATGATACATATAATCTAATTCATTCGATCACCACTAACCTCCTCCAAGTTTTTAGGATTTGGTTTGTCTTTTATCACCCTCTTCAATATGAAGTGTCTTCCCCCACAAGATCCTATGGGTTCCGTCAGACTTAGGCCTGCAGAAACACTTGCATTCTCATTAAACGTATACATCTATAAACCTTAAAAACTCAGGATTAATTGATAATCAACAACGCTAATTAATGACTTAAGAAAAAACTTGCATGAATTAGGGTCTTGGCAGAGAACAAAATCAAGAACATAATCTTCGAAATTACAGCAACGCCAGCTAACCTGAGAAAGACATCCTTGCCGAGCATGGGCTTTAAGGGTTTTTTCAATCACATCCAAGACCAGATCGTCTTGTTTGACTAAAAATTTAAACTTCCCTAAGCAGCCAACTACAGTAATCATTATGTATGTCCCGCCGTTGATCCTACTCCTGATTTCCTCCAAAGACTTCTCCAGATTATGAGATTTCATCTGAAGCAAAGAATAAAAAAGAAAGAAAGAAACTTGAGTTTGACCTTTTTACCAAGAAGGGTATGATGAATAATAACATATGAAATGATAGATATAATCTAATTCATTCGATCACCACTAACCTCCTTCAAGTTTTTAGGATTTGGTTTGTCTTTTATAACCCTCTTCAATATGAAATGTCTTCCCCCACAAGATCCTATGGGTTCCGTCAGACTTAGGCCTGCAGAAACACTTACATTATCATTACACGTATACATCCATAAACCTTAAAAACTCAGGATTAATTGATAATCAACAACGCTAATTAATGACTTAAGAAAAAACTTGCATGAATTAGGGGCTTGAAAGAGAACAAAATCGAGAACATAATCCTCGAAATTACAGCAGAGCCAGCTCAGATGAGAAAGAGATCCTTGGCGCGCATGGGATTTAATGGTTTTTTCAATCACATCCAAGACCAGATCGTCGTGTTTGACTAAAAATTTAAACTTCCCTAAGCAGCCGACCACAGTAATCATTATGTATATCCCGCCGTTGATCCTATTCCTCATTTCCTCTGAAAACTTCTCCAGTTTATGAGATTTCATCTGAACCAAATAATTTTTAAAAAAAACAGAAACTTGAGTTTGACCTTATTACCAAGAAGGAGTATGATGAATGATAAGATATGAAATGATAGACATAATCTAATTCAGCCGATCACCACTAACCTCCTCCAAGTTTTTAAGGCTTTGGTTTGTCTTTTGTGACCCTCTTGAATACAAAGTGTCTTCCCCCACAAGATCCTTAGACCTGCAAAAACACTTACATTATTATTACATGTATACATCAATAAACCTTAAAAACTTGGGATTAATTGATAATCAACAACTCTAATTAATGACTTAAGAAAAAACTTGCATGAATTAGGTGCTTGACAAAGAACAAAATCGAGAACATAATCTTCGAGATTACAGGAGAGCCAGCCGAGCTGAGAAAGAATTGAGGGAAAAAAGAGAAGCGAAGAAAAGGCGAATAATCCAATTCATTTGTTCGCCACTAACCTCCAAGTTCTTGTGAAAGGTAAGGGAAGAAACTGGAGTCGCAAGCATAGGAGGTGAAGGCAGAAACTGCAGTTTTAAAACAGAAAAGAAGAATGAATTAAGAAAGATATATACAGCCAAGAGCAGAGTAAAGGCGGTTGATTGCGAAAGAAGAAAAGGAGTCCAACCAGCACGTGGAGAAGAGATTGTGCAAAAAAGACAAAAAAAGAAACGGAGAGAGTGAGATCTTGACAGTACCTGAATCATAACAACCACCGGTTTTTGTGCGCGGGAAAAGAAGGTTTTTGTGCGCGGGAAAAGAAGCCGACCTCAGTTTCTTTGAGATTTAAAAAAAAATACGCAATAGACTGTGAAGTCCCCAGTTTTCACAATTCAAGTTTCAAATTCATTATTGCTTCTTTTTACCTCTCACAATGGTCGTTCCACGATATAGCTTCATGGCTGAGTCCTCTTCTTCTCCGCAGTGGAATTTCTATCAGATATTAAGCCACCGTCCCTACGCCGACGAACTTAACAAGGGTCTGTCTCTTTCATTAAAAATTTTGTGCCCCTCCGTGCATATTTCGTATCTTTCTTCAAGATTCAAGATATATGAAAATTGAAACATCAGAGGGAAAGAAAAAAAGATAAACGAGTTGAAAAAGATATATATACCCAAGAACAGAGGGAGGAGGATGCAGAGTAAAGGCGGTTGCTTTTTTTAAATCAGCCAAGACATTGTGGGGACTTAAACCCATAGAGTCTTCCGCAGTAGCGTTTAGATGTCTTGAAATATGATAAAACTTAAGCTCACTCAGCTCTTGTACTCCCTCCATGAAGGTACTCAACAGAACCCGACGCGTCTCAGCTTTTCCTCTCGTCTCTCTGTTTTCGCCCAAGGAAGACGAGGACGGAACAGTGAAGCCGTCTCCCATCCCGATCGTGCTTCTCAGCTTCTGGGTTTAGGCCTCCTCCTCCCTCTCAAAACTGTATCACTCTGATTCAAGAATAACAACGATTAATAAAAGAAAAGAAAACAAACATAATAATAATACAAAAACCTGAACGTTTTTTCCTTTTTTTCACTTTCAAATTATTGTAATGGGAAAATCTCATTTAAATATCAAATGAATTTTTAAAACCCATAAAAATCTGTTAATACTTAAAAATGATATAAAGATAATAGGTATCAAATTGAAAATTTAAAGTCTTACTATTTTTACCATTTTGCCCCTCAAATTTTTTTTTTTTAAAAAAAAGGTAGTCCTTATTGAAGCACCATCGCCAGCGGGCTGCCAGCTTTTAGGGTGAGGGGATTTTTTTTTTTTTTTTTGAAAACGAGCATGAACTTCCTCGTGCTTTACGCGGGGAGCAAAGTTTAAGAGAAAAAAATTCCATTTTGAAGTATTAAATTAGAAACACGGAAAAACATAAACTATTACATGAGAAAAGGAGAATTACAAAATCTGTTGCTACTAACCAACCGATACAAAAATAAACACAACAAGATGTCATGCAAATATTATGAACAAAAAACATAATCTTACTATATTTATGAATAAAATGCCTCTTCTTCTGATATTGCATTTTTCCCCGTGTGATGCGCAAGGGAATGTTATTAAGGAAACAATATAGTCATTAAGGGAAATTTGGATCAAACAACATGATAAAACGTCATTAAGAAATACAAGTACTTAATTACATAATGATGATAAGTCATTCTCATCAACAAAGAATTGAGAAAATCATAGAATATTTGGGATAAAAAATTATTATCTTTAACAAAAGGCAATTTTCTATATGGGATGGAAATATTAAACTTCATAGAACAACAAGAATAGAGAAATAATAAGCCATATGAGTATGGAGTAACTGAAATTGAAGAAAAAAGGAAATTTTAAGGAAAAAGACACAGTTGCAATGAACAGAAATTTGACCAACTCTATCTTTAAACTGTATCTTAAAAAAAAAAAAGGAAATTCCACAAGTTATACAACCATTGCATTTAAAAAGGGAATTCAATACTCTAAAAATGGAAATTTGACCATAATAAAATGTCGCTGTGTCATTTACATGCCAAGTGATAAGTGGAGAGGATGGTGCAACAGCATGTTCTTCTGTATGCATAGTGTAGCCAACACTCTAAACTGAAAGGAAGACATTCAATCCATAAGAATACAAAAAAGTGTATGCTAGCAATTCGAAAAGCTTCCAAAAAGAAAATGAAATTGTAGATGTCAAGTCAAATCATGAAATTCAGCTGGGCAATTTACATGAAAGCTGCATACATTGGCTCTTCATAAAACTTTGTGTTTGTTTAATGAAAAAGCTTATAATTAATACAGATTGAAAATTTGAAATAGCTTTTAATCAATCAACTTGCCTTGCTACCATTTTCCTTATCACAAAAAGAGTTAGTCAGCTATTAAAACCAGTTCTAACGCATTCAGGTTCATCTATCCTAATAATAAATTAAAGGTAGTATAAAGATCATGAATATAATAAAAACCCAAATAACTAAAACAGAAACATAACACTAACTAATAACATTTTTCTTTTTTAGAGTTTCCACTATTGAGGAAGCCTAACTAAAATATAATGCAGCTACTGCCATTGATTTAAAGTCTTTAATCTCCTCAGGTTAAATCAAAATAAACCAAATTATGCAGTGAAGGACACAACTCAGGTCGTATTCTCTTGAGGAGCCTTTTATTTAATTCCTAATCTAACTAAGTAACAAAAATATTAAGATGGGTTTTAAATAGATTTTTTTTTTCTTTTTAATAATAGAAAATCACCTAGACTACTTTTCTTTTTTTGGGTTTTTGAGAAATTGTTGAAATAATTAATGAAATTGTGATTTAAACAAATTGATGATGAATGCTTCTTGGAAAAATGGATTACAGGTTATCCTTGCTCAAATTGAATTAGTAGTTAAACCACTCACTAAGTCAAAAATTAAACCTTACCAACTCGCTAAGTCTAGTATATTAATTAGTGATTATCCCTAGAACTCTAGCTAGATAATTACCTCTTAATACACTATTAAATACCACTTAGTGTGCAATTTAGGATTGGATTCATGCAACTTATTCCTCTATACAATGAACACTCAACGGAGATATCCAAACAAGATCTAAGCAATCATAATACTCATTCAAACTATGAAAGAATAGACAACCACAATAAACCAAAAGGAAATATAAAAATTTAAATCTCAAACCACATAAACCAATCTAAATCACAATTGTTCAATCACTACTAAGATAAACAACTCATAATCTCAGTAAATTAACCATATAACATCAAATCCTAACTCAGGAAATCCGTTACATAGTTAAATAAAAAGATTAAAACAAATAACTCCCCTAAATGTATCTCTGGAGCTCAAACCAATCTTCCATCTCTAAGAAGTAAGAAGGAATTTAGCCTCTCATGTAGCTTATCACAACTACAACTCCTTCAAGACACCAAGAATCCATGGAATTAAGATGAAAGGAATAGATTAGAGAAGGAGAGAGGCCTTGTTGGTGAATCTTGGTCTTTGTTCTTCTTCTCTAGTGTTTGCTGCTACGTGCGTGCGTCTCGTTCTCGTCTGTGGCTCCGTTGAGGTTGCTTCTCTGCGGTTGTATGTCTCTTCTCGTCTGCGGCCCTCCCTTCTGTTGAACAATTCCGCTCCTTTTTATTAATATCTTTGCTATTTGAAATCTAGGTCAAATCCCCTTAAAGTTGGGCAAAATCTTCCAAGATTATATTTAGATAAGATTTTTCGCAAAATTCTGTATAAGAATATGGAAAAAATCAGTTTCAGAGGTCCAAGACGATGAGTTTCCCATTTTTGCACCAAAATGAAATTTTGGAGATTCAGAGTCCTGTTCTGTAATTTTCTCTGATAGCCAAGTGAATCAGTTCCAGCGGTGTCTTCGTATTTTGGGACCCAAGTGGCGTTTTGTAAATTATGGGTCCTTTTCTGTAATTATTTTTGATATTTTCCCACCTAAAAGTGAGAGCTAATATTACAGAAAAGTACCCTTTTTCCTATCAAAATTGCCTTGTAGTCACATGCAGAATTTTATTTTTTGTTGCAGTCTTTGAAAATCTTTACATTTTGGTCCTTCATATCCAACTTTTCAAAATGACTTACAATTCAAATCAATATATTGTAATATCTTCATTCAAAGTTCAATTTTTAAAGAGCAATCACAAGATTATAACAAATATCTCTTTTTAATATTTATTTTCACACATTCACCTTTAATTCAATTTAATCATAATAAATGTTATTTAGCCCAAAAATTAATGATAAAATTCCTAAATATGATATTAAATATTATGATAAAATTGAAATATATCAATGGAACAACACATTACATTCAAATAGACACATATAAGTTGAGTTTGAGTTGAGATCTAACTGAATGTTACTCCACTTTTAATTCGAGAAAGGTGCTGAATGTTACTCCACTTTTAGAAGCTGCCCTACTTCTTTCTCTTGAGCAATGTACTTCATGAGGATGCTAGTGTTCATATTTATTATGTCTATGTGATCAAGCATGTCAAGTTGGGCATGAGATTGAATTATGAGGCAACTTACAGTACATGAAGATAGACAATGCTAGACAGTAGAAGCCAAGTTTCCTAATGAGGTAGGAACAAAACTTTAAATGCATCAGTATCAAAACCGTGTTAAATATGAAATTAAGCCATGAAATGTCGTGAGTGTTGAGTAGTAACTTACCCATTCCTAAATCCTAATTAAAACAAACTGTACATGATACTATTCGAAATTAAGCCATGAAATGTCGTGGGTTTACATCAGCTAATTTCATTGACAAGAACTGCAAAAACGGTGAGTGAAAAATGCCATTAAATATTTTTGAAGTCCAAAAGGAAAACCAAAAATTAATTGAAAGGTCTCAATTTATCAAATTCCAAATTACCTCTACTTGGCGTTGAAGAGATTGAACATAGTTGATGATCTCATAAAGCATTCCAACTTTTCCTGTGATCTTGAAAAATGTCCTTTTGTAGACAAAACAAACCCATGATAACTTAAGTCCAGACAAAACAATAACATATAACAATGTAATCCTAAAAAAAAGGAACCAACCCCTAATAACTTAAATCGAACGCCAATGAATAAAAAAATAAATACAGCACCAACTATCAAAGGAAAAAAGGAAGAGTTGCTGACAGGTAAGAGAAGAAAGATGGAGATAAGTCCAAAGAATAATAATTTCATACCATAAAAATAGTGAAGAGATTTCTGAGATAACTTTGGATTTGTGAGAGATAACCTTGCCTGCCTTTAGCCATGTCCCCAGCTATAGGAGAACAATCACTTGGTTTGGACGCGATTTCGTCATTGGATTCAGAATCCACGGCAGAAGTAAAATCAAACCAAGCTGCATCAATGAGGCAGAATAATTAGATGCAGTAGCTCGTAATTCCAATTTTTCAGGCCAAGTAATGATATATCTCTGTTCAAGTGCAAACAGCCAACAACTTACATGCTCATGTAAGAACAGAATAATAATAATGTTTTTATTAACAAATTCTACTTGAAAACCAAATTGCTGGATCACATATGTAGCCAATACTTTAAAAAGGAAGGAAGGCATTCAATCCGTAAGAATACAGAAAAGTGTATGTTAGCAAATGAAATTGTAGATGTCAAGTCACCTAATGAAATTCAGTTGGGCAATTTATATGAAAGGTGCATACATTGGGTCTTCCTAAAACTTTTTCTTTGTTCAATGAAATAGCTTATAATTAATACAGATTTATACATACAAGGTCACCAAATTTAAAATGAATCTAAAATTTGAAACAGCTTTTGATCAATCAACTTGCCTTGCTACCATTTTCAGTCTTCACTTTAGAATTCAGATTACCAAATCCAACCACAGAGTATAATAATATTATTGTTACTCCACTTTCACCTTCAAATCTACTTATTATCTTTCACCTCTCAGCCCCACATCCTTATCACCTTCTTGTCTTCTTCTTCCTCTCTCTCTCACGCATTTAGTCAAACACCTCACCTATATTCATTTGTCCCCTTATACATACATATATAGCTTCTTTTGCCCCTTCTCACACTTCACCCATATCTCTATCATATATCTTTCTCTTCCTCTCTATCAATCAATCCATCATATCAATTGTCGATGAATATATATGTAATTTCAAGATAAACGGTTATTCTAAGATTAATCCTAGTGGAAACAATCACAAGTTAAGATCTACATATTTTCCTGATTTTTTCTCGTACCTTGAGATCCCAAAAAGCATAAGTAAAAACACAAGAACAGAGGAGCCAGACTAGATTGAGAAGGAAAAGGCACAGAAATCGTCACCTGAGAGAGCGGAAGAAGAAGATGAGGGCGATGAAGCTGTCAGTGAGCATTGAGATGGAGAGAAATTTGGCGTGGTTCTAGGTCGGAGCACGTCGGTGTCTTCTTCTTCGGAGACGGGGATTTAGGGCACGATGAAGAGGGCTTTCTGAATGAGAAGATCATCGTCTGTGTTGGAGAGGTATTGCAGGATCCATGACCAGTACGTGGCATTAGCACTATCGATTGGAGAGGATGGTGAAGGAGAATCAAAAAGAGGAAGAAGATCGGTGATGAGGAGGAAGAAGAAGAAGCAGAGTGTAAGCGCGATCCTGAAAGCCTGTAAGCTCCTTCTTGGATTTTGTATCCGATTGCTCAGCCAAATGCAATGGTAATCACTAATGTTGTGGAGATGTAGGACGATTTTAAAATTGGAATTTCAAATTTCAAAATTAGAAAGAAGTTGTAAAGATAGAAAAAGGCGAGAGGTTTCAAAATCTGTGATGGGAAAATCTAGTCCATTGATTAGTTATGAACAGTGATAGTTAGTGGGAGAGAAAATCGAAGCCATTCATTGTTTGTGAACAGTGTTGGTAGTGGAAGAGTATTTTTATATATATTGATTTAGTTTAAGGGGGCAAGGGGTGGGTTTGAACCCACCCCACCCCCAGGAGCAGATTTCCTTATAATCTTTTTTCTCATTTTCTTCTCAAAATCTCATCTCCACCATTAGATCAGAAAATAGATGGTTCAGATTTAATATTTTGTAAAACTATTATTATAGTGTTTTATAAATTAATTTTATTATTAATTTTGTTTGTATTGCAACTATAAATGGTGTAGATCAGATTTTCATAGTTTAAATTTATTTATTGATGTTTAAAATCATAGTTTTATAAAATATAAAATCTGGACCATCAATGTTTTAAAATCTGATAGTAGAGATAAGATTTTAAGAAGAAAATGAGAAAAATGATTCTAAGAAAATTCAGACTGCCACCCCCATACCTTAGGGGCTTAGTGGCCAGTGGGTCATCAAGCTCCTTTGATATATATATATATATATATATATAATAAAAATGATGGCATAATGGTTTTAACAAAATCAATAATAGAAATGATAAAATGCGTAATGGTATTGACTAAACGAATAATGTGATTGACTAAACGAGTAATATATATAGACTTTAATATATATATATATATATATATATAAAATAAAAATGAAGGCATAATGACTTTAATAAAATCAATAATGAAAATGACAAAATACGTAATGGTATTAACTAAATGAATAATGTGATTGACTAAACGAGTGATATATATATATATATATATATAGACATTAATATGTATATATGTATAATATAAATAAAGGCATAATGGCTTTAACAAAATCAGTAATGGAAATGACAAAATGTGTAATGGTATTAACTAAACGAGTAACACACACACACACACACATATATATATGTGTGTGTGTGTGTAATATAAATAAAGACATAATGGCTTTAACAAAATCAGTAATGGAAATGACAAAATATATATATTACTTGTAATGATTTAGTCAATCTCATTACTCATTTTGTGATCCACTATTGATTTTGTTAAACTCATTACATATACATACATACATACATTATACTCATTTAGTTAATTCCATTACACATTTTGTTATTTCCATTACTGATTTTGTTAAAGTCATTATATTTTTATTTATATTATATATATACATATACATATTACTCATTTAGTCAATCTCATTACCCATTTTGTTATTTTCATTACTGATTTTATTAAAGTCATTATGCCTTTATTTATGTTATACATATATATATTACTCATTTAGTAAATCCCATTACGCATTTTGTTATTTCCATTACTGGTTTTGTTTAAGTCATTATGTTATACATATATATATTACTCGTTTTGTCGATCCCACCCCTTACCCTCTTCAAACATTTTTTTAAAAAAAAATGCAACACCCCAAAAAAACCCCAGTTGCCGGAGCTCCGGCACCCAGCCCTAGGAGGTCAGGCGGCCGACTGCTACTGCAGGCCATCAACTGAAGTTCCGGCGGCCGAAGCTCGAGTGGTGGCACCTTTCTTTTTCTTTTTTAAAAAAAATTAGGGGCAAAATGATAAACTCAACAAGACTTTAAAATCCTAGTTTGATACCTGTCACCTTTATATCATTTTCAAGTGTTAACAGACTTTTATGGGTTTTACAAGTTCACATGGTATTTAAATGACATTTTCCCTATTGTAATTTACTTTTAAAAATTATAATTAAAAAGTACTCCCTCTGGTCCTAATTATAAGACAAAGTTGACTTTTTTAGATAAATTAAGGAAGTTAATTAAATTAATCTAGAGTATTTACATTTTTATTTTTTTTCTTCAAACTAATTAGTTTGACTAATAAATTAATATATAATCTAAGGATACATAACATATGATATGATTAGGTAATTTATTTAGTTTTCTTAATCTCTCCAAAAAAAATCAACTTTATTTTATATTTAGAACAAAAAATAGTATTATTATTTGTTAGACAACTGTAAGCAAAATGGCAAATGATGGAAGGAGCTTTCCAATTGAATTTTATAATTTATTTATATATTTTTATTTTAAAATATAATAATATTTTTATAAAATATTAACCATAGACCATTAAAATTTTAATCTAATAGTTGTGAAGAGAAAGAAGGGTATAGGAGGGAAAAGGTAAACGAGGGATTCCAGGCCCATCAACCAACAATTCATTGGTCATGATAAAAAGATGTTGATATAGTTTAGAAATGATCATTTGTTTAAGATTTAAATAGGATCGATAACTCTGAATCATACCGGATTGGCAAATATAATAATATTAAGCATTGGTTAAAAATAATATGGCTTGCTATTTCTTCTTCTTCTTTTTTTCCATAGTCTATTGATTTATCCTAATTCATATTAGCAGAAAAATGCACAAAAATTGAAGATCTTTTTAATAAAAGTAATCTAGATCAGGATCATATATCATTAGCATCATAATTTGGATAATGCTTGAAATATTTTGTGGGCAAAAAATTATTTGACTTATCTTTAATTTTAATGTTTTTTTGTCTTCACTGTGTCAAGAAAGAGCCGATATGATAGATTTTGTTTTTGAATTATTAATAGGTCATAAGTAAAAAAATTTATCAACAATTAAGTTGCTAGAATTTGGCATCTATTTGTAGCATTATTAACGTAAAATACATTACTATATCTTTTTGCCTGCGTAAAATACATTATTATATAGGGAAAATCCCTCAAAAAGAACCTTTAAAATAGCAAAAGACGGAAAGGTGCGCGGAAATATAATATCCCGTATCAGTGCGAGTACGTTAATTGGAATATTAGAATTGAACGTAAAATGACAAATTTGTCCTCCGATGATGAAAGAAAAGAAGTTGATGACAAAAGAAGGTGACGCGAAACAGGGAGAGCGTCATCGCGCGGGAACATAAGTACGTAAGTGGGAGGCGATACAAACAGCAGTGAGGTATGTACTTCATTAGTCGACAATGTTCTTCCCCCTGTGGTCGAGCTGAAGCAAAACCATTTTCGTCCTCATTTGGGTGGGAAACTTTGCGGGGTATTTGGGTTTGAAGGACGTGAATGTTGAAGAGTGGTATGGCGAAAAATGCAGATGCTGCCTGAATCGGGGAGGAGGTTGGGATGGTTACTTTCAGGGTTGTGTTTGAAGAGAATAAAAGGAGTTGGATTTTTTAAGAAACGATTAATATGAAGTTGAAAAACCCTAATATAGATTTGTGAAAGATTGAGGTACTCATGTAGTTTTGTGTTTGTCAACTAACTGTGTGTTATTTATTTGCTGCAGGAAGCGTAAAAAAATGGATGGTAATATTGGTTCAAGATGTGAAAAGGAGTTGTTTTGTTATTTTCACGTAGGGGGAAATTTGAACATAATAATGACGGTGAAGTTAAATATTTCGGAGGCAGTGTGAGGGTAAAGGTACTAAAAGATGGGATAAGAATGGAAGATTTAAGAGAAATTATATCAACATTGACAGGTCATGAAGGGAGCAGTTGTGACATTAAATACACAGTAATGTTTGATGAGAGGACATTAATTGAGCTTGACAATGATAGTGAAATTGAAAATCTTTTTCGGTTCAATGAAAGCAGTGCGCATGTGTTTGTAGCCCATATAGAGAATGGCAATGAATCCTTGCCAATGAATAATGCACATGTGTAAGTTAGTAATATTTTGTTCATTCCCAAGCTGATAATAAGTTATAAAGTGTTGTAATTGTTGTATGATAATAAGTTATAAAGTGTTGTAATTGTTGTATGCAGGAGCCACAGATTATTGGAACGGTCACCGGAAGCAGAGGTATCTCCCATGACACATGGCAATGATCTTGAGGCTGTGTCATTTGAAATTGGTGGTGGGTGTATAACTTATGAGACAGATCAGACAAATTTTAGTGACACTAGCTATTTGAAATGGTCAGGATTAATTTCCGGGGTCGGGCAGCATTTTCCTCATGCCGATGCATTAAGAGAAACCTTGTACAAGTATAGCATTGCACATAAGTTCATGTATAAATATGATAGGAATAGCAAGGACAAGATGTATGTCACGTGTAAAGTAGAGGGTTGTCCTTGGAAATTATGTGCGTCTGCGGGGAGGAGTTCTGGAATACTGTGTGTGACAAAATTCATCAAAGATCATGTTCATTCAGCTCAAGATCATTTGCAAGTGAGCGGCCATGGTGCAAGATCTACTTTGACATCATCAATAATAATTGACGAGATTAGGAATCACACCGAGAAGCGTCCAACTGAGATTATGAAGACACTGCAAAGGGAGTATGGTGTGAAGCTAACATATAAACAGGCATATAGGGCAAAGGAAAAGGCAATGGAAGACCGGAACAATCATACATGTTAATCCCATGGATATGCCAAAGGTTGAAGGAAACTGATGCTAATACAGTTGCTGAATGGGTAGCAGATGGTTGCAGGTTTGAAAGAGTTTTCATTGCATATGGGTCATGTGTACAGGGTTTCATGGGGGGTGCAAGGCATCTACTATATGTTGATGGAACTCATTTAAGTGGGCCTTATAAGGGGACTCTACTTGCAGCTTCAGCCTATGATGCGGATAATGAGCTGTTGCCGTTTGCCATAGCAATTGTGAAGGGAGAGACACTGGACGATTGGACTTGGTTCATGCATATGATTAAAAGGATTGTTGGTTCTATGGAGTTGACAATTGTGTCAGATCGTCACAATGGCATAATAGGTGCTGTGGCAGCAATATTTGGAGAGCATCGTCATGCATTCTGTTATAGACATGTGAAGGAAAACTTCAGTGCAGAGATACTGAAAATAAACAGGGGCAAGAGAAAGACCAGTAACCGGTCAAAGGAGGATGGACTGATGCTTCTTGACAAGATTGCATATGCAAGGTGTGTTGATGACTTTGATAAAGCAATGGAAAATATGCGGGAGCACTGTCAAGAGTTATATGAATGGATTAACAATCATGGTGACGTTGATAGGTGGGCTCTTAGCAAGTTCCCATACAAACGATGGGATAACATAACAACCAATATCGCCGAGTCATTCAATGCATGGATGGTGAAGGAGAAGAAGTATAATGTAGCCCAATTAATTCACGCACATCGTGAGAAAGTAGCAAAGAAGATGCATGCCTCTTATGTGGCAATGAACAAGTGGAAGAATTGTGTTGGACCAAATATAGATGCAAAGGTTATGGAAAATGTGAGTGGATGTGAGCATATGTGGTGTGAAGATTATGGGCAGGGTAGATTCAGTGTGCATACAGTACGTGGAGACCATGGGGTTGACTTGCGATCACGACAATGTAGTTGTGGGGCATGGCAGATGAGTGGGATTCCATGCACACATGCGTGTGCAGCTGTCAAGCTTGTGCACGGCAACATCTACGATTATGTTGACGATTGTTATAAGATAGAAGCTCAGCAACGGATCTACCAGCACAGCATGATTCCGGTTGTGACAATAGACATGCCGAACGTCAATGATTATAGGGATTATCACATGGAAAACATGTCTGAAGCTACGTTCCTGCACCCTCCAATCACAAGTCGACCTCCTGGAAGACCAAGAGTAAGGAGGCAGGAATCACAGTTCCAAAATAGAAAGATCTACCATTGTACACGGTGCCATGAAGCAGGACACACAAGAAGGACGTGCAAAAATCCCAACCCATGTTGAACTCTAATGATCATCTTTCATGCTTCATCTTTTATGTTGTATATATGTTTTCGTTTGACCCTTCAATGGTTTTTGGAATGAAGGGATCGGGTGCAGGGGAAGCAGTTTTTATATGTAATGTATGCAGTGTCATGTCAGTGACAAAAAAACATTAAGAAGCAGTAAGATCTTAATGTTCTGTTGTCACTGAAAGTTGAAAGTTAGTGTAAGTAGTCACTGCTTTTGTACACAAGTATAGTGTTGATTATGTATAGTTTGGCAACTATTTCTCAAGTTGTAATCAATGTGGAAATACAAATGTATAGTTTATCTGACTGCTCTGTGTCATCTAGTTTTTATCAGTTGGTTGGAATGCCACAAGTTCTAAGACATAGTTGACCCCAGCATCTATAGCACCAAAATAGCATCACCTTATAAGACATACTAACATACTTGACCACAGCACCTATGACACCAAAAAAGATGTGCATTCATGTAACCCAATGTTAGTACACAGTAAACTGGTGATTAATGAGTGATGTACATATAATGATGTTCCGCACATGATACTTCTTGCTGATATTCATATAGGCTTTGTCAAGTATATTGTTTGTGCATCAATGTACCCTGCTTCAGATCTTTGTTCATGAACTTCTAACATATAGTTCACCACAGGAGATATGCCACCAAAAAGATCTGCTATCATGACCTTCTAAGACATACTTGACCAAAGCAGATATGGCATCAAAAACATCTCCTATCATGACCTTCTAAGACATACTTGACCACAGCATCTATACCACCATAAACATCTCCTATCATGACCTTCTAAGACATACTTGACCACAGCATCTATACCACCATAAACATCTCCTATCATGACCTTCTAAGACATACTTGACCACAGCATCTATACCACTATAAACATCTCCTATCATGACCTTCTAAGACATACTTGACCACAGCATCTATACCACCAAAAACATCTCCTATCATGACCTTCTAAGACATACTTGATCACAGCATCTATGCCACCAAAAAGATCTGTGTTCATGACCTTCTGAAATATACTTCACCACAACACTCACCTATGCCACCAAAAAGATATGTGTTCATGTGTGCCACCAAAAAGATCTGTGTTCATGTATGCCACCAAAAAGATCTGTGTTCATGACCGTCTGAAATATACTTCACCACAATACTCACCTATGCCCCCAAAAAGATCTGTGTTCATGACCTTCTGAAATATACTTCACCACAACACTCACCTATGCCACCAAAAAGATCTGTGTTCATGACCTTCTGAAATATACTTCACCACAACACTCACCTATGCCACCAAAAAGATCTGTGTTCATGTGTGCCACCAAAAAGATCTGTGTTCATGTGTGCCACCAAAAAGATCTGTGTTCATACCCTTATGAAATATACTTGACCACAACACCTATGCCACCAAAAAATCTGTGTTCATGTAAGCCAATGTTAGTAGACAGTGAAGTATATTGTTTGTGCATCAATGTACCCTGCTTCAGACAATCCGTTCCACAGGTGGAGGCCGGAGGGTGGGATGAGTGACAATGGTGTGTTTATTTACACAACTTTAAATCACATCAAATTTCTTCTTCCAAACTTTCTTTGCTCAGGAAAAGGTATGATCTTGTTATGAATATGATAAGAGTAAGTGATAACTCGAGTTTGATGGAATAGAAACTCGAGTTGTAGGCATCACTGGAGGGTGACCAGCCAGTTATCGTGTGTATTGACTGGAGAACTCGAGTTGGACGAAGCTCACTCCAGTGCGAAACTGTGCCCAGACGACGTGTGGACTCGAGTTGGGGCATGATGAACTCGAGTTGTACGCATCACTGGAGGGTCACCAGCCAGTTATCGTGTGTATTGACTGGAGAACTCGAGTTGGACGAAGCTCACTCCAGTGCGAAACTGTGCCCAGACGACGTGTGGACTCGAGTTGGGGCATGATGAACTCGAGTTGGGGCATGATGAACTCGAGTTGTACGCATCACTGGAGGGTCACCAGCCAGTTATCGTGTGTATTGACTGGAGAACTCGAGTTGGACGAAGCTCACTCCAGTACGAAACTGTGCCCAGACGACGTGTGGACTCGAGTTGGGGCATGATGAACTCGAGTTGTACGCATCACTGGAGGGTCACCAGCTAGTTATCGTGTGTATTGACTGGAGAACTCGAGTTGGACGAAGCTCACTCCAGTGCGAAACTGTGCCCAGACGACGTGTGGACTCGAGTTGGGGCATGACGAACTCGAGTTATACGCATCACTGGAGGGTCACCAGCCAGTTATCGTGTGTAGGAGAGGAGAACTCGAGTTGGACGAAGCTCACTCCAGTGCGAAACCGTCCCAAACATAGATTCTGTGAGAACCAACCATGCCAGGCTGGATGCAGAAACTGCATATACGACACAGAAGTAAGCTGGCTCTACCACATTATGAACGAACCAGAAGGACCGAATGTTGAACCACAGGCGATTGAAGGAATCGACGCATGGGAGGAGGAAGAAATTAATGAGGGAGTCGACAATGATGAAGACGTTAATCCAGATGCCTAGACGACGATAGTCCCCACGTTTTTTTTTTAATTCTCGTCACATGCAGTTCAGCAAAGAAATAATTTTAGAGTAAATGTTTCAAACAGTTCGTCCATGCGTCAGGTTTAACCACGTTCATATGGTTTATCTTTTTTTTTTTTCTACGGACTCCAAGTATGACCAATTACGTGTTGCTTTTTGCACATTACTTATGCTTTTTGCACATTACTTATGCACATTTAACAACAACAAACACAATCACCATCGGGTTACCCTCCAGTGATGACGGCAACTCGAGTTGGTCATCCGGAAACTCGAGTGAGCTTCGTAAGTAATCGAAGAACGGAGGCGAGTGACCTTCTACGCAACTCGAGTTCGGTGCCGCTTCTCACTATCACCATCGGGTTACCCTCCAGTGATGACGGCAACTCGAGTTGGTCATCCGGAAACTCGAGTGAGCTTCGTAAGTCATCGAAGAACGGAGGCAAGTGACCTTCTACGCAACTCGAGTTCGGTGCCGCTTCTCACTATCACCATCGGGTTACCCTCCAGTGATGACGGCAACTCGAGTTGGTCATCTGGAAACTCGAGTGAGCTTCGTAAGTCATCGAAGAACGGAGGCGAGTGACCTTCTATGCAACTCGAGTTCGGTGCCGCGTATTGACTATCACCATCGGGTTACCCTCCAGTGATGACGGCAACTCGAGTTGGTCATCCGAAAACTCGAGTGAGCTTCGTAAGTCATCGAAGAACGGAGGCGAGTGACCTTCTACGCAACTCGAGTTCGGTGCCGCTTCTCACTATCACCATCGGGTTACCCTCCAGTGATGACGGCAACTCGAGTTGGTCATCTGGAAACTCGAGTGAGCTTCGTAAGTCATCGAAGAACGGAGGCGAGTGACCTTCTACGCAACTCGAGTTCGGTGCCGCGTATTGACTATCACCATCGGGTTACCCTCCAGTGATGACGGAAACTCGAGTTGGTCATCTGGAAACTCGAGTGAGCTTCGTAAGTCATCGAAGAACGGAGGCGAGTGACCTTCTACGCAACTCGAGTTCGGTGCCGCTTCTCACTATCACCATCGGGTTACCCTCCAGTGATGACGGCAACTCGAGTTGGTCATCTGGAAACTCGAGTGAGCTTCGTAAGTCATCGAAGAACGGAGGCGAGTGACCTTCTATGCAACTCGAGTTCGGTGCCGCGTATTGACTATCACCATCGGGTTACCCTCCAGTGATGACGGCAACTCGAGTTGGTCATCCGAAAACTCGAGTGAGCTTCGTAAGTCATCGAAGAACGGAGGCGAGTGACCTTCTACGCAACTCGAGTTCGGTGCCGCTTCTCACTATCACCATCGGGTTACCCTCCAGTGATGACGGCAACTCGAGTTGGTCATCTGGAAACTCGAGTGAGCTTCGTAAGTCATCGAAGAACGGAGGCGAGTGACCTTCTACGCAACTCGAGTTCGGTGCCGCGTATTGACTATCACCATCGGGTTACCCTCCAGTGATGACGGAAACTCGAGTTGGTCATCTGGAAACTCGAGTGAGCTTCGTAAGTCATCGAAGAACGGAGGCGAGTGACCTTCTACGCAACTCGAGTTCGGTGCCGCTTCTCACTATCACCATCGGGTTACCCTCCAGTGATGACGACAACTCGAGTTGGTAATCGGACAACTCGAGTCCGTACTGCTAAGTCTTGACGCAAGCACTGTCTGGAAACCGTCCAATTATGCAAGTAACTCGAGTTGTAATCCTCAAGTCCAGTGGAGATGCGGAAAGAAACGCAAGGCTCTAAACAATAAGTCGCTTGTTACCGTCCAGTGCTGATATCAAGTCGACTGCTCAATGGCCATCAATTCAGAGACACCAAAGCACTATCTACGTAACATCAAGTTATGACCGCGCTATAGTGTATATGCCTATGGATTTGTTGCCGCCAGAGATAATCAGAGTAATGGCAGTTGGAAAAGGAAGTGTCACACTTGGTTAGCAGGGTGTATTGACTGGACACAATCATTATGTAATGTGTGCATCATCATTGTTAACTATGGATTGTTAGCAGTGCTGATCAGATTATTGGCAGTTGGAAATGCAAGTGGCGCACGTGCGTAGAATGCTTATGTAATGTGTGCATCATTCAACCCTAAATTGCATATTATTCATTGTGCCTCATTACATCAGCCCTTTCTGTTAGGGATATTAGTTCTCTTAAAAAAATTTTTAACCTGCCTCTGGCAAGGACATAGTTACATTGCGAAAGGGGAACACAGATATTGTTGGTGGCATACAAGTACGTTTTAGAAGGTAATGCTAGAGGAGTGAACTGGGAAACATTGCATCCCGCAATGGCAACATATATGTCATTAATGTACCTTAAATTGCATGTCCTGTCAGTGGACTCTACCGTACATAACTCTATGACGTTAACAATACTTTACAATACTTTACATGGACAAGTGTTGACATTACTATATCGCGGGGACATAACCTAAGCACGTCTTTTGCTGGACTTTTGTCCAGAGGGAATGAGGGCCAGAGCTGTGTCCCGCAACAAATTCAGCGGATGATTAACTAACCACCACATAATGTCGCTCCGCAATTGCTGAATTTGTTCCTGCAAATAAGTAATTCCCTCAGTGTAAGGTTCAATGGAAACCATAATGGAAATCACAAGTAAATAACAATGCGTACAGAGGGAAATGTGGATCACTTACATTTTCGTAATGGAAATCACCTTCCGGGGTCCACTGGCTTAACCAAATAATAACATGAACACCACAGTCCCTCCTGTACTCTCACCCACATGAAAACGTAGTGTTACTTAACGAAACAATGCAAGCTAAATTGTAAGAGGCGAAAGTGAAGAAGCTTACAAATTATTCTGTTGCACAACAGGAGGCCACACAATATCTGACATCTTCTTCTTCCCAGCCAGATGCGGGTTAACAATGTGCATGATGTCAACGAACCTATCTCTCTGAAAAAAGAACATTTATGCGTCTTACGATGTGGGTCAACTGAAGTAAACCACCTCAACTACAGCAGTGGAGTCAGGTGAACTTACGATTAAGTTTAACACAAATATGTAATCATCTGTCACGCCACCCTTCCTCGTAGTCTTCTTGCTGCCTAGATCAGGCTTCATTGAGTCCAGCACGTAGAAGGTCATAGTCTTTGTCTCTAACGCAACACAGAACCAGTGGCCACGGACAAGTGCCGGACCCATAATCAACTCACACTCGCCTATATTGTAACCGACGGTTTTGGGAGAGAATTCTTTACTCGCGGAAGACACTTTCCACCCTATTGGGTGACCTACCAACTTTGTCTGCATAAAAACACATAGTCCTGACTAATGTGCACATAATTTTGTCAAATTAAATGTTGTTCCACTACACAACAAATGAGTAATTACCATGAACCATGCATCAAAAATATGGCGCTTCGGCTGTCCTCCCTCCAGCTTGAAGTGATACATTAAAGCCTTACACACAACGGACATCACCTACAGCATCAAAGAAACCATTGCATAAACTACATATAATATTCACCATAACTTAATGAAACCATTCTCCACGTAAGCCATACATACCGTATTACTTAGTCTTTGAATTCCCCCTAGCGTATACAACTGGTCTCGACACAGTTCTTCATCCAAAATCTGAACCAACGGCCTACAAAAACATTTCAAATGCAATGCCAGTTAGTTCATCGCTTCCCGTGTTGTGGTAATATACTAACTACATAACAGTCATTCAATCACATGACGTTGATACTTACACTTCAGCCTCAGCACCTCTGGCCATTGTGGAAACTATGTTGAACAACGTTTTCTGATCATGCGTTGGCGTCTTCCTTTTTCGACTCCCATCCAACTGTATAAATGGACATGTCATCGCTTGGAGTGGCTGCCTCTTTGATCTCCGCAGCTGTTGAGGCCTCTGAATTGCATGGTCATCCGTGGGGACTTTTTCCGCCACCTCAGTTCCCTCTGCATCATCATCTTCGTCGTCATCAACATGATAAGGTTCTGCGTCTGCATCATCAGAATCTGAGTCTGAGTCGTGAGAAGCATCTGTCGCATCATCATCATCCTCATCTGTATGTTGCTCATCTACTGTCACCAGGGCCGTCTTGTTGTGCTTTCTCCCTGGCCTCTCGTGCGAGCTGGACATTGAGTAGCTCCTGCGCCACCACGTTTACAAGTCTGTTTCGGTTTTCATCGATAACTTTCACCAACCGGGCATACACCTCCTTCAATTCCTACAGTGACAGCACAACTTAATTTGTCAATTACATGATTAAATCGTTTTTACATTTTAAATTAGCTTCCACAGACACATACCGGGTCTAAATATGGCACATTATCTGTGTCCTCATTCCCTGCCCTAACTTCAGAGCCTTTTCCTTTATACAAAATTCCCATATTGCTCGTCCTCTCAGTCTTCACCATGTCGTTGATCTTTTCCTTTGTCCAGAATTCAATCGCTGTGGTGGACTGTTCGCGAACACTTTGTTTCAAAGGGAAATTTTCCCCAAAGAACAACTGCACCATAGATAATATATGGATCATTATTTTCGGCTTTAATGATAGCTACACATTTAATGTAAACAGTGACATACCAGGAGTAAGTACAGGCAACCACCCACGTTGCTGCTCCCTTCCCTTTTCTTCTTCTCCCTGTACTCTTTCACATAATCACTCATTTCCTTCCGCAAGTCTTTCATCATGTATGTTGCCCAGTCATAATGTTCAAAACCGTCCATTGTGCAGAACATAACCCTCAACATCCGGTCACTGATCAGCCCACTCGAGGTAGGGTATAACAAAGTCCCTAAACTGTAGAGCACAAACATAAACTCAAATTTATCGCCAGCTGTCCCAGATTTTATGCGCTTCAGAATGTCCGTATATTTCTTCCTCCCATACTCCCTCTTCAACCACTGATATCTTCTATTCGAATCCTCCACATCCACCTTCACCTCCTCCCCTGAATGAGGTATACCGAGCAACTTGTGCACATCTGATGCTTCTATTTCTTTTGTCTTCCCCCTAATCCTGAATTGATGTGTTGCTGGGTCATATGCTCTCAGCATGGACACAATCAGGTCACGGGGGAGTCGGTTCAATTGCACCTTCAATAGGTTCCCAAATCCTATTCTCTTAACCCTCTCCTTCAAATGTTCTTTACCGTTCACAAACTGCACCAACGATGTAAATCCTCCCAGTGAGCAGCGGGTATGAAATGGCAGTTCCTTTTTCCTCATCTCCCTTTTCGGCCGTCCTTCCATAGCTTTATCATTGTACTCCTTCTTCTTCGCCTCTGGCAACTCACGCCATGCCTTCCCTGCCGACTTACTTTCATCTGCCATCCTTCTCTTCTTCTCCCCTAACTTGGCCACATACTCGTTTCTAAACAGCATAAACCCACTCATCACTGGTTTAATCTGTTCACCATCGCCCTTTATTGCCTCGGACTTTTCACTTTCTTTCGTTACTTCTCTACTCTTGACACTTGTTGCCTTTACTTGTTCTGCCTTTGATGTCTCACCTTTGTGGCCCCCCATCTCCTTTTACCTGCACAAAATTCAGTTTACACTCATCAACTATGGATTTCAGCACATTTAATAACATTTTTATTCGTACATGACAAGTTAACGCATCTAAGCTATGTCATCGCAACTTCTCATACCATTTTGCAACCTTCCCATCACAACCACAACTATTGGAAATATCTATTTCCCCACAGTTAAATAAGGTCTCACAACTTATGGAGAAATATTCACAACTTCTGCATAAGGATTCACAAGTTCGTCTACGAATTTCACAATTTCCTCGCCTAAATTGACCTCTACACATATTTACCAACTTTTCATTACGCTTTCACAAACTCCGATAATGTTTTCACAGGATAACATTCGATTTTCAAATGTTATCTTAGGGATTCAGCACTTCACTTAAAACAATCCACACTATCCATAACATTTTCACTACTGTGAAATCGGCGATTCCTATATCTACAAACCCTTTCGCAACTTCTACTCACATCCACAACTTCATATGCTGTTTCACAAGTTACCAACGTGTCATTACCGTTTTCACATATTCTTCTTTTGTGTTCACAACTTAACATGCAGTTTTCAGAGATTTTGTTTCACAACTTCACTTAAGCTATTCGCAAATTTATGTATAAGATTTTCACAACAATAAAATCACAATACGCTAGGTCTGAACACCCTGTCACAACTTCACAAATTGACGCGTTCATATGCTGTTTCAACGGTTTACAAATTTCAAAAGTTGCAATTCAAACTTCCCAACTTAGCAACTTATTTTCACAACTTCCCCTCAACGATTCCCAACTTCGCACCACTTCATAGCTTTTATCCACATTTCCCAAACTAATTTTAACCCAACGAATTTTAACCCCCATTCTAATCAAGTGGATAAGTTAAAATGAAATACAATTTTAAACACAACCACTTACCCAAGTTCAACACCGGAGCTCAAATTCGCAGCCGCAAACTGGTGCCTCTGCAACTGTCCAATGCCTTTCACCACAACCTCTTCTCGCCTTCGCTCCTCCTCAAATCCACCCCAAATTCGCCGCACAATGTCGCTGCTACTATCCTCTCTCAACGCCACGAAACCACACTCCACCAACGACAACGACGACGCCCGAAGAAGATGAAGAGTCTCAACAGAGTTTTCGCGCAATTTCGCCCTTCTTATTTCCTCAACGTTTTTCAATTTTAAAACTTCCAGGGTTACGCAGGTCATTTTGTCTACAATTTCAATATCCCAGATCAGGTACTCGCACTTTTGTGGAAATATGGAATTTCGGAACACCTTTCCGTCTTTTGCTATTTTAAAAGTTCTTTTTGAGGGATTTTCCCTATTATATACTCCTTCTGTACCTAATTAACTAATTTGAGTAGATTAAGTTTGTTAGTTATGTTAGTTAATATAATATATTTTTCTAAAATATCCTTATCATTTTTCTTAATTCCCTTCTTTAATTTCCTCTTCTACTTAACTATTGTTGAGGCCTTTAGACAATATTAATGGAGTTAATATGAAAAAATGAACAAAAATGTGAAATAGGTCTTGTATTTATAAGCAACACTAACTCCAAATTAGATCATACATTAAGACATTAAGGATAGAAGGGAGTGTGTGTATATATGTATGTATATTAAAATTTGGCTATATATATTAAAAATATGAACATGCATGATGACACATTATAAATTTATGATTACCCTCTGTGGCTTTTTATATTTGGGAAGCATTTAGTGATATTTGAATCATTTTCAATATTAAAAAAAAATCTCTCTTTTATAGCAAAAAAAAAAAAAGGAAAAATGACATCAAGCTCCTAATTAAAGAAAATAATATCAGAAAAGTCCCACAACTTATCATTGACAGGTGAAAAAACTATCATTGACAAGTTATGAAACTTTTTTTATATTATTTTCTTTAATGTGGACCTTAATGTCATTTTTCAAAAAAAAAAAAACATCCCTTTATGAACGAAGTAGCAGCAATTATTCAACCATTCATCTCCTATGTGATTTCGCATTTAATTATTGATAGTATTCTTGATATAAAAAGCTCTTTAATTGCTACTGCCAACTGCCAATATTAATGCTAATTCTGAGAGTGGATAAACAGATTTACAATGTATCAAATGGAAATATATTACTGCTCAAAAAAATATATATAAAAGGGAGATTTAAGTCAGATGCAAAGTAATTCTCAGGTAAAAAGAAAGCAATTTAATCAAATATAGCAAAACAAAACTCATGCTTTAAAATAAACCCAGGGAAAAATTTCACCGACCAAAAAATGGATTATATGCATACTTTGTCAACGGTGATTTGTTTATGGTTAACAATGTTAAAATTTAGATACTAAAATTATGGATTTGGATTATCTCATTTTCTCATTCTCATTTTCTTCTCATAGTCTTGTATCCATTTTAGTTGTAAAATGGATGGTTTATTTTAATATTTTAGACATAAATCAAGAAGTTTAAATTGTTAAAATCTTATCTATACAATTTATAACTGCAGTATAAACAAAATTTTAAAAAATAATTTATAAAATACAATAATAGTTTTATAAAACTAATACGAGTTTATTAGTGACTTGACACAATTTTGTCAAATAAAAACCTAAAAAGGGTAAACTCTTAATGCTTGTATGAAATATGAAACTTGTTAAAAAAGGACCAAATATTTTTATTGGGAAAAAGACCAAAAAATATCAATTGCATTTTAAAATCTCAAATAGGTGATTTTCGATTAAAATGAATAGTTAATTACTCTACTCTTGTAGCCAATACCAATACTCTTATAAGCAACAAAGCTGATTTGAGATTTTAAAGTTCAAATGATATCTTCTTGTCTTTTTTCCATTTTTATTTTCACTATTATTATCATTGTTCAATTTTTTTATTTTCATGTTTTTTCAATTTTATAGTTATTTTAAAATTATTTTATTTGAGTGAGCATTTCAAATGTGTTCTAAATAATTCACAAGAATTTTGAGGGCCGAAAAGGTTAATGTAAGGCGCTTTGTATAGAACTCAATCTGGTAAGTAAGATGAGCTGTAGATTCCTTCAGTCCGCTCTTGTAGTGGATAGTAATGATAAACAGAAACGAAGAAAAACCAAACATGATCATTCTCTTTATTATAGTCAATTACTCAACAACGATAAAAAACTCTATACTACTTGATCAATCCTTTAAATGATTTTCTACCAATTTTTCTTTTATAAGAAAATATTCAATAGAGTTTAACGTTGGTTCTCGGGGACTTAACACAACCTTCTTCCTTAACCCAGGCTTTGGACAAGCTATAGAGTTTATGGAGATAAAGAACCTATTTATATTTTTAATTACGATTAAGATTATAATCATAATTACTAAATTGAGTTTAAAATACAACAGTACTGTTGGATGAAGCAAACGCATACAATAGCTCAAAACGCAAACCTTGTTACTTCCGGTTTTACCTATTTTGACCGTGAAGAGCTGTGTTCCTTACTGCTGAAGAGAACATTATGAACAACAGCTAATGGATGAGAAGTCTGGTAACTAAGCAGCCATAATGCAAGGGTGATCCTATTAAGATGAGATAAGAATAACATTAATGAGACCTAAAATGAGCAAGGAATAGAAATTAATGATCAATTGCCACCATTTTCTATCTTGAAATAGGTCAAAAGCTTCCTTCTCCTGCGCCATGAGTGAGAAGGAGCTTCTCCTTCTCCTTCTCATTCCACCTTTTCTTTGTTGGCCTACATAAAATCCCATCCTTCATTAGTCTTTAACAAAATTCCCTTTCCAAATAAACAAACAAAAAAAAAACATTGTTGTTGCGAGCTATCAATCAATCTTCTTTGAAGAAAGAAACTTCCCAGCTAAGTCAGATTTTAACTCGCATCCGAAATGTTGAGTTTTCACAAAAAGGAAATCAATTTCTTCTTCCTTCCCATACACGTAGAAAGCTACAAATGCAAAAGTAATTCCTGTAGCCATGAGAATACGAGTTCAGTATATCACTTTTTCATTCCTGACACTGACCTACTGGAAAGCAAATAATATAAGATATATTTACCAAATTTAGTTAGATTAAGGAAGTTAGTTGAGTTAATTAATACTACCTCCGGTCCTAAATATAGGACATAGTTTTGGACCGGAGGGAGTATGACATATTTTCTAAAACACTCTATTCATCTTCTTTAATTCCCTTCTTCCCCCTCCTTCTTCATTATTGTTGAGGGAGCCTCAATAGAGATAAATTAGAAAATGATTGACAAATATAAAAAACATGTCTAACATTTAGAACCAAGATCAACTCCCCAAATATGTCTTATATAAAGGACCGGAGGAGTAGGTAAATAGCAGTACAATAGAAACACAAGCTCCTTGTATTGTGGCAGCATTAGGTGTTTAAGTAAAAAGTGATTCAATAGTGTTTCTGAAATCAAGTCAAACTAGGATACCTAGGACACCCAACTGATGAGAAAGTAATGAATATTTTAGTGTAAAGAAGCCAAATTCTCAAGTTTATCCCCAAAAAAATAATAAACTAACTCAAAATTCAACACTTTTTTTTTAATGTTCACAATCAGAAGTGGTTTATGAAATTTATAAGTTATCCTGAAAGAGAAATGTTAGGTAACATTTGGTGTTAGGGTACTGAACAGACTTACAAAATGAGCTTCCTGACACTGTTCAAACTTTAACCTAACGTTTCAAGCATGACTCAAAATTAAGCAGATGCTAGAGCTTGCATATATCATTAAAATTGATAGAATTTGGATTAAATATGTAGAAAAACATTTACCTTCAACATTGACTGAATGGTGAAGCAGGAAGTTGTTAATGGAAGAGTTTGGAGCAGCCATATGGAACACAACCTCAGCTCTTTCACATACTGCAGTGACAAAGCAGTAGTTATACAGGGCTGAAATATCCTCCTTCACATTTTTAGTTGCAACAGAAGTTAAACAACCATATGCAGAGGGGAAAAAAGAGCTAACTTTAAGTACCTGGGCTTTGTTACGAAATGACAAGGCTCCAAAGGAAGCTAAGAATGAAGAGAGATAGAGTGACCTATTGATCACCAAAGCAAAGACTGTGCCAACATATCAGATTTAAGGGAGAATGTACTAAACAGTCTGCATATGCAAGGTAAATAGCTTGAATAACAACACAAGACAAACTGTACATTCATGTTCATTCAACTAAAAAGTATTCAGGCTTTACTCCACAAGAAAAAACAATAACATCAAACAATATTTTGAAAATTGCAAGAAATATAGCAAGGGAAAAATTGCAATTTAGCATACATCATTACATACCATGGGAAACAGGACCCAATTATTCCCTTCAGCAAGAGATTTCAAAACACTGACAGCAAAATTCCATGAAGAAGCAAGGGAAAGAACGACTTGATGTGACTTATCTTCTGACAAGTGAAACCAAGATGTGGGTACTTTCTCAATTGTATATCCCAATCTACAGCATAATAAACTAGAGTACTACTCATAGTTAGCATTTATCTTCACATTCAAAATCCTAACGCTTCTTATTATAGCACCATCAATTATCCCATCATTTAAGTCATTGTGCAATGAATTTTCTTTACGGGGCAAGCGAAAAGTTTCATTCAAGAGTAGAGCGAGGACTGCACAAAGTGCCAGGGTGAGTATAACATCCTCCAAGTCAGAGAAATTGAAAGAAAACAAGTTGTACAGAGTATGCAGAGAGAGAGAGAAGATAGAGAAAGGGAGTAACTTCTTATTCAACAGTTCTAATGAATATCACGTGCAAGTATTTATAAGTCTCTACAGTAACTTATTCAGGTATAACTCCCTAACTGAAAGTAGTTACAAGACTTAGACTTTATTCTTGCCATGTATTAAGGAGGCAAAGGCTAAATGGCATGTTATACATTACTTGACATTTAGATAGATGTTGACATCTTAGCATGTTCAAAAACACATAAAGAACTTACATTTTTACAGGTAGAATGCCGTGGACAAATAAAAAGACTAATGAGAACAATAGAAGCTTTGAAAGGGCAGTAAAGCCGGATGCAATGAAGTTGTGGTAGACTTTGAATAAAATTAATTTATAATTATGATTTTGAGAATGGATTTGGTTGTAATAGATTTATAAGATTGATTCTGGGTATAATTGAAAAGCTAAAACCATGGTTTTCTTAAAAATTATCCAAATCGTCTCTTGATTGATTTAACCAAAATATGGGTGTTTGGATGGGTACAAGTGAAAACCATGATTTTGATGAATAATTGATTTTTTTGCAGAGGTCCCAAACAGGCGTGTAAAATGCTATGAACACTTTTATGTATTTCTAAACAGATAAGATCATCATTTTCTTTTAAAAAGGAAAACATGTCTCTAGACGAATGATAGACCTTTCACTTGGATTTTTTACCAAGAAAGAAAGGAAAGACAAATTTACAAAATCAGATAGAGTGCTGCTTAACCTTGTTTCTGAATAGCCTCTTCAATCATGATCCACCATCCAATTTGACAGCTAATACATCAAGGGTACCTCAATAATCTAGGAACTTAGAACACACAAACACAGAATGTGCCCCGAAGCTGTAAGACTAGATGTAAAAGGCTACTGCAGTGGAGTTCAAAAGCAAATTCTACAGGATTAGACCAAAGAGCTCAGTTGTTACTCTAGGTTTCTTGTATGTTTTGCTCAAGCACTCCAATACACCTATAATTCAACACAACATTCCAAAATCTACGCAAATGTAATAGCTTTTATTGGATTCAGACATGGTACCGTATACTTTATCCATACCTCTTCCGCTTCCAAGATAAATGGAAGACTGTCACTGGGTCTTTACTGTGGGGTTAAAGATGTTTTTGTTCCACTTTAGTCGTCAACAAGAACTCAAAATCTCACGCTTACTTAGGTAACAATCTGATTTGTATAGATAGGGAAATGCATCTGAAAGATACAAAGTGACCTTCAATAAAACAGGATTTCTTAGAAATTCTTTTCTAACATGGTACAACTTGAAGACTTTGTAACTTTTAGGAAGCTATTGGATACCTATTTGTTAAAGGATCACTTCTGAGATGCAGGGTACTCCTCCGGACCTAATTATAAGACAAAGTTGACTTTTTTGGAGAAATTAAGCAAGCCAATTAAATTACTTTAGAGTATTTACATTTTTATTTTTTCCTCCAAACTAATTAATTTGACTAATAAATTAATATATAATCTAAGGATACTAAAAATATAAACACTCTAAAGTAATTTAATTGGCTTCCTTAATTTCTCCAAAAAAGTCAACTTTGTCTTATAATTAGGACCGGAGGGAGTATCATTTTCCCTGTAATATGTTTATCCCATAGCATGAACTTCGATCACACAGATTTTCTTATATAATTTTAATCAATTTCATATTTTTTCTTATGTAAATTCTTATATGGTATACAATCATTTGTAACAGCTATCTTCTACTGATTCGGAAGCTGTGTTGGTTTTGCATTCCGAGACAGTTGATGTAGCAGTTACAAGGTAAGGTGAACACTTTATTTACGCTGAACAAACTCTTCCTTTAATAAATTTTAAAAAAAAAATACACATGTCTTTATTTGTGTTTCCTGAGGTTGTTTGTCCTTTAAGAAGCAGAAATGTTTTGTATGTATACATTCCAGTACACTTGAAAGTTCCCATTAACCATTGAAATGAAAAACTTGATTTGGTTTATTTTCACAACAAAATCGATTTGAAGTAGGTAGATAGATGGATGAGCGTTTCTAGGTAAGGCTCAAGCACTCCAAATCGATTTGAACATCAGCAATTAGATGAGCGTTCAATTAACTAAGAAGCCAGGCTGCAAGGATGATACAATCAAGAGGGATAAGAAATAAATTGTGAACAACAAAATTTTGCAAACACATTGTCTTCTTGCAATGAGAAGACATTGCTGCGCATGAAAAGCACAAAAGTAGTCCCATCTAGCAATATCACTTTGCAATATGCTTTCATCAAATATTTTCTCCAATCCCAAGGAAAAACAAATTGCATGCTATTATTGTGATCAATACATCCACAGAAATTATGAAAATATTCTAATTCATAACAATAATGCAACTCATCTCAAATTTTATGTTTATGGCTGGCACATCGCACTACATCTACAAATATGTTTGGAGGTACTGACAAATAAAACAACCTGTTTGAGAGCCTTCCACTCTGAAATAAACCACTGTTATGTATTAACAAGACATAAGAGTTTCAATTCAGTTGAATAGGAAGGAATCTGCGAAGAATGGATGTGAAAAAAACGTATGTCCATGACTAGGAAGGAACCTGTGCTGTGGCTTCCACATTAGTGTCATCCCATGTTCATATTAATGTCCATCCTTTCTGGGCAGGCACAGGTCAACTAAATAGTATTCCCGCAGCAATTGGAGTTATGGATTTTCAGTTTATAGGGGGTAGCATGGGATCCGTAGTAGGTGAGAAAATCACCCATTTGATCGAATATGCTGCCAATCAATTTCAACTCTTATTCTAGTATGTGCTTCTGGAGGAGCATGTATGCAAGAAGGAAGTTTGAACTTGATGCAAATGGCTAAAATATCTTATGCTTTATATGATCATCAAGAGGCAGGAAACTATTGCATAAACTCCAGTTTAGTATATTCATGAACCCATAGATTAAATTAAGCCACACAGAAAATGCTTCCAACTATTTGATCAATGACAGTACCTAAAAACTTCTGCACCCTAGTACCCTGTCTCTGTTTTTCCCCTTCAATTGGCCCAAGACCAGTTCAACATCAGCAACCTACTATTGGAAAATAAGCAATAGTGTTCAGGGTTATTTAAGTTTTACAAATATTTATGTTAAGATTAAATATATTTAATGGTCATTAATTAAATTTACCTCCATAAACATTTTTGTTGCAGTAACAACTTAATGATGAGATTAAATATTGGTTGGTAAACTTTGATGTTCAATAAATGGCTATCTCTGCTTTAACCTCAGTTCTGCAGTCTCATTATGTGATTCAAAAAAAGAATAATCAAAAGATATACTAGATATATAACCTCTTTCTTTCAGCTTGCAGTCGAGTTCTGCAAAGTGATCCTCAGAGTTGTACTGACCAGTCATCAGTACTTTTGAAAGTTCCCATTAACCATTGAAATTGAAAACTTTATTTGGTTTATTTTTTTTTTATTAAAAAACATGCTTTACACTTTAAGTCACAACAAATCGATTTGAAGTAGGTAGATAGATGAATGGAAAATTGGAAACCCCATACCTAGAAACCACAGAACTTTCTGTTGATGATTAGCTGCATGTCTTAGAAATTGACCAATGTTTATCTCCAAATGAACCTCACCATTCTTCCTACAACAGCAATCTTTAAGACAAACATGGGTTAGATGTTTTTAAAGCCCCCTTGTCCAAGACGTTTTTCAGACTTGAGATTAATCAAGGGGGCTAAATCATTTCACAAATTTTTGAAGTGTGACCTGAGGGAGTAGAATTTTCATCACCATAATCTCAAAACTATAACTAAGCTAATCAACTAAACTCATAACCAACCACTGTTCAACAACTAAGCTTCAACAGCTGTCCTTAATCATACAAAAATTATCCACTGAGCTCATAATTAATAACTGTTCAACCACTACGCTTCAACTATCCTTAATCATCCATTAACTATCAATATTTATCAACTATGCTCGTAATTAACCACTGTTCAGCAACTAAACATCAATTATCCTCAGACATCTGTCATTCGTAAATATACCCCACCACTGTTCAACCACTAGGCTTCAGCTATCCTTAATCATCCATGAATTGTCAATACTCATAATTAACCGCTCTTCAGCAACTAGACTTCAACTATCCTCAAACATATGTCGTCCGTAAATATACTCTACCACTGTTCAACCACTAGGCTTCAGCTATCCATCACCCACGAACTCTCGACACTCGTAATTAACCACTGTTCATCAACTAAACTTCATCTATCCACAAACATTTGTCATTCATAAATATACTCCACCATTATTCAACCCCTAGGCTTCATCAAATCCTTAATCATCCATGAACTGTCAATACTTATCAACTATACTTGTAATTCACCACTGTTCATCCACTAAACTTCAACTGTTCTCAAACATCTTCCATTCATAAATATAGTCCACAACTGTTCAGGTTCTAGACTTTCCTATCCTTAATTTCATCTCCAAATTCCTCACTGCCTTTTACCAAGAGTTTCAAGTTACTAGCATGCATCAACAATGAATTTTTTTAGCCTCTATGCATCAAAATAGGGGGTTATAATTAAATATAAAACATTTGAAATTAAGAGAGTAGATTTTTTTGTGAAATTATTTTCAAAACATAACAACTTTTTTAAAAGTTCCACCTGATAAGTGAAAAATGTGAAGGAAAACACTTGAGTTTTATTTGTAAGAAGGTGGAGTATTTTTAATGGACAAATAAACCAAAGCATTAGTAATTAGCAAAATAATATTAGTTGAAATAAAATTGTGATTTGGCATTTTCACCACTTAAAAGTATAATAGTTTCAAAAGATTAGAACCCCTTAATTTAAAGATAGAAATTCATGAAGCAATCACATATCAAACATATAGAACTCCTGCTAAACCACCTAGTAATAGAAAAGACAAACCCAAAAAATTACTAATCCAATACTTATCAAGGTTTGAGGCCATGCAGGTTTTGTACTCGTGGTATTCAAAGAGTAATAAATAAACTAAAGGCCTAAAATATTAATGTTAGCATTAGCAATGAAGGCCACATTGAAGATATCAGCAACAAGAAGAGCTAGCGCAATTGGTAAAACAGTAAAAGGAAATTCAGCCTGACTCATGGCATAATATTCAGCTGGACTTGTTCCTACCCCGAAAGAGATTGAGAACTGTTGGGAGTTCCCCACTAAAAACACAATTTGAATATTGCTCTGAGGTTTGCACACATCTCAGTGATCACACAAAAAGATACTTGAATGCAACAGAAGGATTGATAATGGATGAGGAGAGAATCCGAAAGGCTCACTCATATTGTCACTCATCCAAAGGGACGCGTAAAGGTACGACATGGCCGTATTGGTGTCCCTGAATGCAACCAGAACTGTTATGGGCAGCCACTTTTTTCTTCTCAACGAGGTGAAGCGAGAATCCAAAGGGCTCACTCACAACAAACAATAACCTATGGAGCACCAGAATGGTGAAGGATGCGATCCTCTCCCCATAGCTACGACAATCCATTGTCTCTTTTTTTTTTTTTTGGTTTTTTTCCGAGCTGAAAACAAGCTAATGATTTGATGTTGTTTCAGATTTTTTGACCGAGTGAGACTCCAAAAGGCTTACTCACGTAGGGCCAAGGAAGAATCGCAAAGGTGACATGGTGGAACACAAAGTCTGTGCCGCCTAATTACCTGCCCCACTACTGCGATGAAGATTTTCTTCCAATATCGTCTCCGACTTTCTTTTTGCTTTTTCTGAACAACATTTATAGATGTAGAATTTGCTTCAGCTCTTTTGGCCGAGTGAGACTCCAAAAGGCTAACTCACGCAGGGCCACGAGAGAATCGCAAAGGTGACATGGTGGAACACAAAGTTTGTGCTGCCTAATTACCTGCCCCACGACTGCGATGAAGATTTTCTTCCTATATTGTCTCTCAACTTTTGCTTGGCCAAGTGAGTCTCCAAAAGGCTTACTCACGAAAGGCTAGCAGAGAATCGTAGCGGCGACATGCATTACGCTGCACCATACTCCGGCTGGCTTTTCCAATCGCCACATTGTCTCCAATTATGAAAATCCAAAAGATTTTGCCCATAACAGTTCAAGTGAAACAGGAAGTTTAATCACCGCCTGCCCCAATTTACATTCTCCCTGTGACCTTTGATTTTCCATTGACATTCACTAACAGATATAGGATCCTAAGACATGCAACAAATCTCAAAACCACATTGAAACTGAAGTCAAGCAGGTCCCACCCATCAGTCATTAAATTAATGGTTAGGATAAGAAAACAAGTTTCGCCTATAAGAATTTATGGGTCAGACTGGTATTGATGTATTTTACTGGTACAAGTATTTGCACTTCTTGCTGTATTCGGATAAATGACCATTTCAATACTAATGCCTGCTAGAAAATGAATTATTCAACTTTAGGCCCCTTTTTAATTAATAAATATAAGTGAAACCTGCATGAACTCAACCTTGGCATGCATAACCTATCCAACCACACGCCTCAATCACAAAGCCTACAACTTATAAAAACACATTTGTTTATTGTAATAATAAATTGTATCATTTTAAATTAATTTTATGTTATTATCATTTAATAATAACAATAATAGTTTTTTATAAAAATATTTTTTTTATTTTAAATTTTCAACACCATCAGAAAGTCTATTACTTATCCTAGGAATACCCTCCCCACCCCCAAACCAAACTTGCCCTAAACTAGAAAGCCTACTTTTTTTTTCTTTGCCAACTTCTAGATCAAAAAGCCTGCTACTTATCCTAGAAATACCCTCCCCCTGAAAACATCACACCCTAAACTGCAAGAGAAAATCTTGTGTGAATTTGGAGAGCCACATCATTTGCGGTATGATCAATCACAAGCCAACAACTCAACATCAGTTTAATATGATGTGACACCTACTGAACATTACCCAACATTAGTTGGAAGCTGAAAAAAATTTAAAAAAAATCAGGGAGACAAGCCGCCCATGATATCAGGGAGATCTTTCACCGTTGCCGAGTGACCTCAACCACTCAACCCCACCGACTCAAACTCCAAGCCACCCCTCACCACCGTAGAAAGACAAAAGCTCTCCAGTAGCGGCACTTAAGATCTTTTAAGAGAAATAGCATATCTAATATGGAGATGAAGCAGAGTTGAAGGGACGGCAGCTAGGGTTCAAAGAACCTAAAGCCTTCTGCCTTCCCGATCATAACTCCTTTTATTTTAAAAATAAAATGAATTTTTTTAACTTTTTCAGCTGTCAGCCAATATTTAAAGGTGCCACATCATTCTGAATTGTTAGTTTGTGATTGGTTAGACAACAGATGATGTGGCATTCCAAGTTCACACAAGAATTTCTCAAATCACCTAGCCTACAACTTATCCTAGGAATACCCTCCACACACGCTAAACACAATGAACCCTAAATCGCAAAGCCTACAACTTATCCTAGAATTACCTATACCAAAAACTTCTTTAAGTAAAAACGAACCAAACAAGAAAAATTAAAAGCGAAGTTCAAGTTTTAAGAGCATACCTTTTTGATGAGAAAGACTTTCCAGTTGAAATGGAGTTTCCAATTGAAGCTTTTATGCTTTGGTTTGTCACCTTTCAGGACAACGTTTGTCACCCTCAACAATATGAAGTGTCTTCCCCCACAAGATCCTATGGTTTCTGTCGGATTTAAGCCTATGAAAACACTTACACTGTCATTACACGTATACATCTATGAACCTTAAAAACACAGGTTTAATTAATAATTAACAACGAATAAAAAGATTAATCAATGACTTGAGAAAAAGTTTACATGAATTAGGGGCTTGACAGAGAACAAAATCTTCAGCGTTATAGTGGAGGCGAGAAAGGAGTTGAGAAAGAAATCCTTGACGTGCATGGGCTTTAAGGGTTTTTTCAATCACATCAGAGACCAGATCGTCTTGTTTGACTAAAAATTCAAACTTCCCTGCGCAGCCAACTACAGTAATCATTATGTATATCCCGCCATTAATCCTATTCCTCATATCCTCCAAAGACTTCTCCAATTTATGAGATTTCATCTGAAGCAAAGAATAAAAAGAAAGAGAGAAAGAAACTTGAGTTTTGACCTTTTTACCAAGGGTATGATGAATAATAACATATGAAATGATACATATAATCTGATTCATTTGATCACCACTAACCTCCTCCAAGTTTTTAGGATTTGGTTTGTCTTTTATAACCCTCTTCAATATGAAGTGTCTTCCCCCACAAGATCCTATGGGTTCCGTCAGACTTAGGCCTGCAGAAACACTTACATCATCATTACACATATACATCTATAAACCTTAAAAACTCATGATTAATTGATAATCAACAACGCTAATTAATGACTTAAGAAAAAACTTGCATGAATTAGGGGCTTGAAAGAGAACAAAATCGAGAACATAATCCTCGAAATTACAGCAGAGCCAGCTGAGATGAGAAAGAGATCCTTGGAGCGCATGGGATTTAATGGTTTTTTCAATCACATCCAAGACCAGATCGTCGTGTTTGACTAAAAATTTAAACCTCCCTAAGCAGCCAACCACAGTAATCATTATGTATATCCCGCCGTTGATCCTATTCCTCATTTCCCCTGAAAACTTCTCCAGTTTATGAGATTTCATCTGAAACAAAGAATAAAAAGAAAGAAAGAAAGAAACTTGAGTTTGACCTTTTTACCAAGAAGGGGTATGATGACTAATAACATATGAAATGATACATATAATCTAATTCATTCAATCACCACAAACCTCCTCCAAGTTTTTAGGATTTGGTTTGTCTTTTATCACCCTCTTCAATATGAAGTGTCTTCCACCACAAGATCCTATGGGTTCCGTCAGACTTAGGCCTGCAGAAACACTTGCATTCTCATTAAACGTATACATCTATAAACCTTAAAAACTCAGGATTAATTGATAATCAACAACGCTAATTAATGACTTAAGAAAAAACTTGCATGAATTAGGGTACTTGCATGAATTAGGGTCTTGGCAGAGAACAAAATCAAGAACATAATCTTTGAAATTACAGCAACGCCAGCTAAGCTGAGAAAGACATCCTTGCCGCGCATGGGCTTTAAGGGTTTTTTCAATCACATCCAAGACCAGATCATCTCGTTTGACTAAAAATTTAAACTTCCCTAAGCAGCCAACTACAGTAATCATTATGTATGTCCCGCCGTTGATCCTACTCCTGATTTCCTCCAAAGACTTCTCCAGATTATGAGATTTCATCTGAAGCAAAGAATAAAAAAGAAAGAAAGAAACTTGAGTTTGACCTTTTTACCAAGAAGGGTATGATGAATAATAACATATGAAATGATAGATATAATCTAATTCATTCGATCACCACTAACCTCCTTCAAGTTTTTAGGATTTGGTTTGTCTTTTATAACCCTCTTCAATATGAAATGTCTTCCCCCACAAGATCCTATGGGTTCCGTCAGACTTAGGCCTGCAGAAACACTTACATTATCATTACACGTATACATCCATAAACCTTAAAAACTCAGGATTAATTGATAATCAACAACGCTAATTAATGAATTAAGAAAAAACTTGCATGAATTAGGGGCTTGAAAGAGAACAAAATCGAGAACATAATCCTCGAAATTACAGCAGAGCCAGCTGAGATGAGAAAGAGATCCTTGGCGCGCATGGGACTTAATGGTTTTTTCAATCACATCCAAGACCAGATCATCGTGTTTGACTAAAAATTTAAACTTCCCTAAGCAGCCGACCACAGTAATCATTATGTATATCCCGCCGTTGATCCTATTCCTCATTTCCTCTGAAAACTTCTCCAGTTTATGAGATTCCATCTGAACCAAATAATTTAAAAAAAAAAAAAAACAGAAACTTGAGTTTGACCTTATTACCAAGAAGGAGTATGATGAATGATAAGATATGAAATGATAGACATAATCTAATTCAGTCGATCACCACTAACCTCCTCCAAGTTTTTAAGGCTTTGGTTTGTCTTTTGTGACCCTCTTGAATACGAAGTGTCTTCCCCACAAGATCCTTAGACCTGCAAAAACACTTACATTATCATTACATGTATACATCAATAAACCTTAAAAACTTGGGATTAATTGATAATCAACAACTCTAATTAATGACTTAAGAAAAAACTTGCATGAATTAGGTGCTGGACAAAGAACAAAATCGAGAACATAATCTTCGAGATTACAGGAGAGCCAGCCGAGCTGAGAAAGAATTGAGGGAAAAAAGAAAAGCGAAGAAAAGGCGAATAATCTAATTCATTTGTTCGCCACTAACCTCCAAGTTCTCGTGAAAGGTAAGGCAAGAAACTGGAGTCGCAAGCATAGGAGGTGAAGGCAGAAACTGCAGTTTTAAAAAAGAAAAGAAGAATGAATTAAGAAAGATATAGGTAGCCAAGAGCAGAGTAATGGCGGTTGATTGCGAAAGAAGAAAAGGAATTGAAAAAATAATATACCAAGTCCAAACCGCACGTGGAGAAGAGATTGTGCAAAAAAAGAAAAAGAAAAAAAAAGAAACGGAGAGAGTGAGATCTTGACAGTACCTGAATCATAACAACCACCGGTTTTTGTGCGCGGGAAAAGAAGCCGACCTCAGGTTCTTTGAGATTTAAAAAAAAAAAACGCAATAGACTGTGAAGTCCCCAGTTTTCACAATCCAAGTTTCAAATTCAGTATTGCTTCTTTTTACCTTTCACAATGGTCGTTCCACGATATAGCTTCATGGCTGAGTCCGCTTCTTCTCCGCAGTGGAATTTCTATCAGATATTAGGCCACCGTCCCTCCGCCGACGAACTTAACAAGGGTCTGTCTCTTTCATTAAAAATTTTTTGCCCCTCTGCATATTTCGCATCTTTCTTCAAGATTCAAGATATATGAAAATTGAAACATAAAGATCAGAGGGAAAGAAAAAAAGATAAACGAGTTGAAAAAGATATATATACCCAAGAACAGAGGATGCAGAGTAAAGGCGGTTGCTTTTTTTTAAATCAACCGAGACATTGTGGGGACTTAAACCCATAGAGTCTTCCGCAGTAGCGTTTAGATGTCTTGAAATATGATAAAACTTTAGCTCACTCAGCTCTTGTACTCCCTCCATGAAGGTACTCAACAGAACCCGACGCGTCTCAGCTTTTCCTCTCGTCTCTCTGTTTTCGCCCAAGGAAGACGAGGACGGAACAGTGAAGCCGTCTCCCATCCCGATCGTGCTTCTCAGCTTCTGGGTTTAGGCCTCCTCCTCGGCTCCTCCCTCTCAAAACGGAATCACTCTGATTCAAGAATAACAACGATTAATAAAAGAAAAGAAAACAAACATAATGTTATAAATATTAAATATGTGGATGTCCATTGACTCATATTAATCTTTCAATCAACTTGACATAAAGAAGAAAAGAAGACATGACACAAAGTAAAAGCAAAAGAAGATAAGGACATAAAGAAGATATAAAGTATCCATGGTCATGTAATCAGAGTTAAATATAAACATGGTCAAGCAACCAGGGTTAGATTTCTGACTCTATATAAAGGGCTGTAATCGATTGTTTCAGTTGAACTGAATGAGAACTTCTCTCTAACTTCTCTCTAGAAATTCTATAATCCTTTCTCTGGATTCTATCAATCTTCTCTCTTATCACATATACTTTTATAACATATACTTTTATAACACGTTATCAGCACAAAGCTCTAAAAGAAGGTATGATCTTCTTATGATTTCTTTAATGATTATATATACCTTGTTTTATTTTATAAATCTGGGATAATCTGAGCCACTATATAGAATTAGAGAGATACTTTTACCGATTGTTATATAACATCGGGTTCCATGGCTAAGATTGGATATCGTTATTGTTTTTATATATTATTTACAAGTTCTTTTATATTATTATTATTATTAATATGGCCAGAAGCCATATCCATTCTTATTATATAGCCAGAAGCTATATACATTTTTCATCTTATTATATGGCCAGAAGCTATATATATTTTTATCTTTTATCTTATTGTACGGCCAGAAGTCATGTACAATTTTTATCCTGAAGATAATAGTTAATTCTTCATCTTGAGATTAAATGGCCCGAAGCCATACATGGCCTGAAGTCATGAGATTAAATGGCCCGAAGCCATACATGTTTTAATTTTCTTATCTTGCCTTATGAATTATTTATTATCTTTATGAATTTACAGTTATTATATTGCATATTTACATTTCATATTTTAATTATTTTCATTTATTTCTTTAATTAGTTTGAACAATGGCAAACTTGGCAAAACTTGAAATTGTGGCTCTTGATATTACTGGAAAAAATTATTTATCTTGGAAGTTGGTTGCGGAAATTCACTTAAATGCCAAAAGTCTGGAAGACACAATTAAAGAAGGGAATAAGGCATCCAACCAAGATAAAGCCAAATCCATGATTTTTCTTCACCACCACTTACATGAAGATTTAAAAACTGAATATTTGACAGTGATGGACCCACTTGTCCTTTGGAACAATTTGAAAGAAAGATATGATCACCAGAAGATGGTCATTCTTCCAAAAGCTCATTTTGATTGGATGCATTTACGCTTGCAAGATTTTAAATCTATAAGCGAATATAACTCAGCTATGTTCAGGATTACTTCTAAATTGAAATTATGTGGAGAAATTGTTACTGATGATGATATGTTAGAAAAGACATTCTCCACATTTCATGCATCTAATTTGCTCCTGCAGCAGCAATATCGTGAAAAAGGTTTCAAGAAATATTCTGAGTTAATTTCTTGTCTCCTTGTGGCTGAACAAAATAATGAGCTTTTGTTAAAAAATCATGAATCCCGTCCAACAGGCTCAACTCCATTCCCTGAAGTGAATGTAGTAACTAATGAATTTTATTGTGGCCGTGGCCGTGGCCGTGGACGTGGACGTGGACAAGGACGTGGACGTGGACGTGGGCTTGGCTACAGCCGTAGGCGTGGCCGTGATCGATATCATGGAGGTTCAAATTCCTACCAGAAGTGGGAAAAGACTGATAAGAACCAAAAAGGGGAAAGCAGTAGACATAACAAATATGCTGATAATCCATGCTATCGATGTGGTGGCAAGGGCCATTGGTCTCGTACCTGTCGTACACCTAGGCACCTAGTTGATCTTTACCAAGAATCAATTAAAAATACTGGTAAAAGATCAAATGTTGAAGTTAATCATGTTGATCAAGGCGAGAATTCTGAGTATGGCGATATAGATAATAACTATTTGGATGTTGCAGATTTCTTAATATAATTTGAAATGTTATATCTATTTAAAGTTGTTTCTATCATATGTATTAATTTTTATTTATGTTTTTATGAAGAATGAATCCTATTGGCATCAATCTTGAAGATTTATGTCTCGTTGATAGTGCAACAACCCACACCATACTCAGACATGATAAATATTTTTCTTCCTTGGTAATACGAGAAGCCAATGTTCAGACTATATCTGGTAGTATAAATTTAATTGAAGGCTCCGGAAGAGCTAGTATTTTGTTACCTGAAGGAACAAAATTATGCATTGATAATGCATTTTATTCTACCAAGTCTAAAAGAAACTTACTGAGTTTCAAAGATATCCGCAGAAATGGATATCATTTAGAAACAACAACTAAAAATAATAAGGAATATCTTGTCATTACAAATATAGTTGCTGGTAGAAAATGCATATTAGAAAGTTTTCCTATTTTTTCTTCTGGTTTGTATTACACATGTATAAGCACAATTGAAACACATACTATTGAGAACCAGAAGTTCAATAATGCAAACCAGAAGTTTGCCAATTCAAACCAGCAGTTTGATAATGCAGACCAGAAGTTTACCAATTCAAACCAGCAGTTTGATAATGTAAACCAGAAGTTTACTAATGAATTTAATGTTTGGCATGACCGGTTAGACCATCCCGGTTCAATCATGATGCGACAAATAATTGGAAATTCATGTGGACATACCCTGAAGTGTAAACAAATACCACAATCCCATGATTTTTCATGTGCTGCATGTTCCAAGGGAAAGTTAATTATTCGCCCCTCACCAAGCAAAGTAGAAAGTGAATCTCTCACATTTCTAGAACGGATACAGGGAGATATTTGTGGGCCAATACACCCACCATGAGGACCATTTAGGTACTATATAGTTTTAATTGATGCATCAACTAAATGGTCGCATGTTTGCTTATTATCTTCTCGCAACCTGGCGTTTGTGAGATTACTTGCTCAATTGATTAGATTAAGAGCACATTACCCTGATTATCCTATCAAGAAAATATATCTTGATAATGCTGGTGAATTTACATTACAAGCTTTTAATGAATATTGTATGTCCCTTGGAATTGATGTTGAACATCCTGTAGCTTATGTTCACACGCAAAATGGACTTGCAGAATCATTGGTTAAAAGGTTGCAATTAATTGCAAGACTTTTACTTATGAAATCTAATTTACCAATTTCTGCTTGGGGCCATGCCATTTTGCATGCAGCAATGTTAATTCGCATCAGGCCAACAAGTTATTTAAAGGTTTCCCCCTTACAAATGGTTTTTGGTCAGGAACCTAATATTTCCCATATAAGAATTTTTGGGTGTGCGGTATATGTGCCTGTAGCACTACCACAACGCACCAAGATGGGCCCTCAAAGAAAGATGGGAATATATGTTGGGTATGAATCTCCATCAATTATAAAATGGTTAGAACCATTAACAGGAGATTTATTTACGGCACGATTTGCTGATTGTCATTTTAATGAATCATTTTTCCCAACATTAGGGGGAGAAAACAAGCAGCTGGGTAAAGAAATTAGTTGGAATGAATTATCATTGGCTCATTTTGATCCTCGTACAAAACAATGTGAGTTTGAAGTTCAAAAGATAATTCATTTACAGAATTTAGCTAATCAAATGCCAGAAGCATTTACTGACCCAAAGAAAGTGACAAAGTCACATATCCCAGCTGCTAATGCTCCTATTAAAATTGATGTCCCTGAAGGACAACCTGCTGTGAATGAATCCAAAGCACGCCTGAAGCGTGGTAGGCCCATCGGTTCCAAAAATAAAAATCCTCGAAAAAGAAAAGGAGCAAAGAATATAGATGGTCAAGTTGAGGATAATGAAGAAAAATTAGTAGCTCCAGAAGAGCCATCTCCTGAAGAGATATTATCTCTAGAAGAGAACATTGTAGTCCCAAAAGAGACCCAAGTACCTGATATATGTGAAAATAATGAGATCTTAATAAATTATGTTATGAATGGAATCCGATGGGATAGAAATGAAGTCAATGTTGATGATATCTTTGCTTATCATATAGCATATGATGTAATGAATGATAATGAGGATCATGAGCCAAAATCCATTAGTGAGAGCCAACAAAGAAAAGATTGGCCCCTATGGAAAGATGCCATTAATGCAGAATTAAAATCATTGGCAAAACGAAAAGTATTTGGACCTGTAGTCCTTACACCTGAAGATGTAAAACCAATTGGATGCAAATGGGTCTTTGTACGAAAAAGAAATAAAAAGGGCAAAATAACTAGATATAAGGCATGTCTAGAAGCCCAAGGTTTTACACAAAGACCTGTCATTGATTTTGAAGAAACGTATTCACCAGTAGTGGATGCGACTACTTTTCGTTATTTAGTCAGTCTAGCAGTAGATGCAGGACTTGATTTACATCTAATGGATGTTGTGACTGCCTATTTATATGGATCACTTGATAGTGATATTTATATGAAAGTCCCTGAAGGACTTAAGATGCCAGAAGCATCCAATTCAAATTCTCAAGAACAATACTCAGTTAAGTTAAATAAGTCCCTGTATGGCCTGAAGCAATCAGGGCACATGTGGTATAATCGTCTTAATGAATATTTGTTGAAAGAATGATACAAAAATGATCCGATATGCCCATGCATCTTTATAAAAAGATCTAATAGTGAATTTGCTATAATTGCTGTTTATGTTGATGATATCAACATCATTGGAACTCCTAAAGAGCTTCAAAAGGCAATTAATTGTTTGAAGAAAGAATTTGAGATGAAGGACTTGGGAAGAACAAAATTCTGTCTTGGATTACAAATCGAGGACTTCAAGAAAGGGATCTTTGTATATCAAGAAACTTATACAAAGAAGGTCCTAGAGCGATTTTACATGGATAAATCTCATCCATTATGTACCCCAATGATTGTAAGATCTTTGAAAGTAGATAAAGACCCATTCCGACCTCGAGAAATCAGTGAAGAAGGTGATGAAGAACTACTTGGTCCAGAAGTACCATATCTTAGTGCTATTGGAGCACTAATGTATCTTGCTAATCACACACGTCCTGATATATCATTTGCTGTTAATTTATTAGCAAGATATAGTTCTTCACAAACACAAAGGCATTGGAATTGAATAAAGCATATTCTTCGTTATCTCAGAGGTACTACAGACATGGGGTTATACTACTCAAATGTATCCAAGCATGAACTGGTTGGTTATGTAGATGCCGGATTTTTGTCTGATCCACATAATGGTAAATCACAAACGGGCTATCTATTTACATGTGGAGGTGCAGCTATTTCATGGCGATCTATGAAACAGACTATATCAACCACATCATCTAATCATGCAGAAATTCTAGCAATACATGAAGCAAGTCGAGAATGTATGTGGTTGAGGTCAGTGATACATTATATACGTACAACTTGTCATTCATCTTCCTGCAAAATGATCCCAACAATCCTATATGAGGATAATACTGTATGTATCGCTCAACTTAAAGAAGGCTATATCAAAGGCGATAGAACAAAGCATATTTCACCAAAATTCTTCTTCACTCGTGACCTTCAAAAAGATGGTGAAATAGATATCCAGCAAATCAGTTTAAGTGAAAATCTAGTAGATTTATTCACCAAGTCACTCCCAGGTACAATCTTTGAAAAACTTGTTCATGATATTGGCCTTCGGAGATTCAAAGATTTCAACTGATATTATCAAGAGGGGGAGTTGATACACGCTGTACTCTTTTTCCCTTATCTAGGTTTTGTCCCACTGGGTTTTCCTAGAAAGGTTTTTAATGAGGCAGCACTCGACGGTGTATCAATGAATGATGTACTCTTTTCTTTGGCTAGGTTTTTATCCCACTGGGTTTTTCCTAGTTAAAGTTTTTAATGAGGTACATTCATAATGGACATCCAAGGGGAGTGTTATGAATATTAAATATGTGGATGTCCATTGACTCATATTAATCTTCCAGTCAACTTGACATAAAGAAGAAAAGAAGACATGACACAAAGTAAAAGCAAAAGAAGACAATGACATAAAGAAGATATAAAGTAATCATGGTCATGTAACCAGAGTTAAATATAACCATGGTCAAGCAACCAGGGTTAGATTTCTGACTCTATATAAAGGGCTGTAATCGATTGTTTCAGTTGAACTGAATGAAAACTTCTCTCTAATTTCTCTCTAGAAATTCTATAATCCTTTTTCTGGATTCTATCAATCTTCTCTCTTATCACATATACTTTTATAACACATAACAATAATTTTGTGTTGTAAAATACTAATTAAGGTGGATGTCCATGAGCTCCCAACTCTTTGACCTTTCATTTTCTACATCACATAACCTCTCCAATAAATGATCTTTAGGAGTTTTCATGCCCATAACTCAAAAGTTAAAATGTGTGCACTCATGAGGATTAAAGTTTTCCATTTACTTTGTGTAACTCTTAGTTGTGGTTGACGGCCTATAAATAGAGCACTATGTACTACACTTTGTTGGCATCTAAATGAATAAGAATCACTCCCTCCTTGCTCTCTATTTCTCTCTTGTATTTCTTCATTCCCTTCATCTCAATCTCTTATACTTTCTTGATTTTATAATACGTTATCAGCACGAACTCGCTTAGAAGGCTTGTGGTCTAGTTTTCTATCTCTTCTACTCTCTAACTTTCTCATTTACATACTTTGTTTTATATTGTTTATTCTCTATGTTATTTTATCTTTCTAGTCTACATTATCAATATATTGTTCTATATTATTTTTATTATTTTTCTTTTACGCTATCTATTTTTATCTATCTTGTTGTTATCTTTTACATATATCTGGGATAATCTAAGCTATTACATGGAATTAAATAGACTCTTTTACCGATTGTTTTATACATCGGGTTTCATGGCTAAGATTTGATATTATATTATCCTCCACAAGTTTTCTTTCTTTTAACTTTTATTTATCGTTTGCCATTAATCTCTTATTATGCAAAATTTATATTTATTTATTTATATTCTAGTATTCTTTACATTTTATGTTATTATATTATGTTATTTCATTTTATTTACACTTATTTAACATTTCTTTATTTTATTTACATTTTATGTTATATATTATTGTTTGTTTCTTTATTTTATGTCATTTATTTCATCTTGTTTTATTGTTATTTTATTTACATTTCCTTTATTTATGTTAATTCATTATTGTTATATCATTATATCAATCTTTTATTTTCATTTGTTTATTATATTACATTAACATATAATAATATTATATATGAGCATGTAATGTGGTCTATATGATCATGGGCTTATCTATTATTTATTTTTGATTATGAATTTGAATTTATTTAATTTATTTTCTAATATTTTGTATATATCGAGAGGCCAGAAGCCATAATATTCTTAATTTCGTGATTAGATGATCAGAAGTCACATCACTTTTATACTAGCTCTTATGAGAAAGAACACTATTGGTTTCATTAAATTGCAAGATTGACAAGAAAAATTTTGGCACTTTAATGATTTAATTGTTACAAGCATCAAAGCCCTAGAGGCTAAAGGTTCAAATATCAAACTAAACAAAAAAAAATAGCTTTGCAAGATTTTTGCTCTGGTCCTAAAGACCAATATTTGGAGAAATTGATGATGCTATTGAAAGTAAAGAAAATATGTAAGAGTGAAAATGAGCATGATCACATTACATTTATATAATTGATAGTTGAAAACTGAGAATACTTTGTCTTAACTATTGAACTACAATCATGGAAATAATAACATTTCTAAGATGATCAAAATTATGAGTAAATATCATATTATGACTAAAAGTCATATGGATAGAAAAAAAAATGGTATAATATGACCAGAAGTCATATAGACTAATATGTACTAATTTATTGAAAATAAAGATCAAAATGGCTGTGAAGCCAAAAAGACCATGAAATATTGTGAAAAATATCAAAAATAGTTATGATGCTTAAAGCAATAAGTTACGGAGAAAGATGATCAGCCTGTATAGCCAAAAGAAATAATTGTAAGCCCTGAAGGCCATATGATTTTGATTCTTTATGTTTAAATTTAAATTGATTGTGATTAATTTGTGAGAGAGAAATTATTATTTAACATTGTAATATCAACATGAGTGATATATGAAATCAAATAGATAAAAAGGTAATGATTGGTCATTTTAAAATTTCAGTAGCCAATTTATTTACAGATTTAAACATTATTGGTAATTATTGATATATTTTGATTTCATGGCCTTTTAGGATTCTAACTACCTCATGGTTAATCCTAATAACTCCCATATCAAATGGTTTTCAATATTTATTCATATAACCTTCAATTATAAAGTTAAGTTGTTTAATTACCTTCTTTATGTATAATTGTACAATTTATTTGTAATTTTAAGTATATTATGTATGTGAATACTATTCATATATCAATGGAGTTTACCACCTCTATTTTCTTCTTAGGACTTATATTTCTCTGTTGCATAAAAGATTTCCTAACAATCATTCAACTCATGTACCTCAACATCAAGGTACTTTCTTTCATTATTAGTCATATTTTTCATTTTAGCCTTGTCTTCCATCTCTTTTCTCTTCTTGAGCACTATTATGTTGCCTTACATATATATGCAATTTTTCTTAGTTCCAAACTTTCATTATTGAAAGGCATACAAATACTCTTCAATTTGTATTTTATTTTAGTATTGATAATTTATTGCCTCATTTCCCAATTCATTGTATTAACATTTCTTCTACTCCTTAGTATTTTTATATGATATGTGCAAGTTTCATACATTAATCATGATATAATATATAATATGATATATATTGGAATCAAATTAGTTTTATGTGACATTTGTGAAGGAAAAAAAATCATATGTCATATTTGAATTAAGAAAGTGAGAATTTATTTAATTTTATGAGAAAATTCATAATGAATAGTTTATGATTTGTTAGACAAAATCATTTTCGTAATGTGCATGAATTATATAGTGCAAGTCAAATTTATGGATGATCAAACAGTAAGGAATATTTGAAAGAAGACTATATATATCATAAGTATTTATTATTTTATATTATAATGCATTTGTCTTTACATTTCTTTCAAATTAATTTTAGCCCCTAAATATCAGAATTCATTGCAATAAGATCTTTATGTATTTTGATTATGGATGTCCTTATATTTCTTTATGTAGTGGAAAATTCTAAACATTTCATATTTTGAACATGCATCAAAAGAGGCAAATTGAAGCATATTATTATTAATAAGTAGAAAAATTATATAAATATGCAAGAATATATGTTAGTTCCTGAAGAACATAAATGTAACAAAGTCGATATAGTTCCTGAAGAACTAATATAGTTTTTCTTAAATTCTATGGGCAGAATAAGAATTGATTAAGAAAAGTTATAACCCATAGATTTACATTAGAGTTTTACTCTATTACAGGGTTTAAATGATAGCCCAATTGACTGAAATCCATGATTAGTTGTGAGTTATGAAGTACTTGAGTTTTAAAATGAAAGATATATTATTAGTTTGCTATATACAAATTTGCCTTTGAAATAGAGAAATAAAGAAAGTATATTTATATGACTCACACTTGATGGGGAGATTGTTATTGTTAGATCAAGCGTTTCACCCAAGAGGGGGGGTGAATTGGGTGATACTGGAATTTCTTTCGAAAATATAAAACTTTGACAAAAGAATTAAAACAGTAATGAGTAAGGAGAAATATCACCGAAGTGTACACCGGGAGTTATACTGGTTCGGTCACAACCACTTTGACCTACGTCCAGTCCTCAGAGCTTCTCTGAGAGTTTCACTATAACTTCCAAGATTCAGTGGGTTCTTGGCACCTCAGTACAAGCAAGTTCCTTACACCTGGACACTCGCTCCCCCTTACAGGTTGTAATCTAATCCCAACTCAAGGTTCCACAACCTTAAGTTATCTCAATAACAACTATTGAGTTTGAATGAAATATCTCTCTCAAAGAGTGAATGATAATCACTGAAGCATAGAAATACAATTTCAACGTGAAAACAGAGTGATGAACTTAATGATACGTTCGTATGTGTGCTTGGTTGTTATTTCTCTGTTTGAAGGTTCCCATATATATAGGTATGTTGTTGATGACAGTTGGAACACTTCCTTTCGTCCGTTGGTGAGTGCGCAGCCACTATTGACTTTTCAAGTTTTTGAAAAATATCCGTTGGCGGTGGTTGGCATTTGAACGTTTCTTTTGACTTTCATCTCTTGATATGATTTCTTCATTGTTTCTCTGTAAATATACTAAGAATGCTAATACAATGAAAGGTTAATCATATAGGAAACAATATAATGAAAGTTTGAATGATTTCTAAATTTCTGGGTATGCTTACTCGAGTAGCTCCTCGAGTAACCCTTGAAGTTTACTCGAGTAGCTCCTCGAGTAACATCGTGAAATCATTGTTTATTTGAAATTTAATGAAGAGAAACAAGATTACTCGGGTAGTGCATGGAGTAAACTAAATTTCAAACCTTTGCGAATAGTTATTTACTCGGGTAGCTACTCCAGTAAAGCTTTTGCAACTTCATAGATTACTGGGGTAACACCTCGAGTAATCCTCAGAAAAACTTTTGATTACTCGATGCTCTACTCCAGTAATGTTGGCAGGATTTCAAGGCCGAGAGCAATTACCTTGTTACTCGAGTAGGGACTCGAGTAATGTATTCATTTTTGCATAGGTTACTCGGGTAGCTCCTCGAGTAACTGAGACTTTTGAACATGATTTACTCTGGTAATGACTTGAAGTTTTCTTTGAAAACATTTGCATATACTGGGGTACATACTCGAGGAATCCACTTAAACCATAAGGACTTGAGGAAGATGAAATAAAGAGAGTTCAAGTTAATCAGGTACTAACCTCAAGTTTTCACTCACCTTGGTGCATTACTCGAGTAGCTCCTCGAGTAACATTGGCAGTGGTACAAAGTGCCGAGAGCTTCACATTTTCAAATACACGGTTACTCGAGTAGCACCTCGAGTATCATGGGGAAAACTTGAAGTCAACTGGAAGTTTTCACAGGGTTACTCGAGTAGCGCCTCGAGTAACATTAGCAGTGGTACAAACTGCCGAGAAGTCCATATTTTCTGAAACAAAGGTACTCGAGTAGCTCCTCGAGTATCATTGGGAAAACTTGAAGGCAACTGGAAGTTTTCACATGGTTACTCGAGTAGCTCCTCGAGTAACATTAGCAGGCCGAGAGCAACCTTAAAATTTTACCTGGTTACTCGAGTAGTCCCTCGAGTAATGGTGGCAGGTTACTGGAAGTTCTCCTTGGTTACTTCAAGTTTTGTCTCATTACTCGAGTAGCGCCTCGAGTAATGCCTTAGAAGATTTGCTTCTGAGCAAGTTCCTCAGCATTTTCTCTTGCCCAATCTTCACTACTTCCATGCTTACCTCAAGTAAAGCTTATTCCTGTCATTACTTAGTTCAAGCTTGATTATTTTCCTTTTCAAACCATTCTTTTGTTATCATCAAAACATGAGATCTAACATTCTCCCCCTTTTTGATGATGACAAAACTTGGTGATTTTGAGCATGGTTTTTCAAATTGGATTCTTAATTAATTATTTCTTATTAAGGTTGAATATACCTTGCATACATAACAACTTCATTAGTCCAACCATGTATCATAATTCAAAACTTAAATGATATCAAATGAAGTCATAATTTAAACACACTTGCATTAAACTTTAAGAATTTCAAATTACAATTTAAATTCAAGAAAACTAATAACAAAATGCACCCTAGAACCCATATACAACCAAATATCCCAAATTAATCTAGGACACATCCACAAAATCATTCTCAAGCTCTTCTCCCCCTTTTTGGCTTCATCATTCAAGTGGAGGGCTAGGAGGCTTGGCCATGGAAATTGGTGTTGCTGGAAGGACCATAGAATCATTTGATTCTAAAGAATCAAATGAGCTAGAGGGTACTGGATCAGGCAGATGAAGTGGAGGGATATGGATGTCATCACCGGGAAGAGAAGGTTGAAAGACAACCATAGTAGAGGTTTCTCCTTCCGGGGTGGTCTGAATCTCAGGTGAAATCTCAACCTCAGGTGTATGCTTTTCAGGTGATGAAGAGGGAGATATCTCCTCAGTATGAGTAGGAGAGGGAATGGGTTTTGAAGTGGTTTCTGGCTGTGGCTTTTGAGGTGAATCATCGATGATAATATGAGTGGTTTCGTGGGTATCAGGATCATCCACTGTGAACAAGATATCTTTCCCTTGGGGCTCAAGTGGATCAGAAACCAGAGGGGTAGATGGTTCAGCCTCGGGAATGGGAATGTCTGAAGGAGGGTCTACTGAAGGTGGTGGTGGTGGTGCAGATGAGGAAGGACCGACAGAAGGTCCAGGACCCAAGTAATCCAATCGTGCCAGTATCAGTCTCAAAGTCTCTCCCTGGGCACGTTGCTCTGCTAGCAGTTCCTCATGTCTTCTATCTATTCTCTCAACCAATTCTCCCATTTTTGTGTTCATGTGGGTAATAAGCTCAGCATTTGTGTTAGCTATGTCCACATGAAAGCCTCTGAGCATATTCTCCATAAAGTGCTGGAGAGTGGCATTCAGGAAAGATGGTGAAGATGTGGTAGCAGCTGGAGCCGATGACTGAGTGTCATCCATCCTACTGGTTTCTGCCTCAGTAGCCTTTCGCTTCTTCTTGGACCCAGACTCCAGTGGTCCTTTAAGAGGGATGTCGATGTTCAGTTTACCAATCTGGTTCCTCCCCACTGGGGTCATCCTCTCAATTGGCTCCTTACTATCCAAGTACCATATTTTGTTCTCTTTCAGGATAAGAGACACAATTTGGGGATATGGCATTGGAGTGGTACCCTTTCCATCCACTTTGTATCTTTTCATTTCAGAAAATATATACTCTCCCAGATCCTTTTGCTCTTTCAAGAGAAGTGAAGCAAACCATCTATAGTCCCTATCAGAGAAATGGGTGTAGTTGTTGGCTTTATTTACTAGGGACCTAGAGTAAATGTACCAAAGAACCCTATGGTGATCACACATATCACTTGGTTTAAAATTTAGAGGGCCAACTAACTCACCGGGCTTTAGGATAGTGAAAATTTGATTTGGCTCAAGCTCAGAATATATATCATCAGGGGGGTTCTCTATTCCTAACCACAAGTTAATTTTGGAAGGTGAAATCAAAATCTTTTAACCTCTCACAGTTGTGGTCATCTCTTCCTCTACCGAAGTTCGGTTAGGTTCATCTATTATCTCTAGGTTGCAATAGAAATGAGTGATTACCTTTGTGCAAAAAGGTAATATAATTGACAACCAAGGCATAAAAGGATCTAGATAAGGACTAAGATCGTGCTTCAATACCTCTTGAAGTAGCCTGAGATCTACATAGCGTGTCTTACACACTTTTCTTCTGGAGAATTGTGTCAGGTACTTGGGAGATTCCACCAGTTTGCCCACATTGAATCCCTTTGGAGGGGTAGTGATCTCAGCTTCTGGAATCTTGGATTTCTTGGATGATTGACCCTTCTCCATTTGGTCAATGATCCCAGCCATTGCCTTAGCCACATTTTTGTCAAATTTTGGCTTCTTGATAGGCTTTGGAGTGAATGAGGGTGTAGAGGAATCAGAATGAGAAGGTGAGGGAGTTTTGGCACCTTTGCTTCTTCCAGTAGATGTGCTCTTTTTAGACTGAGCCCTAGTCACAATAGGCTCTTTGATCACCACACCTTTGGCTTTAGGTTGTGTTTGAGGTTTAAGAGGAGTTTTGGCTTTTGGTCTTGGGATTAACTTTCTTCTCTTTGTTGGAGGAGGAGAAAGAAGATCAGGATTTTGTTGTGAATCAGAGGAATCTGTGAAGTTGAGATTCTTGGTTCTAACCATCTTGAAACTCAGAAAATCAAAAATCACAGTAAAACAGGGCAACTGACGCGAGTTTAGGGCAGAAGGATTTTGAACAAAATAGGAAGTTTTTGGACTTGAAATCAGTTGGGTTTTGACGGAAATGAGGCAAGGAATCGATTGTGAAAAGTTTTTGTGAGGGTGTATAGTGATTTACTCGAGGAGATTTTGTGGAAATGACCGAGTTTGCGCAAGATAAAGACCTAACACCCGACATTACTCGAGGCCTTACTCGAGTAAACTTCAAGTTTACTCGAGGCCTTCCTCGAGTGTTCATGCAGAAAAATTCAAAAATAATTCATTTAAATTGCGTACCTGGCATGAATAATATAGTAATTATCCATGGATGTTCCCTCGATCATTCATAGTCCATTTGATTCAGATTTGAGTCATTATTCAACACTTTGAGAATCCGAACTCCGACATTACTCGAGGCCTTCCTCGAGTAAGCTTCAAGTTTACTCGAGGCCTGCCTCGGGTAAACAGCTTCTCAACTTCTGACTCTTCATTTCTTTGAAAACTGAACCGTTATATTTGAAAATCAAGTAACTTGATCCGTTACTTCCAGTTTTGGGGACCATTACTCGAGTACATACTCGAGTAATATGCTTCTTTACCTCAAGTTGCTCCTCGGGTATTGCTTCTGTCTTAGCCAAAACTTCAAGTTGGTACTCCAGTAAATGTGTCCTCTGATTATCTCTGTTTTTGTTTCCCAAAACAGAGTTTCTTTCTTCCTGCAAAACACATTTCTATATACTCCGATGCTTAAGTTAGTAATCATCAAAACATTATCAAGTGACTTCATCTAATATTATGAAATGCATAAATTTCTTATAACTCATTGGGATTTACCATTCCCAATTCTCTTCTAATGAATAGAAATTGATCTTTTGCAAGGGGTTTTGTGAAGATATCAGCTAGTTGAAGATGAGTAGGAATGAATATCACTTTCACATCCTTCTTTTGAACATGATCTCTGATGAAGTGATGTCTGACATCGATATGCTTGGTTCTAGAGTGTTGAACTGGATTCTTTGCCAAGCTTATCGTACTTGTATTGTCACAATAGATTGGTATTTCCTTGAGGTATATACCAAGATCTTGTAGTTGTTGTTTTAACCATATCACTTGTGCACAATAACTTGAGACTGCGACATATTCGGCTTCCGTTGACGAAAGAGACACTGTATTTTGTTTCTTGCTGAACCACGAGACAAGAGATCCTCCAAGAAATTGTCCTTGTCCATTGGTGCTCTTTCTGTCTGTTTTGTATCCTCCATGATCAGAATCTGAATAAGCGATTAAATATTCACTTCTTCCTTTTGTTAGATCAAGCGTTTCACCCAAGAGGGGGGGTGAATTGGGTGATACTGGAATTTCTTTCGAAAATATAAAACTTTGACAAAAGAATTAAAACAGTAATGAGTAAGGAGAAATATCACCGAAGTGTACACCGGGAGTTATACTGGTTCGGTCACAACCACTTTGACCTACGTCCAGTCCTCAGAGCTTCTCTGAGAGTTTCACTATAACTTCCAAGATTCAGTGGGTTCTTGGCACCTCAGTACAAGCAAGTTCCTTACACCTGGACACTCGCTCCCCCTTACAGGTTGTAATCTAATCCCAACTCAAGGTTCCACAACCTTAAGTTATCTCAATAACAACTATTGAGTTTGAATGAAATATCTCTCTCAAAGAGTGAATGATAATCACTGAAGCATAGAAATACAATTTCAACGTGAAAACAGAGTGATGAACTTAATGATACGTTCGTATGTGTGCTTGGTTGTTATTTCTCTGTTTGAAGGTTCCCATATATATAGGTATGTTGTTGATGACAGTTGGAACACTTCCTTTCGTCCGTTGGTGAGTGCGCAGCCACTATTGACTTTTCAAGTTTTTGAAAAATATCCGTTGGCGGTGGTTGGCATTTGAACGTTTCTTTTGACTTTCATCTCTTGATATGATTTCTTCATTGTTTCTCTGTAAATATACTAAGAATGCTAATACAATGAAAGGTTAATCATATAGGAAACAATATAATGAAAGTTTGAATGATTTCTAAATTTCTGGGTATGCTTACTCGAGTAGCTCCTCGAGTAACCCTTGAAGTTTACTCGAGTAGCTCCTCGAGTAACATCGTGAAATCATTGTTTATTTGAAATTTAATGAAGAGAAACAAGATTACTCGGGTAGTGCATGGAATAAACTAAATTTCAAACCTTTTAGAATAGTTATTTACTCGGGTAGCTACTCCAGTAATGCTTCTGCAACTTCATAGATTACTAGGGTAACACCTCGAGTAATCCTTTGAAAAAATTTTGATTACTCGATGCTCTACTCTAATAATGTTGGCAGGATTTCAAGGCCGAGAGCAAATACCTCATTACTCGAGTAGGAACTCGAGTAATGCATTCATTTTTGCATAGGTTACTCGGGTAACACCTCGAGTAACGAGACTTTTAAACATGATTTACTCTGGTAATGACTTGAAGTTTACTTTGAAAACATTTGCATATACTGGGGTATATACTCGAGGAATCCACTTAAACCATAAGGACTTGAGGAAGATGAAATAAAGAGAGTTCAAGTTAATCGGGTACTAACCTCAAGTTTTCACTCACCTTGGTGCATTACTCGAGTAGCTCCTCGAGTAACATTGGCAGTGGTACAAAGTGCCGAGAGCTTCACATTTTCAAATACACGGTTACTCGAGTAGCGCCTCGAGTATCATGGGGAAAACTTGAAGTCAACTGGAAGTTTTCACAGGGTTACTCGAGTAGCGCCTCGAGTAACATTAGCAGTGGTACAAACTGCCGAGAAATCCATATTTTCTGAAACAAAGATACTCGAGTAGCTCCTCGAGTATCATTGGGAAAACTTGAAGGCAACTAGAAGTTTTCACATGGTTACTCGAGTAGCTCCTCGAGTAACATTAGCAGGCCGAGAGCAACCTTAAAATTTTACCTGGTTACTCGAGTAGCGCCTCGAGTAATGGTGGCAGGTTACTGGAAGTTCTCCTTGGTTACTTCAAGTTTTGGCTCATTACTCGAGTAGCGCCTCGAGTAATGCTTTAGAAGATTGGCTTCTGATCAAGTTCCTCAGCATTTTCTCTTGCCCAATCTTCATTACTTCCATGCTTACCTCAAGTAAAGCTTATTCCTGTCATTACTTAGTTCAAGCTTGATTATTAACCATTTCCTTTTCAAACCATTCCTTTGTTATCATCAAAACATGAGATCTAACACCATTGGGATACCACAGACCCAATTCTGGTGTGTCTGCAAGGTATCTAAAGATTCGTTTGACCGTTTCAGCATGTGATTCCTTTGGCGCCGATTGATATCTTGCACATATGCCAACACTAAATTGGATGTCTGGTCTGCTTGCCGTGAGATAGAGTAATGATCCAATCATTCCTCTATATTTTGTGATATTGTAGTCTTTCCCTTTGACATCAGCATCAAGCAACGTTGTTGAACTCATAAGCGTGTCTGAGCCATTTGCTTCATCCATTCCATACTTCTTCAATAGCTCTTTTAAATACTTTGTTTGAGATATGAAGATTCCATTCTTTCTTTGTTTGATTTGCAAACCAAGAAAGAAATTTAATTCTGCCATCATCGACATCTCAAACTCTCCCTGCATTATCTCAGAAAATTCTTTACACAGAGATTCATTAGTAGCACCGAAAACAATATCATCAACATATATTTGAACAATTAAAATATCATCACGTTTTCGATTTATAAATAATGTTGTATCAACTTTTCCCCGTACAAAACCTTGATCAATGAGAAACTTACTAAGCTTTTCATACCAGGCTCTAGGAGCCTGTTTTAAACCATACAAGGCCTTTTTAAGTTTGAAAACATGGTCTGGTTTAGTGACATCTTCAAAACCTGGAGGTTGTTCTACATACACTTCTTCCATGATGTAATCATTTAGAAAGGCACTCTTAACATCCATTTGATAGAGTTTGAATCCTTTGATGCATGCAAAGGCTAAAAGTACACGTATAGCTTCCAACCTAGCCACTGGAGCATACGTTTCCTCATAATCAATTCCTTCTTCCTGATTATAGCCTTTGGCCACCAATCTTGCCTTGTTTCTGACAATAATTGCAGATTCATCAAGTTTGTTTTTGAATACCCATTTAGTACCAATGATCGTATGATCTTTGGGTCGGGGCACCAAATCCCAAACTTGATTCCTTTCAAATTGATTTAGTTCTTCTTGCATTACTATGACCCAATCATTGTCTGATAGGGCATCATCAATGTTAGAAGGTTCAATTTCAGAAATGAATGCAGAAAAACTTACTTCATTGAAAACTCTATTTCTGGTTTTGATCCCTTCATTCACATCTCCTATGACTTCTATTGTATTTCCAGGCTTTAGGTTAACCTAGGGGTTGCTCTTCATCCTTAGTTTCATCAACCTCTGGAATAAGAGACTTAGAAATAGATTGACCATTTTCTTGATTTAAAACAACTTCCTGTTCTTCATCAATGGTTTTGTCAGAGGATTCAAATTCATCAAATACAACATGAATTGATTCTTCAACAACACAAGTTCTTTTATTGAAAATTCTATATGCTTTACTTCGGTTAGAATATCCTAGGAAAATTCCTTCATCAGTTTTAGAATCAAATTTTTCTAAGTTATCTTTACCATTATTATGAATGAAACACTTACAACCGAAGATGTGTAGATGAGCTATGTTTGGCTTCCTTCCTTTGAATAGATCGTATGGTGTCTTCCCAAGTTTCGTTCTGATATAGGCTCTATTTGAAATATAACATGCTGTACTCATAGCATCAGCCCAGAAGACTTGAGACATGTTCTTTTCATTTAACATTGTTCTAGCCATTTCAGTAAGCACTCTATTCTTGCGTTCCACAACTCCATTTTGTTGGGGCGTCCTTGGAGCGGAGAAATTGTGATCAATGCCATTAGTATCACAATACTCTTCAAAGGCTTGATTCTCAAATTCTCCACCATGATCAGTCCTAATCCCTGCAATAGACATACCTTTCTCATTTTGAACTTTCTTGGCAAAAACAATAAATTCTTCAAAGGTTTCATCTTTTGATGATAGAAAAATAACCCATGTAAATCTAGAGAAATCATCAACAATGACCAATGAATATAAGTTGCCACCAAGACTCTTTACTCTTGCTGGACCAACTAAATCCATATGCAATAATTGTAATGGTCTATTTGTTGAAATCTCATTTTTCAATTTGAAAGATGATTTAGTTTGTTTACCCTTTTGACATGCGTCACAAATCAAATCATTTTTGAAATTTACTTTGGGTAAACCAAGAACTAAATCCTTTTTGAGTAGTTTGCCTAGTTGATGCATGTTGACATGAGCCAACCTTTTATGCCATAGCCAACTTTCATCGGCATTACTCAGAAAACAGTTTTCAGATTCATTTCTACTAATATCTAAGGTATAGCAGTTACCTTCCCTTTTTGCTCTGAGTTTAGCCTTGATATTCTTCTTATCAAGTAGTAAGTCTTTCTTGTTGACAATTAGACATTCCTCTGAATCAAATATTATCTAGTTGTCTTTATCTGCACTTTGACTTACGCTCAGCAAATTATGACACAAGCCTTCAACGTAATATACATCTTTGATTTGTATGCCTTTGTCATTTTTGATTTCACCAATTCCTGCTATTTTTCCGGATTGATTTCCTCCAAATTTTACCTTTCCACCTTCCTTAGGTTGCAATGTGGTAAAACTTTCGAAATCTCCGGTCATATGTCTAGAGCATCCACTGTCTATGAACCACTTGTTATTTTTGGATGCTTTAAGACATACCTGCAATCAAATGACTAAGTTTTAGGTACCCACTTCTTTTTGGGTCCTTTTGGGTTAGTATAAATGATTTTCTGAACATATGTGCCTTTAGGTACCCACTTGTAGGTTCCTATTGTTCTTTTCTTTTTATGAATGCATGAAGAGGTATAATGACCTTTTATGTTACAGTAATTACAAAACGCAAAAGGATTTGATATATGCACAGAATGTTGAAAATAATTTAAATATGGCTTTCCTCCTACTTTCTTTTTACCTTTCCTTTTATCTGTTTTTGGATCATATCCAATACCAGATCGGTCATTTACAAATCGTTGTTCTTTTAAAATCACACTTAGCATCTCACTTCCTTTGGTAAATTTTTCAAGAGTTTTTGTGAGATCAATGTTTTTCTTTTTCAACGAAGAACAATTTTCACAATTCTGTTCTGAACTTTCTTTAAGTTCAATTTCAAGAGCTTTGTTTTTCTTTTTGAAAACAATTAATTCTTTAACTACTTTGATGAATTCAGAATGTAAAGCATTATATTCAGAGAGTAATTCATCATAGGTAGGTTCAGAATCATTTACCTCTTCTTCTGTCTCTTCTTGAGCAACAAGACATATGTTGGCTACTTCTTCCTCATCACTTTCTTCGTCTGAAGAACTATCTCCCCATATAGCAGATACAAAGGCCTTCTTTTTGTTAAAGAATTTGCCTTTTCTCTTTTCTTTGCTCTTTTGATTGAGCTCTGGACATTCTGATTTGATATGTCCTGGTTTTCCACATTCATAGCAAATGATATGGTCTTTGTTGCTAGTTCCTCCTTTTTGAAAGTGTTTGAAGCCTTGACCTTTCTTGTAGAATTTTCTGAATCGTTTTATGATTAAGCTCATTTCATCATCATCAAACTCCTCATCTTCATCTTGATTTTCTTCTTTCGCTTTTAGTGCTAGACCTTTCTTTCTTTTGTCACTGATGTCATCTAGTTCCCGTTTGAACTTTAATTTGCTTTCATATTCAGAGAGACTTCCAAATAGAGAAGCAACTGATCTCATTGATTCTCCTTTTGCCTCTTCTATCGCAGTGACTTTGGCCTCGCACTCTTTAGAAAGAATATTCAAAATCTTTCGTACTTGGATATTTTGATCATAGACTTTACCAAGTGCTGCAAGTTGATTAACAAGATGAGTATATCTAAGTTCGAATTCAGAAATTGACTCACCTGATTTCATTCAAAGTAGATCGAATTCTGTGATCAAGGTGTTGATTCGATTCTCCTTTATTCCCGAAGTTCCTTCATGAGCTATTTCCAGAGCTTCCCACATTTCCTTTGCTGTAGGAAGTGTGCAAATTCTGAAGTATTCATTTTGACTCAAAGAGCTTTGTAACATCAGAATTGCCTTGCTATTGAGAGTGATAAGTTTCTTGTCATTCTCATCATATTCCGCTGGCGTCTTTGGAATTTTCTGAGAATCTACAGTCTTTGTAGGTTGATAATTTCCACTCTCGATTACATCCCATAGCCCATATTCAGTAGCCATCACGAACACTCTGAATTTTGCTTTCCAGAAAGAAAAGTGTTCTCCATTGAAACCGGGAGGTCTAGTGATGGATGCTCCGTCGGGAAGAATTCCTTCACCCATGCTTGCCATTGGATCCTTCTTAGGTTGTTATACCTTAACAAGAAGACCTAGGCTCTTATACCAAATGTTAGATCAAGCGTTTCACCCAAGAGGGGGGTGAATTGGGTGATATTGGAATTTCTTTCGAAAATATAAAACTTTGACAAAAGAATTAAAACAGTAATGAGTAAGGAGAAATATCACCGAAGTGTACACCGGGAGTTATACTGGTTCGGTCACAACCACTTTGACCTACGTCCTGTCCTCAGTGACATTACATTCAGTGAAAAAAAATAGAATCAACATGCATAAATTCCAATCTTCGTCATTTGACACATAGAGATAAAAATATAAAGCAAGAGAGGAATTGTACCAGTTGAAGAACAAATGTAGCCATCTTCTTACAAGCCTGCCTTCTTCAAACCCATCACATTCAGGACGTAAGAAACCATGGGCAACGCTGCCATATGCAGCATCAAATGAATCACCTTGAAAACACGCATAAACCCAACGCTGCCATATTGAAAACACCATTTCAGCTACTCTATCAAATGAATTTTTTTGTTCAGCTTTCATAATGTCATATATGTAATACTTCCTTGAAACTGAAATTTATAATTACACTCTGCAACAACCACAAAAGTCAAAAATAGTTGGATCATCTCAAAATAAAATATTGCGTTAGTCATAACTCATAAGTCATATACTACCGCACGAGTCATTGTAGATTCAAGCTAAGAGCATATTATAATCCAAGGTTAATATAATCTAATTTTCCTCTCTCTCCCTCACTTCCAAGCAAGTTCCCTCTGCTTCAGTTTCAGTCTTCACTTCAGAATTCAGATTACCAAATCCAACCACAAAGTATAATAATATTATTGTTACTCCACTTTCACCTTCAAATGTACCTATTCTCTTTCACCTCTCAGCCCCACATCCTTATCACCTTCTTGTCTTCTTCTTCCTCTCTCTCTCTCTCTCTCTCATGCATTTAGTCAAACACCTCACCTACATTCATTTATCCCCTTATACATACATATACAGCTTCTTCTGCCCCTTCTCACACTTCACCCATATCTCTATCATATATCTTTCTCTTCCACTCTATCAATCAATCCATCATATCAATCGTCGGTGAATATATATGTAATTTCAAGATGAACGGTTATTCTAAGATCAATCCTGGTGGAAACAATCACAAGTTAAGATCTACAGATTTTCCTGATTTTTTCTCGTACCCTGAGATCCCAAAAAGCATCAGTAAAAACACCAGAACAGAGGAGCCAGACCAGATTGAGAAGGAAAAGACACAGAAATCGTCACCTGAGAGAGCGGAAGAAGAAGATAAGGGCAGTGAAGCTGTCAGTGAGCATCGAGATGGAGAGAAATTTGGGGTGGTTCTAGGTCAGAGCAAGTCGGTGTCTTCTTCTTCAACGATGGGGATTCAGGGCACGATGAAGAGGGTGTTTTGAATGAGAAGATCGTCGTTCGTGTCGGAGAGGTATTGCAAGATCCATGACCAGTACGTGGCATTAGCACTACCGATTCGAGAGGATGGTGAAGGAGAATCAAACAGAGGAAGAAGATCGGTGATGAGGAAGAAGAAGAAGAAGCAGAGTGTAAGCGCGATCCTGAGAGCCTGTAAGCTCCTTCTTGGATTTTGTAGTCGATTGCTCAGCCAAATGCAATGGCAATCACTAATGTTATGGAGATGCAGGACGATTTTAAAATTGGAATTTCAAATTTCAAAATTAGAAAGTTGTAAAACTAGAAAAAGGCAGGAGGTTTCAAAATCTTTGATGGGAAAATCTAGTCCATTGATTAGTTATGAACAGTGATAGTCAGTGGGAGAGAAAATCGAAGCCATTCATTGTTTGTGAATAGTGTTGGGTGTGGGAGAGTATTTATATATATATATATATATATTGATTTAGTTTAAGGGGGCAAGAACCCACCCCACCCCCAGGAGCAGATTTTCTTAGAATCCTTTTTCTCACTTTCTTTTCAAAATCTCATCTCCACCGTTAGATCAGAAAATAGATGGTTCAGATTTAATATTTTATAAAACTATTATTATAGTGTTTTATAAATTAATTTTATTATTAATTTTGTTTGTATTGCAACTATAGATGGTGTAGATCAGATTTTCATAGTTTAAATTTATTTATTTATATTTAAAATCATAGTTTTATAAAATATAAAATCTAGACCATCAATTTTTTAAAATCTGATGGTGAAGATAAGATTTTAAGAAGAAAATGAGAAAAATGATTCTAAGAGAATTCAGACCGCCACCCCCATACCTTAAGGGCTTAGTATATATTTATATATATATATATATATGCATTAATATATATTTATAATAAAAATGAAGGCATAATGGTTTTAATAAAATCAATAATAGAAATGGAAAAATGCGTAATGGTATTGACTAAACGAATAATGGGATTGACTAAATGAGTAATATATATAGACTTTAATATATATATATATATATATATAATAAAAAAGAAGGCATAATGACTTTAATAAAATCAATAATGGAAATGACAAAATAGTTAATGGTATTAACTAAATGAATAATGTGATTGACTAAATGAATAATGTGATTAATTAAACGAGTGATATATATATATATAGACATTAATATGTATATATGTATAAATAAATAAAGGCATAACGGCTTTAACAAAATCAGTAACGGCTTTAACAAAATCAGTAAGAGCTTTAACAAAATCAGTAATGAAAATAACAAAATGTGTAATGGTATTAACTAAACGAGTAATATACACACACGCACACACATTAATATGTGTGTGTGTGTAATATAAATAAAGGCATAATGGCTTTAACAAAATCAGTAACGGCTTTATCAAAATCAGTAATGGAAATGACAAAATATATATATTACTCGTAAAGATTTAGTCAATCTCATTACTCATTTTGTTATTTCCACTATTGATTTTGTTAAATTCATTATACCTTTATTTATATTATACATGCGTGCGCGTGCGCGCACACACACACGCACACACACATACATAATATATTATACTCGTTTAGTTAATTCCATTACATATTTTGTTATTTCCATTACTGATTTTGTTAAAGTAATTATATTTTTATTTATATTATATATATACATATACATATTACTCGTTTAGTCAATCTCATTACGCATTTTGTTATTTTCATTACTGATTTTATTAAATTCATTATGCCTTTATTTATGTTATACATATACATATTACTCGTTTATGTTATACATATACATATTGCTTGAATTTGGCATCTATTTGTAGCGTTATTAACGTAAAATACATTACTGTATCTTTTTGCCTGCGTAAAATACATTATTATATACTCCTTCTGTACCTAATTAACTAATTTGAGTAGATTAAGTTTGTTAGTTATGTTAGTTAATATAATATATTTTTCTAAAATACCCTTATCATTTTTCTTAATTCCCTTCTTTAATTTCCTCTTCTACTTAACTATTGTTGAGGCCTTTAGACAATATTAATGGAGTTAATATGAAAAAATGAACAAAAATATGAAATAGGTCTTGTATTTATAAGCAACACTAACTCCAAATTAGATCATACATTAAGACATTAAGGATAGAAGGGAGTGTGTGTATATATGTATGTATATTAAAATTTGGCTATATATATTAAAAATATGAACATGCATGATGACACATTATGAATTTATGATTACCCTATGTGGCTTTTTATATTTGGGAAGCATTTAGTGATATTTGAATCATTTTCAATATTAAAAAAAATCTCTCTTTTATAGCAAAAAAAAAAAAGGAAAAATGACATCAAGCTCCTAATTAAAGAAAATAATATCAGAAAAGTCCCACAACTTATCATTGACAGGTGAAAAAACTATCATTGACAAGTTATGAAACTTTTTTTATATTATTTTCTTTAATGTGGCCCTTAATGTCATTTTTCAAAAAAAAAAAAAAGCATCCCTTTACGAACGAAGTAGCAACAATTATTCAACCATTCATCTCCTATGTGATTTCGCATTTAATTATTGATAGTATTCTTGATATAAAAAGCTCTTTAATTGCTACTGCCAACTGCCAATATTAATGCTAATTCTGAGAGTGGAATCATAAACAGATTTACAATGTATCAAATGGAAATATATTACTGCTCAAAAAAATATATATAAAAAGGAGATTTAAGTCAGATGCAAAGTAATTCTCAGGTAAAATGAAAGCAATTTAATCAAATATAGCAAAACAAAACTCATGCTTTAAAATAAACCCAGGGAAAAATTTCACCGACCAAAAAATGGATTATATGCATACTTTGTCAACGGTAGAGTCACCATTTAGATTTGTTTATGGTTAACAATGTTAAAATTTAGATACTAAAATTATGGGTTTGGATTATCTCATTTTCTCATTCTCATTTTCTTCTCATAGTCTTATATCCATCTTAGTTGTAAAATGGATGGTTTATTTTAATATTTTAGACATAAATCAAGAAGTTTAAATTGTTAAAATCTTATCTATACAATTTATAACTGCAGTATAAACAAAATTTTAAAAAATAATTTATAAAATACAATAATAATAGTTTTATAAAATATTAAATTTGATCTTCATATCCATTCTATAAATTAAAAACATGAAAACAGTAAATTCTATATATAAACTCGCGAGCTTGACCGATTTTACAACTAATACGAGTTTATTAGTGACTTGACACAATTTTGTCAAATAAAAACCTAAAAAGGGTAAACTCTTAGAGTTAACTCGCGAATTTAACAATAATGCTTGTATGAAATATTAAACTTGTTAAAAAAGGACCAAAGATTTTTATTTGGAAAAAGACCAAAAAATATCAATTGCATTTGAAAATCTCAAATAGGTGATTTTCGATTAAAATGAATAGTTAATTACTCTACTCTTATAGTCAATACCAATACTCTTATAAGCAACAAAGCTGATTTGAGATTTTAAAGTTCAAATGATATCTTCTTGTCTTTTTTCCATTTTTATTTTCACTATTATTATCATTGTTCAATTTTTTTATTTTCATGTTTTTTCAATTTTATAGTTATTTTAAAATTATTTTATTTGAGTGAGCATTTCAAATGTGTTCTAAATAATTCACAAGAATTTTGAGGGCCGAAAAGGTTAATGTAAGGCGCTTTGTATAGAACTCAATCTGGTAAGTAAGATGAGCTGTAGATTCCTTCAGTCCGCTCTTATAGTGGATAGTAATGATAAACAGAAATGAAGAAAAACCAAACATGATCATTCTCTTTATTATAGTCAATTACTCGACAACGATAAAAAACTCTATACTACTTGATCAATCATTTAAATGATTTTCTACCAATTTTTCTTTTATAAGAAAATATTTAATAGAGTTTAACGTTGGTTCTCGGGGGCTTAACACAATCCTCTTCCTTAACCCAGGCTTTGGACAAGCTATAGAGTTTATGGAGATAAAGAACCTATTTATATTTTTAATTACGATTAAGATTATAATCATAATTACTAAATTGAGTTTAAAATACAACAGTACTGTTGGATGAAGCAAACGCATACAATAGCTCAAAACGCAAACCTTGTTACTTCCGGTTTTACCTATTTTGACCGTGAAGAGCTGTGTTCCTTCCTGCTGAAGAGAACATTATGAACAACAGCTAATGGATGAGAAGTCTGGTAACTAAGCAGCCATAATGCAAGGGTGATCCTATTAAGATGAGATAAGAATAACATTAATGAGACCTAAAATGAGCAAGGAATAGAAATTAATGCTCAATTGCCACCATTTTCTATCTTGAAACAGGTCAAAAGCTTCCTTCTCCTGAGCCATGAGTGAGAAGGAGCTTCTCCTTCTCCTTCTCATTCCACCTTTTCTTTGTTGGCCTACATAAAATCCCATCCTTCATTAGTCTTTAACAAAATTCCCTTTCCAAACAAACAAACAAAACAAAAAACATTGTTGTTGCGAGCTATCAATCAATCTTCTTTGAAGAAAGAAACTTCCCAGCTAAGTCAGATTTTAACTCGCATCCGAAATGTTGAGTTTTCACAAAAAGGAAATCAATTTCTTCTTCCTTCCCATACACGTAGAAAGCTACAAATGCAAAAGTAATTCCTGTAGCCATGAGAATACGAGTTCAGTATATCACTTTTTCATTCCTGACACTGACCTATTGGAAAGCAAATACTCCTCCGGTATAAGACATATTTACCAAATTTAATTAGATTAAGGAAGTTAGTTGAGTTAATTAATATGACATATTTTCTAAAACACTCTATTCATCTTCTTTAATTTCCTCCTTCCCCCTCCTCCTTCATTATTGTTGAGGGAGCCTCAATAGGGATAAATTAGAAAATGATTGACAAATATAAAAAACAAGTCTAACATTTAGAACCAAGATCAACTCCCCAAATATGTCTTATATAAAGGACCGGAGGAGTAGGTAAATAGCAGTACAATAGAAACACAAGCTCCTTGTATTGTGGCAGCATTAGGTGTTTAAGTAAAAAGTGATTCAATAGTGTTTCTGAAATCAAGTCAAACTAGGATACCTAGGGACACCCAACTGATGAGAAAGTAATGAATATTTTAGTGTAAAGAAGCCAAATTCTCAAGTTTATCCCCAAAAAAATAATAAACTAACTCAAAATTCAACACTTTTTTTTAATGTTCACAATCAGAAGTGGTTTATGAAATTTATAAGTTATCCTGAAAGAGAAATGTTAGGTAACATTTGGTGTTAGGGCACTGAACAGACTTACAAAATGAGCTTCCTGACACTGTTCAAACTTTAACCTAACGTTTCAAGCATGACTCAAAATTAAGCAGATGCTAGAGCTTGCATATATCATTAAAATTGATAGAATTTGGATTAAATATGTAGAAAAACATTTACCTTCAACATTGACTGAATGGTGAAGCAGGAAGTTGTTAATGGAAGAGTTTGGAGCAGCCATATGGAACACAACCTCAGCTCTTTCACATACTGCAGTGACAAAGCAGTAGTTATACAGGGCTGAAATATCCTCCTTCACATTTTTAGTTGCAACAGAAGTTAAACAACCATATGCAGAGGGGAAAAAAGAGATAACTTTAAGTACCTGGGCTTTGTTACGAAATGACAAGGCTCCAAAGGAAGCTAAGAATGAAGAGAGATAGAGTGACCTATTGATCACCAAAGCAAAGACTGTGCCAACATATCAGATTTAAGGGAGAATGTACTAAACAGTCTGCATATGCAAGGTAAATAGCTTGAATAACAACACAAGACAAACTGTACAATCATGTTCACTCAACTAAAAAGTATTCAGGCTTTACTCCACAAGAAAAAACAATAACATCAAACAATATTTTGAAAATTGCAAGAAATATAGCAAGGGAAAAATTGCAATTTAGCATACATCATTACATACCATGGGAAACAGGACCCCATTATTCCCTTCAGCAAGAGATTTCAAAACACTGACAGCAAAATTCCATGAAGAAGCAAGGGAAAGAACGACTTGATGTGACTTATCTTCTGACAAGTGAAACCAAGATGTGGGTACTTTCTCAATTGTATATCCCAATCTACAGCATAATAAACTAGAGTACTACTCATAGTTAGCATTTATCTTCACATTCAAAATCCTAACGCTTCTTATTATAGCACCATCAATTATCCCATCATTTAAGTCATTGTGCAATGAATTTTCTTTACGGGGCAAGCGAAAAGTTTCATTCAAGAGTAGAGCGAGGACTGCACAAAGTGCCAGGGTGAGTATAACATCCTCCAAGTCAGAGAAATTGAAAGAAAACAAGTTGTACAGAGTACGCAGAGAGAGAGAGAGAAGATAGAGAAAGGGAGTAACTTCTTATTCAACAGTTCTAATGAATATCACGTGCAAGTATTTATAAGTCTCTACAGTAACTTATTCAGGTATAACTCCCTAACTGAAAGTAGTTACAAGACTTAGACTTTATTCTTGCCATGTATTAAGGAGGCAAAGGCTAAATGGCATGTTATACATTACTTGACATTTAGATAGATGTTGACATCTTAGCATGTTCAAAAACACATAAAGAACTTACATTTTTACAGGTAGAATGCCGTGGACAAATAAAAAGACTAATGAGAACAATAGAAGCTTTGAAAGGGCAGTAAAGCCGGATGCAATGAAGTTGTGGTAGACTTTGAATAAAATTAATTTATAATTATGATTTTGAGAATGGATTTGGTTGTAATAGATTTATAAGATTGATTCTGGGTATAATTGAAAAGCTAAAACCATGGTTTTCTTAAAAATTATCCAAATCGTCTCTTGATTGATTTAACCAAAATATGGGTGTTTGGATGGGTACAAGTGAAAACCATGATTTTGATGAATAATTGATTTTTTTGCAGAGGTCCCAAACAGGCGCGTAAAATGCTATGAACACTTTTATGTATTTCTAAACAGATAAGATCATCATTTTCTTTTAAAAAGGAAAACATGTCTCTAGACGAATGATAGACCTTTCACTTGGATTTTTTACCAAGAAAGAAAGGAAAGACAAATTTACAAAATCAGATAGAGTGCTGCTTAACCTATAAAACTAAATCTGTATCGGTGTTTCTGAATAGCCTCTTCAATCATGATCCACCATCCAATTTGACAGCTAATACATCAAGGGTACCTCAATAATCTAGGAACTTAGAACACACAAACACAGAATGTGCCCCGAAGCTGTAAGACTAGATGTAAAAGGCTACTGCAGTGGAGTTCAAAAGCAAATTCTACAGGATTAGACCAAAGAGCTCAGTTGTTACTCTAGGTTTCTTATATGTTTTGCTCAAGCACTCCAATACACCTATAATTCAACACAACATTCCAAAATCTATGCAAATGTAATAGCTTTTATTGGATTCAGACATGGTACCGTATACTTTGTCCATACCTCTTCCGCTTCCAAGATAAATGGAAGCTTTGGAAACTGTCACTGGGTCTTTACTGTGGGGTTAAAGATGTTTTTGTTCCACTTTAGTCGTCAACAAGAACTCAAAATCTCACGCTTACTTAGGTAACAATCTGATTTGTATAGATAGGGAAATGCATCTGAAAGATACAAAGTGACCTTCAATAAAACAGGATTTCTTAGAAATTCTTTTCTAACATGGTACAACTTGAAGACTTTGTAACTTTTAGGAAGCTATTGGATACCTATTTGTTAAAGGATAACTTCTGAGATGCAGGGTACTCCCTCCGGTCCTAATTATAAGACAAAGTTGACTTTTTTGGAGAAATTAAGCAAGCCAATTAAATTACTTTGAGTATTTACATTTTCATTTTTTCCTCCAAACTAATTAATTTGACTAATAAATTAATATATAATCTAAGGATGCTAAAAATATAAACACTCTAAAGTAATTTAATTGGCTTCCTTAATTTCTCCAAAAAAGTCAACTTTGTCTTATAATTAGGACCGGAGGGAGTATCATTTTCCCTGTAATATGTTTATCCCATAGCATGAACTTCGATCACACAGATTTTCTTATATAATTTTAATCAATTTCATATTTTTTCTTATGTAAATTCTTATATGGTATACAATCATTTGTAACAGCTATCTTCTACTGATTCGGAAGCTGTGTTGGTTTTGCATTCCGAGACAGTTGATGTAGCAGTTACAAGGTAAGGTGAACACTTTATTTACGCTGAACAAACTCTTCCTTTAATAAATTTTAAAAAAAAATACTCATGTCTTTATTTGTGTTTCCTGAGGTTGTTTGTCCTTTAAGAAGCAGAAATGTTTTGTATGTATACATTCCAGTACACTTGAAAGTTCCCATTAACCATTGAAATTGAAAACTTGATTTGGTTTATTTTCACAACAAAATCGATTTGAAGTAGGTAGATAGATGAGTGGAAAATTGAACCTTACCTAGAAACTGCAGAACTTCCTGTTGATGAGCGTTTCTAGGTAAGGCTCAAGCACTCCAAATCGATTTGAACATCAGCAATTAGATGAGCGTTCAATTAACTAAGAAGCCAGGCTGCAAGGATGATACAATCAAGAGGGATAAGAAATAAATTGTGAACAACAAAATTTTGCAAACACATTGTCTTCTTGCAATGAGAAGACATTGCTGCGCATGAAAAGCACAAAAGTAGTCCCATCTAGCAATATCACTTTGCAATATGCTTTCATCAAATATTTTCTCCAATCCCAAGGAAAAACAAATTGCATGCTATTATTGTGATCAATACATCCACAGAAATTATGAAAATATTCTAATTCATAACAATAATGCAACTCATCTCAAATTTTATGTTTATGGCTGGCACATCGCACTACATCTACAAATATGTTTGGAGGTACTGACAAATAAAACAACCTGTTTGAGAGCCTTCCACTCTGAAATAAACCACTGTTATGTATTAACAAGACATAAGAGTTTCAATTCAGTTGAATAGGAAGGAATCTGCGAAGAATGGATGTGAAAAAAACGTATGTCCATGACTAGGAAGGAACCTGTGCTGTGGCTTCCACATTAGTGTCATCCCATGTTCATATTAATGTCCATCCTTTCTGGGCAGGCACAGGTCAACTAAATAGTATTCCCGTAGCAATTGGAGTTATGGATTTTCAGTTTATAGGGGGTAAGCATGGGATCCGTAGTAGGTGAGAAAATCACCCATTTGATCGAATATGCTGCCAATCAATTTCAACTCTTAATCTAGTATGTGCTTCTGGAGGAGCATGTATGCAAGAAGGAAGTTTGAACTTGATGCAAATGGCTAAAATATCTTATGCTTTATATGATTATCAAGAGGCAGGAAACTATTGCATAAACTCCAGTTTAGTATATTCATGAACCCATAGATTAAATTAAGCCACACAGAAAATGCTTCCAACTATTTGATCAATGACAGTACCTAAAAACTTCTGCACCCTAGTACCCTGTCTCTGTTTTTCCCCTTCAATTGGCCCAAGACCAGTTCAACATCAGCAACCTACTATTGGAAAATAAGCAATAGTGTTCAGGGTTATTTAAGTTTTACAAATATTTATGTTAAGATTAAATATATTTAATGGTCATTAATTAAATTTACCTCCATAAACATTTTTGTTGCAGTAACAACTTAATGATGAGATTAAATATTGGTTGGTAAACTTTGATGTTCAATAAATGGCTATCTCTGCTTTAACCTCAGTTCTGCAGTCTCATTATGTGATTCAAAAAAAGAATAATCAAAAGATATACTAGATATATAACCTCTTTCTTTCAGCTTGCAGTCGAGTTCTGCAAAGTGATCCTCAGAGTTGTACTGACCAGTCATCAGTACTTTTGAAAGCTCCCATTAACCATTGAAATTGAAAACTTTATTTGGTTTTTTTTTTTTTTTATTAAAAAACATGCTTTACACTTTAAGTCACAACAAATCGATTTGAAGTAGGTAGATAGATGAATGGAAAATTGGAAACCCCATACCTAGAAACCACAGAACTTTCTGTTGATGATTAGCTGCATGTCTTAGAAATTGACCAATGTTTATCTCCAAATGATCCTCACCATTCTTCCTACAACAGCAATCTTTAAGACAAACATGGGTTAGATGTTTTTAAAGCCCCCTTGTCCAAGACGTTTTTCAGACTTGAGATTAATCAAGGGGGCTAAATCATTTCACAAATTTTTGAAGTGTGACCTGAGGGAGTAGAATTTTCATCACCATAATCTCAAAACTATAACTAAGCTAATCAACTAAACTCATAACCAACCACTGTTCAACAACTAAGCTTCAACAGCTGTCCTTAATCATACAAAAATTATCCACTGAGCTCATAATTAATAACTGTTCAACCACTACACTTCAACTATCCTTAATCATCCATTAACTATCAATATTTATCAACTATGCTCGTAATTAACCACTGTTCAGCAACTAAACATCAATTATCCTCAGACATCTGTCATTCGTAAATATACCCCACCACTGTTCAACCACTAGGCTTCAGCTATCCTTAATCATCCATGAATTGTCAATACTCATAATTAACCGCTCTTCAGCAACTAGACTTCAACTATCCTCAAACATATGTTGTCCGTAAATATACTCTACCACTGTTCAACCACTAGGCTTCAGCTATCCATCATCCCCGAACTCTCGACACTCGTAATTAACCACTGTTCATCAACTAAACTTCATCTATCCACAAACATTTGTCATTCATAAATATACTCCACCATTATTCAACCCCTAGGCTTCATCAAATCCTTAATCATCCATGAACTGTCAATACTTATCAACTATACTTGTAATTCACCACTGTTCATCCACTAAACTTCGACTGTTCTCAAACATCTTCCATTCATAAATATAGTCCACAACTGTTCAGGTTCTAGACTTTCCTATCCTTAATTTCATCTCCAAATTCCTCACTGCCTTTTACCAAGAGTTTCAAGTTACTAGCATGCATCAACAATGAATTTTTTTAGCCTCTATGCATCAAAATAGGGGGTTATAATTAAATATAAAACATTTGAAATTAAGAGTAGATTTTTTTGTGAAATTATTTTCAAAACATAACAACTTTTTTAAAAGTTCCACCTGATAAGTGAAAAATGTGAAGGAAAACACTTGAGTTTTATTTGTAAGAAGGTGGAGGATTTTTAATGGACAAATAAACCAAAGCATTAGTAATTAGCAAAATAATATTAGTTGAAATAAAATTGTGATTTGGCATTTTCACCACTTAAAAGTATAATAGTTTCAAAAGATTAGAACCCCTTAATTTAAAGATAGAAATTCATGAAGCAATCACATATCAAACATATAGAACTCCTGCTAAACCACCTAGTAATAGAAAAGACAAACCCAAAAAATTACTAATCCAATACTTATCAAGGTTTGAGGCCATGCAGGTTTTGTACTCGTGGTATTAAAAGAGTAATAAATAAACTAAAGGCCTAAAATATTAATGTTAGCATTAGCAATGAAGGCCACATTGAAGATATCAGCAACAAGAAGAGCTAGCGCAATTGGTAAAACAGTAAAAGGAAATTCAGCCTGACTCATGGCATAATATTCAGCTGGACTTGTTCCTACCCCGAAAGAGATTGAGAACTGTTGGGAGTTCCCCACTAAAAACACAATTTGAATATTGCTCTGAGGTTTGCACACATCTCAGTGATCACACAAAAAGATACTTGAATGCAACAGAAGGATTGATAATGGATGAGGAGAGAATCCGAAAGGCTCACTCATATTGTCACTCATCCAAAGGGACGCGTAAAGGTACGACATGGCCGTATTGGTGTCCCTGAATGCAACCAGAACTGTTATGGGCAGCCACTTTTTTCTTCTCAACGAGGTGAAGCGAGAATCCAAAGGGCTCACTCACAACAAACAATAACCTATGGAGCACCAGAATGGTGAAGGATGCGATCCTCTCCCCATAGCTACGACAATCCATTGTCTCTTTTTTTTTTTTTTGGTTTTTTTCCGAGCTGAAAACAAGCTAATGATTTGATGTTGTTTCAGATTTTTTGACCGAGTGAGACTCCAAAAGGCTTACTCACGTAGGGCCAAGGAAGAATCGCAAAGGTGACATGGTGGAACACAAAGTCTGTGCCGCCTAATTACCTGCCCCACTACTGCGATGAAGATTTTCTTCCAATATCGTCTCCGACTTTCTTTTTGCTTTTTCTGAACAACATTTATAGATGTAGAATTTGCTTCAGCTCTTTTGGCCGAGTGAGACTCCAAAAGGCTAACTCACGCAGGGCCACGAGAGAATCGCAAAGGTGACATGGTGGAACACAAAGTTTGTGCTGCCTAATTACCTGCCCCACGACTGCGATGAAGATTTTCTTCCTATATTGTCTCTCAACTTTTGCTTGGCCAAGTGAGTCTCCAAAAGGCTTACTCACGAAAGGCTAGCAGAGAATCGTAGCGGCGACATGCATTACGCTGCACCATACTCCGGCTGGCTTTTCCAATCGCCACATTGTCTCCAATTATGAAAATCCAAAAGATTTTGCCCATAACAGTTCAAGTGAAACAGGAAGTTTAATCACCGCCTGCCCCAATTTACATTCTCCCTGTGACCTTTGATTTTCCATTGACATTCACTAACAGATATAGGATCCTAAGACATGCAACAAATCTCAAAACCACATTGAAACTGAAGTCAAGCAGGTCCCACCCATCAGTCATTAAATTAATGGTTAGGATAAGAAAACAAGTTTCGCCTATAAGAATTTATGGGTCAGACTGGTATTGATGTATTTTACTGGTACAAGTATTTGCACTTCTTGCTGTATTCGGATAAATGACCATTTCAATACTAATGCCTGCTAGAAAATGAATTATTCAACTTTAGGCCCCTTTTTAATTAATAAATATAAGTGAAACCTGCATGAACTCAACCTTGGCATGCATAACCTATCCAACCACACGCCTCAATCACAAAGCCTACAACTTATAAAAACACATTTGTTTATTGTAATAATAAATTGTATCATTTTAAATTAATTTTATGTTATTATCATTTAATAATAACAATAATAGTTTTTTATAAAAATATTTTTTTTATTTTAAATTTTCAACACCATCAGAAAGTCTATTACTTATCCTAGAAATACCCTCCCCACCCCCAAACCAAACTTGCCCTAAACTAGAAAGCCTACTTTTTTTTTCTTTGCCAACTTCTAGATCAAAAAGCCTGCTACTTATCCTAGAAATACCCTCCCCACACCCTGAAAACATCACACCCTAAACTGCAAGAGAAAATCTTGTGTGAATTTGGAGAGCCACATCATTTGCGGTATGATCAATCACAAGCCAACAACTCACCATCAGTTTAATATGATGTGGCACCTACTGAACATTACCCAACATTAGTTGGAAGCTGAAAAAAATTTAAAAAAAATCAGGGAGACAAGCCGCCCATGATATCAGGGAGATCTTTCACCGTTGCCGAGTGACCTCAACCACTCAACCCCACCGACTCAAACTCCAAGCCACCCCTCACCACCGTAGAAAGACAAAAGCTCTCCAGTAGCGGCACTTAAGATCTTTTAAGAGAAATAGCATATCTAATATGGAGATGAAGCAGAGTTGAAGGGACGGCAGCTAGGGTTCAAAGAACCTAAAGCCTTCTGCCTTCCCGATCGTAACTCCTTTTATTTTAGAAATAAAATGAATTTTTTTAACTTTTTCAGCTGTCAGCCAATATTTAAAGGTGCGAGATCATTCTGAATTGTTAGTTTGTGATTGGTTAGACAACAGATGATGTGGCACTCCAAGTTCACACAAGAATTTCTCAAATCACTTAGCCTACAACTTATCCTAGGAATACCCCCACACACGCTAAACACAACGAACCCTAAATCGCAAAGCCTACAACTTATCCTAGAATTACCTATACCAAAAACTTCTTTAAGTAAAAAAGAACCAAACAAGAAAAATTAAAAGCGAAGTTCAAGTTTTAAGAGCATACCTTTTTGATGAGAAAGACTTTCCAGTCTAGAATTTCCAGTTGAAATGGAGTTTCCAATTGAAGCTTTTATGCTTTGGTTTGTCACCTTTCAGGACAACGTTTGTCACCCTCAACAATATGAAGTGTCTTCCCCCACAAGATCCTATGGTTTCTGTCGGATTTAAGCCTATGAAAACACTTACACTGTCATTACACGTATACATCTATGAACCTTAAAAACACAGGTTTAATTAATAATTAACAACGAATAAAAAGATTAATCAATGACTTGAGAAAAAGTTTACATGAATTAGGGGCTTGACAGAGAACAAAATCTTCAGCGTTATAGTGGAGGCGAGAAAGGAGTTGAGAAAGAAATCCTTGGCGTGCATGGGCTTTAAGGGTTTTTTCAATCACATCAGAGACCAGATCGTCTTGTTTGACTAAAAATTCAAACTTCCCTGCGCAGCCAACTACAGTAATCATTATGTATATCCCGCCATTAATCCTATTCCTCATATCCTCCAAAGACTTCTCCAATTTATGAGATTTCATCTGAAGCAAAGAATAAAAAGAAAGAAAGAAAGAAACTTGAGTTTTGACCTTTTTACCAAGGGTATGATGGATAATAACATATGAAATGATACATATAATCTGATTCATTTGATCACCACTAACCTCCTCCAAGTTTTTAGGATTTGGTTTGTCTTTTATAACCCTCTTCAATATGAAGTGTCTTCCCCCACAAGATCCTATGGGTTCCGTCAGACTTAGGCCTGCAGAAACACTTACACCATCATTACACATATACATCTATAAACCTTAAAAACTCATGATTAATTGATAATCAACAACGCTAATTAATGACTTAAGAAAAAACTTGCATGAATTAGGGGCTTGAAAGAGAACAAAATCGAGAACATAATCCTCGAAATTACAGCAAAGCCAGCTCAGATGAGAAAGAGATCCTTGGCGCGCATGGGATTTAATGGTTTTTTCAATCACATCCAAGACCAGATCGTCGTGTTTGACCAAAAATTTAAACCTCCCTAAGCAGCCAACCACAGTAATCATTATGTATATCCCGCCGTTGATCCTATTCCTCATTTCCTCTGAAAACTTCTCCAGTTTATGAGATTTCATCTGAAACAAATAATAAAAAGAAAGAAAGAAAGAAACTTGAGTTTGACCTTTTTACCAAGAAGGGGTATGATGACTAATAACATATGAAATGATACATATAATCTAATTCATTCGATCACCACTAACCTCCTCCAAGTTTTTAGGATTTGGTTTGTCTTTTATCACCCTCTTCAATATGAAGTGTCTTCCCCCACAAGATCCTATGGGTTCCGTCAGACTTAGGCCTGCAGAAACACTTGCATTCTCATTAAACGTATACATCTATAAACCTTAAAAACTCAGGATTAATTGATAATCAACAACGCTAATTAATGACTTAAGAAAAAACTTGCATGAATTAGGGTCTTGGCAGAGAACAAAATCAAGAACATAATCTTCGAAATTACAGCAACGCCAGCTAAGCTGAGAAAGACATCCTTGCCGCGCATGGGCTTTAAGGATTTTTTCAATCACATCCAAGACCAGATCGTCTTGTTTAACTAAAAATTTAAACTTCCCTAAGCAGCCAACTACAGTAATCATTATGTATGTCCCGCCGTTGATCCTACTCCTGATTTCCTCCAAAGACTTCTCCAGATTATGAGATTTCATCTGAAGCAAAGAATAAAAAAGAAAGAAAGAAACTTGAGTTTGACCTTTTTACCAAGAAGTGTATGATGAATAATAACATATGAAATGATAGATATAATCTAATTCATTCGATCACCACTAACCTCCTTCAAGTTTTTAGGATTTGGTTTGTCTTTTATAACCCTCTTCAATATGAAATGTCTTCCCCCACAAGATCCTATGGGTTCCGTCAGACTTAGGCCTGCAGAAACACTTACATTATCATTACACGTATACATCCATAAACCTTAAAAACTCAGGATTAATTGATAATCAACAACACTAATTAATGACTTAAGAAAAAACTTGCATGAATTAGGGGCTTGAAAGAGAACAAAATCGAGAACATAATCCTCGAAATTACAGCAGAGCCAGCTGAGATGAGAAAGAGATCCTTGGCGCGCATGGGATTTAATGGTTTTTTCAATCACATCCAAGACCAGATCGTCGTGTTTGACTAAAAATTTAAAATTCCCTAAGCAGCCGACCACAGTAATCATTATGTATATCCTGCCGTTGATCCTATTCCTCATTTCCTCTGAAAACTTCTCCAGTTTATGAGATTTCATCTGAACCAAATAATTTAAAAAAAAAAAAACAGAAACTTGAGTTTGGCCTTATTACCAAGAAGGAGTATGATGAATGATAAGATATGAAATGATAGACATAATCTAATTCAGTCGATCACCACTAACCTCCTCCAAGTTTTTAAGGCTTTGGTTTGTCTTTTGTGACCCTCTTGAATACGAAGTGTCTTCCCCACAAGATCCTTAGACCTGCAAAAACACTTACATTATCATTACATGTATACATCAATAAACCTTAAAAACTTGGGATTAATTGATAATCAACAACTCTAATTAATGACTTAAGAAAAAACTTGCATGAATTAGGTCCTTGACAAAGAACAAAATCGAGAACATAATCTTCGAGATTACAGGAGAGCCAGCCGAGCTGAGAAAGAATTGAGGGAAAAAAGAAACGCGAAGAAAAGGCGAATAATCTAATTCATTTGTTCGCCACTAACCTCCAAGTTCTCGTGAAAGGTAAGGGAAGAAACTGGAGTCGCAAGCATAGGAGGTGAAGGCAGAAACTGCAGTTTTAAAAAAGAAAAGAAGAATGGATTAAGAAAGATATAAGTCGCCAAGAGCAGAGTAATGGCGGTTGATTGCGAAAGAAGAAAAGGAATTGAAAAAATAATATACCAAGTCCAAACCGCACGTGGAGAAGAGATTGTGCAGAAAAAGAAAAAGAAAAAAAAAAGAAACGGAGAGAGTGAGATCTTGACAGTACCTGAATCATAACAACCACCGGTTTTTGTGCGCGGGAAAAGAAGCCGACCTCAGGTTCTTTGAGATTTAAAAAAAAAAACGCAATAGACTGTGAAGTCCCCAGTTTTCACAATCCAAGTTTCAAATTCAGCATTGCTTCTTTTTACCTTTCACAATGGTCGTTCCACGATATAGCTTCATGGCTGAGTCCTCTTCTTCTCCGCAGTGGAATTTCTATCAGATATTAGGCCACCGTCCCTCCGCCGACGAACTTAACAAGGGTCTGTCTCTTTCATTAAAAATTTTTTGCCCCTCTGTGCATATTTCGCATCTTTCTTCAAGATTCAAGATATATGAAAATTGAAACATAAAGATCGGAGGGAAAGAAAAAAAGATAAACGAGTTGAAAAAGATATATATACCCAAGAACAGAGGATGCAGAGTAAAGGCGGTTGCTTTTTTTAAATCAACCGAGACATTGTGGGGACTTAAACCCATAGAGTCTTCCGCAGTAGTGTTTAGATGTCTTGAAATATGATAAAACTTTAGCTCACTCAGCTCTTGTACTCCCTCCATGAAGGTACTCAGAACCCGACGCGTCTCAGCTTTTCCTCTCGTCTCTCTGTTTTCGCCCAAGGAAGACGAGGACGGAACAGTGAAGCCGTCTCCCATCCCGATCGTGCTTCTCAGCTTCTGGGTTTAGGCCTCCTCCTCGGCTCCTCCCTCTCAAAACGGCATCACTCTGATTCAAGAATAACAACGATTAATAAAAGAAAAGAAAACAAACATAACAATAATTCTTTGTTGTAAAATACTAATTAAGGTGGATGTCCATGAGCTCCCAACTCTTTGACCTTTCATTTTCTACATCACATAACCTCTCCAATAAATGATATTTAGGAGTTTTCATGCCCATAACTCAAAAGTTAAAATGTGTGCACTCATGAGGATTAAAGTTTTCCATTTACTTTGTGTAACTCTTAGTTGTGGTTGAGGGCCTATAAATAGAGCACTATGTACTACACTTTGTTGGCATCCAAATGAATAAGAATCACTCCCTCCTTGCTCTCTATTTCTCTCTTGTATTTCTTCATTCCCTTCATCTCAATCTCTTATACTTTCTTGATTTTATAATACGTTATCAGCACGAACTCGCTTAGAAGGCCTATGGTCTAGTTTTCTATCTCTTCTACTCTCTAACTTTCTCATTTACATACTTTGTTTTATATTGTTTATTCTCTATGTTATTTTATCTTTCTAGTCTACATTATCAATATATTGTTCTATATTATTTTTATTATTTTTCTTTTACGCTATCTATTTTTATCTATCTTGTTGTTATCTTTTACATATATCTGGGATAATCTAAGCTATTACATGAAATTAAATAGACTCTTTTACCGATTGTTTTATACATCGGGTTCCATGGCTAAGATTTGATATTATATTATCCTCCACAAGTTTTCTTTCTTTAAACTTTTATTTATCGTTTGCCATTAATCTCTTATTATGCAAAATTTATATTTATTTATTTATATTCTAGTATTCTTTACATTTTATGTTATTATATTATGTTATTTCATTTTATTTACACTTATTTAACATTTCTTTATTTTATTTACATTTTATGTTATATATTATTGTTTGTTTCTTTATTTTATGTCATTTATTTCATCTTGTTTTATTGTTATTTTATTTACATTTCCTTTATTTATGTTAATTCATTATTGTTATATCATTATATCAATCTTTTATTTTCATTTGTTTATTATATTACATTAACATATAATAATATTATATATGAGCATGTAATGTGGTCTATATGATCATGGGCTTATCTATTATTTATTTTTTATTATGAATTTGAATTTATTTAATTTATTTTCTAGTATTTTGTATATATCGAGAGGCCAGAAGCCATAATATTCTTAATTTCGTGATTAGATGATCAAAAGTCACATCACTTTTATACTAGCTCTTATGAGAAAGAACGCTATTGGTTTCATTAAATTGCAAGATTGACAAGAAAAATTTTGGCACTTTAATGATTTAATTGTTACAAGTATCAAAGCCCTGGAGGCTAAAGGTTCAAATATCAAACTAAACAAAAAAAATAGCTTTGCGAGATTTTTGCTGTGGTCCTGAAGACCAATATTTGGAGAAATTGATGATGCTATTGAAAGTAAAGAAAATATGTAAGAGTGAAAATGAACATAATCACATTACATTTATAGAATTGATAGTTGAAAGCTCAGAATACTTTGTCTTAGCTATTGAACTACAATCATGGAAATAATAACATTTCTAATATGATCAAAATTATGAGCAAATATCATACTATGACTAGAAGTCATATGGATAGAAAAAAAAAATGGTATAATATGACCAGAAGTCATATAGACTAATATGTACTAATTTATTGAAAATAAAGATCAAAATGGCTGTGAAGCCAAAAAGACCATGAAATATTGTGAAAAATATCAAAAATAGTTATGATGCTTAAAGCAATAAGTTACGGAGAAAGATGATCAGCCTGTATAGCCAAAAGAAATAATTATAAGCCCTGAAGGCCATATGATTTTGATTCTTTATGTTTAAATTTAAATTGGTTGTGATTAATTTGTGAGAGAGAAATTATTATTTAACATTGTAATATCAACATGAGTGATATATGAAATCAAATAGATAAAAAGGTAATGATTGGTCATTTTAAAATTTCAGTATAGTGCCAATTTATTTACAGATTTAAACATTATTGGTAATTATTGATATATTTTGATTTCATGGCCTTTTAGGATTCTAACTACCTCATGGTTAATCCTAATAACTCCCATATCAAATGGTTTTCAATATTTATTCATATAACCTTCAATTATAAAAGTTAAGTTGTTTAATTACCTTCTTTATGTATAATTGTACAATTTATTTGTAATTTTAAGTATATTATGTATATGAATACTATTCATATATCAATGGAGTTTACCACCTCTATTTTCTTCTTGGGACTTGTATTTCTCTGTTGCATCAAAGATTTCCTAACAAACATTCAACTCATGTACCTCAACATCAAGGTACTTTCTTTCATTATTAGTCATATTTTTCATTTTAGCCTTATCTTCCATCTCTTTTCTCTTCTTGAGCACTATTATGTTGCCTTACATATATATGCAATTTTTCTTAGTTCCAAACTTTCATTGTTGAAAGGCATACAAATACTCTTCAATTTGTATTTTATTTTAATATTGATAATTTATTGCCTCATTTCCCAATTCATTGTATTAACATTTCTTCTACTCCTTAGTATTTTTATATGATATGTGCAAGTTTCATACATTAATCATGATATAATATATAATATGATATATATTGGAATCAAATTAGTTTTATGTGACATTTGTGAAGGAAAAAAAATCATATGTCATATTTGAATTAAGAAAGTGAAAATTTATTTAATTTTATGAGAAAATTCATAATGAATAGTTTATGATTTGTTAGACAAAATCATTTTCGTAATGTGCATGAATTATATAGTGCAAGTCAAATTTATGGATGATCAAACAGTAAGGAATATTTGAAAGAAGACTATGTATATCATAAGTATTTATTATTTTATATTATAATGCATTTGTCTTTACATTTCTCTCAAATTAATTTTAGCCCCTAAATATCAGAATTCATTGCAATAAGATTTTTATATATTTTGATTATGGATGTCCTCATATTTCTTTATGTAGTGGAAAATTCTAAACATTTCATATTTTGAACATGCATCAAAAGAGGCAAATTGAAGCATATTATTATTAATAAGTAGCAAAATTATATAAATATGCAAGAATATATGTTAGTTCCTGAAGAACATAAATGTAACAAAGTCGATATAGTTCCTGAAGAACTAATATAGTTTTTCTTAAATTCTATGGGCAGAAGAAGAATTGATTAAGGAAAGTTATAACCCATAGATTTACATTAGAGTTTTACTCTATTACAGGGTTTAAATGATAGCCCAATTGACTGAAATCCATGATTAGTTGTGAGTTATGAAGTACTTGAGTTTTGAAATGAAAGATATATTATTAGTTTGCTATATACAAATTTGTCTTTGAAATAGAGAAATAAAGAAAGTATATTTATATGAGTCACACTTGATGGGGAGATTGTTATAATACAAGTGTGAGTTAATAATGAAAAGTTTTACTCATATACTTCCTCACAAAACCTATTGATCTCCAAAAAATTGATGTCATATTGACATTTTATATCAATACTTGTGGAAATTGAAAAGTTTGTTCTTGGTTAAGCAACATGTTACAGTAAACTAGTAGTTTACTGATCCAAATAAATTTATGTTGGTATGACTTGTTTGATTTATCCGAGTCATATTTAAAAGATTACATTTGACATCCATTGAAGAACTAGAAGATTTTTCATGAATAGCCAACATATTATATAATTCAAGAATTATCATGTGCTGCTTGTTCTCAAAGAAATTTGATTATGAGAGTATCACAAGTTATGATTTGGAATGAATCTCTATATTTCTGGAAATATATCAAGCTGATATATGGGCCCATTCAAATAACATGCAAACCATACAAGTATTCAATGAATTTGATAGACGCATCTATAAGATGGTTACATGTAATATTAATATTAGTTTGCAACCTGAAGTTTGCAAGAATATTTGAATAATTTATTATGTTACGCGCAATTTCCAGATTATACGATTCATTCATTGAAGCCTCCATAAATAGATAGACTAATACTTATGAGAACAAAATTTATGTTTCAGTGTTGGCATATTTGATCTTACATATTGCAGCAATTTTACTAGCCAATCAAATTCTCCCGATAAAATTGGCTTTTGGTCAGGAGTCAAGTATATTCCATCTTAAAAAGTTTGAATGTGCATTCCTATTGATTCACCACAATGCACATAGATGGATATGTAAAGGAAATTGAGATAAATGTTGGGTAAGAACCTTCTTCTTCTTGTTTGTCTCTAAATGAAACAAAATGATGTTTCTAATGGAAATAAATGGATTTAGGAGATTTATACTGGATAATTAGTCGATTGTCATTTGACAAAGTTTTCCTAATATGAGGGGGAGAAATTAAATAGTTGGAAAAGAAAACAAAAGGAATGCATTATTACTATCAAATATAGATCCTCGAATATAACAATATGAACCAGAAGTTCATTTGGTTTGCATTCATGAAATATTACATAAAATCTGCCAGATGCAATTACTGACCTAAATGGGAATTACTAAATCTCATATTCCAGCTATAAGTGGTCTAATCAGCATAAATGAAAGTGAGACATGCCCGAAGTATGAGAGAATAATCAGTTCCAAAAGAAAAAAGAAAGAAGCAAATAATCAAGATAATCATATTAAGGAGGCAGACACTCCAGAAGAGGTCAATACATAACTACTTGCAGAACTCTCAAAAGAGGTTCAGGTACCTAAAAGTAATAAAGAGATCTCAATGAATTATGTCACAACAAGAAAAATGGAACTGAAAAGATAAAGTTGTCGACAACAGTTTTAGTAATAATATCACGTGATCAAATGAGGATCTTATACATAAATATGTCGGTAAAAGAAAAAAAGGTGATTGGCCAACTGAAGAAGGGGACAAGACGCAATGAAAAATGTTCTTTCAGCATGTGAAATTTATGGACCTGTAGTCCAAAACATTTGAAATATTAAGTTATTTGTGATATATGAATATTCATATGAAAATAAAGATTTTCACAAGGTTTAATGATGATTATGATGAGGTACAACATTTGGTAGTGGATACAATAATTGTTGCATATATTATTAGTCTGGCAGTATATGCAAACAAAATAATGCATCTATTAGATATCATTATATATAGCATATGCATATGGATAGTGAATATTACATGAGAGTCTTTGAAGGATCTAAAACGCCAGAAGCATATACAAGAAAATCATTCTATATATAAAATGTTGTGCGAGTTTGAAAATAATTCAAGCATATATAATTGATTGAAAAATATATTGAAAAATGAGTAATTTTACTTGACTTATAGATCAAGTTATCAAATGCATCAATGATTTCAAAATCACATATTTTTACTGTGGTGAATTTTCTTGTAAAGATACATTGAATTTAATGGTCCAAATGTACCTTATACTTTATGAGAATATTTTTATAAAGATACATTGAATTTAATGGTCAAGTTGGGCATGAGATTGAATTATGAGGCAACTTACAGTACATGAAGATAGACAATGCTAGACAGTAGAAGCCAAGTTTCCTAATGAGGTAGGAACAAAACTTTAAATGCATCGGTATCAAAACCGTGTTAAATATGAAATTAAGCCATGAAATGTCGTGAGTGTTCAGTAGTAACTTGCCCATTCCTAAATCCTAATTAAAACAAACTGTACCTGATACTATTCAAAATTAAGCCATGAAATGTCGTGGGTTTACAGCAGCTAATTTCATTGACAAGAACTGCAAAAACAGTGAGTGAAAAATGCCATTACATATTTTCGAAGTCTAAAAGGAAAAGCAGAAATTAATTGAAAGGTCTCAATTTATCAAATTCCAAATTACCTCTACTTGGCGTTGAAGAGATTAAATATAGTTGATGATCTCATAAAGCATTCCAACTTTTCCTGTGATCTTGAAAAATGTCCTTTTGTAGACAAAATAAACCCACAATAACTTAAATCCAGACAAAACAATAACATATAACAATGTAATCCTAAAAAAAAGGAACCAACCCCTAATAACTTAAATTGAACGCCAATGAATAAAAAAATAAATACAGCACCAACTATCAAAGGAAAAAAGGAAGAGTTGCTGACAGGTAAGAGAAGAAAGATGGAGATAAGTCCAAAGAATAATAATTTCATACCATAAAAATAGTGAAGAGATTTCTGAGATAACTTTGGATTTGTGAGAGATAACCTTGCCTGCTTTCAGCCATGTCCCCAGTTATAGGAGAACAATCACTTGGTTTGGACGCGATTTCGTCATTGCATTCAGAATCCATGGCAGAAGTAAAATCAAACCAAGTTGTATCAATGAGGCAGAATAATTAGATGCAATAGCTGGTAATTCCAATTTTTCAAGCCAAGTAATGATATATCTCTGTTTAAGTGCAAACAGCCAACAGCCAACAGCCAACAACTTATATGCTCATGTAAGAACAGAATAAGAATAATGTTTTTATTAACAAATTATACCTGAAAACCAAATTGCTGGATCACATATGTAGCCAATACTCTAAAAAGGAAGGAAGGCATTCAATCCGTAAGAATACAGAAAAGTGTATGCTAGCAAATGAAATTGTAGATGTCAAGTCACCTAATGAAATTCAGCTGGGCAATTTACATGAAAGGTGCATACATTGGGTATTCCTAAAACTTTTTGTTTGTTCAATGAAATAGCTTATAATTAATACAGATTTATACATACAAGGTCACCAAATTTAAAATGAATCTAAAATTTGAAACAGCTTTTGATCAATCAACTTGCCTTGCTACCATTTTCCTTATCACAAAAAGAGTTAGTCAGCTATTAAAACCAACTCTAAAGCATGCATAAACTCCAATCTTCCTGAAAACATGCATAAATGTCAAGTTGATATCCCTTTCTGCAAAACTAATGGCACAGAATATGCTGAATAACTAATATGAATAGAAATTAAGCTCATCCAGAAAACATGCATAAATGCCAAGTTGATCACAATAGCAATGCAAGCTGACACGTAGATCAAGTGGTGACATTACATTCAGTGAAAAAAAATAGAATCAACATGCATAAATTCCAATCTTCGTCATTTGACACATAGAGATAAAAATATAAAGCAAGAGAGGAATCGTACCAGTTGAAGAACAAATGTAGCCATCTTCTTACAAGCCTGCCTTCTTCAAACCCATCACATTCAGGACGTAAGAAACCATGGGCAACACTGCCATATGCAGCATCAAATGAATCACCTTGAAAACAAGCATAAACCCAACGCTGCCATATTGAAAACACCATTTCAACTACTCTATCAAATGATTTGTTTTGTTCAGCTTTCATAATGTCATATATGTAATACTTCCTTGAAACTGAAATTTATAATTACACTCTGCAACAACCATGAAAGTCAAAAATAGTTGGATCATCTCAAAATAAAATATCGCGTTAGTCATAACTCATAAGTCATATACTACCGCACGAGTCATTGTAGATTCAAGCTAAGAGCATATTATAATCCAAGGTTAATATAATCTAATTTTCCTCTCTCTCTCCCTCACTTCCAAGCAAGTTCCCTCTGCTTCAGTTTCAGTCTTCACTTCAGAATTCAGATTACCAAATCCAACCACAAAGTATAATAATATTATTGTTACTCAACTTTCACCTTCAAATCTACCTATTCTCTTTCACCTCTCAGCCCCACATCCTTATCACCTTCTTGTCTTCTTCTTCCTCTCTCTCTCTCTCACGCATTTAGTCAAACACCTCACCTACATTCATTTATCCCCTTATACATACATATACAGCTTCTTCTGCCCCTTCTCACACTTCACCCATATCTCTATCATATATCTTTCTCTTCCTCTCTATCAATCAATCCATCATATCAATCGTCGGTGAATATATATGTAATTTCAAGATGAACGGTTATTCTAAGATCAATCCTGGTGGAAACAATCACAAGTTAAGATCTACAGATTTTCCTGATTTTTTCTCGTACCCTGAGATCCCAAAAAGCATCAGTAAAAACACCAGAACAGAGGAGCCAGACCAGATTGAGAAGGAAAAGGCACAGAAATCGTCACCTGAGAGAGCGGAAGAAGAAGATGAGGGTAGTAAAGCTGTCAGTGAGCATCGAGATGGAGAGAAATTTGGCGTGGTTCTAGGTCAGAGCACGTCAGTGTCTTCTTCTTCGACGACGGGGATTCAGGGCACGATAAAGAGGGCGTTTTGAATGAGAAGATCGTCGTCCGTGTCGGAGAGGTATTGCAGGATCCATGACCAGTACGTGGCATTAGTACTACCGATTGGAGAGGATGGTGAAGGAGAATCATACAGAGGAAGAAGATCGGTGATGAGGAAGAAGAAGAAGAAGCAGAGTGTAAGCGCGATCCTGAGAGCCTGTAAGCTCTTTCTTGGATTTTGTAGTTGATTGCTCAGCCAAATGCAATGGCAATCACTAATGTTATGGAGATGCAGGAAGATTTTAAAATTGGAATTTCAAATTTCAAAATTAGAAAGAAGTTATAAAAATAGAAAAAGGTGGGAGGTTTCAAAATCTTTTATGGGAAAATCTAGTCCATTGATTAGTTATGAACAGTGATAGTCAGTAGGAGAGAAAATCAAAGCCATTCATTGTTTGTGAACAGTGTTGGGAGTGGGAGAGTATTTATATATATATATATATATATATTGATTTAGTTTAAGGGGGCAAGGGGTGGGTTCGAACCCACCCCACCCTTAGGAGCAGATTTCCTTAGAATCCTTTTTCTCATTTTCTTCTCAAAATCTCATCTCCACCGTTAGATCAGAAAATAGATGGTTCAAATTTAATATTTTGTAAAACTATTATTATAGTGTTTTATAAATTAATTTTATTATTAATTTTGTTTGTATTGCAACTATAGATGGTGTAGATCAGATTTTCATAGTTTAAATTTATTTATTTATGTTTAAAATCATAGTTTTATAAAATATAAAATCTAGACCATCAATTTTTTAAAATCTGATGGTGGAGATAAGATTTTAAGAAGAAAATGAGAAAAATGATTCTAAGAGAATTCAGACCGCCACTCCCATACCTTAGGGGCTTAGTATATATTTATATATATATATATATATATATTTATAATAAAAATGAAGGCATAATGGTTTTAACAAAATCAATAATAGAAATGGAAAAATGCGTAATGGTATTGACTAAACGAATAATGGGATTGACTAAATGAGTAATATATATAGACTTTAATATATATATATATATATATATATAATAAAAATGAAGGCATAATGACTTTAATAAAATCAATAATGGAAATGACAAAATAGGTAATGGTATTAACTAAATGAATAATGTGATTAATTAAACGAGTGATATATATATATATATATATATAGACATTAATATGTATATATGTATAAATAAATAAAGACATAATGGCTTTAACAAAATCAGTAACGGCTTTAACAAAATCAGTAAGAGCTTTAACAAAATCAGTAATGGAAATAACAAAATGTGTAATGGTATTACCTAAACGAGTAATACACACACACGCGCACACACATTAATATATGTGTGTGTGTGTAATATAAATAAAGGCATAATAGCTTTAACAAAATCAGTAACGGCTTTATCAAAATCAATAATGGAAATGACAAAATATATATATTATTCGTAAAGATTTAGTCAATCTCATTATTCATTTTGTTATTTCCACTATTGATTTTGTTAAATTCATTATGCCTTTATTTATATTATACATGCGCGCGCGTGCGCGCACACACGCGCACACACACACACATATAATATATTATACTCGTTTAGTTAATTCCATTACACATTTTGTTATTTTCATTACTGATTTTGTTAAAGTCATTATATTTTTATTTATATTATATATATACATATACATATTACTCGTTTAGTCAATCCCATTACGCATTTTGTTATTTTCATTACTGATTTTATTAAATTCATTATGCCTTTATTTATGTTATACATATACATATTACTCGTTTAGTAAATCCCATTACGCATTTTGTTATTTCCATTACTGATTTTGTTTAAGTCATTATGTTATACATGTATATATTACTCGTTTTGTCGATCCCACCCCTTACCCTCTTCAAACATTTTTTTAACAAAAATGCAACCCCCCAAAAAAGCCCCCGGCTGCTGGAGCTCCGGCACCCAGCCCTAGGAGGTCAGGCGGCCGAAGCTCGAGTGGTGGCACCTTTCTTTTTCTTTTTAAAAAAAATTAGGGGCAAAATGATAAACTCAACAAGACTTTAAAATCCTAGTTTGATACCTGTCACCTTTATATCATTTTCAAGTGTTAACAGACTTTTGTGGGTTTAACAAGTTCACATGGTATTTAAATGACATTTTCCCTATTGTAATTTACTTTTAAAAATTATAATTAAAAAGTACTCCCTCCGGTCCTAATTATAAGACAAAGTTGACTTTTTTAGATAAATTAAGGAAGCTAATTAAATTAATTTAGAGTATTTTTATTTTTATTTTTTTCTTCAAACTAATTAGTTTGACTAATAAATTAATATATAATCTAAGGATATATAACATATGATATGATTAGGTAACTTATTTAGTTTTCTTAGTCTCTCCAAAAAAAATCAACTTTATTTTATATTTATAACAAAAAATAGTATTATTGTTTGCTAGACAACTGTAAGCAAAATGGCAAATGATAGAAGGAGCTTTCCAATTGAATTTTATAATTTATTTATATATTTTTATTTTAAAATATAATAATATTTTTATAAAATATTAACCATAGACCATTAAAATTTTAATTTAATAGTTGTGAAGAGAAAGAAGGGTATAGAAGGGAAAAGGTAAACGAGGGATTCCAGTCCCCTCAACCAACAATTCATTGGTCATGATAAAAAGATGTTGATATAGTTTAGAAATGATCATTTGTTTAAGATTTAAATATGATCGATAACTCTGAATCATACCGGATTGGCAAATATAATAATATTAAGCATTGGTTAAAAATAATATGGCTTGCTATTTCTTCTTCTTCTTTTTTTCCATAGTCTATTGATTTATCCTAATTCATATTAGCAGAAAAATGCACAAAAATTGAAGATCTTTTTAATAAAAGTAATCTAGATCAGGATCATATATCATTAGCATCATAATTTGGATAATGCTTGAAATATTTTGTGGGCAAAAAATTATTTGACATATCTTTAATTTTAATGTTTTTTTGTCTTCACTGTGTCAAGAAAGAGCCGATGTGATAGATTTTGTTTTTGAATTATTAATAGGTCATAAGTAAAAAAATTTATCAACAATTAAGTTGCTTGAATTTGGCATCTATTTGTAGCGTTATTAACGTAAAATACATTACTATATCTTTTTGCCTGCGTAAAATACATTATTATATACTCCTTCTGTACCTAATTAACTAATTTGAGTAGATTAAGTTTGTTAGTTATGTTAGTTAATATAATATATTTTTCTAAAATACCCTTATCATTTTTCTTAATTCCCTTCTTTAATTTCCTCTTCTACTTAACTATTGTTGAGGCCTTTAGACAATATTAATGGAGTTAATATGAAAAAATGAACAAAAATGTGAAATAGGTCTTGTATTTATAAGCAACACTAACTCCAAATTAGATCATACATTAAGACATTAAGGATAGAAGGGAGTGTGTGTATATATGTATGTATATTAAAATTTGGCTATGTATATTAAAAATATGAACATGCATGATGACACATTATGAATTTATGATTACCCTCTGTGGCTTTTTATATTTGGGAAGCATTTAGTGATATTTGAATCATTTTCAATATTAAAAAAAAATCTCTCTTTTATAGCAAAAAAAAAGAAGAAGGAAAAATGACATCAAGCTCCTAATTAAAGAAAATAATATCAGAAAAGTCCCACAATTTATCATTGACAGGTGAAAAAACTATCATTGACAAGTTATGAAACTTTTTTTATATTATTTTCTTTAATGTGGACCTTAATGTCATTTTTCAAAAAAAAAAAAAACATCCCTTTATGAACGAAGTAGCAACAATTATTCAACCATTCATCTCCTATGCGATTTCGCATTTAATTATTGATAGTATTCTTGATATAAAAAGCTCTTTAATTGCTACTACCAACTGCCAATATTAATGCTAATTCTGAGAGTGGAATCATAAACAGATTTACAATGTATCAAATGGAAATATATTACTGCTCAAAAAAATATATATAAAAGGGAGATTTAAGTCAGATGCAAAGTAATTCTCAGGTAAAAAGAAAGCAATTTAATCAAATATAGCAAAACAAAACTCATGCTTTAAAATAAATCCAGGGAAAAATTTCACCGACCAAAAAATGGATTATATGCATACTTTGTCAACGGTAGAGTCACCATTTAGATTTGTTTATGGTTAACAATGTTAAAATTTAGATACTAAAATTATGGGTTTGGATTATCTCATTTTCTCATTCTCATTTTCTTCTCATAGTCTTATATCCATCTTAGTTGTAAAATGGATGGTTTATTTTAATATTTTAGACATAAATCAAGAAGTTTAAATTGTTAAAATCTTATCTATACAATTTATAACTGCAGTATAAACAAAATTTTAAAAAATAATTTATAAAATACAATAATAATAGTTTTATAAAATATTAAATTTGATCTTCATATCCATTCTATAAATTAAAAACATGAAAACAGTAAATTCTATATATAAACTCGCGAGCTTGACCGATTTTACAACTAATACGAGTTTATTAGTGACTTGACACAACTTTGTCAAATAAAAACCTAAAAAGGGTAAACTCTTAGAGTTAACTCGCGAATTATGAAATATGAAACTTGTTAAAAAAGGACCAAAGATTTTTATTGGGAAAAAGACCAAAAAATATCAATTGCATTTTAAAATCTCAAATAGGTGATTTTTGATTAAAATGAATAGTTAATTACTCTACTCTTGTAGTCAATACCAATACTCTTATAAGCAACAAAGCTGATTTGAGATTTTAAAGTTCAAATGATATCTTCTTGTCTTTTTTCCATTTTTATTTTCACTATTATTATCATTGTTCAATTTTTTTCTTTTCATGTTATTTCAATTTTATAGTTATTTTAAAATTATTTTATTTGAGTGAGCATTTCAAATGTGTTCTAAATAATTCACAAGAATTTTGAGGGCCGAAAAGGTTAATGTAAGGCGCTTTGTATAGAACTCAATCTGGTAAGTAAGATGAGCTGTAGATTCCTTCAGTCCGCTCTTGTAGTGGATAGTAATGATAAACAGAAATGAAGAAAAACCAGACATGATCATTCTCTTTATTATAGTCAATTACTCGACAACGATAAAAAACTCTATACTACTTGATCAATCCTTTAAATGATTTTCTACCAATTTTTCTTTTATAAGAAAATATTCAATAGAGTTTAACGTTGATTCTCGGGAGCATAACACAACCCACTTCCTTAACCCAGGCTTTGGACAAGCTATAGAGTTGATGGAGATAAAGAACCTATTTATATTTTTAATTACGATTAAGATTATAATCATAATTACTAAATTGAGTTTAAAATACAACAGCACTGTTGGATGAAGCAAACGCATACAATAGCTCAAAACGCAAACCTTGTTACTTCCGGTTTTACCTATTTTGACCGTGAAGAGCTGTGTTCCTCCCTGCTGAAGAGAACATTATGAACAACAGCTAATGGATGAGAAGTCTGGTAACTAAGCAGCCATAATGCAAGGGTGATCCTATTAAGATGAGATAAGAATAACATTAATGAGACCTAAAATGAGCAAGGAATAGAAATTAATGATCAATTGCCACCATTTTCTATCTTGAAACAGGTCAAAAGCTTCCTTCTCCTGGGCCATGAGTGAGAAGGAGCTTCTCCTTCTCCTTCTCATTCCACCTTTTCTTTGTTGGCCTACATAAAATCCCATCCTTCATTAGTCTTTAACAAAATTCCCTTTCCAAACAAACAAACAAACAAAAAAACATTGTTGTTGCGAGCTATCAATCAATCTTCTTTGAAGAAAGAAACTTCCCAGCTAAGTCAGATTTTAACTCGCATCCGAAATGTTGAGTTTTCACAAAAAGGAAATCAATTTCTTCTTCCTTCCCATACACGTAGAAAGCTACAAATGCAAAAGTAATTCCTGTAGCCATGAGAATACGAGTTCAGTATATCACTTTTTCATTCCTGACACTGACCTATTGGAAAGCAAATACTCCTCCGGTTCTTAATATAAGACATATTTACCAAATTTAATTAGATTAAGGAAGTTAGTTGAGTTAATTAATATGACATATTTTCTAAAACACTCTATTCATCTTCTTTAATTTCCTCCTTCCCCCTCCTCCTTCATTATTGTTGAGGGAGCCTCAATAGGGATAAATTAGAAAATGATTGACAAATATAAAAAACATGTCTAACATTTAGAACCAAGATCAACTCCCCAAATATGTCTTATATAAAGGACCGGAGGAGTAGGTAAATAGCAGTACAATAGAAACACAAGCTCCTTGTATTGTGGCAGCATTAGGTGTTTAAGTAAAAAGTGATTCAATAGTGTTTCTGAAATCAAGTCAAACTAGGATACCTAGGGACACCCAACTGATGAGAAAGTAATGAATATTTTAGTGTAAAGAAGCCAAATTCTCAAGTTTATCCCCAAAAAAATAATAAACTAACTCAAAATTCAACACTTTTTTTTAATGTTCACAATCAGAAGTGGTTTATGAAATTTATAAGTTATCCTGAAAGAGAAATGTTAGGTAACATTTGGTGTTAGGGCACTGAACAGACTTACAAAATGAGCTTCCTGACACTGTTCAAACTTTAACCTAACGTTTCAAGCATGACTCAAAATTAAGCAGATGCTAGAGCTTGCATATATCATTAAAATTGATAGAATTTGGATTAAATATGTAGAAAAACATTTACCTTCAACATTGACTGAATGGTGAAGCAGGAAGTTGTTAATGGAAGAGTTTGGAGCAGCCATATGGAACACAACCTCAGCTCTTTCACATACTGCAGTGACAAAGCAGTAGTTATACAGGGCTGAAATATCCTCCTTCACATTTTTAGTTGCAACAGAAGTTAAACAACCATATGCAGAGGGGAAAAAAGAGATAACTTTAAGTACCTGGGCTTTGTTACGAAATGACAAGGCTCCAAAGGAAGCTAAGAATGAAGAGAGATAGAGTGACCTATTGATCACCAAAGCAAAGACTGTGCCAACATATCAGATTTAAGGGAGAATGTACTAAACAGTCTGCATATGCAAGGTAAATAGCTTGAATAACAACACAAGACAAACTGTACAATCATGTTCACTCAACTAAAAAGTATTCAGGCTTTACTCCACAAGAAAAAACAATAACATCAAACAATATTTTGAAAATTGCAAGAAATATAGCAAGGGAAAAATTGCAATTTAGCATACATCATTACATACCATGGGAAACAGGACCCCATTATTCCCTTCAGCAAGAGATTTCAAAACACTGACAGCAAAATTCCATGAAGAAGCAAGGGAAAGAACGACTTGATGTGACTTATCTTCTGACAAGTGAAACCAAGATGTGGGTACTTTCTCAATTGTATATCCCAATCTACAGCATAATAAACTAGAGTACTACTCATAGTTAGCATTTATCTTCACATTCAAAATCCTAACGCTTCTTATTATAGCACCATCAATTATCCCATCAAAGTTTCATTCAAGAGTAGAGCAAGGACTGCACAAAGTGCCAGGGTGAGTATAACATCCTCCAAGTCAGAGAAATTGAAAGAAAACAAGTTGTACAGAGTACGCAGAGAGAGAGAGAGAGAAGATAGAGAAAGGGAGTAACTTCTTATTCAACAGTTCTAATGAATATCACGTGCAAGTATTTATAAGTCTCTACAGTAACTTACTCAGGTATAACTCCCTAACTGAAAGTAGTTACAAGACTTAGACTTTATTCTTGCCATGTATTAAGGAGGCAAAGGCTAAATGGCATGTTATACATTACTTGACATTTAGCTAGATGTTGACATCTTAGCATGTTCAAAAACACATAAAGAACTTACATTTTTACAGGTAGAATGCCGTGGACAAATAAAAAGACTAATGAGAACAATAGAAGCTTTGAAAGGGCAGTAAAGCCGGATGCAATGAAGTTGTGGTAGACTTTGAATAAAATTAATTTATAATTATGATTTTGAGAATGGATTTGGTTGTAATAGATTTATAAGATTGATTCTGGGTATAATTGAAAAGCTAAAACCATGGTTTTCTTAAAAATTATCCAAATCGTCTCTTGATTGATTTAACCAAAATATGGGTGTTTGGATGGGTACAAGTGAAAACCATGATTTTGATGAATAATTGATTTTTTTGCAGAGGTCCCAAACAGGCGCGTAAAATGCTATGAACACTTTTATGTATTTCTAAACAGATAAGATCATCATTTTCTTTTAAAAAGGAAAACATGTCTCTAGACGAATGATAGACCTTTCACTTGGGTTTTTTACCAAGAAAGAAAGGAAAGACAAATTTACAAAATCAGATAGAGTGCTGCTTAACCTATAAAACTAAATCTGTATCGGTGTTTCTGAATAGCCTCTTCAATCATGATCCACCATCCAATTTGACAGCTAATACATCAAGGGTACCTCAATAATCTAGGAACTTAGAACACACAAACACAGAATGTGCCCCGAAGCTGTAAGACTAGATGTAAAAGGCTACTGCAGTGGAGTTCAAAAGCAAATTCTACAGGATTAGACCAAAGAGCTCAGTTGTTACTCTAGGTTTCTTATATGTTTTGCTCAAGCACTCCAATACACCTATAATTCAACACAACATTCCAAAATCTATGCAAATGTAATAGCTTTTATTGGATTCAGACATGGTACCGTATACTTTGTCCATACCTCTTCCGCTTCCAAGATAAATGGAAGCTTTGGAAACTGTCACTGGGTCTTTACTGTGGGGTTAAAGATGTTTTTGTTCCACTTTAGTCGTCAACAAGAACTCAAAATCTCACGCTTACTTAGGTAACAATCTGATTTGTATAGATAGGGAAATGCATCTGAAAGATACAAAGTGACCTTCAATAAAACAGGATTTCTTAGAAATTTTTTTCTAACATGGTACAACTTGAAGACTTTGTAACTTTTAGGAAGCTATTGGATACCTATTTGTTAAAGGATCACTTCTGAAATGCAGGGTACTCCCTCCGGTCCTAATTATAAGACAAAGTTGACTTTTTTGGAGAAATTAAGCAAGCCAATTAAATTACTTTAGAGTATTTACATTTTTATTTTTTCCTCCAAACTAATTAATTTAACTAATAAATTAATATATAATCTAAGGATGCTAAAAATATAAACACTCTAAAGTAATTTAATTGGCTTCCTTAATTTCTCCAAAAAAGTCAACTTTGTCTTATAATTAGGACCGGAGGGAGTATCATTTTCCCTGTAATATGTTTATCCCATAGCATGAACTTCGATCACACAGACTTTCTTATATAATTTTAATCAATTTCATATTTTTTCTTATGTAAATTCTTATATGGTATACAATCATTTGTAACAGCTATCTTCTACTGATTCGGAAGCTGTGTTGGTTTTGCATTCCGAGACAGTTGATGTAGCAGTTACAAGGTAAGGTGAACACTTTATTTACGCTGAACAAACTCTTCCTTTAATAAATTTTAAAAAAAAAAATACTCATGTCTTTATTTGTGTTTCCTGAGGTTGTTTGTCCTTTAAGAAGCAGAAATGTTTTGTATGTATACATTCCAGTACACTTGAAAGTTCCCATTAACCATTGAAATTGAAAACTTGATTTGGTTTATTTTCACAACAAAATCGATTTGAAGTAGGTAGATAGATGAGTGGAAAATTGAACCTTACCTAGAAACTGCAGAACTTCCTGTTGATGAGCGTTTCTAGGTAAGGCTCAAGCACTCCAAATCGATTTGAACATCAGCAATTAGATGAGCGTTCAATTAACTAAGAAGCCAGGCTGCAAGGATGATACAATCAAGAGGGATAAGAAATAAATTGTGAACAACAAAATTTTGCAAACACATTGTCTTCTTGCAATGAGAAGACATTGCTGCGCATGAAAAGCACAAAAGTAGTCCCATCTAGCAATATCACTTTGCAATATGCTTTCATCAAATATTTTCTCCAATCCCAAGGAAAAACAAATTGCATGCTATTATTGTGATCAATACATCCACAGAAATTATGAAAATATTCTAATTCATAACAATAATGCAACTCATCTCAAATTTTATGTTTATGGCTGGCACATCGCACTACATCTACAAATATGTTTGGAGGTACTGACAAATAAAACAACCTGTTTGAGAGCCTTCCACTCTGAAATAAACCACTGCTATGTATTAACAAGACATAAGAGTTTCAATTCAGTTGAATAGGAAGGAATCTGCGAAGAATGGATGTGAAAAAAACGTATGTCCATGACTAGGAAGGAACCTGTGCTGTGGCTTCCACATTAGTGTCATCCCATGTTCATATTAATGTCCATCCTTTCTGGGCAGGCACAGGTCAACTAAATAGTATTCCCGTAGCAATTGGAGTTATGGATTTTCAGTTTATAGGGGGTAAGCATGGGATCCGTAGTAGGTGAGAAAATCACCCATTTGATCGAATATGCTGCCAATCAATTTCAACTCTTATTCTAGTATGTGCTTCTGGAGGAGCATGTATGCAAGAAGGAAGTTTGAACTTGATGCAAATGGCTAAAATATCTTATGCTTTATATGATTATCAAGAGGCAGGAAACTATTGCATAAACTCCAGTTTAGTATATTCATGAACCCATAGATTAAATTAAGCCACACAGAAAATGCTTCCAACTATTTGATCAATGACAGTACCTAAAAACTTCTGCACCCTAGTACCCTGTCTCTGTTTTTCCCCTTCAATTGGCCCAAGACCAGTTCAACATCAGCAACCTACTATTGGAAAATAAGCAATAGTGTTCAGGGTTATTTAAGTTTTACAAATATTTATGTTAAGATTAAATATATTTAATGGTCATTAATTAAATTTACCTCCATAAACATTTTTGTTGCAGTAACAACTTAATGATGAGATTAAATATTGGTTGGTAAACTTTGATGTTCAATAAATGGCTATCTCTGCTTTAACCTCAGTTCTGCAGTCTCATTATGTGATTCAAAAAAAGAATAATCAAAAGATATACTAGATATATAACCTCTTTCTTTCAGCTTGCAGTCGAGTTCTGCAAAGTGATCCTCAGAGTTGTACTGACCAGTCATCAGTACTTTTGAAAGCTCCCATTAACCATTGAAATTGAAAACTTTATTTGGTTTTTTTTTTTTATTAAAAATTATGCTTTACACTTTAAGTCACAACAAATCGATTTGAAGTAGGTAGATAGATGAATGGAAAATTGGAAACCCCATACCTAGAAACCACAGAACTTTCTGTTGATGATTAGCTGCATGTCTTAGAAATTGACCAATGTTTATCTCCAAATGATCCTCACCATTCTTCCTACAACAGCAATCTTTAAGACAAACATGGGTTAGATGTTTTTAAAGCCCCCTTGTCCAAGACGATTTTCAGACTTGAGATTAATCAAGGGGGCTAAATCATTTCACAAATTTTTGAAGTGTGACCTGAGGGAGTAGAATTTTCATCACCATAATCTCAAAACTATAACTAAGCTAATCAACTAAACTCATAACCAACCACTGTTCAACAACTAAGCTTCAACAGCTGTCCTTAATCATACAAAAATTATCCACTGAGCTCATAATTAATAACTGCTCAACCACTACGCTTCAACTATCCTTAATCATCCACTAACTATCAATATTTATCAACTATGCTCGTAATTAACCACTGTTCAGCAACTAAACATCAATTATCCTCAGACATCTGTCATTCGTAAATATACCCCACCACTGTTCAACCACTAGGCTTCAGCTATCCTTAATCATCCATGAATTGTCAATACTCATAATTAACCGCTCTTCAGCAACTAGACTTCAACTATCCTCAAACATATGTCGTCCGTAAATATACTCTACCACTGTTCAACCACTAGGCTTCAGCTATCCATCATCCCCGAACTCTCGACACTCGTAATTAACCATTGTTCATCAACTAAACTTCATCTATCCACAAACATTTGTCATTCATAAATATACTCCACCATTATTCAACCCCTAGGCTTCATCAAATCCTTAATCATCCATGAACTGTCAATACTTATCAACTATACTTGTAATTCACCACTGTTCATCCACTAAACTTCGACTGTTCTCAAACATCTTCCATTCATAAATATAGTCCACAACTGTTCAGGTTCTAGACTTTCCTATCCTTAATTTCATCTCCAAATTCCTCACTGCCTTTTACCAAGAGTTTCAAGTTACTAGCATGCATCAACAATGAATTTTTTTTAGCCTCTATGCATCAAAATAGGGGGTTATAATTAAATATAAAACATCTGAAATTAAGAGAGTAGATTTTTTTGTGAAATTATTTTCAAAACATAACTTTTTTAAAAGTTCCACCTGATAAGTGAAAAATGTGAAGGAAAACACTTGAGTTTTATTTGTAAGAAGGTGGAGTATTTTTAATGGACAAATAAACCAAAGCATTAGTAATTAGCAAAATAATATTAGTTGAAATAAAATTGTGATTTGGCATTTTCACCACTTAAAAGTATAATAGTTTCAACCCCTTAATTTAAAGATAGAAATTCATGAAGCAATCACATATCAAACATATAGAACTCCTGCTAAACCACCTAGTAATAGAAAAGACAAACCCAAAAAATTACTAATCCAATACTTATCAAGGTTTGAGGCCATGCAGGTTTTGTACTCGTGGTATTAAAAGAGTAATAAATAAACTAAAGGCCTAAAATATTAATGTTAGCATTAGCAATGAAGGCCACATTGAAGATATCAGCAACAAGAAGAGCTAGCGCAATTGGTAAAACAGTAAAAGGAAATTCAGCCTGACTCATGGCATAATATTCAGCTGGACTTGTTCCTACCCCGAAAGAGATTGAGAACTGTTGGGAGTTCCCCACTAAAAACACAATTTGAATATTGCTCTGAGGTTTGCACACATCTCAGTGATCACACAAAAAGATACTTGAATGCAACAGAAGGATTGATAATGGATGAGGAGAGAATCCGAAAGGCTCACTCATATTGTCACTCATCCAAAGGGACGCGTAAAGGTACGACATGGCCGTATTGGTGTCCCTGAATGCAACCAGAACTGTTATGGGCAGCCACTTTTTTCTTCTCAACGAGGTGAAGCGAGAATCCAAAGGGCTCACTCACAACAAACAATAACCTATGGAGCACCAGAATGGTGAAGGATGCGATCCTCTCCCCATAGCTACGACAATCCATTGTCTCTTTTCTTTTCTTTTTGGTTTTTTTCCGAGCTGAAAACAAGCTAATGATTTGATGTTGTTTCAGATTTTTTGACCGAGTGAGACTCCAAAAGGCTTACTCACGTAGGGCCAAGGAAGAATCGCAAAGGTGACATGGTGGAACACAAAGTCTGTGCCGCCTAATTACCTGCCCCACTACTGCGATGAAGATTTTCTTCCAATATCGTCTCCGACTTTCTTTTTGCTTTTTCTGAACAACATTTATAGATGTAGAATTTGCTTCAGCTCTTTTGGCCGAGTGAGACTCCAAAAGGCTAACTCACGCAGGGCCACGAGAGAATCGCAAAGGTGACATGGTGGAACACAAAGTTTGTGCTGCCTAATTACCTGCCCCACGACTGCGATGAAGATTTTCTTCCTATATTGTCTCTCAACTTTTGCTTGGCCAAGTGAGTCTCCAAAAGGCTTACTCACGAAAGGCTAGCAGAGAATCGTAGCGGCGACATGCATTACGCTGCACCATACTCCGGCTGGCTTTTCCAATCGCCACATTGTCTCCAATTATGAAAATCCAAAAGATTTTGCCCATAACAGTTCAAGTGAAACAGGAAGTTTAATCACCGCCTGCCCCAATTTACATTCTCCCTGTGACCTTTGATTTTCCATTGACATTCACTAACAGATATAGGATCCTAAGACATGCAACAAATCTCAAAACCACATTGAAACTGAAGTCAAGCAGGTCCCACCCATCAGTCATTAAATTAATGGTTAGGATAAGAAAACAAGTTTCGCCTATAAGAATTTATGGGTCAGACTGGTATTGATGTATTTTACTGGTACAAGTATTTGCACTTCTTGCTGTATTCGGATAAATGACCATTTCAATACTAATGCCTGCTAGAAAATGAATTATTCAACTTTAGGCCCCTTTTTAATTAATAAATATAAGTGAAACCTGCATGAACTCAACCTTGGCATGCATAACCTATCCAACCACACGCCTCAATCACAAAGCCTACAACTTATAAAAACACATTTGTTTATTGTAATAATAAATTGTATCATTTTAAATTAATTTTATGTTATTATCATTTAATAATAACAATAATAGTTTTTTATAAAAATATTTTTTTTATTTTAAATTTTCAACACCATCAGAAAGTCTATTACTTATCCTAGAAATACCCTCCCCACCCCCAAACCAAACTTGCCCTAAACTAGAAAGCCTACTTTTTTTTTCTTTGCCAACTTCTAGATCAAAAAGCCTGCTACTTATCCTAGAAATACCCTCCCCACACCCTGAAAACATCACACCCTAAACTGCAAGAGAAAATCTTGTGTGAATTTGGAGAGCCACATCATTTGCGGTATGATCAATCACAAGCCAACAACTCACCATCAGTTTAATATGATGTGGCACCTACTGAACATTACCCAACATTAGTTGGAAGCTGAAAAAAATTTAAAAAAAATCAGGGAGACAAGCCGCCCATGATATCAGGGAGATCTTTCACCGTTGCCGAGTGACCTCAACCACTCAACCCCACCGACTCAAACTCCAAGCCACCCCTCACCACCGTAGAAAGACAAAAGCTCTCCAGTAGCGGCACTTAAGATCTTTTAAGAGAAATAGCATATCTAATATGGAGATGAAGCAGAGTTGAAGGGACGGCAGCTAGGGTTCAAAGAACCTAAAGCCTTCTGCCTTCCCGATCGTAACTCCTTTTATTTTAGAAATAAAATGAATTTTTTTAACTTTTTCAGCTGTCAGCCAATATTTAAAGGTGCGAGATCATTCTGAATTGTTAGTTTGTGATTGGTTAGACAACAGATGATGTGGCACTCCAAGTTCACACAAGAATTTCTCAAATCACTTAGCCTACAACTTATCCTAGAAATACCCCCACACACGCTAAACACAACGAACCCTAAATCGCAAAGCCTACAACTTATCCTAGAATTACCTATACCAAAAACTTCTTTAAGTAAAAAAGAACCAAACAAGAAAAATTAAAAGCGAAGTTCAAGTTTTAAGAGCATACCTTTTTTATGAGAAAGACTTTCCAGTCTAGAATTTCCAGTTGAAATGGAGTTTCCAATTGAAGCTTTTATGCTTTGGTTTGTCACCTTTCAGGACAACGTTTGTCACCCTCAACAATATGAAGTGTCTTCCCCCACAAGATCCTATGGTTTCTGTCGGATTTAAGCCTATGAAAACACTTACACTGTCATTACACGTATACATCTATGAACCTTAAAAACACAGGTTTAATTAATAATTAACAACGAATAAAAAGATTAATCAATGACTTGAGAAAAAGTTTACATGAATTAGGGGCTTGACAGAGAACAAAATCTTCAGCGTTATAGTGGAGGCGAGAAAGGAGTTGAGAAAGAAATCCTTGGCGTGCATGGGCTTTAAGGGTTTTTTCAATCACATCAGAGACCAGATCGTCTTGTTTGACTAAAAATTCAAACTTCCCTGCGCAGCCAACTACAGTAATCATTATGTATATCCCGCCATTAATCCTATTCCTCATATCCTCCAAAGACTTCTCCAATTTATGAGATTTCATCTGAAGCAAAGAATAAAAAGAAAGAAAGAAAGAAACTTGAGTTTTGACCTTTTTACCAAGGGTATGATGAATAATAACATATGAAATGATACATATAATCTGATTCATTTGATCACCACTAACCTCCTCCAAGTTTTTAGGATTTGGTTTGTCTTTTATAACCCTCTTCAATATGAAGTGTCTTCCCCCACAAGATCCTATGGGTTCCGTCAGACTTAGGCCTGTAGAAACACTTACATCATCATTACACATATACATCCATAAACCTTAAAAACTCATGATTAATTGATAATCAACAACGCTAATTAATGACTTAAGAAAAAACTTGCATGAATTAGGGGCTTGAAAGAGAACAAAATCGAGAACATAATCCTCGAAATTACAGCAGAGCCAGCTGAGATGAGAAAGAGATCCTTGGCGCGCATGGGATTTAATGGTTTTTTCAATCACATCCAAGACCAGATCGTCGTGTTTGACTAAAAATTTAAACCTCCCTAAGCAACCAACCACAGTAATCATTATGTATATCCCGCCGTTGATCCTATTCCTCATTTCCTCTGAAAACTTCTCCAGTTTATGAGATTTCATCTGAAACAAATAATAAAAAGAAAGAAAGAAAGAAACTTGAGTTTGACCTTTTTACCAAGAAGGGGTATGATGACTAATAACATATGAAATGATACATATAATCTAATTCATTCGATCACCACTAACCTCCTCCAACTTTTTAGGATTTGGTTTGTCTTTTATCACCCTCTTCAATATGAAGTGTCTTCCCCCACAAGATCCTATGGGTTCCGTCAGACTTAGGCCTGCAGAAACACTTGCATTCTCATTAAACGTATACATCTATAAACCTTAAAAACTCAGGATTAATTGATAATCAACAACGCTAATTAATGACTTAAGAAAAAACTTGCATGAATTAGGGTCTTGGCAGAGAACAAAATCAAGAACATAATCTTCGAAATTACAGCAACGCCAGCTAAGCTGAGAAAGACATCCTTGCCGCGCATGGGCTTTAAGGGTTTTTTCAATCACATCCAAGACCAGATCATCTTGTTTGACTAAAAATTTAAACTTCCCTAAGCAGCCAACTACAGTAATCATTATGTATGTCCCGCCGTTGATCCTACTCCTGATTTCCTCCAAAGACTTCTCCAGATTATGAGATTTCATCTGAAGCAAAGAATAAAAAAGAAAGAAAGAAACTTGAGTTTGACCTTTTTACCAAGAAGGGTATGATGAATAATAACATATGAAATGATAGATATAATCTAATTCATTCGATCACCACTAACCTCCTTCAAGTTTTTAGGATTTGGTTTGTCTTTTATAACCCTCTTCAATATGAAATGTCTTCCCCCACAAGATCCTATGGGTTCCGTCAGACTTAGGCCTGCAGAAACACTTACATTATCATTACACGTATACATCCATAAACCTTAAAAACTCAGGATTAATTGATAATCAACAACGCTAATTAATGACTTAAGAAAAAACTTGCATGAATTAGGGGCTTGAAAGAGAACAAAATCGAGAACATAATCCTCGAAATTACAGCAGAGCCAGCTGAGATGAGAAAGAGATCCTTGGCGCGCATGGGATTTAATGGTTTTTTCAATCACATCCAAGACCAGATCGTCGTGTTTGACTAAAAATTTAAACTTCCCTAAGCAGCCGACCACAGTAATCATTATGTATATCCCGCCGTTGATCCTATTCCTCATTTCCTCTGAAAACTTCTCCAGTTTATGAGATTTCATCTGAACCAAATAATTTAAAAAAAAAAAAACAGAAACTTGAGTTTGACCTTATTACCAAGAAGGAGTATGATGAATGATAAGATATGAAATGATAGACATAATCTAATTCAGTCGATCACCACTAACCTCCTCCAAGTTTTTAAGGCTTTGGTTTGTCTTTTGTGACCCTCTTGAATACGAAGTGTCTTCCCCACAAGATCCTTGGACCTGCAAAAACACTTACATTATCATTACATGTATACATCAATAAACCTTAAAAACTTGGGATTAATTGATAATCAACAACTCTAATTAATGACTTAAGAAAAAACTTGCATGAATTAGGTGCTTGACAAAGAACAAAATCGAGAACATAATCTTCGAGATTACAGGAGAGCCAGCCGAGCTGAGAAAGAATTGAGGGAAAAAAGAAAAGCGAAGAAAAGGCGAATAATCTAATTCATTTGTTCGCCACTAACCTCCAAGTTCTCGTGAAAGGTAAGGGAAGAAACTGGAGTCGCAAGCATAGGAGGTGAAGGCAGAAACTGCAGTTTTAAAAAAGAAAAGAAGAATGAATTAAGAAAGATATAGGTAGCCAAGAGCAGAGTAATGGCGGTTGATTGCGAAAGAAGAAAAGGAATTGAAAAAATAATATACCAAGTCCAAACCGCACGTGGAGAAGAGATTGTGCAAAAAAAGAAAAAGAAAAAAAAAAGAAACGGAGAGAGTGAGATCTTGACAGTACCTGAATCATAACAACCACCGGTTTTTGTGCGCGGGAAAAGAAGCCGACCTCAGGTTCTTTGAGATTTAAAAAAAAAAAACGCAATAGACTGTGAAGTCCCCAGTTTTCACAATCCAAGTTTCAAATTCAGTATTGCTTCTTTTTACCTTTCACAATGGTCGTTCCACGATATAGCTTCATGGCTGAGTCCTCTTCTTCTCCGCAGTGGAATTTCTATCAGATATTAGGCCACCGTCCCTCCGCCGACGAACTTAACAAGGGTCTGTCTCTTTCATTAAAAATTTTTTTCCCCTCTGTGCATATTTCGCATCTTTCTTCAAGATTCAAGATATATGAAAATTGAAACATAAAGATCAGAGGGAAAGAAAAAAAGATAAACGAGTTGAAAAAGATATATATACCCAAGAACAGAGGATGCAGAGTAAAAGCGGTTGCTTTTTTTAAATCAACCGAGACATTGTGGGGACTTAAACCCATAGAGTCTTCCGCAGTAGCGTTTAGATGTCTTGAAATATGATAAAACTTTAGCTCACTCAGCTCTTGTACTCCCTCCATGAAGGTACTCAACAGAACCCGACGCGTCTCAGCTTTTCCTCTCGTCTCTCTGTTTTCGCCCAAGGAAGACGAGGACGGAACAGTGAAGCCGTCTCCCATCCCGATCGTGCTTCTCAGCTTCTGGGTTTAGGCCTCCTCCTCGGCTCCTCCCTCTCAAAACGGCATCACTCTGATTCAAGAATAACAACGATTAATTAAAGAAAAGAAAACAAACATAACAATTATTCTGTGTTGTAAAATGCTAATTAAGGCGGATGTCCATGAGCTCCCAACTCTTTGACCTTTCATTTTCTACATCGCATAACCTCTCCAATAAATGATTTTTAGGAGTTTTCATGCCCATAACTCAAAAGTTAAAATGTGTGCACTCATGAGGATTAAAGTTTTCCATTTACTTTGTGTAACTCTTAGTTGTGGTTGAGGGCCTATAAATAGAGCACTATGTACTACACTTTGTTGGCATCCAAATGAATAAGAATCACTCCCTCCTTGCTCTCTATTTCTCTCTTGTATTTCTTCATTCCCTTCATCTCAATCTCTTATACTTTCTTGATTTTATAATACGTTATCAGCACGAACTCGCTTAGAAGGCCTGTGGTCTAGTTTTCTATCTCTTCTACTCTCTAACTTTCTCATTTACATACTTTGTTTTATATTGTTTATTCTCTATGTTATTTTATCTTTCTAGTCTACATTATCAATATATTGTTCTATATTATTTTTATTATTTTTCTTTTACGCTATCTATTTTTATCTATCTTGTTGTTATCTTTTACATATATCTGAGATAATCTAAGCTATTACATGGAATTAAATAGACTCTTTTACCGATTGTTTTATACATCGGGTTCCATGACTAAGATTTGATATTATATTATCCTCCACAAGTTTTCTTTCTTTGAACTTTTATTTATCGTTTGCCATTAATCTCTTATTATGCAAAATTTATATTTATTTATTTATATTCTAGTATTCTTTACATTTAATGTTATTATATTATGTTATTTCATTTTATTTACACTTATTTAACATTTCTTTATTTTATTTACATTTTATATTATATATTATTGTTTGTTTCTTTATTTTATTTCATCTTGTTTTATTGTTATTTTATTTACATTTCCTTTATTTATGTTAATACATTATTGTTATATCATTATATCAATCTTTTATTTTTATTTGTTTATTATATTACATTAACATATAATAGTATTATATATGAGCATGTAATGTGGTCTATATGATCATGGGCTTATCTATTATTTATTTTTGATTATGAATTTGAATTTATTTAATTTATTTTCTAGTATTTTGTATATATCGAGAGGCCAGAAGCCATAATATTCTTAATTTCGTGATTAGATGATTAGAAGTCACATCACTTTTGTACTAGCTCTTATGAGAAAGAACACTATTGGTTTCATTAAATTGCAAGATTGATAAGAAAAATTTTGGCACTTTGATGATTTAATTGCTACAAATATCAAAACCCTGGAGGCTAAAGGTTCAAATATCAAACTAAACAAAAAAAAAATAGCTTTGCAAGATTTTTGCTGTGGTCCTGAAGACCAATATTTGGAGAAATTGATGATGCTATTGAAAGTAAAGAAAATATGTAAAAGTGAAAATAAACATGATCACATTACATTTATAAAATTGATAGTTGAAAGCTGAGAATACTTTGTCTTAGTTATTGAACTACAATCATGGAAATAATAACATTTTTAAGGTGATCAAAATTATGAGCAAATATCATACTATGACTAGAAGTCATATGGATAGAAAAAAAATGGTATAATATGACCAGAAGTCATATAGACTAATATGTACTAATTTATTGAAAATAAAGATCAAAATGGCTGTGAAGCCAAAAAGACCATGAAATATTGTGAAAAATATCAAAAATAGTTATGATGCTTAAAGCAATAAGTTACGAAGAAAGATGATCAGCCTGTATAGCCAAAAGAAATAATTGTAAGCCCTGAAGGCCATATGATTTTGATTCTTTATGTTTAAATTTAAATTGATTGTGATTAATTTGTGAGAGAGAAATTATTATTTAACATTGTGATATCAACATGAGTGATATATGAAATCAAATAGATAAAAAGGTAATGATTGGTCATTTTAAAATTTCAGTATAGTGCCAATTTATTTACAGATTTAAACATGATTGGTAATTATTGATATATTTTGATTTCATGGCCTTTTAGGATTCTAACTACCTCATGGTTAATCCTTATAACTTCCATATCAAATGGTTTTCACTATTTATTTATATAACCTTCAATTATGAAGTTAAGTTGTTTAATTACCTTCTTTATGTATAATTGTAGAATTTATTTGTAATTTTAAGTATATTGTGTATGTGAATACTATTCATATATCAATGGAGTTTACCACCTCTATTTTCTTCTTGGGACTTGTATTTCTCTGTTGCATCAAAGATTTCCTAACAAACATTCAACTCATGTACCTCAACATCAAGGTACTTTCTTTCATTATTAGTCATATTTTTCATTTTAGCCTTGTCTTCCATCTCTTTTCTCTTCTTGAGCACTATTATGTTGCCTTACATATATATGCAATTTTTCTTAGTTCCAAACTTTCATTATTGAAAGCCATACAAATACTCTTCAATTTGTATTTTATTTTAGTATTGATAATTTATTGCCTCATTTCCCAATTCATTGTATTAACATTTCTTCTACTCCTTAGTATTTTTATATGATATGTGCAAGTTTCATACATTAATCATGATATAATATATAATATGATATATATTGGAATCAAATTAGTTTTATGTGACATTTGTGAAGGAAAAAAAATCATATGTCATATTTGAATTAAGAAAGTGAGAATTTATTTAATTTTATGAGAAAATTCATAATGAATAGTTTATGATTTGTTAGACAAAATCATTTTTGTAATGTGCATGAATTATATAGTACAAGTCAAATTTATGGATGATCAAACAGTAAGGAATATTTGAAAGAAGACTATGTATATTATAAGTATTTATTATTTTATATTATAATGCATTTGTCTTTACATTTCTCTCAAATTAATTTTAGCCCCAAAATATCAGAATTCATTGCAATAAGATCTTTATGTATTTTGATTATGGATGTCCTCATATTTCTTTATGTAGTGAAAAATTTTAAACATTTCATATTTTGAACATGCATCAAAAGAGGCAAATTGAAGCATATTATTATTATTAAGTAGCAAAATTATATCAATATGCAAGAATATATGTTAGTTCCTGAAGAACATAAATGTAACAAAGTCGATATAGTTCCTGAAGAACTAATATAGTTTTTCTTAAATTCTATGGGCAGAAGAAGAATTGATTAAGGAAAGTTATAACCCATAGATTTACATTAAAATTTTACTCTATTACAGGGTTTAAATAATAGCCCAATTGTCTGAAATCAATGATTAGTTGTGAGTTATGAAGTACTTGAGTTTTGAAATGAAAGATATATTATTAGTTTGCTATATACAAATTTGTCTTTGAAATAGAGAAATAAAGAAAGTATATTTATATGAGTCACACTTGATGGGGAGATTGTTATAATACAAGTGTGAGTTAATAATGAAAAGTTTTACTCATATACTTCCTCACAAAACCTATTGATCTCCAAAAAATTGATGTCATATTGACGTTTTATATCAATACTTATGGAAATTGAAAAGTTTGTTCTTAGTTAAGCAACATGTTACAGTAAACTAGTAGTTTACTGATCCAAATAAATTTATGTTGGTATGACTCGTTTGATTCATCCGAGTCATATATAAAAGATTACATTTGACATCCATTGAAGAACTAGAAGATTTTTCATAAATAGCCAACATATTATATAATTCAAAAATTATCATGTGCTGCTTGTTCTTAAAGAAATTTGATTATGAGAGTATCACAAGTTATGATTTGGAATGAATCTCTATATTTCTGGAAATATATCAAGCTGATATATGGGCCCATTCAAATAACATGTAAACTATACAAGTATTCAATGAATTTGATAGATGCATCTATAAGATGGTTACATGTAATATTAATATTAGTTTGAAACCTGAAGTTTGGTAGAATATTTGAATAATTTATTATGTTACTCGCAATTTCCAGATTATACGATTCATTCATTGAAGCCTCCATAAATAGATAGACTAATACTTATGAGAACAAAATTCATGTTTCAGTGTTGGCATATTTGATCTTACATATTGCATCAATTATACTAGCCAACCAAATTCTCCCGAAAAAATTGGCTTTTGGTCAGGAGTCAAGTATATTCCATCTTAAAAAGTTTGAATGTGCATTCCTATTGATTCACCACAATGCACATAGATGGATATGTAAAGGAAATTGAGATAAATGTTGGGTAAGAACCTTCTTCTTCTTGTTTGTCTCTAAATGAAACAAAATGATGTTTCTAATGGAAATAAATGGATTTAGGAGATTTATACTGGATGATTAGTCGATTGTCATTTGACAAAGTTTTCCTAATATGAGGGGGAGAAATTAAATAGTTGGAAAAGAAAACAAAAGGAATGCATTATTACTATCAAATATAGATCCTCGAATATAACAATATGAACCAGAAGTTCATTTGGTTTGCATTCATGAAATATTACATAAAATCTGCCAGATGCAATTACTGACCTAAATGGGAATTACTAAATCTCATATTCCAGCTATAAGTGGTCTAATCAGCATAAATGAAAGTGAGACATGCCCGAAGTATGAGAGAATAATCAGTTTCAAAAGAAAAAAGAAAGAAGCAAATAATCAAGATAATCATATTAAGGAGGTAGACACTCCAGAAGAGGTCAATACATAACTACTTGCAGAACCTTCAAAAAAGGTTCAAATACCTAAAAGTAATAAAGAGATCTTAATGAATTATGTCACAATAAGAAAAATGGAACTGAAAAGATAAAGTTGTCGACAACAGTTTTAGTAATAATATCACGTGATCAAATGAGGATCTTATACATAAATATGTCGATAGAAAAAAAAAGGTGATTGGCCAACTGAAGAAGGGGACAAGACGCAATGAAAAATGTTCTTTCAGCATGTGAAATTTATGGACCTGTAGTCCAAAACATTTGAAATATTAAGTTATTTGTGATATATGAATATTCATGTGAAAATAAAGATTTTCACAAGGTTTAATGATGATTATGATGAGGTACAACATTTGGTAGTGGATACAATAATTGTTGCATATATTATTAGTCTGGCAGTATATGCAAACAAAATAATGCGTCTATTAGATATCATTATATATAGCATATGCATATGGATAGTGAATATTACATGAGAGTCTTTGAAGGATCTAAAATGCCAGAAGCATATACAAGAAAATCATTCTATATATAAAATGTTGTGCGAGTTTGAAAATAATTCAAGCATATATAATTGATTGAGAAATATATTGAAAAATGATTACTTTTACATTTTACTTGACTTGTAGATCAAGTTATCAAATGCATCAATGATTTCAAAATCACATATTTTTACCGTGGTGAATTTTCTTGTAAAGATACATTGAATTTAATGGTCCAGAAGTACCTTATACTTTATGAGAATATTTTTGTAAAGATACATTGAATTTAATGGTCAAGTTGGGCATGAGATTGAATTATGAGGCAACTTACAGTACATGAAGATAGACAATGCTAGACATAGAAGCCAAGTTTCCTAATGAGGTAGGAACAAAACTTTAAATGCATCGGTATCAAAATTGTGTTAAATATGAAATTAAGCCATGAAATGTCGTGAGTGTTCAGTAGTAACTTGCCCATTCCTAAATCCTAATTAAAACAAACTGTACCTGATACTATTCAAAATTAAGCCATGAAATGTCGTGGGTTTACAGCAGCTAATTTCATTGACAAGAACTGCAAAAACAGTGAGTGAAAATGCCATTACATATTTTCGAAGTCCAAAAGGAAAAGCAGAAATTAATTGAAAGGTCTCAATTTATCAAATTCCAAATTACCTCTACTTGGCGTTGAAGAGATTGAACATAGTTGATGATCTCATAAAGCATTCCAACTTTTCCTGTGATCTTGAAAAATGTCCTTTTGTAGACAAAACAAACCCACAATAACTTAAATCCAGACAAAACAATAACATATAACAATGTAATCCTAAAAAAAAGGAACCAACCCCTAATAACTTAAATTGAACGCCAATGAATAAAAAAATAAATACAGCACCAACTATCAAAGGAAAAAAGGAAGAGTTGCTGACAGGTAAGAGAAGAAAGATGGAGATAAGTCCAAAGAATAATAATTTCATACCATAAAAATAGTGAAGAGATTTCTGAGATAACTTTGGATTTGTAAGAGATAACCTTGCCTGCCTTAGCCATGTCCCCAGTTATAGGAGAACAATCACTTGGTTTGGACGCGATTTCGTCATTGCATTCAGAATCCATGGCAGAAGGAAGGAAGGCATTCAATCCGTAAGAATACAGAAAAGTGTATGCTAGCAAATGAAATTGTAGATGTCAAGTCACCTAATGAAATTCAGCTGGGCAATTTACATGAAAGGTGCATACATTGGGTATTCCTAAAACTTTTTGTTTGTTCAATGAAATAGCTTATAATTAATACAGATTTATACATACAAGGTCACCAAATTTAAAATGAATCTAAAATTTGAAACAGCTTTTGATCAATCAACTTGCCTTGCTACCATTTTCCTTATCACAAAAAGCGTTAGTCAGCTATTAAAACCAGCTCTAAAGCATGCATAAATTCCAATCTTCCTGAAAACATGCATAAATGTCAAGTTGATATCCCTTTCTGCAAAACTAATGGCACAGAATATGCTGAATAACTAATATGAATAGAAATTAAGCTCATCCAGAAAACATGCATAAATGCCAAGTTGATCACAATAGCAATGCAAGCCGACATGTAGATCAAGTGGTGACATTACATTCAGTGAAAAAAAATAGAATCAACATGCATAAATTCCAATCTTCGTCATTTGACACATAGAGATAAAAATATAAAGCAAGAGAGGAATCATACCAGTTGAAGAACAAATGTAGCCATCTTCTTACAAGCCTGCCTTCTTCAAACCCATCACATTCAGGACGTAAGAAACCATGGGCAACGCTGCCATATGCAGCATCAAATGAATCACCTTGAAAACAAGCATAAACCCAACGCTGCCATATTGAAAACACCATTTCAGCTACTCTATCAAATGAATTTTTTTGTTCAGCTTTCATAATGTCATATATGTAATACTTCCTTGAAACTGAAATTTATAATTACACTCTGCAACAACCACGAAAGTCAAAAATAGTTGGATCATCTCAAAATAAAATATCGTGTTAGTCATAACTCATAAGCCATATACTACCGCACGAGTCATTGTAAATTCAAGCTAAGAGCATATTATAATCCAAGGTTAATATAATCTAATTTTCCTCTCCCTCACTTCCAAGCAAGTTCCCTCTGCTTCAGTTTCAGTCTTCACTTCAGAATTCAGATTACCAAATCCAACCATAAAGTATAATAATATTATTGTTACTCCACTTTCACCTTCAAATCTACCTATTCTCTTTCACCTCTCAGCCCCACATCCTTATCACCTTCTTGTCTTCTTCTTCCTCTCTCTCTCTCTCTCACGCATTTAGTCAAACACCTCACCTACATTCATTTATCCCCTTATACATACATATACAGCTTCTTCTGCCCCTTCTCACACTTCACCCATATCTCTATCATATATCTTTCTCTTCCTCTTTATCAATCAATCCATCATATCAATCGTCGGTGAATATATATGTAATTTCAAGATGAACGGTTATTCTAAGATCAATCCTGGTGGAACAATCACAAGTTAAGATCTACAGATTTTCCTGATTTTTTCTCGTACCCTGAGATCCCAAAAAGCATCAGTAAAAACACCATAACAGCGGAGCCAGACCAGATTGAGAAGGAAAAGGCACAGAAATTGTCACTTGAGAGAGCGGAAGAAGAAGATGAGGGTAGTAAAGCTGTCAGTGAGCATCGAGATGGAGAGAAATTTGGCGTGGTTCTAGGTCAGAGCACGTCGGTGTCTTCTTCTTTGGCGACGGGGATTCAGGGCACGATGAAGAGGGTGTTTTGAATGAGAAGATCGTCATCCGTGTCGGAGAGGTATTGCAGGATCCATGACCAGTACATGGCATTAGCACTACCGATTGGAGAGGATGGTGAAGGAGAATCAAACAGAGGAAGAAGAAGAAGCAGAGTGTAAGCGCGATCCTAAGAGCCTGTAAGCTCCTTCTTGGATTTTGTAGTCGATTGCTCAGCCAAATGCAATGGCAATCACTAATGTTACGGAGATGCAGGACGGTTTTAAAATTGGAATTTCAAATTTCAAAATTAGAAAGTAGTTGTAAAAATAGAAAAAGGCGGGAGGTTTCAAAATCTGTGATGGGAAAATCTAGTCCATTAATTAGTTATGAACAGTGATAGATAGTCAGTGGGAGAGAAAATTGAAGCCATTCATTGTTTGTGAACAGTGTTGGGAGTGGAAGAGTATTTATATATATATATATATATATATATATTGATTTAGTTTAAGGTGGCAAGGGGTGGGTTCGAACCCACCCCACCCCCATGAGCAGATTTCCTTATAATCCTTTTTCTCATTTTCTTCTCAAAATCTCATCTCCACCGTTAGATCAGAAAATAGATGGTTCAGATTTAATATTTTGTAAAGCTATTATTATAGTGTTTTATAAATTAATTTTATTATTAATTTTGTTTGTATTGCAACTATAAATGATGTATATCAGATTTTCATAGTTTAAATTTATTTATTTATGTTTAAAATCATAGTTTTATAAAATATAAAATCAAGACCATTAATTTTTTAAAATCTAATGGTGGAGATAAGATTTTAAGAAGAAAATGAGAAAAATGATTCTGAGAGAATTCAGACCGCCACCCCCATACCTTAGGGGCTTAGTGGCCAGTGGGTCATCAAGCTTCTTTGATATATATATATATATATGCGTTAATATATATTTATAATAAAAATGAAGGCATAATGATTTTAACAAAATCAATAATAGAAATGACAAAATGCGTAATGGTATTGACTAAACGAATAATGAGATTGACTAAATGAGTAATATATATAGACTTTAATATATATATATATATATATATATATAATAAAAATGAAGGCATAATGACTTTAATAAAATCAATAATGGAAATGACAAAATAGGTAATGGTATTAACTAAATGAATAATGTGATTGACTAAATGAATAATGGGATTGACTAAACGAGTGATATATATATATAGACATTAATATGTATATATGTATAATATAAATAAAGGCATAACAGCTTTAACAAAATCAGTAATGGAAATAACAAACTGTGTAATGGTATTAACTAAACGAGTAATACACACACACACAGAGATTAATATGTGTGTGTGTGTGTAATATAAATAAAGGCATAATGGCTTTAACAAAATCAGTAATGGAAATGACAAAATATATATATTACTCGTAATGATTTAGTCAATCTCATTACTCATTTTGTTATTTCCACTAATGATTTTGTTAAATTCGTTATGCCTTTATTTATATTACACACACACACACACACACACATCATATATTATACTCGATTAGTTAATTCCATTACACATTTTGTTATTTTCATTACTGATTTTGTTAAAGTCATTATATTTTTATTTATATTATATATATACATATACATATTACTCGTTTAGTCAATCTCATTACGCATTTTGTTATTTTCATTACTGATTTTATTAAAGTCATTATGCCTTTATTTATGTTATACATATACATATTACTCATTTAGTAAATCTCATTACGCATTTTGTTATTTCCATTACTGATTTTGTTTAAGTCATTATGTTATACATATATATATTACTCGTTTTGTCGATCCCACCCCTTACCCTCTTCAAACATTTTTTAAAAAAAATTCAACCCCCCAAAAAAGCCCCCAGCTGCTGGAGCTCCGGCACCCAGCCCTAGAAGGTTAGGCGGCCGACTGCTGCTCCAGGCCATCAACTGAAGGTCCGGCAGCCGAAGCTCGAGTGGTGGCACCTTTCTTTTTCTTTTTAAAAAAATTAGGGGCAAAATGATAAACTCAACAAGACTTTAAAATCCTAGTTTGATACATGTCACCTTTATGTCATTTTCAAGTGTTAACAGACTTTTGTGGGTTTTACAAGTTCACATGGTATTTAAATGACATTTTCCCTATTGTAATTTACTTTTAAAAATTATAATTAAAAAGTACTCCCTTTGGTCCTAATTATAAGATAAAGTTGACTTTTTAGATAAATTAAGGAAGCTAATTAAATTAATTTAAAGTATTTATATTTTTATTTTTTTCTTCAAACTAATTAGTTTGACTAATAAATTAATATATAATCTAAGGATACATAACATATGATATGATTAGGTAACTTATTTAGTTTTCTTAATCTCTCCAAAAAAATCAACTTTATTTTATATTTAGAACAAAAAATAGTATTATTATTTGTTAGACAACTGTAAGCAAAATGGCAAATGATGGAAGGAGCTTTCTAATTGAATTTTATAATTTATTTATATATTTTTATTTTAAAATATAATAATATTTTTATAAAATATTAACCATAAACCATTAAAATTTTAATCTAATAGTTGTGAAGAGAAAGAAAGATATAGGAGGGAAAAGGTAAACTAGGGATTCCAGTCCCCTCAACCAACAATTCATTGGTCATGATAAAAAGATGTTGATATAGTTTAGAAATGATCATTTGTTTAAGATTTAAATAGGATCGATAACTCTGAATCATACCGGATTGGCAAATATAATAATATTAATCATTGGTTAAAAATAATATGGCTTGCTATTTCTTCTTCTTCTTCTTTTCCATAGTCTATTGATTTATCCTAATTCATATTAGCAAAAAAATGCACAAAAATTGAAGATCTTTTTAATAAAAGTAATCTAGATCATGATCATATATCATTAGCACCATATTTGGATAATGCTTGAAATATTTTGTGGGCAAAAAATTATTTGACATATTTTTAATTTTAATGTTTTTTTGTCTTTACTGTGTCAAGAAAGAGCCTATGTGATAGATTTTGTATTTGAATTATTAATAGGTCATAAGTAAAAAAATTTATCAACAATTAAGTTGCTTGAATTTGGCATCTATTTGTAGCATTATTAACGTAAAATACATTACTATATCTTTTTGCCTGTGTAAAATACATTATTATATACTCCTTTTGTACCTAATTAACTAATTTGAGTAGATTAAGTTTGTTAGTTATGTTAGTTAATATAATATATTTTTCTAAAATACCCTTATCATTTTTCTTAATTCCCTTCTTTAATTTCCTCTTCTACTTAACTATTGTTGAGGCCTTTAGACAATATTAATGGAGTTAATATGAAAAAATGAACAAAAATGTGAAATAGGTCTTGTATTTATAAGCAACACTAACTCCAAATTAGATCATACATTAAGACATTAAGGATATAAGGGAGTGTGTGTATATATGTATGTATGTATATTAAAATTTGGCTTTATATATTAAAAATATGAACATGCATGATGACACATTATGAATTTATGATTACCCTCTGTGGCTTTTTATATTTGGGAAGCATTTAGTGATATTTGAATCATTTTCAATATTAAAAAAAAATTCTCTCTTTTATAGCAAAAAAAAAAAAGAAAGGAAAAATGACATAAATGTCCTAATTAAAGAAAATAATATCAGAAAAGTCCCACAACTTATCATTGACAAGTTATGAAACTTTTTTTATATTATTTTCTTTAATGTGGACCTTAATGTCATTTTTCAAAAAAAAAAACATCCCTTTATGAACGAAGTAGCAACAATTATTCAGCCATTCATCTCCTATGTGATTTCGCATTTAATTATTGATAGTATTCTTGATATAAAAAGCTCTTTAATTGCTACTGCCAACTGCCAATATTAATGCTAATTTTGAGAGTGAAATCATAAACAGATTTACAATGTATCAAATGGAAATATATTACTGCTCAAAAAATATATATATATAAAAGGGAGATTTAAGTTAGATGCAAAGTAATTTCTCAGGTAAAAAGAAAGCAATTTAATCAAATATAGCAAAACAAAACTCATGCTTTAAAATAAACCCAGGGAAAAATTTCACCGACCAAAAAATGGATTATATGCATACTTTGTCAACGGTAGAGTCACCATTTAGATTTGCTTATGGTTAACAATGTTAAAATTTAGATACTAAAATTATAGGTTTGGATTTTCTCATTCTCATTTTCTTCTCATAGTCTTATATCCATCTTAGTTGTAAAATGGATGGTTTATTTTAATATTTTAGACGATTGTCATTATTTTTATTCTTTGCATTATGGCCTAATTGCATCATTTGTCAAGTATCTGTTTTCCCTCTCCGTGTGAAAGCGTTTCCCTCTCCTTGTGAGAGCTTGGTGAGGTGTCTGAGTGGTCGGTCTGACTTTGTTATTTGAACGGAGTTCGGTGATCTTTGTCCCTATTCTTCCTTATCATTTAGTCTTTTTTCTCCTTTCTGTTCGGAGCATCTAGGTGTGTGTGTGGGCGCTAGGGTTTGTGTGTGCTTTACGGAGTTTGGAGGCATGGAGGTCGGGCAAAGTAGTAGACGTAGGCAAAAGAAGGAGGTGCTCTTGAATCTTGATCGAAAACCTGAGCGCAATGGAGGGGCGTTGGTGGGGAAGCTTATGACGACTAAACATCTCAATGTGCCAACAGTGATCTCTATGGTGAAGAAGGGATGGCAGTTAGACGAGGGTATCGAAGTGCATGACTTAGTAGAGCCAGGCTTATCTTCTTATTCAGATTTACGAGACAAGAAGATTTTCAGCGTGTATTGAAAGGACGTCATTGGTCGATCCAGGGTCAACTATTAAACCTTCAGGTTTGGGAGGAGTATATGATACTACGAGAAGTGCAATTCTCTACGTCTTCATTCTGGGTGCAATTTCACAGTCTGCCCTTGGAAGCCTTCGATAAGACCAACTTTGTCATCCTAGGAAATGCAGTGGGAAAAACTCTTATGTTCGAGAACCCAGAGGTGAAAGGTATGCTCACACATACTTTCATACGAGTAAGGGTCCTAATAGATTTAAATGAACCGTTGGTCACTGGGTTCTGGGTCCCATGACAAAACAGAGATCCTACCTGGGTGTCACCTCGATACGAACGTCTGCAAAGTTTCTGCTATAATTGTAGACAGCTTGGTCTTGATAGCAAGGGGTGTAGGGAGGATAAGGACATGAATGTGGGTGAGGAGGATGATGCCGAGTTCGGTGGATGGATGGGAACGGCTAGTGTAAAAACGATTAACGAGGTACTGATAGTACACAACCATAGTTGGGTGGAAGTGCAGTGCCTAGCGAACCAAGCTCATCTAAGTGACGGCAACAGGAACCGCCGGCGAGAGAGCAACAATGCTATTCTTGGAAAGAAACACAGTAGCGGACCTGATGGGAGGAGTAATGTTAATGGAGGATTTGCAGGGAAAGAAATTGTGGCTTTAAATGAGAAGGATACTATATGCGAAAGTCAGGGAACTAATATAGACGTAATGCATGGGGCTATTATGGAGGCACGTGTTACAGTATCCCATTAGCTGCATGAATCCCGGAAAATAAATGCTGAGCGAAGAAGAGAATCTCATGATAAGGCGTGTCTTGTTAGTGCACCAATGAGGCCGGATGACGGGCCTCAAGTGGTAATGGAAATTGAAGCCTAATCTATTGATGTGTCGCACGTTCAGAACAAGCCTTTATGTGATGGTGTTTTGGGCCGTGAGAGCCCTTTGAAGTATTATGTGGAGTTTCCAAAAGACACCATTATGGGCCAACACGCTCTAGTCCCTCTACAAAGTCTATCACCAGTATCATCTATGGTATTGGGTCTTCAAGGTGTTAATATTCGACGCCCATTAGGTGATGCCAGTGTCTCTGGAGATGCTAAGAGACGACGTCGCCTAAACTTTACTAACAGTGGGCAGGCAGTGTTACACGAAGTACAAGGGAAAGAGATACAAAAGAATTCGGGACGAAGCATTTGAAGTTTGAAGAAACAAATTCGGGGCCAAGATCACAGAGCCATACAGCTAGTGCATAGGGAATCTGACGGACAGTGGGAGATTGATTTTCCTGATAGCTGGAAAAGCCCTAAGGTAGATGTTGAGGATCCGAACAATGTTCAAACTGAAAACGCCGGTGGTTGGATGGGACCAACCACCGGTTCACAATGAAACTCTTAGCATGGAATTGTTAGGGTCTTGGGGCTACCCTGACAATTCAGAATCTTAGAGAAAAGCAATGGAAAAATGTGGCTATAAGGAAGAGTGGGTGGTTGATCCTATTGGCAAAAGTGGCGGCTTGGCACTCTGGTGGTCGGAGAGTATAATAGTTAATATATTGTCATCTTCAGCTCATATCATACACACTAGCATCTGGTCTGCAACTGTCGAAACCCCTGCATATGCTACCTTTATTTATGGCCCAACCGATGAGACAGAACGTAAGAGGTGCTGGCAAGAGGTGGTTCGAATTAGTTAAAGTCTCTCTACCCAAGCATGGATTTGCATCGAAGATTTCAATGATATAGCCTCTCCTATGGAAAAAAGTAGAGGTAAGCTGAAATCTTGGCGAAAGATCATGAACTTCCAGAACTTTATATATGACTGTGCTCTGCTTGATTTGGGGTACAATGGGTATGGATTCACTTGGTGTAACAAGCGAGAAGGGCCTGCAACTGTATGGGAGCGGCTAGACAGAGCAATGGGCAATGTATCATTACAGGTAGGGGTGGAAACAGGCCAGGCGACCTGTCAGGAGCCTGCCGCCTGGCCTGTTCCGGGCCTAGCCTGTCAGGCTAAAAGGCCAGGCCTAGGCCAGTTTCAAAGCCTGATTTATTTATCAGGTCAGGCCAAGGCCTGTTAGTAGGCTTTTTAGGCCTATCAGGCTGGCCTGTTATAATTTAAAAAAATTAGGGATAAAATTGTAATTAAACAAAAACATCAACGTTCTATTTTTTTCTCTACACCGACAGAATTATTTCTTTCAAATTTCAGTCAATTAGGCTGACAAATTTCACAGCTCCCAAGCGCACATCATAACAAGCACTCAAAAAAAGCTCACAAGTCACAATCACAGCTCACTCACACCACACGGTCAAACACTCAAACCTCACAATTTTTTTTTGGTCAAATCAAACCTCAAAATTCACTTTGGCAAAAAAAAAACTTCACAATTCACAGAAACGAGTCACACGACTACATGAGTCAGATCATCAATTCATCATTCATCAGGCGACAACTTCTCAGAATCTCAGTTCTCACCTGCGTCTGCGACTCTGCGTGGCTGAGTCTTCTTCAGTCTTCACGCTTCAGTTTTTTTCCCCTCAAACTTCACTCTTCAGTTCACATAATCACGTCACACCAGTAACCACACACAGCACTCCATCAACTCATCATCAATTCATCATCTATCACCGTCGACTCATCGTCATCACAGTCTCAGATCATCGTCATCGGTTTCTCATATTTCCGACGGGAGATAGCTTCTCAGTTCTCTGTGAGGAGCGTTTCTTAGTTCTCCGTCACCGTCAGCTTCTCAGATCATCGTCATCGGCATTGAGTTTCTGGTCACAGTCAGAGCTTCTCAGTTCTCGTTCTTAGCTCACAGTCACAGCTTCTCCGCATCATCATCGGCATCACGTCATCAGCATCCCTTCTCAGTTTATTGCTCATTTAGAACTCGGCAATCGGCATCCCTTAACAAATCATGATAACATCTCCGTCTTTATCTTCGGTATTGCATCATCATCCGGGTATGTTACTTCCCAAATCCTAATACAGTCGACGTCCCTTAACTGCTCATTTATCGTTTATTTATTTCTCTTAACAGGCCTCAGGCCAGGCTTAGGCCTAAAAAATAGCCTCTTTCAGGCCACAGGTCAGGATCAGGCCATCTTGATACAAAACAGGCTGGCCTGTTAAGGCAAAAGCCTGGTCTGGCCTGGCCTATTCCTACCCCTAATTATAGGAACAGCTTCCTTTGCTGCAGGTGTTTCATATTGACCCGGTTGGTTCTGACCACCATCTCTTACTGGTGAATTTTTGTTATAAATCAAAGCATCGCTCCCGTTCATTTAAGTTTGAAGCAATTTGGGCGTCCCACCCTACCTTTACTCAGACGGTTAAACAAGGCTGGGTCGAGCATGAAGGTACACATCGTTTTGAAATTTCATTGTTCTGTTCTTAATTAACTTCATGTAAGGACGCCCTTATACGATGGAGTAGGACGGAATTCCTGAATAATAAAAAGAAGATTGAGAAGCTTAAATCTGATCTAGCCGCATTATCTCATGGGACTCTAAATGCAGCAGGCAAAATGGCAGTCAATGCAATTCTAGTGGAAATTGAGAATGCGTTTGAAAGAGAGGAACAATATTGGTGGCAGCGCTCTCGCATTGAATGGTTAAAAGCAGGTGATAAAAATTCTAAATTTTTTCATCTTTCTGTTATGAAGCGAAGGCAACAGAATGGACTCTTGAGAATTAGAAATGACGCTGGGCAATGGATGACAGATGAAAAGGATATTTCCTGTAACCTTAAATCTTTCTTCCGGGCACTCTTCTCTACTTCTGGGCCGCAACCAATCTCAGAGGTACTAGACTATGTGGAACCTGTCATTACGGATGAAATGAATGCTACTTTACTGAATCCATTCTCCCTTGAAGAAATCCGACTTGCTGCGTTTAGCTTGGGGAGTACCAAAGCACCTGGACCTTACAGTTTCTCGGGTAAGTTTTATCACTCTGCCTGTTTTGATATTAGTGATAGTGTTTGTGCGATGGTATTAGAATTCTTCTCTGGAAATTCATCACTGAACTGTCTTAATGACACCAACATTACGCTGATTCCTAAAGTTCTAAAACCTGAACACGTTTCGCATCTCCGGCCAATCGGCTTGTGTAATTTCTCATACAAGATCATCTCTAAGATCATTGCTAATAGGATGAGACCCTTGTTGGATCACTGTATTTTGCCTAATCAGAGTGTATATGTTCCTGGGAGACAGATACATGATAATATTATTATTGCCCATGAAGTGTACCACTACCTTCGAGGAGGAAAACAGGGGGAAAATATGAATTTGCATTAAAAATGGATGAGTAAAGCATATAACCAAGTGGAATGGGATTTCCTAGAACAAGTTCTATTGAAGTTTGGCTTTAGTGCTGATTGGGTCTTGTTAATAATGAAGTGTGTGACCTCTGTTAGTTTAAACCTATGTATATTAGGCAAGCGGATAACTTCTTTATCTCCTAGTAGGGGGCTTCGACAGGGTAATCCCCTTTCGCCCTATTTGTTTATCCTGATGGCAGAGGTCTTATCTATAATGATCATCAAGAATTAACAACAGGGGTCCCTTAAAGGTATTAAACTTAGCCTCACATGCCTCGAACTCTCTCATAGCTTCTTTGCAGACGACGCATTATTTTTTATGAATGCAAATGAGTGCAACTGTAGGAAGTTGGCCCGCATACTCGATCTGTACTGCTCTGCCTCTGGCCAATTTGTGAACTTAGAAAAATTGGGTATTTTCTTCTCCGGAAACACGCCTGACCACGTGAAGCATAGAGTTGGGCAGATTCTCAGCATTAGCTCTACAGAGGACCCTGGGAGGTACTTGGGGATCCCAAGAATCTGGGGTAAAACTAAGTACCAAGCACTCTCATATATACGAGAACGAGTTCGAGCTAAGATTCAAGGATGGAGCAAGAGCACTCTCTCTTATGCTGGTCGAGATGTCATGATTAAAGCAGTTATAAATGCCCTTCTAATTTTCCCTATGAATTGTTTTAAATTCCCAGTGCATACTTGCAGAGAACTGAATAGCCTGATTGCAACCTTCGGTGGGCTGGTAGCTCTGGGGACAATAAAACACATTGGAAATCTTGGGAGTATCTTACCAACTCCAAGGTAGATGGTGGTATGGGTTTTCGTGATTTTATTATCATGAACGATGCATTGTTAGCCAAGACTGCGTGGAGGCTTTTGCAAAACCCATCAGCGTAATGGGATCGTGTCTTAAAGAGTGTATATTTTCCCCGGGGTGAATTTATTGATGCTTAAAAAGGACTGAAGGCTTTTTGGTGTTAGTCTAGCATAGTAAAAGGCCGTGACTTTCTCCAGAAGGATTTGATGTGGGATGTTGGAAATGGTATATCCATCCGAATTTGGGGTGATAATTGGGTGCCCAATGTAGTCTTCTCAGAAAAACCAGCTAGCGATGAGAGTTTGATTGTAAAGTATGGTAGAGTGAGTGATCTAATTGTGGAAGGACAGTGGAATTTGGAACCCATTCGTAGTCTGGTCCCTCCAGAGATTCTAGCGGCTATCACCACGCTACTGTTGGCAAATAATGGGATGGAAGATAAACTCTTCTGGTCCCCAGCCACAAATGGGGAATATACAGTCAGACTGGGTTATAGAACCAAGAAGCTAAGAGCCAAGCAATCTGTGCTACATCCCAGCTCCTCCTGTGTTATGTCCCCCGACGACTGGAAGCAGTTATGGAAGATAGAGATCATTCCCCGAGTTTAGCATTTTATCTGGCGAGTTCTGAACAATGCATTGGCCACCAACTCGGCGTTATTCAGGCGTAAGTGGTCCCCGTCGCCCCTATGTCTGATCTGTCATTTGGAGGAGGAAACTTTGGAGCATCTCTTCTTTGTTTGCCCCTGGACTAAATGTGTCTGGTTTGGTTGCAGCTTTGGCTTAAGGCTTGAAGCAGAACGGGTCCTTAGTTTTCAAGATTGGTGGCTTAACCTCTACAAGAATCATTACAAACTCAAATGAGTTGAGGTATCACTAGTATGCTGGCTGTCATGGTATATATGGAAACAGAGGAATGCAGTTATTTTTAATAATGAAAGTCCTAACCAAGTAAATGTCATTGATGCTGCTATGAAGTCCAATGTTGAATATTGGAGTAAAGTCCCACAATCTAGAATACCCATGTCAGTGGGAAGGCCTATGCATCAAGGTCCACGGTACTCACATCCTCCTACTGGGGTCCTCAAGATTAACAGCGACGGTGCGTATAAATTTCAGCATACTAAGGCAGACATAAGGATCATCTGTTGAAATGAGTATGGCTCCTTTTACTGGGGTTTTGTGGACAAGGTAAAATCAATCTCGGCATTCATGACGGAAGCATTAGCCTTGAGAAGAGCGCTGATGCTTGCTATTGATATGGGGCATGACAAAGTTATTTTCGAAACTGATTCTCAGATGTTGTACAACTGTGTTTCACGACAGCAACCAGATCTCTATGAGTGGAGGTCTAGAAGTATCATTCAGGATGCTGTTAACTTCCTTGTGTCTAAAGCTGGGTTTTCCTTAGTCTTTGCCTTCAGGGAAGGCAATTCTGCAGCAGATCATCTAGCGGATGTTGCTTATAAGGGAGTGTGCCCGGCTGGGTGGGTCCTTCAACCATCAATCGCCTTGAATACCATTTTGGCTTTAGATATGCAGGAAGCTCCTAACTTCTCCGAAGATGCCTCCAGGCCTGTAGCTCATGAAGCTTCTGGTTGATATTTCCCCCCTCTTATATTTGGTTGTTATTATTAGTTTTTCTTTTCCTGGAACTTTAGTGCGTTTACTTTTCAGCTCTTTCCATGTACACTTTCTTGGAATAATATCAGTTGTATCTTTCATCCAAAAAAATTTAATATTTTAGACATAAATCAAGAAGTTTAAATTGTTAAAATCTTATCTATTCAATTTATAACTACAATATAAACAAAATTTTAAAAAATAATTTATAAAATACAATAATAATAGTTTTATAAAATATTAAATTTGATCCATATATCCATTTTTTATTTAAGAGATAGAATTCTGAAAAGAAAATGAGAAAAATGATTTTTCTTTCCAAAAATATACTTTATAAACTAAAAAATATACCCTAATACTTGAGATAAACACATGGTAGAAATCTACACAGTTGCATAATATATAAAGGGAAAAATATAAATAGATATCATTTAAATTTCTAAAACCTCAAAAAGTCTTATAACACTTGGAAATGACAACTAGGCCTTAAGGTAAGAATCTGAAATTTTGAAATGTTATACTTTTACCAAAATGTCAGATTCCCACCTTAAGAATAGTTTGAAATGTTACACTATTTTGGTAAAAATATAACATTTCAAAATTCCAAATTTTGACATTAAGACCTAGTTATCGTTTTCAAGTGTTATCAGACTTTTTGAGGTCTCAAAAATTTAAATAATATTTATTTGTCTTTTGCTCATATATTAAATCATAGTAAAAAAAACTCTCAAGAAGTCAATCATTTTTCCCAAAACTTTATAGTAATAGATTATCTATAATAAAATCAATTCAAATTAATGTAAGCGATAATGAATAGTGACTTAAGTTTAGTAAAAAAAATCAGACTAAAATACTCTAACCACCCTTCTATTTTTCTTTAACTACAAATATCTCCCCTCTATTTTGAAAATCCATATAGATTTCCCTTAAAATTAAATTATATGTTACACAAATCTCCTTTATATTTTGAAATTTTATTTTCATCCACACAAATAGTTAGTTGACCATTAAGTTTGATTTTTAGACTTTTGTTTTATCGTAAAGCTCCTCTTTAACATTATAATTCTTTAAACATATATGCATACATATGTGTGTGTAGGCAAAATCATTTATAGCACCAAATTTAAATTTTAATAAATTTTTTTAACTTGCTAGTATGTTAAAAATTTATTCATTTTTCAGGTTCAAAAATTATTAATTTTGAGATTATAAAATCTATAATTTATTTTTTTCACCATATTTAATGAAAGTTATTTATTTTTTAGTTTTTTGAATGACTAAAAATACATATCAAGCACTTTTTTTCTAATCAAATATAATAAACTATAAAGGTTTATTTGGTTTGACGGAGGGAAGAGGAGATGAGAGATTTTAATGGAGGGAAAGGGAAGGAGGAATTTTAATATTACCTCATTTGGATTGATTTGAGGGAAGAGAAAGGAAGGGATTTTAATGTTATTTTGTTTGGTTCAGCAGGGGAGGGGAGAGAAAATTTTTTTAAACAGACAACTTTACCCTTATTTTATTTAAGATTTTTTTGTAAACTTTATAAAATATTTAATAAAAATAAAAATAATATATAACATATACAATTATAATTTTATAATTATCAAAATTAAATAAATACATAAACAATTATAATTATACTTAGATGTATACAATAATAACAGTTATAAATCTTATAAAAAAAATAACAGTTATAAATATTATTATGGTAAAAATAATTATCAATAGTAAAAATAAAATAATAATATCAACAATATTGAAAAATTCTCCTCCTTGAGAATGCCACCGACCTCACTGCTATGGTATAAGCTTCTTTATCTCTGTCACTTTCTCTTCACTCCCCTCACCAAAAACAAACCCCCAGCACTAAGGGAGAGCAATAAGCCCGTTACACATAACCCAGCCCACAGCCCGATTTAATTGGGTCACTGTGAGCCCGCCCAAAATGAGTCTATGATGGGGCGAGTTTCAACCCACCCATTTAAAACTTAGATGGGCGGACTATGGGCACACCTTCGGGCTGCCCGTACTCGCCCATTTAGTTTTTTTTTTAATTAACCTTACCCTGCCAACTACCCTCCCTCCTTGGATACCAGTCATACCTCTCATCACTCAGTCAGTCACCATTCCAATGCACTTATTCATACTTTAATTACTTTTTCATTTTTTTCACTTTTTTATCAATCATTTTGTCTCTTTGTTGATCACTGATCACTCGTCTACTCCTACATGCAATTCTACTCACTCTTGGTCTCTCAGTTTTTTAGTTAGAAGTTAGTCTCACACTCACTCAGCTACTCGCCCACTCCGCCTACTTAGGTCTCAGAGTCTCAGTAGTCAGTCTCTCAGTTTGAGACACTCACGCCTCACAAACTCTGACTCGCCATTGTCCATCAACAACTTCGACCCTGCACACCACTACACCAGACCGGCATAGACTACCAACCACGCCTGATTGTCGATGGTGAGTCCGTGACCACCAACCAAGTTAGTCAGTCACCTATTGCCATTTTTGCTTCGTCCTCCGTTGTAGTCGATCTTCGTCGTCATCTCTCCAGTATTCTCGTCATCCCTAAGTTCATTCTCACCAGCTGTGATTAGCATTTTGTAGATTCAGTCCTTCATTCAAGTAAGTACCTGAGTTTTCTCTCTCAGCTCTGATCGATTCTTATCTTGTTAAACGTATTTTTCTGTTCTGAGTTTGTTCTCGTTCGTTCTCGTTGTAGACGAAGTTTGTTTTTAACAAGTTTACATGCTTTTGTTTTTAAGTCTAGACTAGTGTACGTCTGACATGTTGCAATTTGCTAATTTACAAAGTTACAAAACAAACAAAATAGGGAAAAAAGTGTTTTCAAATCGGAAGAATTACGGTTTTGTTAATATTAATAATGGGCATTGATTTGTGTGGACTAAAATATAGTCTGAACCTGTTTTACTAATTTTTTTCTAATTGAATCTTTAATTGTCTATAATTGTGTCCTTATAATTGGATGAGATATTGGTTCAATAATGCCTTGTGAATTGTATAAGTATAAATTTTTTGCTTTACCACTGATTTTCTTTATATTATTGTTAAGTTTTATTTGGTTTGACTTTGAGTAGGCAAATGAGCATGGTACAGTCTGAACCGGAAAATACGCAAGATGCCAGTGCTGTAGGGGCCTCTAAAAATATAACCACAGCCACGTCATTACCACCTGCTCATGATGGAAATAAAAAAAATAATGAAGGAGAGGGACAAGAAGCTGAAATACAAGCTGCAAAGAGAAAAAGGAGCACAACATCTGATGCCTGGAAGCATTTCAAAAGGTTGCCACTAACCCAAACAAAGGGTAAACATTGGGCACAGTGTAATCATTGTGGCAGAGATTTTGCAAGTCATCCTACAGATTGTGGCACTACACAATTGTTGCAGCATTTGGAGAAGTGTCCAAAGAATCCCAACAAAGGTAGCAACTCACAGAGTTTGTTGTCAATTTCTTCTAATAAAATTTTGAGTCATCACTTATTTAGCCAGGAGAGATGTAGAAAGGCTATTGCAAAATTCCTCATAAAAGATGAGTTGCCTTTCCAGACTATGGAAGGGGAGGGTTTTAAAGAATTATTGCAAGAGGTTGAACCTAGATTTCAAACGCCCTCACGTTGGACAACTGCTAAGGATTTGCTACAAAATTTATTTAGAAGAAGTAAAATGTTTAAGAAAATATTTCAAGCGATCTAAAGTCCGTGTGTCTCTCACTACAAATTGTTAGACTTCAATTCAAAATTCGAACTACATGTGTTTGATTGCTCATTGGGTCGATGAGAATTGGACTTTGCAAAAAAGAATTTTGAATTTTTGTGTGATTGAAAATCATAAAGGGGAAACAATTGGCAAGAAAATTAAGGATTGCTTATTCAAGTAGGGAATAGACAAAGTCTTCACTATAACAGTTGATAACGCTTCCTCGAATGATTCTGTAATTGCACATCTAAACAAATGTTTGAGGGGTTAGAATGGTCTTGTATGTGATGAAGAGTTTTTGCAGATGCAATGTGCTGTACATATTTTGAATTTGATTGTCTCTGAAGGTCTTAAGGAAATAAATAGGTTCATTGAGCTCATCCGACATGCGGTTAAATATGTTAGATCTTCTCCAGCAAGGGAGACTAAATTCAAAAACCTTGCTGAAAAAGTTAGAGTTGAATAAAAAAGTTTTCTTAGCTTGGATTGCCCCACAAGGTAATTTAAATACTTGTTTATTTCGTTTCTAGTTTCTATTCTGAATCAAATTATTTATTTCATTATATTATGTTGTTAGGTGGAATTCGACTTACCTTATGTTGGAAAGTGCTGCTAAGTTCATTAAAGTCTTCACAAGGATGGAAGAAGAAGATCAAGATTACACAAATTACTTCAAAAAGAAAGTTAAGTTAGATTTAAATTCAACTCATTTTGATGATGGCATATTTGATCTTGATAATGATATCATTGACACAACTACAACGAATATAGTTGAACTTCCAAGTGCATATGATTGGATTGTTGCAAAGGAGTTCCTTATATTTTTGAAGTTGTTCTACACCATGACTTTGAAATTTTCTGGATCAAATTTTGTGACAACAAACACATGTTTTCAACCTATTGTTGCTATTCAAACACATCTTAATTTAAGTGCAGCTAGTTCTTACTCTCTCTTAGGTGACTTGGCAAGAAGAATGCAAACAAAATACGATAAGTATTAGGGAAAAGCTGAGAAAATGAATCCATTATTGGTGGTAGCAGTCATACTAAACCCTAGATACAAGATGACATATGTCAAAATTGCTTTTGAAAACATTTTTCTTGAACCTACAAAGCGAGAATTTATGTTGAAAAGGATTGTGGATGTCTTATATCGTTTGTATGATCATTATTCACCAAATGTCATTAATACTAATGAAGTTTTTGGGTCTCAGCCAACCATAGAGCAAGGGGATATCAATGGTAGTGGGAGTAATGTGTTGTTTTCAGAAGTTGAACTTGAAATGGCTTTGTCATCTTTTGATGCTACATTCTAGAAATTCTTAGCTACTGCAGATTCTACATGTAATGTAGAGAAAATTTCAGAAGTGGATGAATATCTACAAGCTGAAGTAGTTGGCTTTCGTGATCTAAAATTTGATGTTTTGGCATGGTGGAGAGTGACTGCTTCCAAGTATAAAGTTCTGAATTTGTTGGCACGTGATTTGTTAGCTATACCCGTCTCTACAGTATCTTCAGAATCGGCTTTTAGTATTGGGGGTTAGATACTAAATTCTTTTAGGAGCTCTTTGTCTTCAAAGATGGTTGAGGCACTTGTATGCGCTCAAAATTGGCTATTCAAGACACCACCTAAATTTAAGGACATTGATATTGATAATTTTGATGAGAGTGCAAGTGTTGTTACGGGTATTTTCAATAACATTCTTAATTTGTATTGTTTCATTTTTTTTATTGCATATTAGATTATTAATGGATATGTTTTTTCTTAATTTATTTTGCAGAAGAAGATTTAGCTTCTGGAGCTACACCCCCTTCCTCAACTGAATCTGATGATGATAGTGAAAAATGAAGCATCAACTCATGAAGATATCAAATATTCAATGGAAGCATGCCATTTTGTTAATCTTTGAATTTATAGTTGTAATGTTTTAATTTAAAAGTTGGAGTTTAAACATCAAAATTCTGTTATGATGGTACTTACTACTTGTCTAAATTTGGATTTTTTTGTGTGAATTGTGGATATCATAATTTAGATTGATGGATCATGGATTTGAAATGAAGGCTTGTTGCTTATCTATCTTTCTTTTTCAAAAAAATAAGCACGTCTAATCTAAATGGGTTACCCATAACCCATGTTAACCTGCCCATTTATGTGCTAACCCATTTACACGGATTTATATGGGTTGAGGTACCATTTTGGGCTAGCCCATACCCGTCTAAAGTTAAATGGGCGGGCTATAGGTTTGGCCATGGGTTGCCTAACCCGCCCATTACTCTCCCCTACCTAGCACCAAAATCAATCCATAAAAATTAACTCTAGAAAAAAACAAAAAAGGCATTAGATCGCAGAGTAGGCTTGCTTGTGGGAAGGGAAATATTAATGTTGTTTATGGTTTTTGAGAAAGTTAACCAACGAGAAACCGTGGAGTAGAAATACTTTCCTGATGTTTATTAGGATTAAAAGTTTCAGATTGTTAAGGAAGAGGGCAAAAGAGTTCTCCAGAAAATCGAGATCTTTACCAAGAATTTGAAATTTGAAAGTGAAAAAATGAACCATAAAGACGATGCAATGAGTTCAACCACGATCAATGGAGAATAAGATGCGATGGCGGGCACGACGAGTTATGGGGTGGTGGACAACGGCAACAGTAAGCTCGGCGTGGAGGGAGTGGGGAAGGTGAGAGCAGAGTCTGGAAGGGTGTGGGGAAGGTGAGACTGTGAGAGCATTGTTGTAGAAGAAGAAAACATGGCAGCATAATTTGGGAATATTAAAAATAAGCATGGGTAAAGAAGTCATAACAAGGCTAAAAATAGCCCCTCCCCTCCAAATCCCCCCACTGTTGGAGGGGAGGGGAGGGGAGGGAAAATCATAAAAATTTTTCCCTCCCCTCCTAAAATATTTATGCTTTGCTTAGATAAGATGAAAAGTTGGAAGGAAAGAATATAAAAGGAGAGAAAAGAAAACTGAAAAGAAAATATCAACACTGTAACACCCCAATTTTTATTCACCAAAATGCCTTGAAATTATTAATAATATTCAAAGAAATAAAATGGTGAATTTTGGCCAATAAAGGATGGATTTGAATTTAATTTAAAAACATAGTGGCAAAATCATAATTTGCCAATAAAATGCAAAATTAGGTATTTTCCAATCGATTAAATTCAATCCCAATTAATAAAGGGGAAATAAGGGATAAAACAAGGTGATTAGTGGTCACACACAATAAGAATATGGTTGGGACATAAATTAAATCATTGGAATAGTTACCGGTAAATTCTCCTGTGTAACAACCCTGATTTTGTGACACTTTTAAATAGGTAAACGATGTCCAATGTCTATAAAATTTTACAAGTACAAAGTAGACTTATCAACCTTCAATTTGATAGGTCATGGAAATTATTTGGAGCTGTGTACAATTTATTATGAATTTTTGAAGTAAGCCCAGAAATTCTGGCGTTTTCTATAGCAACGCCCAAAGATCAAAATTTTGGGAAATATGGGGTTCCAATTGGCTAAAGGTGATATTTTTCATTGAAAATAGACTTAAGAATGGTTACATAGGCTTTGGAATCACACCAATTGGACATCTACACAATTAGTTATGAATTTTTAAAGATAGGTGAAAATTTTGCTCACATTTTCTCTTTGTGAGAAAATTGAAGAAATAAATTAATCCTCCTTTTTCTCTTAATTATTTTAGAAATTAAGGGATGAAGGAGGAGGAGACAAGTGTCAAAATCCAATGAGACCAAGTGTCAACACCACATGAAAGATGATGGATATAATTGTTGTGTCATAAGTCTTTACTTATGTCATAAGGTTAGGTAGTCAACTCTTGTACCAATTGACTTGAGTAAAAGGATGAAGCAAACTTGGTTAAATGGAGGTGTGTTGTGACATTTTTGTGGGCAAAAATGAGGAAGGAATTGGTTTAAATATAATGCCCAAGTTCAAGTCATAGTTAGGCATAAACTAAAAGGACAAAAGGGCATAAAAGTCATTGTACACAATAAATGAAGCAAGAGACATTTGATAAAGCTTTCATACTCCCTTCATCAGCCATTGCATGTCCAAGTCATAGGGAAAAAAGAGAGAAAAGAGAGCTTGAGAGTTCACAAAGTAAGGAAGAGCAAGAGGAAGTTCAAAAGAAAAAACCAAGGTAAGTAAGTGTTGATTTAATAGTTTGACTTCCTATTCTTGTGTAATACTTCCTCTAAAGTTCTCTTCTTCATGTATACATGTGTTTAGCAAGTCAAGTCTCCAAGGAAAAGAAGAAGTTAAGGCACCAAGATTGAAAGTAAGAGGGTAACTTCATAAACTTGCTCTCTTATGGTTGTTGTTGTTGTTGTTGTTGTTGTTGTTATTGATGTTTATTGATTTTTCAAGTTTCATGGTTGGTTTGTGAACTTGGAAAGCATGAATCCTAAGGGGGTTATGCTGCCTAAATTTCATTAAATCATAAGCCATAGGTGTTTAAAGAGTTAAACAAGTGATTTGAAGTGAAAATGAGACAGATTTAAAAGTTGGATTTCAAAAAACTATTTTTCCTTTTCTTTAAAGTTCTTGGTTTGTCCAGAAATGAGGGAAGGAAATGGATTTTCATATTTTTGATGGTTCAATTGGATTCAGGAGGTAAAAATAGGTGGGTTATAATTGGTCACTTTTTTGGAAAAAGACGAAAAAACATAATTATGAAAACGCCCCTAAAACCCTAAATTGGGGCTGTCAAGGGTATTTTTGTAATTTGACACTGAAATTTGTAATTTTGAGCCCACAAATGGATTTCTTGGGTGAAAATACGTCAGGATAGCCCTAGTCAAAATTTTGGGAAAACATGCCATCGGGTTGGATACAGCAGGGTCGAGTCGGGGTCCCGGGGGCATTTCGGTACATTTTCACCATAGGCTAATATAACTATAAGAAACATTATGAAATAGTCTAAAATGATACTTGGATAGATTATTACCTATTTCTTGTACATTTAATATTTTAGGATCAAGTCGGAAGCCGGAAGCGACACGTTTTATGAGGCACACTAAAAAGGGATTAAAAGAACTTTGAGGTAGGAACATTATCCTTCATACATCATACCATAGTTATATGTTTATGTGAATACCATGTTTGTAAATGTGCTTTATTAATCAACATGTTTTGCTTAGAAAGGGGCATTTAGTGCCAGGGGCACTTACACTGGAAGTTAGTAAGAATCCAACCGGTGTAGATTGTGGGGCTGGGCTCTACACATATATACATGCAGATGATGTGTTTATAATGTTCATTAATTAGTGTATACATGGCGCATATCATATATAGTTTTCGCATTTTCTATGAATGATATCATGTTTCTACTATGATTCCTTGGAATCTCACCCCTTTTTCTAAACAAACATCTTAGCGGGTGCCAATGGGACTAAAGGCAAAGGCGTAGATGCCAGGAAGTGATTGGCACGTGTCTTGAGGCAAGGTTGAAGATGATGGTTATAATTAGTTTATGCTTAAGATATTTTGGGATATCTTGTAATTATTAAAACTTCCATTGTATTTTGTATTTCATTGATGAACGACGTTGGGATTGTAAACGAATATTTTTATCAGTATAATTGTACTTTTCTGTATGCTAATGGAATTCCATGTTTATTACTCTACGATTATCGAAATGGAAACGAGTATTGACAAACACTCTATGTGTAGGGGTGGGAATAGGCCAGGCCAAGCTAGGATTTTGCCTTAATAGGCCAGGCCTGTTTTGTATCAGGATAGCATGATCTTGGCTTGTGGCCTATAAGAGGCCATTTTTTATGCCTAAGCCTGGCCTGTGGCTTATTTAGAGGCCTGGAATTTTAAAATATCTTAATCAGGCCAACAGGCCTAACAACAGGTCTATGGACAAACAGATCAAAAACAGGCTTACTTCAAATAGGCTAAAAACAGGCTCAATTACATTACTAATCCATTATACATGAAAAAAATATGAAACTTTGACAAAAAAAAAAATGAAACCACGTACAAGACGGAACTAGACATCTCAAAATGTACCATATTTAAAATTAAATTAAATATCACAATAAAAATCATATTAAAATTACTAACCTAAAACTTCAAAATCAAATTATTTGATCAAACTATATTTTTATTTTATAACTCCTTTGTTTTCTAACCATGGGAGTTGTGATTGGTGTCAAGGTGTGAGAGAGAGGGGGGGGGTATGGTTATCGGTGAAAGGAGGATGAGAAGCGTAGATGAAAGTGGTTTCAAAGACCTGAACCATGAACCATTTGCACCGTTAATGAATGTAGTACTGGGTTTATGACTAAAGTTATGGCTTAAATGGTGTTCTTGGTTGGGCTTATGATTGGGTGGTAGTTGCCACACCTGGGTATGGTAGAAACAAAGCAAGCACAATGATTCGAGTTTAGGTGGGTTGAACGGGAAAAATAGGGGATAGAACGGAGGTGGCCAAAGTGACTAGTATGGTCGAAGGGGCTGGCTCAGTTCAACTAATAAGGGATCTGAAAAGGTAAGCGAAAAAGGCACCAATGGAAACAAGATTTTTCTCTCAAAATCTCTACACAAGTGGAGAGAAGACTTGAAGAGAAAATGAGGTATGGGGCCCATACTATTTTCTTTCCCCCTCATTTTCCTCTCTAGCCAAGCAAGGGAAAATTTACTTCCCCCTTTATTTTCCACCCTCATTTTCTCTCAATCCAAACAAGGGGTTATGGTGCCAAACAAAGGGAGGGAAGCAAAATCCCTCTCCTTCCCCCAATTCCCTCCCCTCCCCTCCCCTCAAACCAAGCAGACCTTAAGTGTTTGAGAGATTGTATAAGTCATTTAAATTTATAATTTCATTTTTTGCTACAAACATTTAAAAAGGGAAAAGATGATAGAAAAAGAATTTTGAAAATGTAAAATCCTAATTTAGGTTTGTTGCAAGAATTGACAAGGTAATGACGAAACTTGATAAGCAATTCACAACTCATTTGATGGGAAATACCTGATTTGGAATTTTTCAATTTCAAAGTTCTTTTTTTTTTTGTCATTTTCTCTTCAAAAAACTTACTCAAATTTTTAAAAGTTTGTGAAATTTATTAGTTATCAATTAAAATTTGGAATTTAGTATTAAGGTAAATTAGTAAATAAATTTTAATTAAAAATATATTTTTAGAATCTTTTTAGAATATGTTTAACGGAGTTAATGGTTTGGACTTAAGTCTATATTTTTAAAATAGAGGGAAGATATATGTAATTAAAGTAAAACAGAAGGGTGGTTATAGATTTTAATCAAAAGATAATTATTTTGATCGAGGATTCGATTTAGAACGGGGAAATTAGGCCAAACTAGTTAGGCCAGCTCGTTTAGGCCCAAGCTTGTCAAAGATCGGGCTTATAATTTAGAGCCTTCAGAAGGAGTCAGGCCTAAAAGGGCCAGCTCTGTAGGGCCTCGGCTGCAGGGCCATCCATTTTAGGCCAGTTTAATTTTTTTTAAAATAAGTCTAACCGCACTAGCTCTGGCCTTTGGATATGACTTAACGACTAAACTGTTAACGTAACCCTTACTCGGGGATGAAAAGACTAGATATTTTACCGCTAAAGCTGAAGAAGAACCTACTTATAGTGAAGCACAATCAAATATTGTTGATAGTGATGACAATGTTATTCATATTGTTTAGTGTTTAGTTTATGATTATGACTTTACCTACTTATATATTTGATTGTAGTTTATGTACTTGGGGTTGACTGGTAGTTATGTGTAGATATTAGTTTTGGTTTGGATTTAGATCTTAGTATTTGTGTTTTGTTAAACATGGATAATATTTAATATTTTAACTTAGTTTTGGTAATATTTATGTTTTAAATTAGGTATTTTAGTCTCCAAACATATAAAAAGCAAAAAGGTGCTAAATGGGCCCGAAGCCTGCAGGCCGGGCCTAAAACATATGTACTTTTTTGTACTCGCTCCTAAAAGCTGAAGAGGAGCCTAGATAGTACAGAAGAAATGAAAATGCTAGATATTTTTGCCCCTGAAGCTGAAGAGGAACTTACTTGTAGTGAAGCACAATCAAAGGTCGTTGATAGTGATGATGGTATGGAGAAGAAAATGACAATTTTAATCATTTTGTTTAGTGTTTAATTTATGATTATGACTTTACCTACTTATTTATTTGATTGTGGTTGTGGTCTTATGAACTTGTAGTGGTTGATTGGTCGTGGAACTAGACATTAATTTTAGTTTGAGCTTAGATCATAGTGTTTGTGTTTTGTTGAACATGGATAATGTTTGATGTTTTAATTTAGTTTTGATGATATTTATATTTTAAATTAGATATTTTAGTCTTTAGGAGTATAAGAAGCAAAAAAATGTAAAACGGGCATGATTTTTGCGCGAGCGCACATGCTTCACCTAAATGGGCCGAGCTGCTAATAGCAGGGGTTTTTTTGGACTCAGACCTAAACAAACCGACCCATTTAGATCTAAACCCATAAAAAACAGGCCCGTTTTCCAGTACTTTCGATTTTCATCTATCCTCCATTAGTGCTCAGGTTTTGGGGTAGAAAACTAGAAATAAAAAGTCGAAAAGAACTTTTATTAACAAAACAACAAAAAATAGTAGAGTATATATCAACAACAATAATCCGGCCAAAAATAATACTCATATCAACAATAATAAAATTAACCGAACCAGATAATGGCATTATGGTGATTCCATGAAAAAAGATACACCCACGTGTCCTTTTACTCAAAGTGGTCTCTTTCTGTGTCAGCTTCTTCTTCATCCCTTCCTACTCAATCTGACACCCCCCTCTCTCTCTCGTTATCCCTATCATTCTCTCTCTAAATCAGAAAATCTTCCTCGACGTGTAGTGGGAAGGACTAGGTATACCCTTTCTTCTTTACACGGAGGATTCATCCACTCTGGAAATATGGATGAGAATTTAGCTCTTATCGAATCCCTTCTGAGGGAAGACCAGGAGGTTGAGCGAAGAGACAAAGGGACGCAAAACGACGACGCTTATGGCTGGCAAACGGTGATCAACAAGAAGCGCAACCGCAAGTCTTCAAAGCCCACGTCGGAGAAGTTTTCCGGTGATCTCCTTGTCAACGATGTTAATTCTTCATCTAATGTTTTCAGTGGAATTGAGCAGCATTCTGAGGAGCGCCGCCGGCGGATGCTGGAGGCTCAGATGGCCCATGAATCTGCATCTGCGGATGCCGATACCAGCAGATCGGAGCGGCATTATGCCGAAAACGACGATAGCAGCGAAGAAGTCCAGGGGGAGGGAGTTGAGAATGGCTCTGTCGAGGTGAAGAAAGTCAAGAAGAAAAAGAAGCCAAAGATGCCCAAGGTGACAGTGGCTGAGGCCGCTGCGAAAGTCGACGCTACTGATCTCGCCACATTCCTCGCTGATATTACTGTGAGTATAGATATTAGTTCAATTTTTGTCCAATGTTTTTTTGCGCTGTTCGATCTGCTTGAATTGGATTGGGTTTTTTTTCTGTGCTGTTATTCATTGAATGTGAATTATATGTGTTCAGGTTTCATATGAATCGCAGCAAAATCTTATGCTCATGCGATTTGCTGATTATTTTGGTCACGCATTCTCGTCAGTCGGTGGGGCTCAATTCCCTTGGTTGAGGTCTTTCAAAGAGTCCACGGTTGCAAAGATGGTTGATGTGAGTTTCTTGTGGTTACTTTTAGAGCATAATTTAGTTGAGATTTCGAGGGCAAAATTCCGCTTTTCTGAACGTTGTTTTACATTTGTGAAATATCGGCCTGCGTTATAGAGTTTAAATAATTCATAATCCTTTGTTCGAATTACGTATGTTATTGTATTTATAAATGCTTGTATTGTGGGCGAGAGCTTCAATTAGATGGCTTAAAGCTTTTCCTCTGGTAATCTCTGATATGATCGTATCTTTTAGAAGGTGATTCTGAAAATCGATGCTGAATCATGTATCTTACAATATATCTGTTTGTTTGTTACGGGAGCCTTGTTAGTAGTCTATCTGATTTATTGTTAAAAAAAAAAAGTAGTCTATCTGATGGTGTGGATATCATTATTTTTGTTATTTATTTTTGAATTAGTCAAGCGTTGTTAATCCATGATTATCATTGATTTTTCTTATTATGTTGTTTTGTTCCCTTCATACAGATCCCTCTTTTACACATATCCGAGGATATATACAAAATATCAACCGACTGGATTAGCCAACGTTCTTCCGAAGCACTTGGGTCCTTTGTGTCATGGTCATTAGAAAGCATTCTTGCAGACCTTGCCAGTCATCAAGGAGCTGCCAAGGGAGCCAAAAATGTGTCCCAGCAAGCTTCATCTAAGTCTCAGGTAGCTTTTGAAATCATATCATTCTGCCTAATATCTGAGAGTTGAAGTATAATAAATTTGGAGAGCAGTTGGAATATCTGCTTAATACTCCTTCCGGTCCTACATATAAGATAAAGTTGATTTTTTTTTTAGAGATTAAGGAAGCTAAATAAGTTACTTAATTATATTATATGTTGTGTATCTTTAGATTATATATTAGTTTATTAGTCAAACTAATTAGTTTTGAGAAAAAAACAAAAATACAAATATTCTAAAGTAATTTAATTAGTTTCCTTAATCTCTCCAAAAAAGTCAATTTTTTCTCATGTTTAAGGCTGGAGAGAGTAGCTACTTACTACCAACATTTTAGTTATAATTACTGTCAACCTTGATAGCAGTGGCCTGACATGTACTTTTCTGACTCATGTCTGATTGGTGTAAATTGGTCATCTTTGCACATGAACATGAGGGCCAGATCAAGGTTCTAAATAATTGTTATTCATTTAAACAGAATAGTTCCTGTGCTTTTATTTCTTATGTTTTCTTTAAAAGTTATCTCTGGTTTTGCAAGTGAATTTGCTGTCTATATTTTGCATCTGCGTTGGCATTTATCTGTTCGTGAGAGGGTTTGCATAGTTCTTCTTTGTCCTATTTTCTTAGATCGATTAATTGTATCATCATTGTTGTATTGCTGTTTTATGGCCTATGCCTCAACCTGGTGATAGTTTTAAATGCTTTGATGATATCTTACATGTGGCGCCTGCACACACCCCATATGATTTGGCAAACAAATGTTTAATGTAAATATGGTGTATTGTTTCTATGCAGGTTGCCGTGTTTGTGGTGTTAGCAATGGTTCTTAGACAAAAACCTGATGTCATGATCAGCTTATTGCCCACAATTAACGAGAGTAAAAAATTTCAAGGACAGGATGAACTCCCTCTTGCGGTTTGGGTCACTGCTCAGGTGCCTGTTTTCAACCAGTTTGAGTATATTCCCATGTAAATGAATTTAATGTATGGATTTTGAACTGTGATTCATTTTCCGTAGGCTTCTCAAGGAGATTTGGTCACGGGGTTATTCTTGTGGGTATCTCTTCTCTTGCCAATGCTGAGTGGCAAGTCTGGTAGCAATCCTCAATCAAGAGACTTGGTTTTACAATTGGTGGAGAGGTTAGAAATACTAGTTTTTCCCTTCATTTATTCCCGATTTATTGGTGGCAATGACAAGTACAGAATTTGTCGCTATTCCCTCTCATGTTTGATGGAATTCCTTCATTCATCCTTTTCTGAAGCAGAATTTTGTCGTCTCCAAAAGCTCGTACTATCTTGTTGAATGGTGCTGTCAGAAAGGGCGAGCGTGTAGTGTCCCCTTCTGGTTTTGATGCTTTATTGAGAATCACCTTCCCCCTCCCTTCAGCCCGCGTCAAGGTAGATAGAGGGCTGAGAGAAGCTTGTCTATTTTATAGTAACATGCCTTGCTATCTTCGGTAGTCTCCAGAGTTACTTTTTGGTTTCATATTTGTGCTTTTTTGCTCAGGCTACAGAGAGATTTCAAGCTGTCTATCCAACATTAAAAGAAGTGGCCCTAGTGGGATCTCCTGGAAGCAGAGCAATGAAGCAACTTGCTCTACAGATATCAAACTTTGCATTCAAAGCTGCTGGAGAAGGTGATGTAGAGTCCATATGGATTGTCCATTTTGTTTTCCTACTTTTCTTCGCACATTTTAAATAGAGTTAATGGGGCTAGTGTTGTGGCTTTTGTGGAAAACTAAAGGCATGAATCTTTTACAGCCAATCCTGATCTATCAAGGGAGGCAAGTGACATTTTTATATGGTGTTTGACTCAGAACCCTGAGTGTTACAAACAGTGGGTAAGTTCAAGGAATAGTATCATCCAATTCTTTTCGTTATTTAGGACTCCTTACACCCATTACTAGTAAAAAATACTATAGGACTCCCTTTACCTATCTAGTAATTACAAACATAAATTGATAATAAATTTTCTGCTTTGCTCTGGATACAGGACATGCGTTATATGGATAATCTTGAGGCAAGTGTAGCAGTTTTGACTAAGCTTTCTGATGAATGGAGGGAAAACTCTCTGAAACATCCTACTCTTGATCCTTTGAGGGAAACTCTTGATAGTTTCAGACAAAAGGTAAGCTATTTTCTTTTCTTTTTCTTTGTCTTTACATTTGTTAATGGGAATGCATGGTGTTTTGGAGAAATTATACCTTAGCAACACAAACCTATGTCCTCATTTTGTCCTTACACCTGAACACTGTTAATACATTTGCCAGCAGGCCTGACAAAGCTCCTACCAGGTATAAAGATGGTTTTTGTTTTATAATTTTGTTACTGTGGCATCAAAAAATTGTGTATTGAACAAGCAACTAGTTATGCTTTAAGATTCTAGGACCTTATTCTAATTATGTTCTTATAGCTGAGAATCACAATTCATTCATGGGAACAAGCAAAATCTGTAATCTCAGCAATAAGACTGGAAATAAACTTAAGAAGAACAAGAAGTCACTAAGGGAGGGAGAAGAATCACAGGGAGAGAAAGAGAAACCTCACAACACATCACACACGTCCCCTACTGATTCCCCATGCAGAATGTATTCCCTTCACCCTTTATAGTGCATTGGGACCCTCTTGTCTTTCATGCTCCGCCTAACAGTCTTGTCCTTATTGTCAGAATGATTTGGTGTTGACACCTGTCCCATATTAGGACCGCAGATTAGTTGTTCCCGCACTGTCACTTTCAAGAATGCATTATTATCTTGAATTTTAACATTCACATCATTGTCATAGTTCCCTTGTTTAATTGTTCCTATGTTACAGAATGAAAAGGCCTTGGCCAAGGCCCACGACAGCGCTTGCATTGCATTGCTGAAAAATGCAGACCAACACTGCAAGGCTATTCTGCGGCAAGTGTCGAAAGGCCATGGATGCATGAAGAGCTTGGCATTTGTGTCTGTCGTACTTGGCGTCGGCATTGGTGCTGTTTTCTTGTCCCAAAACATGCATTCCTAGGATCATAACAAACCTTCAGATATGTTGAGGGGGTTGCTCCAGTAGAGAGGTTTGCCGGTGACTGACTGATGACTTAATCTGCTTATATCCATCATGGATCACTTGCTTTAAATGCATGATCCATAATAAAGTGAGATGAGGAAGATTTAATTTATTTTACTCTTCAACATAATTGGAATTAGGGGAGAAAAAAGGGAGTATATAGAAATAGCACAGCCATGAAAGCTTGTGGTTGTTTGACAGAGGGATTAATGTGTTCTGTTCTCTAGTTTCAACTTTCAAGGAGTGCCAAGTGGCTATAGAGAAAACATAAATCAAGGTGAAAAGTGAAAACAAAATGGTGCTTGATTTAAAAGTTTGAAGTATTTTGAATGCCCATTGGTTTTCATCTTTTAATTTGTTATATTTTGTTACTGTTATTATCTTGTTTCAAGGATGTCCAGCGTTTGATTATAAATAAATCCTCCTGGGAGCGCAATTAATTAAAGCAATGCGTTTTACATTTAAGAATATTCCATTTTCACTTTCTAATGAAATTGGAATCTAGAGTATGTATAGCTGTCATGATATTGGATTGGATTCGAAATTATTTTAATATATCACATAAAATCTGGGGAAAATTCCAAAAAATTACATTGGAAAATGGGAAAGGATAATTCAGGCAGGTGTCAGATTTTCAGAGGAATTTATCATTTTGAAATTTCGGCTAAATTACGAAAATGCCTTTCAACCCTCAGTCGAAATAACAACATGGGAGTTGTTAATGGCGAATCTGGAGTTGTTAATGGCGAGATAGGTGTTGTTATTAGTCCTGAAACTTATTAATTGTGAAAGAAGAAATTGGAGTTGTTAATGTTGAATTTGAAATTGTTAATGGTGAGATAGATGTTATTTGCCCTGAAACTTGTTTAGTGTGAAAGAAGAAATTGAAGTTGTTAATATCAAATCCAAAGTTGTTAATGGTGAGATAGTTGTTGTTATTGGCCCTGAAACTAGTTTAGTGTGAAAGAAGAAATTGGAGTTATTGATGTCGAATCTGGAGTTGTTAATTAAGATATAGGTGTTGTTATTAGCCTGAAACTTTTTAATTGTCAAAAAAGAATTGAAGTTGTTAATGGCGAATCTGGAGTCGTTAATTACGATGATCATGTTATTCTGAAGTGGGGAATGAAGGGGTGAAGGGCATTTTCGTAATTTGGCCGAGATTTCAAAATGACAGATTCCTCCGAAAATCTGACACCTGTCTGAATTGTCCTTTCCCATTTTCGTCGTACTGAAATGTCCTTTCCCATTTTCTAATGTAGTTTTTTTTTGGAATTTTCCCTAAAATCTGACAAGTTAGTTACTATAGATTTTGTTTCATATTGATCAAACTTATGTTCATTTTACCTAAAGTAATAATTCTATTTAATAAACCGTATCTTTTTATTATGCATTATACGGAGATAATTTTTTGGGAAAATCACTCTCAAGTCTCAAGGAAGCAAAATATTGTCAGAAAAATTCCTGGAAAATCTGAAATATCTGAAAAGTCCCTAGGAACTTTTCTGATATTATTTTTCAAAGTGAAATGACCAACATACCCCTCTTCTATTATTTCTCTCTCTAATTTGTTCTGTGTTTTCGCTGTCGGACGTTATCTTTTTTATTCAGCTCCTTGCATTCTCTCTCTGCAGAAATGGTGGTGATGGTGAAGGCTAAAGCTTTGAGGTGGTGAAAGATTTGTGGGATGGGATGTAAGATAGAAGGAAGAAGAAGATGGAAGGAAGGTGGTGAGATTTTTTTTTATCTCAAGCTTCCGCCATTTTTAAAGAAGGAAGGGATGAAGGTGATGATGATGATGAATAGTCCAACTCATCCCCCTTTTCAAACCTCATTGTGCTGTGAAAACGCTAATATGGAAAAAAAATTAAATTGTTGTTAATTCGTACAGTAGTAGTTGTTAATATAACAGTAGTTGTTGTTAATACGGAAAATGACGTTAAGTGTCATAGTGCTCTGTTTTTGGTAAAGGAAACAGAGGAAGTGGTGTGTTTGAAGTGGTTGGGTGCCATGGTGCTCTGTTTTTGGGAAAGGAAAAAGAGGAAGTGGTGGGGTGCTATGAAAATGCTGATATGGAAAATAAATAAATTGTTGTTAATTTTCATAGTAATAGTTGTTAATATAACAGTAGTGGTTGTTAATAAGGAAACAGAGGAAGTGATGTGTTTAACAAGTCGTAAAGCGTTTATTAACACCATGTTGAATGTGTTTGACAACCGACCACACGTTTCTGATTGGAACGAAGTTTTGTAATGTTACGTATGGAAATGTTGTGTTTATAATGCTGAAAGCGTTTATTAACAATCTGTTGCGTTCGGTTTACAACTTGACGGTGTGGCCAGTTGCTTTTCCTTTCCCATAGCGAAACAAAAGCAAAATGATGTAAAAAATGGCTTCTTCTGACCGTGTTTGCTTTCGGTATGCCACAGCGAAACAAAACCGAGATTACCTCATATCCATTTTACAACGCATAAACCGTGTATTTATAACTCGTAAAACGTGTATTAACAACCTTTTGAGTTCATTTCGCAACGACCCACACGTTTCTCATTGACACTATGTTTCCTCACGTTAAGTATGACAAATTGAGCTATTTACAACTCGTATAGCGTGTATTAACCAGGGTTATCTAACCCGGACCGGCCCGGCTGAACCGAACCAGAAACCGGTGACCCGGTCCGGGTCAGATTTTTTATTTTTTAAAAAAAAAATTTTTAAAAAACATTTTTTCTTTAAAATTTCATACTATAAGTCTAAAATATTTCATTTCTCACCGATTTGGTTCCGGTTTAGCTCCGGTTTGACTCCGGTCTGACCCACTGACCCTTAACCCAGTACCCCGACCGGTTCACTGACCGGTCCGGGTTTAATTACCTTGGTATTAACAACCTTTTGAGTTCGTTTCGCAACGTCCCACACGTTTCTCGCTGACACTATGTTTCCTCACGTTAAGTATGACAAATTGAGCTATTTACAACTCGTATAGCGTGTATTAACAACCTTTTGAGTTCGTTTCACAACGTCCCACACATTTCTCGTCGACATTATGTTTCCTCACATTAAGTATGACTAATTGAGCTATTTACAACTCGTATAGTGTGGATTAACAACCTTTTAAGTTCGTTTCACAACGCCTTATTAACAACTACTACTGTTATATTAACAACTACTACTGTACGAATTAACAATTTATTTTTCTTCCATATCAGCGTTTCCATGGCACCCAACCACTTCAAACACACCACTTCCTCTGTTTCCTTTCCCAAAAACAGAGCACCATGGCACCCAACGTCATTTTCCGTATTAACAACTACTACTGTACGAATTAACAACAATTTATTTTTCTTCCATATCAGCGTTTCCATGGCACCCAACCACTTCAAACACACTACTTCCTCTGTTTCCTTTCCCAAAAACAGAGCACCATGGCACCCAACGTCATTTTTCGTATTAACAACTACTACTGTTATATTAACAACTACTACTGTGCGAATTAACAACAATTTATTTTTCTTTCATATCAGTGTTTTCATAGCACCCAACCACTTCAAACACACCACTTCCTCTGTTTCCTTTCCCAAAAACAGAGCACCATGGCACCCAACGTCATTTTCCGTATTAACTACTACTACTGTTATATTAACAACTACTACTGTGCGAATTAACAACAATTTATTTTTCTTCCATATCAGCGTTTCCATGGCACCCAACCACTTCAAACACACCACTTCCTCTGTTTCCTTTCCCAAAAACAGAGCACCATGGCACCCAGCGTCATTTTCCGTATTAACAACTACTACTGTTATATTAACAACTACTACTGTGCGAATTAACAACAATTTATTTTTCTTCCATATCAGCGTTTTCATGGCACCGAACCACTTCAAACACACCACTTCCTCTGTTTCCTTTCCCAAAAACAGAGCACTATGACACTTAACGTCATTTTCCGTATTAACAACAACTACTGTTATATTAACAACTACTACTGTACGAATTAACAACAATTTAATTTTTTTTCCATATTAGCGTTTTCACAGCACAATGAGGTTGGAAAAGGGGGATGAGTTGAACTATTCATCATCATCATCACCTTCATCCCTTCCTTCTTTAAAAATGGCGGAAGCTTGAGATAAAAAAAAATCTCACCACCTTCCTTCCATCTTCTTCTTCCTTCTATCTTACATCCCATCCCACAAATCTTTCACCACCTCAAAGCTTTAGCCTTCACCATCACCACCATTTCTGCAGAGAGAGAATGCAAGGAGTTGAATAAAAAAGATAACGTCCGACAGCGAAAACACAGAACAAATCAGAGAGAGAAATAATAGAAGAGGGGTATGTGGGTCATTTCACTTTGAAAAATAATATCAGAAAAGTCCCTAGGGACTTTTCAGATATTTCAGATTTTCCAGGGATTTTTCTAACAATATTTTGCTTTCTTGGGACTTGAGAGTGATTTTCCCTAATTTTTTTTGCCAAAGACCAAAGTAATGAAGTATTATATTTATTTATATGTATGTGTATGTATATATGGAGTGTAAAAGGCGAATTGTGTTACTCATTTTAAAATACAATATGTTTGCGATGTATTTTATGTTATATATAATTATATATATATTGCCAACTAAATTTTATAGAAAATTATATTGTTAATAAGTTCTCCCCCGGGTTCTAAATATAAAATAAAGTTGACTTTTTTAAAGAAATTAAGGAAGCTAATTAAATTACTTTAGAATATTTTTATTTTTATTTTTTTCTACAAACTAGTTAGTTTGACTGATAAATTAATATATAATCTAAGGATATACAATATATGATATGATTAAATAATTTATTTAACTTCTTTAATCTCTCCAAAAAAAATCAACTCTGTCTTATATTTAGGACCGGACGGAGTATCATAATTCATGCATATCAGGCTTACAAAGTGATATGTTGATATGCTGTGACATTTAATAAAAAAAATTTATGGATCATGTTTATTTGCGCGCATGCCACAGAAGGAACATGGAAGGATCTTATGACTTTTAGCTAGGCTTGATGGGTGGAAATGTTTGAGAGGAAAAAGAAAATATGGGGGAGAAAATACGGAGAGCCTGAAGTTCTCCTTTGTTAGAACTTGGAGGAGGAAAAAAAAAAAAAAAAAAGTAGAAGAATAAGAAAATGAGCAGTGAAGCCGACACATTCTCTCCCAAACTATTTTTTTAAAAAAATATGAAGAGATTTTGAAAAGAAAATTCTTCTTTCATTGTTTCATTTTAATAAAAATATGAAGAGATTTTAAAAATATAGTTTAAATATGTATCATTTGATTTTCTTCTTTCAATATATTAATTGTTTTTTAAAATATAGTTTTAAACATATAAAATTATTTGATTTACTTGGATTTTAGATCAAATCTAAATGCATGAGTTTTTTTATAAAAAAAAATCTATGAATTTTCATCCACCTCTACTTGATCAAATCAAAGTGTTGATACAAATTAGTTAAAAACAATAAATGGATAAGAAATATATAACATTCTAAATTTTATTTACCAAAATTTCTTTCCACTTTTATGGCATTAAAAGGAATAAAATAGTGAATATTGGCATACTTGAATTAGCCAAACAGTATAATTAATGACCACACAAATTTTCGGCCACAATAAGACATAAAATTTAATTTGTGTCTTCATAAAAACCCATTATTGAAGCCTAAAAACATAGAGATTGGAAGAGCACAATTTTTTGGAAGTTAACAATTGTGGCTAGTCTTGAAAAGTAATTTGCAAGAATAGTTGGTCAACACATTTTCTCTTCAATTGGGCTCTTAAATTTTGTCTAGGACCCTAAAGAAAAGAGGAAGAGAATAGACAATTCAAGTGATGCCAAATTCATTAAATAAGTCAAAAAGCAAAAGGAAACAAAAGAAGAAGAACAAGTTAACAATTGCAACTTGGAAAAAGTTGACCCAAAAAGCAAGACCACAAGAGATAAATTGGTCAAATTAGTTCCCCCTCTTTGAAGAGGAATTCAGTCAAGTGAGAAGGAAGGAGGAAAGAAGACCATTTGGCTAACCATAGTTAATTTAACCAATCTACTTTTGCAAGACACCATAACATTATGACACTTAGATTTTCTCTGGTTCTTTGGATGATTGTTAAAATTGTTATGTAAAAGGCCCAATGGGCTAGCTATTCGGGCCTGGTTAGGATTAGTTTCTAGAGTGTGTATAAGCATAGACGCTGACTCTGTTTTCATTTTTAATAGGCGTGCAGTGTATTATTGAGAACACTGGTTATTTTTCTGACAGTGGAATATAGAAAATAGTTTAGAGATATCAGTTTCTCACATGGCATCAGAGCCGATGATCCTCTGAATTTCTGTCTTCTTTAACATGATCCGTCCGCTCGCTTATCCCTCTGTTTTTTATCGTAACCGATCCCAAATTCCAGATTTCCATCGGCTTTCTTATCGCGACTCATGGGCGACGCACAGAAGAATTCTAGTAGCGAACTCTAACCCGATGGACTGACTTTCAATGATCCGCTTTATCTGCACCCGTCAGACACTCAAGGGGCAACGATCATTCCTCAAGTCCTCACCGGCAGCAAGAACTACTCGATTTGGTCGCGAGCCATGAAGATCGCCCTCAGAAGTAAGCATAAACTGGGCTTTGTAGACGGTACTTGCAGAAAAGATTCGCAAGAAAAGCACCTCCATGATCAATGGGAGCGGTGCAATGCCGTTGTTCTTTCTTGGATTATTCATTCCATCTCTAAAGAACTCGCCAACGGGATTGTCTTTTGTGAGGATGCGCATCTCGTGTGGACCGACCTCAAAGAAAGGTTTGATAAGATCACTGGTTCCCGGATCTTTGCCCTCCACCTTGAAATTGGATCCCTAAAACAGGGTTCCATGCGAGTTTCAAGTTATTTCACAAGACTCAAAGAGCTGTGGGAGGAGCAATCGTCCCTGGTCCCCATTCCGTCGTGTCGCTGTGCAACCTCATAGACATACTCTGATATGATTCAACAGCAAAAGTTACTTCAATTTCTCATGGGACTGAACAAGTCTCACAATTAGGCAAGAAGCCAGATTCTTTTAATGATTCCTCTTCCTTCCTTGAATCAAGCCTATGCAATGATCTCCAAAGATGAAGCCCAAAGATCCATCGCTAGCTATACAGAAGCCTCTCCGGTTGAAGGTACTGCCATGGCAATTCGTGGCAACGGATGAGGCAGGGGAAGGGGAAGAGGACCTCCTCCTCAGTGTGGATACTGTAACAAGCGAGGACACGTTAAAGAGCAATGCTATGAATTAGTTGGTTATCCATCCGACTACAAAGGCCCTAAAAACAAGACTGGCTAACAAGGTTCTCCTGGCAAGGTCCTTCAATCCATGCATGATTCTGAGGAAGCCACTTGTGCAGCCAACACGGTTACTCCAAGCTTTACTCAAGCACAATATGATCAGCTAGTGGAAATGATGCGTAAGGACACTGAGTTCAATGCTCATGCCCTCACTGGTATGACTTTGCCACTATCTTTTATCTCTAAAACACATACACACTGGGTTGTTGATTCTGGGGCTACAACCCACTTGGTTAGTGATTTATCCCTATTCAATAGTTATCAAGAATATGTTGGTCCTACGAAAACTATTAAGATACCTAATGGCAATCGCATGCATATTACACATGTAGGATAAGTTACACTCTCTGTTGACTTTATTTTGGATGATGTACATTATGCCCCTAATCTAAAATTTAACTTGATATCTGTCCCAAGGATCACTAAAGACCAGCAATGTGTTGTTATATTTTATCCTAACCATTGTTTGATGCAGGGCCTTCAGGGTGGCAGAATGAGAGCGACTGGTAAGCTCATTAATGGGCTTTATATACTGCAACATGCTAGAAACCTTGGACTGCTAATTGTGCTAGGACTATTAATACAATACCTTGTAACAGAGATATTTGGTTGTTACACAAAAGATTAAGGCACACACCACTTTCTGTAATGAAACATCTTGATGTGGTTTCTGATAAATCTGTTACAATGAATAAAGAGTGTGAGATTTGCATTCAATCTAAGCAAACAAAATTTCCCTTTTCCTCTAGTTGCATTAAGACTACAGCTTATTTCGATTTGCTTCATATGGATGTTTGGGGACCTTATAAGATCCCCACATGGCTGGGTCACCATTATTTCCTCACAATTGTTGATGATTACTCATGTGCAACCTGGATTTATCTAATGAGAGCTAAAACTGAAACTGTACAGCATATTAAACAATTTGTGTCCTATGTTTTTACTCAATTTCATAAAAGAATTAAGAGAATAAGAAGTGATAATGGGACCGAGTTCATTAACCATGAGCTTCGTGATTTTTTTGGGGATAAGGGAATGATTCATGAGACATTTTATGCATACACTCCTGAGCAAAATGGTATTGCAGAATGAATTTACTTCAGGTAGCTAGGGGTTTGATGTTAGAATCTCATGTACCTATTGCATATTGGGGGGAATGTGTTAAAACTGCAGCTTATTTGATCAATCGAATCCCCTCTAAGGTGCTAAGTCATAAGACTCCTTTTGAAATTGTATATGGGTATGGCCCTGATTATTCCCATTTAAAGGTATTTGGTTCATTAGCTTTTGCTATTGATTTAAATTGCACTGATAAATTTGCTCCTAGATCAACACCATGCATTTTCTTAGGTTATCCACCCAACCAGAAAGGTTATATGCTCTTAAATCTAGAGACTAAAAGAACCTTTGTTAGTAGACATGTATCATTTCTGGAGGACAGATTTCCCTTTAAAGATAGCATAGGTATTGATCAAGGGGGAGTGTGGAATAAAGCTTTTCAAGATATGTTTCTTTATGGACCTTTTTCTAATGAAATAGTTCAAAAAGGTAGCAAACAAAACCAGAATTTAGAGTTAAATCAACCAAATAAACACAGCATTGAAATACCTAAAGAATCTTGTCCAAATGAACTTGTATCTAATATCCCTACTGCACATACACCTAATACTTCTGCTGAACCAAATGTTGTTGATGAAAATCATATGCTTGAACAACCTAATCTGGAACTTGGAACACATAGGCCAGGTAGAGAGCGCAAGGCCCCCATATGGGCTAAGGACTATGTATGTTCTGCATCTGCATCATGTTTACCTTATAATGCATCTCATACTTCTGCACCAGTTAATATTAAAAGGACACAATGTCGATATCCTATAGAGCAACATCTTACTTATACACATGTTTTTCATGCCTTTATGTGTTTTCTTTCTTGTATTGATTCCATAAAGGAACCTAATTCCTATGCAGAAGCAATTAAGAATAAACATTGGATAGAAGCTATGAAATCAGAACTAGATGCATTAGAAAGTAACAATACTTGGAAGTTAGTACCCTTGCCTAAAGGAAAGAAAACAATAGGCTGTAAATGGGTATATAAAGTAAAATACAGACCAGATGGTAGTATAGATAAATACAAAGCTAGGCTAGTGGCCAAAGGGTACACAAAAAGGGAGGGAATTGATTATCATGAGACATTTTCCCCCGTAGTCAAAATGACAACCGTACGGATTATTCTTAAAGTGGTTGTAATTAAAAATTGGAATATATTCCAAATGGATGTACACAATGCCTTGTTGCAAGATGACTTGCATGAAGAAGTGTACATGTCAATGCCTGAAGGTCTTGAAGGTAAGGGGAGAGATTAGTATGTAAGTTAAGAAAGTCTTTATATGGGCTTAAGTAAGCTTCTAGACAATGGAACCAAAAGCTCACTAAGGCTTTAGTACAATGTGGTTTTACTCAAAGTAGGCATGATTATTCAATGTTCATAAAAATTTCTGATGCTGATGTGATAATTATATTGGTATATGTTGATGATCTCTTGATAACAGGAAGTTCCAAAGATAAAATTAAGGAAGTAAAGGGATTTCTTCACTCAACCTTTAGGATAAGAGATTTAAGAATTATGAAATACTTTTTGGGAATTGAGATAGCCAGATCTGAAAAGGGTATTGTGCTAACCCAGAGAAAATATGTTTTAGATTTGTTGAATGATGCAGGTCTTAGTGGTTGTAGACCACTTACAATACCAATGGATCAAAGTTTAAAGCTGAGAGCCTATGAGAAGGGAAGAGACAACCAAGAATATTTAATAAAAAATCCTGAAAGATACAGAAGATTGGTAGGACGTTTGATTTACCTAACAGTAACAAGGCCTGGCATCTCTTATTCTGTGCAGGTGTTGAGCCAATTCATGTAGAATCCAATGAAAAGCTATATGTCAGTTGCTGTTGAAATTTTGAGATATTTGAAGTATTGTCCAGGGCTTGGTGTTTAGAGGCTTGGGAATAAGTCTAAATTGAGTGGACTACTAAGCCCTGATTTAGTAGATGACCCAAATCTATTCTCTAATATTCCTTATATCTTTGGGGTATTAAAGAAAATAAAATGGTTAATTTTGAAGAAAGTGATTATGCTTACGGTGAAATCGCCTATGAGGTATTGAGCTTGTCATATAATTTTGAATGATCCAATGATGAGCAAAAATTATGAAATTTTACAAGATGAAAGTAGACATCCTAAGCTTTAATTTGACAGGTCATATGACTCAATTAGAGCTATATACAAAAAGATATGAATTTTTGAAGTCAGCACAGAAAAACTGTGAAATTTCTGGAACAATATGCAAAGATTGAAATTCTAGGAATTGTGTTTCCATTCAGCAAAATTCTATATTTTTCCATGAAACTAGACTCAATAAGGGTTCTATAGGCTTTGTAATCACTTCAATTCGATTTTTCTAGAATTAGTTATGATTTTTCAAAGTTTAGGCAGAAATCTGCCAAAATTTTGTAAAATTCCGAAAATGGAAATATAATTATTGGATAATTATATTATCTTATAAAATTATATTTTATCATCTTCCTTCGCCCATTTTCGTCAGTTTTTCTGCAACAAGAGAGAGGAAGTGTGAAATTTTTGAGAGAGAAAAGGGGAGGAAAAAGTTTACAAAGGTAAGTGATTTCTTCGGTAAATCGGTTCCTAATGCGTATAACTCCGCTCCTAAGCTACTCTCCTATGTGTTTAAGGTTTGTGAAGCTCAAAATCTCTTGTTGAAGTAGCTAGGGTTTCATCCAAGTCAAGAAAAGCCAGAAGGAGCTTGAGGTAACTTCCAAACTTTCATATATTGACTATTCTAGTTGCTGTGGGCAATTTAATCGGTGAAATTTCGCTGGATTGCCGTTGGTTTTAATTTTTGGAAATGGGTTGGCCTAGAGGTTATGCTGCGCAAATTGGTACTAAATGGTAGTTGTAACCTAATGGAATAATCAATAAAGTGGTTAGGAGTAGAAATGAACGTGTTTACGGAGCCGAAACCGAAAAACCCCGATTTCCCCCGGAAAACCCATATATTTCGATTAGGGCTGTAAATGGGCCTTAGAGTTGGATTTTCAATGATTTGATGATTCCATTTAGTTCAGGAGGGAAAATTAGGTGGGGTTACAGTTGGGCACTTTTTCAAAAAAGGGCGAGAAAGCATAATTACGGAAACGCCCCTAAAACCCTAAAAGTAGGGCTGCCAAGGGCAATTTCGTAATTTGACATTGAATTTGATAATTACGAGTCCGGAAATGGATTCTTTGGGTGAAAATATGTAATAATAGCCTATGTCAAAATTTCGGGAAAAGTACAGCTGGACTGGGTATAGCAAGGCCGGGCCGGGTCCCGGGGGTATTTTAGTAATTTTTCAAGATAGACTTATATAACCCCCCAGAAACACTATGGAAGTGTCTAAATAGTACATTTGACATTGTAGGATCGAATATGGAGCCCCGAGCTGTTTGCACGCAGATCGAGGCACGCGTTTCAAGACGAAAAAAGGTTAAGGTAGGGGACTTACCTTACTTGCATGTATTTGATATCTTTGCTTGTGTAATGATGTATGTGATTGCTTTACTTGATTGTGTAGAACATATTTGAATAAATAAAGCTCTGTTTCTATGTTCGCTGTGGCCATAGTCTTGTTGTATGAAACATTGAGCATGCAAAAATGTCATTATGGGGCATACATCTAGATAAAGCTAACATGTCATACACATAGCATCAATCATGCATGCATTATGGTATCTTTTTCCTACTGAGATTCTCTCGAATCTCACCCTCCCCTACCAACAATTTAGACAGGAGATGACAGAAGTTATGCAAACAACAATGCAGAGTATCGTACGAGGGGATAACAGTAATAGAATAAAGACGGGAAGAAGTCTCCGTTTCACTGGGATGAGTTTAGACACCCTAGTAGGCTTGTGCGGCTACACTAATTGTAATTATCAAGTACGAATCCCTGAGGGGAATTTCCATAATCATGTACATGTTATTAGTATAGTTATGCTATTCCTGTGTTGCCCACCGAACCGCATATCGTTTTCCACAAATACTCTGAAAAAGATTGAAATTGAGATAAGGGCGTGACACCGAAGGAGACCTTACTTTAAAGGCCCTTTGTGACTCAGATTGGGCTGCCTATAAAACAACACGAAGGTCTGTGTCAGGTTATCTTCTCAAATTGGGAGGATCACTTGTCATGTGGAAGTCCAAGAAACAAAATATTGTCTCAAGATCTTTAGCAGAGGCTGAATATCGTTCTTTGGGCTCAACCATGTCAGAAATTATGTGGGTGACTGGTTTGTTGAAAGATTTAGGAATACATCAACGTGAGCCTGTGGAGATTCAGTGTGATAGCCGAGCTGCAATATGCATAGCATCAAATCCAGTGTTTCACGAGAGAACAAAGCATATTGAAGTTGATCTGCATTTTGAAAGGGAAAAATTACAGCTTAGTTTGATCCATTTGCAGCATGTGAAAAGCTGTGAACAAGAGGCTGATATTTTAACAAAGGCAATAAGGAAAGATATTATGTGTAGAATGCTTAGCAAGTTAGGAGCTTATGATATTTTTCGTCCCAAACTTGAGGGGGAGTATTAAAATTGTTATGTAAAAGGCCCAATGGGCTAGCTATTCGGGCCTGGTTAGGATTAGTTTCCAGAGTGTGTATAAGCATAGACGCTGACTCTATTTTCATTTTTAATAGGTGTGCAGTGTATTATTGAGAACACTGGTTATTTTTCTGACAGTGGAATATAGAAAATAGTTCAAAGATATCAGTTTTCTCACAATGATTTTTGTCAAAGAATTCAAGAAGCAAGAGAATGGATATTAAAACTAATACTCTATCTATCTCTCTCTCTCTCTCTCTCTTTCTCTCTCTCTCTCTCTCTCTCTCTCTCTCTCTCTCTTATTCATAAAAATCGGCCAACCTTCAAAAATAAGAAGAGAAAAGCAAGGAAAAAGAAAAAGGAAAAACAAAGGGAACAAGTGAAGAACAAGAAGAAGGTAAGGTGTTTTTACTTCATTTTCACCTTCCAAATCACCTTTTTAGCCCTTAAAGTCCTCATAAATGTTATTCCTCTCCTCAAAAGCTCAATTTCTATGGTTTTTGTTTGTCAAGGAAAGGTGTTATGGTGCTACCAAGAAGAGCCAAAGTTGGAGAGACAAAGAACAAGCCATAGAAAGTGAAAGGGGTAAGCTTAAGCTTTGTTTTGAGCTTAGCATCTTGTGATTTAGTTGAGTTTTGTGAATTCTTTGGTGCTGCCCTAATTTTTGTCATTTAGGGTTTATTAGGGTTCATGAAGCTTTGATTATATACATGTTGCTATATGATGTTTATGAAGCATATGAACCTAGTTGGTGGATAAATTGAGAATTTGCAAATTGTTGTTTTGGAACCCTAATTTTGGCTAGATGTAGGGAATCAAGAATGAATGAGATTTTGCCAAATTTGAGGTTTCCAATGAATTCCTTGGGCAAAATTGTATAGGAAAAGGTTGTTGACACAATTTTAGAAAGAATAAATTTGAACTACAAAAGTTGGAATAATGCTGCCACATTGTGTTTCCTGTGAGGCAGTGAGTTTGTGGCATGATTTTGAATGAGCAAATGATATTCAATAAATGTGAAAATTTTCAGAATAAAAGTAAACTAAACAAATAAATGTGAAAATTTTCAGAATAAAAGTAGACTAAACAAGCTTTAATTTGATAAGTTATATAGGTCAATTGGGTCTGTACCCTATGAGTTATGCATTTTTAAAGTTGGTCTTGCAAAATTGGCATGTTTATGCGGCAAAGTCCAATAAATGTTAATTTTGGAATTATGTGGCTAGAGTTGACTCTAAGTAATATTTTTCTTATAAAATAGACTTAAAGAGCTTTAAGTAGGAATTTGAACCACCCCAATTGAAGTTCTATATAATTAGTTATGAATTTTCAGAGTTAGGTCAAAATGTTGGTAGCTTTTGGCTACCATGCGAATTTAAGAAAGAAAGGGCCAAATGTAATTTATATGAACTCCAATGGTTAAGTTGAGCACTTGGGGTTAGTGTAGCCACACTAGAGGTTCATTGGTCATTGCTCTAATAATGTCATTATTTACTTAGCCATGAGGCGACAACGAAGAAGTAACTTCAATGGTTGGAAAAAAGGGAACAAGAGGAGGACTTAAAGACACAGGGTAGTGAACTTACTTAACTTACATGTATTTGATGTGTTTGCTGTGTATTGATTTGCAGTATTACTTTGCTTAATTATATGAAACATGTATGAATGAATGAAGCTCTATTTCTATTTATATTGTAGTCATAGATATGTTACATGAAACATTAAGCATGCAGAAATATCATTATATGAACATAAGCCTATGTAAGGCAATCATATAATGCATTAGTATTCATCTTGCATGCATTGTTAGTATTGTTTGTTACTGAAACTCCTTGAATCTCACCCTCCCCCAACCAACCATTTAAACAGGTAAAAACAAGAGATGTGCTGAGAAACTGCACGAGAGGAATGCAGTGGTGGAATGAAGATTGGAAGATATTTACGTTTCATTGTAATGGGTTTAGATACCCTAGTAGCCTGGTGCGGCTATATTATTTGTAACTATTATATACAATTCCTGTAGGGAATTCCTGTAATATAATCATATATTTATTATCAGTATATCTATGCTATTCTTGTGTGCCCACCGAACTACGCGCAATAACTCTGAAAAATGTGTAAATAAGATAAGGGTCAAACAAAATGCAATTTTTTTTCAAAAATATCATTATTATTTATGAGGAGGTATGTGAGAGAAAATAAGTAAGATTATTTAAAGGATTAAGGTACATTAAGTACTTGAAGTATTTTTTTTTTCATTTGCATCTAATATCTAAAAGTATTTTGTGATGCATCCATATTTTAAAATATTTTTTTAAGTGCACCCAACACTCTGATGTATTTTTCCAAGTGCTTCCAATATCATAAATATTTTTCAGGTACATCCAGTACCTTGAATTATTTTTTTATGCGTCCATGATCCAACATCCTGATGTATTTTTTAGTTGTATCCAACACCCTAAATTATCTAAATTGTTAAGTGAAAACTTACACAAAAAAATACTTTGAAGTGATAGACACACCTGGAAAATATCTCAAAATGCTGAATGCATTGCAAAATACTTTAACACACTAGTTGCACTTAAAAAATACTTTTTGGTACTGGATGCACCTTAACCTATATTTAAATAATGGATTTGAGTTAAAATTCAAATCCAAATGCTCCTGATCCAAACACAGCATTATTGGATGTTAATTACTTGTCTACCCTTTCGGGGAAAACACTTGTGTCATTGTAAGAATGAGTGTGCGTTTGGAATGGCTTATTTTTGTCCAAAACGTGCTTATAATTCGTGATTCACGATATACGAGGTAAGTATGTGAGAGGAGTTTTTTCTCGGCTTGCGTAATAAGTGGCTTATTTTTTAAGCTGCCGTGATACCAAACATGCACTGAGCATATTCTGAGCAGAAAAACATGCGACACTTGTATACAAACAAGTAAACACAAATTTAATGTGCAAACGTTTGCGCACATGCACGAACCTCTCTCATCTTTACTCTTTTCTTCAAATAGTCTGTTCGGTCTTATTTATAAGCTTTTTTTTTTTTTTATTGTGTAAAACGAACTGGTAGTTAAAAGTAATAAGTGTGTCAAAAATGTCATGTTTTTTCCATATACGCCCCTATTTATGAAAGGAGTATAGGAGATAGAATAGATAAAAAGTATAAGAGATAATGAGTATGAGATATGAGAGATATAATGAATATTTAATAAGGGTAAAATAGGAAAGAGAAGCTTACATTTCCAAATAAAAAGTGAAAGTTGTTTATAAAAGGGACCAGTCCTGTAAGGAAAAAAAATTATTTATAAATAGGAATGAGGGAATAATGTTCTTGAATTGGATTCTTTGGCTCAACCTTTCTTTTTCCATGAAAAGTGACCAAGCTCACAAACAACAATCTGCAAACGTCATAAATCAAACACCAAAACATCAAAACACAAAATAAATGCAAAGAATCTGAGGATATTTTATCTCCATGATAGCTTCTTGTGCAAGACATGGAGACGTGGAGGCCAAAAGTGGTGGTTGTTCGACATAAAGAAGTTCTCATGATACGAGTCATTATGCCAATAAAAATTTATAATTTTAAACAACTATGTAATAATATTTTGAGAAAATTGCTTCTCATTACAAAATTATTTTGTGTAAAGGTATCTGAAATTTTTTGAGAAACTCATGTGCACTGTATGTTAAATTTTTTTGGTTGTGTACAATATATTTTAATTAGTGGAATAAGCCTTTTGTTGTTATTTTACAACATATTTATAACTATGTATGAAATAAAATATATTTGCAAATTGCTGAAAATATGATACATATAGTTAAATAAGAGTTGTACTCGCTCAAGACTCAAGGACATGATGGTGCTTAGCTACCTTTGAACAATAAATTTTGTAATGGGGTTTTAGCATTTCTTCCTAATAATGTTAGTTTTCTGCAAATATAATGGCAAATGCTATAAAATTTAGTAACAGTTTTGGTTACTTAAAATAATTATGATTTTTTTTAAATTGCTTAACATAAGTTTTTTCAAAATTCAAATGCTACAGTATAATTTTTATTACCAATAAAAAATATACTGAAGTATAGTTTTGTTGAAAAGCAAATACTCTATCATCAAATCAAACAATGTAAAAGGTTATCAGAATGTATACTTACTCCAACCCAACCTAATCTTCAACGTAACTTGATTTAATTATTTCCCTTATATTCCTTTCTTTGTTTAGAATGATATAATATTATTATGGCCTTGGATTTGATATGTATCAAGTCTCAAATAAGAGAAATTATCTAACTGAAACTCAAATAATAATACTAATAATAATAATAATTATTATTATTATTAAAAAAAAAACCCCATTTCTTGAATAAATAATACTGTTAGGTGAGCCCGGGGATTCATAAATGCTATACTTACCTTATTTCCCGTGATGATCCCTTAATTACATTCATTGGAGCGACGTCGTTTTCAGCAACAAATTCCCTCTCCGGAAAACTCATTCCCATCTCTCTTCTTGCTGTTCTCCACTCCTTCTGGTTTTTATCCATGTTCTCTAATCCGGACTGGACCGGCCGGACCGGACCGGAAACCGGCGACCCGGCCACTAAACCGGTTCGGTTTGGTGACCCGGTCCAGGTCAAGTTTTTTAATTTTTTATTTTTTAAATTTTTTTCTTTTAAAAAAATTTCCTTTAGAATTTCATACTATAAGTTTAAAATATTCTATTTTTCACCGGTTTAGCTCCGGTTTAACTCCGGTCTGACCCACTAATCCTTAACCTAATACCCCGACCCATTCACTTACCAGTCCGAATTTAATTACGTTGGTTTTTATCGCTTAAAGATGTATGATTATATGGTCACCGCCACGTTATTTCTATAGTCATCTAGTGTGGGTCCCACGAACAAATCAAGGTACTGGCCCCAAAAAAAACATATCAAGGTAAGTTAACACACTAATTTATAAATAGTGTGAATTCTTATAATTTCCTTGATACATATACACTGATAATGATTCATTTTTAAATAATAATAATAATAAAAATTTGTTTAATAAAATTTACTAAATCCACCAATACACAATACTAATTAAGTTCAAGTAATTTAGTTCTTATCTTTTTATAATTACATGTATATTCTATTGAACCCAATTTTATTTGAGACAGGATCCAACCCTAAAGGTAGGTGCCGATCCAAACAGAGATTTGAAAGTTGCATATGTCATGTTGCTAGGAATCAGCCTTTTCATTATACCCAATTCTCATTGGTAATTCAGCACTTATTCATCTTAGACAATGTCTTATTTTAAAATTTTGTGAATAAAATAGAGAAAATTACCCATAAATCCTTATTTGTACAAGTGCCTAATGGTCCGCCTTTTTAAAAATTCAAGGATCATTAAACAATTAGTTCTCCAAAATAGGTATTTGTGAGCAATTTTCTAAAAAAAATAATGCAAAGGAGAACTTTATACCTATGGATTCTATCCCAGTCTGATTTAAACATGGTTTTGAAAATCGGACCGGTCAGTTTGGACCGGAAACCAACGAACCGGCAGGAAAACCAATCCAATTTGGTAATCAAATTGAGTTTAGAGGTGACTCCGAGTCAACTAAGCCAACTCGACTTGACTCAGCTAAGTTGAGCGAGTCACCAAGTCACCTTTTTTAATTTTTTTTCAGCCTCTTTGGACGAAACAACGTTATTTCATTGTTTTTTTTTAAATTTCAAACTTAAAGTTGATTGAAGAAGAGAAGAGTGCTTGCGACTCACTAGTAATGACTGATGACTATGATAATCAATTTTAGTCAGAATTCAGAACTCAGAAGAGGAAGTGAGAAACGAAGAAAATCTCCGCCAAACCTTCTCCCTCCGACTTCATCCATTGTTGTTGTTTCACTGCCAAACTAGTCGTCCTCGTTTCGCCACCATCGAATTGTCGTCCTCATTTCACCGCCGTTGAAGGTTGTTGTTTTGTCTTGTCTTTTAGTTTCGAAATGGGTCGCTAGTTACAGAGCATGACTTCTGGTTTTGGTTTCACCGTGAAAGGTTGTTGAGCTTTGTAATTGTAGCTCGGTTAGTTTGTCATTTTTTTGTTTTTTTTCTGCCTTTTAGTTTTTTTTTTATTTTGCCGTCACTCCGTTGAGACTTGAGAGCTCTATTTTTAACTTTCTTTTCCTTCTCAGACTACACAGAGCCAAGCTCTAATATTCGTCTTGTTGCCTTTAAAGGCGGAAGCTTTGGGTTTGTGGGTTTGGTCTAGAGGTAGTTTTTGAAAGTTGGAAGCTTTGGGTTCATTGCTATCTTTCAAACGTAATTATTGAAAGCTGGAAGCTCTTAGTTCATTGCTATGTGGCGTCATGCTGAAGCGTGATCTGTGGTTTTTTATTGTTGATTTTTTTATTTTTTGGTTTTCTTTTATGGTTGTTGCTTTGTGGTTTTTTATTGCTGGTGTTTTGTTTTTGACTTTTAGATGTCATTGTTTTGTTTTTTCCTTGTAGCTGGATGTTTTTAACCGAGTTTTGGCTTGCTTTCTGGTGTTGGGTTTGGTTTCTGTGGTTTTTGATATTATTAACCGAACTGTGTTGATTGAAAGGGTGATTTTGGTTTGCTTTCAGTTTGTTAATGGAGGGAAATATAAATATTAATAATGAAGGTGCTCAGAATACTACTACCTCCAATACTGAGTCTAGTAATCCTCCCAACAATAGTTCAAAGCCACGACAATCGAGAGTAAAAAAAACAGACCCTGTTTGGGAATATGTTTTTGTTAAGAAAGATGGGAAAGTAAATATGTTGACATGCCTTTTATGTGGTTTAAGTTACATTGGAGGTGGGATAAATAGCTTCAAACAACAATTAGCTTGTGTGAGTGGTGAAGTGAGTTCTTGTAAGAAAGTTTTGTCACACCCTTATCTCATTTTAACCTTTTTCAGAGTATCTGTAGAACATGATATGCGGTTCAATAGGCAACACAAGAATAGCATAATTATACTGATAATATGTGCATGATTACATAAATTCCCCATAGGGATTCGTACATGATACTTACGATTAAGGTAGTCGTACAAGGCTAGGCGTCTAAACCCATTCCAGTGAAACGGAGACTTCTTCTCGTCTTCGTTCCACCACTGTAACCCTTTCTCGTGCAGTTCTCTTCTCTAATTTCCGTGTACCTTCTGTATTCGCCAGACTAAATTGTTGGTAGGGGAAGGTGAGATTCGAGAGAATCTCAGTAGGAAACAGATACCATAATGCATACATGATAGATGCTATGTGCATGACATGTTAACTTTATTTGGATGCATTGCCCCATAATGACATTTCTGCATGCTCAATGTTTCATGCAACAAACTATGGCCACAGTATAAACGGAAACAGAGCTTCATTTATTCAAATATACTCCACACAATCAAGTAAAGTAATCACATACATCACTACACAAGTAGAGATATCAAATACATGCAAATAAGGTAAGTTCCCTACCTTAACCCTTTTCCGCCTCGAAACGTGTGCCTCATAAAGCGTGACAATAGCTCAGACTCCATATTCGATCCTACAATTCTAAATGTACCATTTAGACACTTCCATGATGTTTCTGGGAGTTATATGAGGCTATATTGAAAATTACTAAAATGCCTTAGGGGACCCGGCTTGGCCTCGCCGTACCGGATCCGGATGTACGTTTCCCAAAATTCTAACGTGGGCTATTCTCACATATTTTTGCCCAAGGAATCCATTTCCGGACTTAGAATTATCAAATTTATTGTCAAATTGCAAATTACCCTTGACAACCCCACTTTAAGGATTTTAGTGGCGTTTTCGTAATTATACTTTTTCGACCTTTTATGAAAAAGTGACCAACTGTAACCCTACCTAATTTTTTCTCCTGAACTCAATGAACCATCAAATTGTTAAAAATCCAACTCTAACCCCTCCAAACTAGCCTTGGTCAAAATTCTCAGTTGCCTGAAAAAAATTGTGGTTTCTCGGTTTCGGTTGCGTAAATGTGTTTCTTTCTACTCCTAACCACTTTATTGACTATTCTATTAGGTTACAACTACCATTTAGTACCAATTTGGGGAGCATAACAGCTCCACACACACATTTTCCATTTTTGAAAGCAATGACAATCCGGTGAAATTTCATAAATTAAATTGTCCACAACAGCTAGAATAGTCAATATACAAGAGTTTGGAAGTTACCTCAAGCTCCCAATAGCTTTTCCTTGACTTGGCTGAAAACCTTAGGTGTTCAACAACAGATTTTGAGCTTCCAAACCTTAAAGAACATAGAAGAGTAGCTTATGAGCGGAGTTATACGCGTTAAGAGCTAGATCGTCGGAAAAATCAGCTTACCTTGCGAGTTCTCTTCTCTTTCTCTCTCTAAACCCTCTCAAGCTTTCTCTCTCTATTTCCAGCAAAAAGGACGTCATTTATGGCCTAATGGAGGATGCAGGTGATTTATTTTATCGTATATGATATTGTATTTTAATTATGTAATCATTTTCCAAAATTTGGATTAATTGGAAATTCTGGCATATTTATGTCTAATCTTTGAAAAATCATAACTAATTCTAGAAAAATCAAATTGGAGTGATTCTAAAGACTATAGAACCCTTATTGAGTCTAGTTTTAAGAAAAAATATAGACTTTTGCTAGATGAAATCACAAAATTCCTAGAATTTCAATCTTTGCATATTGTTTCAGAAATTTCACAGTTTTTTTGTGCTAATTTCAAAAATTCATAACTTTTTTTATATAGCTTGAATTGAGTCATATGACCTATCAAATTAAATTTTAGGATGTCTACTTTAACCCTGTAAAATTTCATTATTTTTGCTCATCATTTGGTCATAAAAAAATCATATGAAAAGTTCACTACCTCATAGGCGATTTCACCCAAAAAAATAATTACTTTCTCCAAAATTCACCATTTTTTTTCTTTAATACCCTAAAGATATAAGAATCATTAGGGAATAAATTTGGGCTCCTGTTAAATTAGGGCTTAACAGTTCACTTATTTCAGGCTTATTCTCTAGCCTCAAATCTCAACATTCGGGGTATTACAAGTTTCCTATGATGTACGTGCTAGAATGAAAGTATCTTTAGTAGAAGGTTTGAAGAAAAATCCTGTTCATGCAGCTAGAGAAAGTGAAGAACCAATTGTTTCAAAGAGGAAAGCTCCTAATGCTATGGGGGGTTGAAAATTATTTTGCACCCAGGACAACTCCTGGTGCTAAACGAAGCATCAACAGTGTATAGGCAAGTCAAAAAGCCCAATATAATGCAAAAATAGTTTTTGGTCAATAGGCTAATGTGAATTGTGTTCCATTTAATGCATTGACTTGTCTCTTATTTCAAAAAGCTATTGATGCTTCTACTGCAATTAGGGCCTGGGTTTAAGGCCCCTTGTTATCATGAGTACAAAGTTAGTATATTGAGATATTGTTAAAAAGAATGTCAACTTGTAATTGATAGACATCGAGCTAAATGGAAAGAAAATGGTTGCACACTCATGACTAATGGTTGGATAGATATTAGACAGTGAATTTTGATTAACTTCTCAGTCTATTCAATACATGGCATGGTTTTTGTGAAATGTATTGATGCTTCAAATTTACTTAAAGATGCCAATACATTATTCTCATTATTCAGAGAAGTTATTGAGTAGGTTGGTCCTGAAAATATAGTCCATGTTGTGACTAACAATGTTGTTAACTATGTAGCATGTGGTAGATTGATAAAAGAAAAATATAAAACCATTTATTGGTCACCTTATGTAGCTCACTGTTTGAATATGATTTTGAAAGACATTGCATCTAGGCCTCATGTGTCAAACCTTACGAAGAAGACGTCTAAAATCACTGTATTTGCATATAACCATTGGGTTTTCTTGTTATGGTTAAGAAAAATGCCTAACTAAAAGGAAATTGTGCATCCTGGTGCAATAAGATTTGCCACCACATTCATCACCCCTTCATAGCATATATTCGCACAAACATGACTTACAGGCTTTGTTATTGATGACTATTTTTTGCAGCATAACTTAGCAACCACTGAAGCCGAGAAAACTTTCAGTGCAATCATTCTAGATAATCAGTTCTGAAATGATTGCTTTCAAGTTGTGAGACTTGTGTCTCCGTTGATAAGATTGTTGAGGATTGTTGATTTGAATAAGAAGCGTTCAATGCTTTATGTCTATGAAGGCATGCAGGGGGCTAAAAATGTAATCAAGGACATATTTTAAACGAAAAAGGAACAATACACTCCTTAAAAAAAATATTATTCAAAGTCATTGGGATAAACATTTGAAAAATGAACTTCATGCAGTGGCATATTTGTTGAATCATGCATTCTTGTATAGTCCTAACTTTGTTATAAAGCATCGATGTTTGGAAGCTGTGATCGATTTGTTAAAGACACCCACCAGGAAATGCTAATTATTATGTTACAATGATGAAGCAAATTGGTGTATGCTGTGAATGTAAAGAATCATTTGCTAAAGTTTCATGTGAAAAAGCAGCCTATAAACTAGTCCCTCATAAGTATATTAAATTTCATATTCAAAAGCACATATTGAGGTATTAATACATATTAAATGTCTTTTATTTTATTTTGTAGATGATTGGTTGTTGTACTACGGGGGTTCAGTACCGGAATTGCAATCAATTGCTATACGTGTTCTTAGTCAAACTTCTTCTTTTGGCTATAAAAGAAATTGGAGTTTGTTTGAACATATCCACACTAAAAGAAGAAATAGATTGGAGCATCAAAGGCTTGATGACTTGGTTTTCACTAGTTACAATATGAGGTTAAAGTTTAGGTAAACTTCTTCTTCATGACTTTTGATTGCTTGTTTTATAATTTATAGTTTTATTACATATATCACTATATATTTCATTAATGTTGGTCTTATATTATGTTGGCATTATAGGAATCAATTGAAGAAAAAGAAAGATAATTATGATCCTAATGATTATGAATCAATTGATAAACTAGATTTTTGGGTTAAAGAAGATACATCTCCTGGATTTGATGATGTAGAAGTGACAAATCTTCGACTTAAACAAATGAGGAGGGATTTTGAAGGTTTCTAACTATCTCTTCTATTATTTAAGATGATACTCTTACACAAAAGAATATAACTATGTTTTTTTTACATAAGTATTAATAATTCTATTCATTTCATATATAGGTGATGGTGATGTTAGTATTGGGGCTCCATTTTTAAATGATGATCATGTTGCTTTTAGTGTCTTTACTTTAACTCCTACAGCTCCACCTCCTGATGTCTCAATACTTAGAGAGTTGAATGATGTTAATGATGATTTCAATGATGATAAGTATTAGTTTAGTGATTAAAGGTGAGAATATTTTGTTATCATGTAGGTGGGAATATTTTGTCATCATATACTTGTTTTTGATATTTTGCTACGATGAATATTTTGTGATTCTAATTACACATTCAAGTGTCATTAGGTGATATATGATATAGTGATGTCAATTTGCAAAGAAAATTGTAAAGAATATGTGACAAGTATTAGAGTATATGATTATTTTGTTAGCAATGCAAGGTGTGGAAATGATATATAATATTTGAAATTTTGGATGGTGTGATGAGAAATTAAATTATTTTTCAATTTTTTATACCCCACTGGTCTAAACCCTAGGTTGACTCCGATCTGACTAACTGATCATTGACTTACTATCTCTGTAACCTCCTCCGTAATTATTATCCGAAATACGTGATTAAAATGAAATAGAGACTAATAATAATTAAAACTCATTTACATTCCCATCCATAAGATAGGGTTTTCACAAACACTTTAACCAGGTCTCACATTCATATTTTGAATACAATTACCTCGTGAAAATAAACCACATTCATATAAATGTCAGAGTGCACAACAATATTCCCGGCAATCCCGAGTTCATACCTTCACTAAAGTTTCATAGGGCACATACGCCCTTTACAATTTCTCAAATGGGGATTACACAACACTCATTCCAATTACACATTCCAACCTATCATCCGAACATATACAATTTTCCCAACATCTAACAATAACCAATAACCAAATCCAAATGCCCATAAGGAATTCTCGCCATCCCTAGTCGCTTGCTCCTTCCTCTAGCCACCTGTCATGTCTAAAATGTTGTAGGGGAGGGTGAGATTCGAGAGAATCCCAACAGGAAATAGATATCAATATGCACGCAAGATAAGTACTTAATGCATGACATGCTTGCATCACAATAACTCGTGCTCACATAATGATATATTTGCGTGCTTAATGTTTCAACAACATACTCATGGCCATAGCATAAATAGAAACAGAGCTTCAATCATTCATATATGTTTCACATAATCAAACAAAGCAATAACATGCATTAATATACAAACACAAATATTAATACAAGCAGGAGAGGTAAGTTCCCTACTCTTATTTTTCCATGTGTGCTCCAGCACAGCTTACTCATGATTAGACAAACATCGAACCATGATCAGGGTGAATATCGAACCCTATAAACCAAAACAATAACATAGGGTTATTCTCTTTTCCAAATTCTCATTTTCATAACACTTATAGTTGGTTACCATTCATGACCTTTAGGTGGCTAATCAAAACCTAAACACATGCCTAAAGGCTTGGGAAAACACTTGACCAAAGACTATCTTCGGAAGTCCAAAATGTCATTTTTGGGGGTTGGCCACGGCTAAGAAAATCCTGTTTCTTGGCTGAACTTCCAAAAATCATAACTAATTCTAGAAAAATTGAAATGAGATAATTCCAAAGCCAAATTAAGGTATTTAAGTCCTATTCATAGGAAAAATATGGGCCATTACCAGAAATCACCATGAAATTCCATAATCTCACAAAACTCAACACTGCTCCAAAACAGAGTCCAGTTTCCATCCCAAACTTTGGACAGCCATAACTCCCAGTTCACAAAACGAAAGGACACCAATTATATATCCATTTTGAAGCTTGGGATGTGAAATTTAAGATTGAAAAGTTTTATAATTTTTAGATACCATTTGGTCATTCAAAACTTCCATGCAAGCTGACTGCCCAGAAGAGAGTTCACACTTGACAGATTTCCAATATTCTACCAAAGTGTCCAATGGCTCCAAAATCAATAACCAAACCTATTCCCATACAATTTTCCATAAGGAACACAATGGCAACCTCAAAATGACCAACATCACAACTTATCAACATGCCCTGTTTTGAACAATACACAAAACCAACACAAATGTGCCAAACTTTACATTTAAGTTTCAATTCAATTCTATCAATTCAAAACACTAAACAAGGCACCATTTCCATGACAACAAAATACCATACTTCCCAAGACCTTAAATCACAAAAATTAGGGCAAATTTTCCAGAAATTCAAGGCCCAACCAATGACCATAAAACTTGTATGAAAATGAAACTTTCACTCACCTCAACAATTTTCCCAAAGAAGTTCCTTGGTTCTCCAATCTCTAGATTTTCTAGTGTGCTCAAAACACCACAAATGGAAAATCTAAAACCATGAAAGTGAAGCTCTTAACACAAGGAACAACTTTATAGAAGGGAGTTTTGGCATTAGAGGTCAAGATCTCACCTTTTTTAAGCTTTCCTTCTTCCTCTTTGGTCTCCAATGGCGAAAATGAGAGCTTGGAGGGAGGGAGAAAGAGTTTTGAGATGATGATGATGATGAAGCATGACAGAATTTCTGCCCCCATGCCTTTCATGTGTACAAAAAGAGAGGGAGGGAGGGAGAGAGAAATGATATTAAAATACAACATTTGACTTTCTCCAACACTCAAACATCATCCCATCTTGCCAAGTGTTACCATTTTATTGGCTCTCATAAAGTAAGTAACCAATTGGTTACTCTAACCACTCCATTAATCATTTGATCACACATATCATTTCTCCTTAGTTAGTAATTAATCTCTCAATTAATCACTAACTTATAACCATTCTTTTAATTTCTCACTAATTATGACCCATTTATTTAAATTTCCACATAACACATGATTAATTCTTTTCCTCTTCTTTATGCGCCATTTACCCCTATTTTAGCCCAAATAATTATTTCATCACATAATTATGCTAAAATACATGGTGTTGGGCATTATCAATAACTGATTCATGTCTCAAATCAACTTTAATTTTTAAACCATTTTCAATAATTGTCATTAGCCCTTAATCAAAATTTGGGGCATTACAATAATCGATTCCATGAATAATCCAGGTTTCAAAACCTTGAATTTAAACAAATTGTAAATCTTGGATTATTGATTAAGATTCCGTGCTAAATAGTTGATAAATTTAATATCACATGTACTAGAAAGTGGTGTAATTATTGAGAAGGCAAGTGGTATGCAAGACAATAAGTTTGATATGAAATTAAATCACAATGTCAATAAAAAAAAAAAAGAAATTAAATCACAATCACATTGTTAGGGAGGAAGTGGAGAGAAAAAACATAAAAAGGAGAATTAGAAAAAACTGAAAAAGGCCGTGCGGGCCCCGCTCACATGGGAGAGGGTTGAAAAAAGGCGATCGCACCAACTGAAAACAACAGACACGGCGCCTTCAACGCTCACATTCTCTCTCCCTCGTCTCGTGCCACAGTGTCATCTCTTCTTTTGCATTTTCTTATGTTCACACGTCCCCAGTCCTCTCCATTTTTTTGGGTTATTCACTTATTTGATTAACGTTACAGTCCTTTCAAACCTTTTGAATACTTATTATGGGAATGTATATCTTTAATCTTTTAATTTTATATTAAATTTAATTTAATTTTAAACATATTTTTAATCTGTTAATCTTAACACCGTCAATATCATTTAATAGAAAGTGTTAAATGACAATTACAATTAAATACTGACAAAATATATTTATAATAGAAGGATTAAACATAAAATGGGAGAGTGTGATCCCCAAAAATCTCAATAATAACCTAGTATGGAAATACACTAAAAATTGTCAATGAATTTCGTTCACTTGTTATGAAAATTTTTAGTGACTACCTTCATTCTTTTAGACTTCACAACTATTTTTCCAACTATCATAAACATGTCAATGTGCAAGTTTATTTTAATTGTCATAATATAGTAATATTCATAGCAAAGGATTAAAATTTAAATTATTTTAATTTTAAAATAATAAAAATGATTATAAACCAGCTTTGTCAAAATTTCATGTCTGCGTTTTCATTTAAATTTGTCTAGTTAATATTTTTATTAAGTGAGACTAATAATGTTAAAATTAAGAGACTAAAAATGTACATTATAAATGTAAATTACTAAACTTAAATTTGATGTAAATTTAGAGGAGTGATAACATTTCCTAAACTCATTATTAAATATTATTTTATAAAATATTAAATTCTAAATATTCAAAATTCATCCAAAAATGGGGGGACAGTGGGGAAAAAAAGAAAAAGAAAAAAAGAAGAAGAAATCAACAGAATCAAGTCTTGTGCTCAGGTCAAATCATTTCCCTTTCCCTTTCCTTTTTCCACGCCTCAAACTACGCACATTCCATTCTCATCATCTTTCTTGCCTTTGGCTAACGCGCAAAGTTGTTGGTTTGCCCGGATCAAGTAACTCACCACTCAATGTCATTATTGTTAATAAATCTGTATTACTGTGTGTGTCCCCATTAATTTTATTATATAGGAGTGCTCAACAATTAATTTAATTCTTTTTATTATGCTATAATTATTGTTATTAAATTTGTTAGTTGAGTGTCTGAGTTCATTATTTTTATGTTTTTATTTTATAAAATTGTATCAAATCACTTTTAAACTCAGTCAAATCATGAGTTTATAAACTGAATTTATCGTTTTTATTTTTTAACTTATAAAATCGTATTAATTCACTCTTAAATTTTTACTAACTTTTTTTATTAGATCAGGCTTAATAACTTTATATATAAATTTTCTAAAAAAATTTTTATTAGACATGATAAATTATGAATGATGATTGATTCAATTTTAATTATTTGAATTAAAATATATTTGAATAAATTGTTGTGATATTTTATATTTTAATTATTTAATTATATACTATTAATATATAAGGAGAATCCCTGAAAAGGAACTTAGAAATTGAAAAATGACAGATCAGTTATTTCGTAAGAAAAAAGTTAAAAACTTCTTATTTGATATTTTTTAATCAACTTTTGATAAAAAAAACTCATATGTCATTCTTCAATTTCTAAATTCTTTTTTAAAGATTCTCCCTAATATATATTTATTAATAAAAATAATCTCTTACGTTACGAATTCAACATACGGATTACCTTCGTTGTCACGAGTATGTTTATACTCTTTGACAACGTTGCTTATGATTAATTATTAGGGATCAACACATCCCTCTCCCTCCTCCTCGTTGCTATAAATACCTATGCAATTCCTTCATGTTCCTTCACACTTCTTCCTTCATACCCTTCACCGTACGACTCATTCTCTTTTGTTTTTGTCCTCTTTTCTCAATTCCTCAACAAAAATGGCGGCCCCTACCTCCAGATCTGTCTTCATTCTCCTGGCATTGCTTCTTTTGATCACATTCTCTGAAGTGGCTCAGGTACGAACTTCACTCTATTCACACTCTACGGCTTACATAATAATTACTCGCAATATTCTTCTCCGATTGTTCTCTTTCTCACTAGAATCTCGCTTTCACTGCCATCCGTGAACAGGCTTATGGACGCTCGAATCTTCGTCCTTCAGGTAATGTACCGCTTTATTCACGAATTTCAGAGGATTAAGAAACCAAAATTCCGACGAATTTAGGGTTTCGCATTGTCAATTTCTCCTCGATCATAACGGAGCTTCTGTAAAATGCAGATTGCAAACCGAAGTGTAACTACCGATGCTCTGCAACTTCGCACAAGAAACCTTGCATGTTCTTCTGTCAGAAATGCTGCGCGAAATGCCTGTGTGTGCCTGCAGGTACCTACGGCAACAAGCAATCTTGCCCTTGCTACAACAACTGGAAGACCCAGGAAGGAGGACCTAAATGCCCTTGAAGAGATCAGAGTATATGATCTACTATGCACTAGTAATAAGCAATGTTAAAAGATTTTCAAAAATTATTATGATTATGATTTTCTGCTGCAGCGATTTTAATTGCAGAATTTGGTAGTTGAAGGGCACATTTATCGATGTTCCCTTCACAGAGCAGATTCTGTTCCAAATTGTAATTTAGGTTCTGCGCAATTGCAGTTTTGCTGCTATATTCTCGGTTCTGCAGTTCCCAGCCATGGAAACCGGATTATATTTGCTTGATTTAAAAAAAAAGTTTCCTTCTTTATCCTATTTTAGGGTGTATGATTAGAGAGAGATGATTGAAATTTAATAATATATAAAAAGTATTATTATAATAAAAATCAATCATAATAAATTTTAATTATTGAAAATTGATCTAATATATATATTTAATAAAGAGTCCTCACCCGTGTGACTACAATGCTCGCTCACTCACTCTCTCTCCCACTAGTGGCTCGTTATAATATGTTGAAGCTGAGGATAATGCAATGAATAGCACCAGCTTAGTTATTAGGTGTATTAATTTTTTAATGAACTATATTGTCCCACATGCTACTATGGTGAAACGTACAAGTCCCGGTGAAGAAGCGGCAACTACCACTCCATTTTCAAACTTTATGCCTTATTCGATAGAGTGGGGAAAATCGAACCACCCTGGGGAATATCGAGCCACCCAATTTAAATTAGCTTAAATCTAGGGTCAATTGATCACTATAAATTAATTGAGAACTCAAATTTTGAATGTTTGGAGAGGTCAATTGATAATTGAGTTTTTGTCAAAACCTAATTGGTGAAAGCTCAATTGGGAGAAGTTAGAAAAAGGAGTTTTTGTTAAAAGCTAAGGACATTTTATGTTATATTAGGTTGTCTAGAAATTAGTTATATGATATTGGCTTTTCCCATAAAATATTTTTTAAATAGTATGTAGTATCAAAAAAATTTTTTTGAGTGTTTTTAACCTCTTAAAATATTTTTCTAGTTATACCTACTATCTTATAATTTTACCAACTTTCTAGTTGTAACCACTTAAAAAATATTTTTTTAGTATTTTTAACCACTTAAAATATTTTTTTTGGTGTTTTTAACCTTTTAAAATATTTTTTCAACTGTACCAGTGTGTTATCGGACTGATTGCAATTTTACCTTTAATGTATTTTCTTAACTCCAAAAATTACTTTAAAATATTTTTTTGGTGTTCTTAAACTCTTAAAATATTTTTTCAGTTGTACCTAGTGTGTTATTAGACTTCTTATAATTTTACCCTTAATATACTTTTTCAGCTCCAAAAATTATTTTAAAATATTTTTTTGTGCTTTTAACTCTTTAAAATAATTTTTCAGTTATAACCAGTCTTAGGAGACTGACTACAATTTTACCTTTGATATATTTTTTTTTAGTAGCAAATAGCACCCAAAACTTAGAATATTGATTTATTGATTTCCACCCACTCTAAAATATTTTTCCAATGACACCTAATATTTTAAAGTAATTTTTAAATATTTACTTGATTTTTTAAATATTTTTCCACCCACTCTCTCTTACCATTATTACAAAAGCCCTTATGCTTAAGCCAATCCAAACAAGTTTTATTTTTGTAAAAGCCCAATTAACAATCGTCAATCCAAACATAAATCACATTACATAATTTGGTTTTTACCAAAAGTAATATCACAACAAGCCCAATTAAAACAAGTCTAATTATCAATCACTATTCCAAACATACACATATACAGCGGGCTTAAACAAGCTACTACTAAGACCGTTTGGGGATGAGGTGAGGAGCACTATGCTTTTATCCATATCGTGGCTTCTTGTAGAAGCTCGAAACACCAGCTTCTGACTCTTGTCTTCTCTCCATCGTGGCTTCGAAATAGATCCAAAAATTCATTGCACCATAGGCAGAAGGATAGATGACCGAAAATTCTGACTTTTATCAAATTTTTTTAAATATTTTTTTACTTCAATTATCACAATATATACAACTAATATATACATAATAAATCTTATTAAATACTATCTATATATATAGTATTTAATAAGATTCATGCTCTTTTCAGTTATTTCTCATCTAAACGGGTTTTTTAAACACTAATTCAAACAGGTTTAAGGTTAGAAAAAAAGTCATTTCTGTCACTGTCAATATAAATAGAAATCACATCTACAATGTAACTTTTTCAAAAGCTCATCTGTAAAAAAAAGCAAGGCCAATGACATAGTATAATAGGAATCGTATATGTTTAAAACTTTGAATAAAAAGACTAGCCCCAACCATGTGCTGAGGCATATTTAAATGAACAAGTCGTGATTAGTTATTTAAATCATGACTTACATCTGTATTAGACCGGCCTATTTTTATTTTTATATGATATTTATTTATATAAATAAAAATATATATTATATGCAAACCAAGATTGTTAAACTTGCAAGTTTAAGCAAACTCATGACAGTAGTATAAACTAGTATCGTGAATTCGAATCGTAAACTCGCTGGTATTTACTTTTACTATTAAATAGGTACTAAACTATTAAGAGTGTATAATTAAATAATTAAAATATAAAAATGACAAAAATTTGATTTAAATATATTTCAAATCCAAATAATTGAAATATCAACATTCATAATTTATTATGTTTAACAAAGAAATTTCTATAAATTTTATATAAAGCCGTTGAGAGCATGATTAGATCAAAGAAGTCAACACTAGTTTAAGGAGAAGTTAACACGATTCTGTAAGCTAGAAACGTAAAAATGGTAAACTTGGAAAGTCAACTCGCGAGTTTGACAACAATGATACAAACATACAAAAATAACATAAATAAAAAGTAATTTAAATTAATTTATAAATTTGTTATAAGTTTTTTTTTTCATTTTTTTATGTAAAAACAAACTTCATTAAACACACATTAAAATGATTACAAGAAACTTGGGCTGCATTACATCAATGGTGAAAGCAAAACCAAGTAGCCTAAGACAACAACAGAACAAAGCAAAGAGACAAATAAACAGAAACTAAAAATAGCATACATGAAGAGCATAGAAAAACAAAGCAGCAAATGGCTTCTACAGACAAGAAGGTTCACAGCCACCAAGAACCGCCAAAAAAGCAGATGGAGCCTGGAAGGGTCAAGTAGTATATGATGTAGGGGTGTTCATGGGCAGGGATGGGCATTTTGCAGCCCGATGCCCTGCCCGAATGATCATTAGGCTGCATTTTGCAACCCGATGCCCGGCCCTGCTAGGTAGAAGCCCAAACATTTTTGGGCAGCTCGCCCTACCCAACATTTATCAACCTAACTTTAAAGCCACTCTTCATGGGATCACAAACAAGTTCATAATTGAGCTTTTGTGCTTGAAAAACTTGACCTTTACTTGCATTTCTTGTGTTTAAAGATGTGCCAAGAAAGGATCTCCGAGATATAGCAACCTTGGAAGAAAATGAATTTTCATAACAATTAAAGCAAAAGTCAAATTTCTACCAATTTCAAAGCTAACAGCCAGAAAACGAATTTCCACAACAATCAAAGCAAAAGCTAAATTTCTACCAATTTCAAAGCTAATAGCTCCCATTCTACATCAAAGGGAGGCACAACCATAATTCTACGATTGGAACATTCCAAAATAAGTCTACAACCTCAGTTTTGATGTCAAAATGAGTAAAGACTACCATATGTCTCAACAAATATTCAAATACCCATACTTGAAGAATTAAATAACATCCACAATCCATTAAAAGCAAGGCATAAAAAAAATTGTAATTAAAGCCTTGCAGTTGCGCAAGTAGTTGCGCCAATCCCCCAAAATTGACAAAAAGATGAAGTAGCTGGAATTACCTACAAGTAAGTAAAGAAGAAAGCGTGTAATTATGTACAAGGAAATTTACATTTACAAGTAAATTTTTAAATGTTGCAAATTACCTACTTCGCAACTCATTCTTGTAAAATTATCCTGCAATCACCATTAGCCAACCATACCCATTACATTCTCCCTTCTCCCAAGTACAGCATCTAGGGAAAAAAAATAAAAGAACAATTACATTACAAATTATGAAGTAACATCTTTGTGTTCAAATGTGTTTATATATGAATTTATGAGCTTCAGAATAAAAGCTTACTAGCAAGCTGAATGGCATTTTCCGTCTCATTAAAATTACCAAACTCACGAAGCTTTTCAACAAATTCAGAGAGAGATTGCCCAGATTGTAGAAAATTTTGGCTACAAATAAGTGCTTCTGTCATTTTAGGAGATAGAGAGCTCCTATAATGATCAACCACATGTCTTCCTGTACTAAAGACGGACTCAGAAGCCACTGTGGAAACTAGCATAGCTAATACATCTCATGCCATGTGGGAGAGAATTTTGTATTTTTCAAAATTAGCTTTCTATCATAATAGTATGTCAAACTCAATTGTTAAAGGGATTTCATCTCTTGAGTTAGTTGCAATAAATCTATCTAATTTAGTTTGAGGATCTGTTAAGGTTCTTTTTTTCATAGATTCTAACCACTTATGATCAGGATCCTCTTCATCACTATCATCATCATCATCAAAAGAAGGAAATGAACCTGCACCTACTGTACTTGTTGAGGCAATTCCTAATTCAATAGAAACCCCTACATAAGACTCATTAAACAACAGATACAAACAGTTTTTAACCCTTTCCTTCATAATCAAGCATACATTAGGGTAAGTGTAAAGGACATCAAACATATGATACACATAAGCTATCTTATATCGAGGATCTAAAATTACAGCCACAAATAGCAATGGGTTCATATTATCTGCTTGACCCCAAATCTTGTCATACTTCACTTGCATGCTAGTGCTAATCTCTCCCAAGAACTTGTTAGCATTATTCATAACATTCTTTCTCAACATTTTCTAAACATGAGCAATCTGGTGGAAACATTTATTTGGTGTTATAGAAAGGGAACTCAAAAATTTCAATGTTATTTCATAAAAGACCTTCAAGAATTTGATGAAGACCTTAGCATTATCCCAATCATTTATAATAGGACCAGAAAAGGTGTCACACTCATGCCTAACACCACCGAAGCATCATGGTTACGCTTATCACCACCACAAGCATCACGTTCAAGCTTAGAGCTTGAATTGGTTGAGCTAAAATGTGAAATATAGTCAGAATCTTTATCATGCATCCGCTCATATACCTTCTTAAACTTCATGGCATCTTCCAACATTAAGTATGTTGAATTCCACCTAGTGGTCATATCAAGGTAAACAAAGCTTTTAGTGTCTATTTTCTCAGCTTCATCCCAAGTTTTGAATTTAAGAAAGCATGAAGGAGAAGAATGAAGATATCCAATAGCACTTCGAATGGCTTCAAAGCTATCTTTCATCTCTTTAATTCCTTCGTTCACCACCAAATTAAGAATATGAGTACAACAACTTAGTTATAGATAGTCATCTCTACACAATAAGCCATTCCAACTCCTTAAGTGCCTTTTAAGATATCCCAAATTTGTGTCATTAGATGTGGCTTTATTCACGATTATTGTGAACACCTTCTCAATTTCCCAATCCAACAAGTATTTCTCAATTGTCCTCCCTATAGTATCACCTCTATGATTTTCTACATAACAAAATTTAGAATACTCTTATGTAGTTTCCATTCTTCATCAACAAAATGTATTGTCAAGCATAGGCAGTTGAAATTTTGGTTTGATGTCCAGCAATCCGTGGTGAGACAAACATGTTTAGAACTTTTCTTCCATAATGTCTTCAATACTTTAACTTCTCTAAGATAACACTGTCGCATCCTTTGCAATTGTTATTTTTGAAGGGACTGGAAAGTGATATTCAAATTGATTGAGCAACTTCCTAAATGAAGGCTTTTCGACAATTGTGAACGGCTGCCCATCACATATAATGAATCCAGTCAAAACTCTTTTGCTTTGCTTCTTATCATATTTATGTGGGACCAAAGATCTTCCTTACCCACTTGCCCCACTAGAAAACATATTTAACATGGCTTGTTTTTTATCTACAGTAGCTTTATGTGGATTCTCTCGACACTTTGGGATATGCCTCAACATAGAATTTGTTCCATTGTGATTTGGATAAGCTTTATAAGTCTTATGACAATACTTGCAAGCTACTACGTACTCCCCATTAGTTTCTTCAATTGGCATTATGATAAAATAGTCCCACACCTCTTATGTGTGCTTGGGTTCTCTTTCTTTTCTCTTGGTACCCCTACTTTCAACATTTGTGATTTGGGTGATAGGTTCAATCAATGTTTGTGTGGGATTTGGAGGAGGAAGAGGGGGGAGGGATGGACACTTTGAGCAAGATGTGGAGCAAGAAGAGGAAGAGTAGGGTTATGGGAAGGAGCTTCACCAGGTCCATTAGGATTAAAAGTTGGTGTTTGAGTAGGAGTTATAGTACCATGAGATATTTCAATAGGGGATGGTGATGTAATAGAATCCCTATCGTCCATTGAACCTGTACTTTTGGGAAAAAATAGAATTGGAACACAAATACAACAATTTGGGCAAAATATTAACATACAAAAGACTGGGAAGATATTGAAATTCTTATATTGGCAAGCAAGTAGATTCTAAGCTTCAAAATCCATATAAAATAACAAGAATTATAAATAAGATAAGATTGGCAACCAGAAGAAAATTCAATGGCTTGTATAGCTGAACAAGGTCTCAAGTAAAAAAAAATTGCACTTGAGAGCAGTTATCGACTAAAACTTGCAAACCTCATGTGACTATATAATGAACATGTAACCACACTTTTGTTTCTTCTACAACAAGATATGTATATAATGAATGCATTCAACTCCACTTTCGGTTATTAAAATATGCACTTCTTTTTTAATAACCGAATATACAACCAGTTTACCAAATATATACATACACACAACTCTTGCAGATAGATAGATATGATGGAACACTACCAAAGCTTCAAAATCACAGTGCAAGTGTTGCCTCAAGAGAAAGGAAGTGTTGTTCATTTAACACTAGAATATGATGTGAATTTTTGGGTAGATGATAAACTAATAAGTCAACAAACAGACACATACTTAACACAAAATCAACAACAAAAATCGATGCATATCTGACTCTGAATTACAAGCCTCATTTAGTTTCACAAACTGAGAAAAATCACACAATAGAGAAATGTTGAAAACAAAACCCTTGATCTTTCAGTGTCTAAGAAAAGAAACAGAACCAAGCTAAAAAAAAGAAAGTTAGAACCAAGTTCTAAAAAGCCATACCAGACAGAACCCTTGGACACTAAGGATCTAGACTAAGCTGAGAAAGAAAGGATCTAGACAAAGAAAGAAAATTAGAACCAAGCACAGCAAAAAAAAAAAACAAAAGAAAATCATAACCTTTAGAAATGAGCTTCTGGCCGATCTTCAGTCAACGTATAACGTAAATAGAGATGAGGCACCATGGAAAGCTTAAGAGACGACGAGGAGCGCCAGAGCCCAGAGTGAGCAGCAATAGTTAGAACCTGGAACTATCAAGCTGCCGAGCTGGTTCGAGGTCGAGGACTCGAGGCTAGGGCAAACGGCAAATATGAGAAAGTGAGAAACAGAATAGAGAAAGGCTAAAGGGTTAATGCTGTGCGTGTGCATAATGGACGAGCAAATCAGTAAAGGACTCACTCACTAAAAGGAAGGCCTAATAAAACATATAATATAATATAATATAATTACATAAACAAATATTTACATCACATATATTAATATATATATATATAATTATATACCTACCAGGAAAGGCGGCATAACCTGCCCGATGCCTAGCCTTACCAGTAAAAATTCCCAGCCTGATTGTGCCCAATTTTTTTAGGTTGCTTTTTTCGGGCCAGGCAGGGCGATTTTTTTTTCAAGCTCGGGTGGGTGCATCAAGCACCCGGGCTTCATAAATGCCCCTAATATAATGGAGGGGTATTGTAACACATCTCCTAGAGGATATGTGTAATACCTTGAATTTTGAGATTTGAGGCTAGGGAAAAACTTGAACTAAGTGAGCTGCTAAGCCTGATATAGCAGGATCCCAAATGTCGGTTAAGGGTTTAATGACTTAAAAAGTGGATGTGATTAGTGATAAATGGACCCTTTTGGAGATTATGATGTGTATTGTGATTCATATGTGTTGTGAGCAGCACCGAAACCTTGTATTTAAGTTCAATTATGGATTAACATCTAAATTAACTTAAAATAGAGGGAGGGCGCATAGTGTGATGAAATGGAAATATATGATATGTTTTGGTAGTGATTCAAGAGGAATTGCCATAATTAGGGGTAAAACGGTAAAATTACCGACCAATTGGTCAGTTACTGAAGAGGAAACTCATTGGTAACTTAAAGATCAATGGTTAGGATTGAATGTTAAGAGATCATAAGGGGTGGAATCATGTGCAATTGTGCCTATGTGAGCTCATTGAGGATGTTGCAAGATCTTAACACTTGGCACAATATGGACCCTTGATCTTGGGTCAATTTTTCAACACTCTTCCTCTTTCCTCTCTCCCTTATTTGGACGGCCAAATGGTCAATTGAGGGCAAAAAATCTGACCCTCTTTATCTTCTTCATCTCTCTCTCAAGCCTCCAAAGTCACCAAGCTTGGAGGAGGAAAGAGAAAGAAAGGAGCTCATGCTAAGTGTCCTATGTGACCTTAAATGCTCTAATCATCTTCTCTAATGTTATTCCTAGTTATGAGAGCTTCATTGCTATGGTTTTAGATTTGTGAAAGAAGGTTTTTGAGAGCTTGAAGAAATTGGAAAGAAGAGGAATCAAGGAATTGGTTTGGGAAAGAGGAAGAGGTGAGTATCTGAAGCCTTTTGATATAAGTTTTATGATTTGTAGATGGGTTTTGTGAATTGTGAATTTTTCCCTCATTTTGTGGTAATTTCAAAATGCATGAATTGTCATGTGTTTTGAGTTGCAATTGGTGTTTTGTTGTGTTATATGACCATTGGAATTGGTTTGGTTTGGTTTGAAACCTTGGAATGGAAAGAATGGCAAGGTGTATTTTGTATTGTGTTTTGTAGTGACATGTTGTGACAATGTGGAAACATGTCAATATGATGTGAATTTGGTTGTTTTGGTGTTTCCAATGGATTCCTTGTGAAAAATTGTATGGGAATAGATTTGATTGTTGATTTTGGAGCCATTAAAATTGGAATGATGTCAAGTGTGAACTCTGTTCTAGGCAATCAGTTTGCACGAAATTTTTGAATGAACAAATGGTGTTTAAAAATTATGAAACTTTCTAGTCTTAAATTTCACATTCCAAACTTCAAAATGAACATATAATTTGTGTCTTTATTTTGTGATCTGGGAGTTATGGTTTTCCAAAGTTTGACGTTAAAACTGGGTGCAAATCTGGAATAGCAAGGGGATTTCGAGTAATTCTGTATTTGTGTGGTGATTTCTGGTAATAGTCCATATTTTTCCAGTAAAGAGGATATAAATAGCTTTCAATAGACTTTGGGATCAACTCATTTCGATTTTTTTGGAATTAGTTATGAATTTCTGAAGTTTCCTTGGCTGTAACGCAAAACTTTCTGTGCACGTTTTGGCTGCAGCCAGAACATATTGGCTGAAGCCAAAAACCTTTTGTGCTATTTTTGGCCTCAGCCAGAGAATTCTTGGCTACAGCCAACCCCTATTTTTAGCACTTGGTGATCTTGAAAAATGTTTTCCAGCCTAGTACTTCTCAATCCTTTCAAGCTTTTGTTGAGTTTATTATTAGACACTTAAGAGACTCAAATGACAACTAACTTTAAGTGATATGAAAGTAAGGATTTGGATTAAAGATTAACCCTATATCCTTGATTTGGTTTATAGGGTTTGATATTTGCCCTGATCGGGAGTAGCCAATGTTGGAGCATACATGGAAAGAACAAGGGTAGGGAACTTACCTCTCTTGCATGTATTTGATATTTGTGTTGGTGTATTGATACATGTTATTGCTTTGCTTGATTATGTGTAACATATATGAATGATTGAAGCTTTGTTTGTATTTATGATATGGCCATAAGTATGTTGTTTGAAACATTGAGCACGCGGATATGTCATTGTGTGAGCATGAGTTAATGTGATGCAAGCATGTCGTGCATTAAACACTTATCTTGCATACATATTGGTATGGTTTTTCTACCAAGATTCTCTCGAATCTCACCTTCCCCTGCCAACAATTTAGACAGGGCAAGTGGCTCGTGGAAGGAGCAAGCAACCAAAAGCGGTGAGGACTCCTTCAGGATATAGTTTTAGTAGTTGGTTATCAATATGGATTGGGATGATTGTATATGGTTTGGATGTATATTTGGTTATTTAGATGTATATTTTGAATGAGATTTTGTGTAATCCCTGTATGAGAACTTGTATATGGGCAAATGTGCCATGTGAACTTTTTTAGTTAAGATATGGAACTCGGGGTTTGCCGGGATTATTATTGTGCACTTTGATGTTTATAATAAATGTGATTTATCTTCGCGAAGTAATTGTATTCGAAATGTGAATATGAGATCAAGTGAATTGGATTTCGAAAAGTATTTGAGAAAACCCTATCTCAAGGATGAGATTGTAAATGAGTTTTGATTATTATTGGTCTCTATTTCATTTTAATCATGTATTTCGGATATAATTACAGAGGGGGTTACAACATGGGCCACTCGGGTGAACCAACATGGTTCAAAACTCCCCATAGGAAGAAAGAGAAGGCAAACGAACAGGTCTAGATGGCAGAAACAGAGTAGAACGGACAAACCGAAGCTCCAGCTAAGGCAAGAGGAGAAATTGATGGCAAAAGCTACAAACCTGCAATAACACATAAGCAGAAACCAAACAACATCAGAAAAGAAACTAATGAACTTAGAGGTCCCCAATAAGATCATCCAGATGCACGGAGCTTTTTGGCTCAAGCTTCGCCAGAAGCCATAACATAAGATGTATCTCGTGGACGTTTCCTTGTAAAGCAACTGCTCTCCAAGTTGTAAAAACGTGGCAACATGGTGAGAAAGAGCAGGTCCCAGCGAAACTTATGTATATTTAAAAGAGAGTCACCTATAGCTAGCTCTAAAGCTGAGAAATGAAAAGCATGGTAGTAGTACTTATGTTGACTTCAAGAATGAAAGAAGGCATACAGACTCTCTTTTGGTTGGAATATTCGTGAGTAGAAGCAGGAATATCCCACTTGCTTAGAGAGACCAACTTGGTTAGCTTGGACTATGAAAAACATGCTCTGGGTGCATAAATTTCCTGGATGGTTGGAAACCAAAGATAAGAGAGGTCACTAGCTTTCTTGTCCTGATACACGAAGAAGCAGAAGAAGGATTAATAGAGCCCAAAGAATCAGTTTATGAGCATCCTAACGATGGTTCTTCTGCAACTAGGCCAAACACAGAGTGATCTTAATCCACATGAGCAATATCTGCTTCATACATTGCATCCGAAGCCAAAGTTCACAAACAAAACCCAAGATTTCGGTTAAAAAAATAATAATCATGTGCACAAACAAAACCCAAAATTTGTAAGTATTGGTAGTATGTGTAAAGGATTGACACTAATTGAGTAATGAGATTGACACAAATGTTAGTGAATCCTGACTTGCATGTTTTCATTGGCAAACATTTTTGCCAAAACCATTACAATTCTTGTCAAAATCATTACTAAACTTGTCAATCCATTACGAATTTTGGTGAAATGCCATAAATGTTGGTCAATCCTGACTTACATGTTTTCATCAACAAATTGTTTTGTCAAAACCTTTACAATTATTTCCAAAATCATTACTGAACTTATCAATCCCATTATAAATTTTGGTGAAATGCCACAAATGTTGGTGAATCATGACTTACATGAGAGGCAAAGATGGAGGAAGGTGAAGGATTGGTTGTCGACTCTGAGCTCTTCCAAGCTAGTCCCGTGGCGCAATAGCTCTATTTTAAACTCATAAATTTCAATATGGTATTAACTAAATGTAAGATGACTTCACAAAATTTGTAATGAGATTGACAAGTTTAGTAATGATTTTGACAAAATTTTAAAGATTTTGACAAAAGAGTTTGCTAATGAAAACATTTAAGTTAGGAATCACCAACATTTGTGGCATTTCAACAAAATTCGTAATGAGATTGACAAGTTTAATAATGATTTTGATAAGAATTGTAATGGTTTTGACAAAAGCATTTACTGATGAAAACATGCAAGTCAGTATTCACCAACATTTATGTCAATCTCATTACTCATGTTGTCAATTTCATTACTCAATTGATGTCCTTTACACATATTGCCAATACTTACGGATTTTGTCAATCTTATTATTATTCACTGTCTTATACTGTTCATCTTCTTCTTCCTCAGCCTCCTGGCTTTCTCCAATATCCTTAACCAAACTCTTCCTCAAGCTGTATAAATCTTCTCACCTAGCGCAACCTCTCAGAACTCACAACACCCAACCAATTCCTTCCTCCTTCAAATGCTTCTCAACCACCATCGACCACCTCCGTCCGTACTCCCTCTCTTCTTCTTTCCTCAACCACTATCGACCACCTTCACACTATCGGCTCTATCTTTATCGTTGGACCTTCATTTTTTTAGGTGACAATTCAGACTAGGGGAGAGCCGCGAACACCTGAACCTGAGGGCTCATCTTTCTTTTTTTATTATTTAAAAACTGAGGGCATAATGGTAAATTCATCAACATTTTAAAATCTCAATTTGATTCTTGTCACCTTTACGTCCTTTACAAATGTTAACAGACTTTTGGGGATTTTGAAATTTCATGGGATATTTACCTGGGATTCTCCCAAAATCAAAATAAAAATAAAAATATACTATCTCTGATCTTAAATATAAGATATAACCTGCCCCTCCCTTAGATGAACAACCGTAAACATAAACATTAATCCCAATACAATCCTTCCCCATTTGTGGATGATGGGTGATGGGAATCTTGGCCGAGCTCACATGCCCCGATGAAATTAAAGTTATAAAGGAGAAGTTAGAAACCCGCATGTGCCGTGATTGAAGATTAATCTCCATTCATGGGCCCCATCGGATGGCCAATTTGCCATCCCTATGTTTATGCTATCCATCTTTTGTCTTTTGCTCAACAACCCGCCGACAAAACAAGGACAAATAGTAGTATCGCAGTAACATGTATTTTGGAATAAAATATACTACTCCCCCAATGCTTAATTTAAGACAGTGTTATCTAATTTGTGAAAATTAAAAAAATTAAATTAATTAATTAATTATAACATACGTGACATTGACATGATCCGTCGTATATTTTTATAATATTAAATCATATATAATTTTATAATTTAAACTAAATATTTTTAAAAAATTATAAATATGAGAGATAAAATAAATAAAAATATAATATTTATGATAAAATATACTTTTAAATCGTACTTATTTAAGCAACAAATTAATGAATAATATGAATCTTTTATTATCATCCATTAGACCTAAGTTGGCCTATATCCTCTAGTTCCTAAGAAATATTTACACACTGCCACCTCATATTACTTTCATTAATTAAAATCCATCAACTCATTTTATTTTAATCCTATAAGGCATATGAGTTATATGGAGAAATTCAAATTTTATGATTTAAAAAACATAAACTTTTTAATTTTTAAAAATAGAAAACACAATTTCCTCTCATTATCCCTAAAATCATAAAATTTGAATTTCTACAGATGCCTCATCTACCATATAGGATTAAAATAAGATGAATTGTTATATTTTAATTTATTAGAACACATATAAAATGATGTTAAAATAAGATGAATTATTATATTTTAATTTATTAGAACACATATAAAATTACGTTCCTAAAATATGTAAGTATTTATCGTAGTTCTTTTAACACATGGAAGCGCATGCATTAAGGGACGATGTGGCCAATCCAAGCAGTGCCACGAAAAAGACTCCGTAGAGGGTGTGTTTGTAATTTGCATTAGCTTTTAGAGCAATAAGAGTTTTTTTAGAGAATAAATTTTATAGAATAACCACTAAAAAGCCGAAAATAAAATAGTTTCTCACAAACCATGTAAAACTCCCTGAACCATGGTTTCAGCTAGAAAAGTGCTTCCACAAAAAAAAAAAATTGTGTTTTTGTTTTAGTTTTTTAAAAATATTTTTACGTTTTATAAGATAAGCATTCAAGAAAAGTTTTTTCTCAATTTACAAAAGAGTGCTTAAAAAAACATTTTATCAGTTCCCAAAAGTGCTTAATGGTTTAGGGCTTTATAAAAAAAAAAGAGAAAATCATATTAAGATCCTAATTAAGGAAAATAATATTAGAAAAATCTTGTGACTTGTCAATAACAAGTAAAAGAGTAACAATTGATAAATTATAGGACTTTTTTTATATTATTTTTCTTAATTGGGATCTTAATGTCTTTTTCCGGAAAAAAAAAACCATAGTTTAAGGTTCTAAAAGTGTTTTTTTTCAACTACCAAAACAGACTCAATGTGTGTTTGGAATAGCGGCAGCAAAAATGGTTTTTTTGCAATCTAATTTTTCCAAACTTAAGATTGGGTATAATCAAATTCTGTTATATGATTTATATTTGGATTAGCAGTTGCATAAATGACTTTTCTGAAATTGAAACTTGTTTGGATTGATGGTAGCGTAAGTAGCTTTTGTGATAATTTTAAGAGAAAAGTTAAATTATAAAAAAAATAAAAATATTTAATTTATTTTTGAAACTAGTAAAATACTTAATTAAATATATTTAACTAATAAAAACACATATAAGTTAAATCATCTAGCGGTTAAATTATTGAATATTAAATAATTGATCAATTATTTAATTTACTAAGTGTAAAAATGGTCATGTTTTTTGATTGCTCAAATCATACTAACAGTTAAGATTAATTAAAAATAATAGATGTGTCAATGATATCATGTTTTTTTTTTTCTAACTATACTTCTATTTATGAAAAAAGCATAGGAGAGAGAATGAGTAAAAATATAAAAGAGATTGAGTATAAAATATGAGAGAGTGGGGGTAAAAAAGAAAAACATAGTTTAACTTTTGTGACACAAAAAAACAGTTGCTTATATTAAAGGTCATTCCCAAAAGAAAGAAAATTGTTTATAAAAAAGACCAGAGAGAGTACAAGAAGGAGGCATAAAAGAGTGCAAAAACATTTAAGCCAAAAACACTAGCTTATCTTCAATTGTGGCTTTTGATGACTTTTAGAGCAAAAACACTTAACTTTAAAAGCCATCCCAAACATAAGAAAATGAATCAATCTAGCTTTTGAAACAAAAAATCACTTTAGACTGTGTTTGGTGGTGCGATTGAGGGGCTCAATCACACGATGGGGCCCCAAAAAGCCCGATTGAATAAATTTTAAGTGTTTGGAGGAGTGATTGAAGAAAAGGACTTTTGCTTTTTTAAACAATTTTTGCCTTAAGCCACAAATTAAAGCTTTTAGCAATTGCCTTTAGAAAATGGTTTTGAGTGACATGCATTCCATTTGAGGATGTGGGTTTTTGGGTGCCGGGGTTGCCGGTGAAGACAGGAGGCTCAGACCTCACAGAAACGACAACCAGAACCACCAGTCATTGAAGTGCCTGAGGTGTGACTCCTTCTCAACACCAAGTTCTGCTACTACAACAACTACAACCTCTCTCAGTCACGCCATTTCTGTAGGAGTTGCCAGAGATACTGGACCAAGGGTGGTGTCCTCTGTAACATCCCTGTCGGCGGAGATTGTCGGAAGACTAAGCGGTCCAAGCCCAAGAACTCTCCCTTCGCCGCTACGACAACAACACCACCGCTAGCCTCGATGTCATTGGAATTGAAGTGCGGGCGTAAGGCGTCCAACTCTCATTCCAGTAGCATTTGTCATCATCAGGAGTTAAAGTGGCCGAAGATGACGACGATGAGATCGCTAATGGAGGAGACAGTGGCAGGGGATTGGCGAGGGAGCACGGATGATCAAGGTTTGTTTGATGTTGGTAACACAATAGATTAGGGTATAGGGAGTCACAATCAGTGGAATGAAGACAATTCGAGTCTTTTTCATCTACCTTGATGAATGTGGAATAACACACACAAGGAAAGGAAAGCCCGCAATCAATCGTTCACTTCCATAACTTTCTTAGTTTTTTTTTTCACTTTGAACTGAATTCACAAAACATAAGAAAATCTAATATTTGTGACTCATTTAGAGACTAAATTATACGGGACATGTGATTAGTTATGTAATATTATTTCATCAAATTATGTATTTTTTTATTGCCAAATTTCCCAACTTTAACTTTTATAATTTTTTAATAATTTTTAATTTAATTTTTCTCTTACTATTTTCAAAAAAGCCACTTATATAATAGCATGTTTGGACTGGCAAAAATCCATGCCAATTGTGTGATTTGAAAGAAAAAAACATGGTTCACCACTTTTGACTTTTGAACGTATATTTGATTAGGCGATTTGAGAGTTGGGCTTATAGGTAGAAGTAGCTTATTTTTTGAAGCACCCACTCGTGGCTTATTCATGCGATGGCTCTGTTTTGTCGGCCATATGTGTGTGTAATAATAATAATAATAATAATAATATTGACAGGAGTATTTTTATATCTTTGGATATCAATAAGGCACTTAAAATCACAAAACTTCTTTTATGAAAAATATTCAAAATAATTTTCTCTTTCTTTAGATAGTAATCTTATACTAATTAGAGAATATTTTGGAATAAGAGCTTAGATAAGTTTTGAGTTTTATCAATATATAACTATAGAAATGTAGATAACAATTGTTAATTAATTTTAATCAGTTTAGATTTATTATTTGGTTGTTTTATGATTTTATAATCAATTTCTTTTATAAACATGTCATAAATTAGTTTCTTTTTTTTTTTATAAATTTTTTTTGATAAATTCATAAATTAGTTTCTATATGGTGTTTTTACTGATTAAATTTAGTTTAAATAATTTATTTGGATTATTGGAGGTATTATTGAGATTTTAATCGGTTTATTTTGTTAGATTTTGAGCTATGTGAAAATATGAGTTATGATTTAATATTTAAATTAGAATTTGATATAATTTATAAAATTTAATCTTGAGGTGCATAATAGAAATGATTTTTTGGAGTGTAGTAAAATGAGTTTGAAATATTACAACAAATGCGCAAGTGCAGGTTCGACCAGATTGCACGGGACCTTTGATCTAATTAGTTCTGTTATATTTTACTTTATAAAAAACTTTAAGTTTATATAATTCCTAATTTATCTGCATTTTTATTGTAATTATACTATGTATTTGACCATTGCCGAATTTTCAAATTTAATGTTTTCACTTTTCATAATTTTTTTTAAAAAAAATTTAATATCACAAAAACCACTTATGCAAAAGCTAAACCAAACACTCTTTACTTTCATAAAAACACTTATACAATCGTCAATCCAAATATTAATCATTTTACATCATCTTACTTTTTCCCAATATTAAAATTTCATAAGTTAAAGTAAAAATAAGTCACTTATTCAATCCCTAATATAAACACACTCATTACCATATCAATTTTTTACAACAAACCTAATTTAATATTTTATAATTTTAAAGTTCGTTTTTTGTATTTTTCCTAATATTATTATCATCTCTAAGACACAGCGAGTGATAGATAACAACTCTTCTTCTTCTGGTTATCGTACTTTTGAAACAGAGGGAAAAGAAAAAGAGAAGAGTTGGGAGAGTCCGGGAGAAGGAAGAAGGATATAGAGGGAAAGAGAGCAGAGAGAAAGCGCAAGAGGGAAATGCGTGTGAAAGATGCTATTCTAAAAATAAGATTATTAAAAATCATATTGAAAAAAATTATTTTTATAATCGTTAGTCTAAACACACACTTAGTGCGTGTTTGGATTAGCGGCGGAGAAGGAGCTTTTTTCACAGATGGGCTTTTGAAAAAGTTAGATAGAAAAAAAGTTAGATTGTAGATGTGATTTGTGTTTGGATTGGCAGTGGCAGAAGTGACTTTTTTCTAACCTGAAACCTGTTTGGATTAGCATTTGAAAAGCCCGTTTAGATGAAAAATGACTGAAAATAGCACAAATTTTATTGAATACTATATATCTATATATATTAGTTGTATATATTGTGATAATTGAAATGAAAATTTTTTTAAAAAAATTAATAAAATAAAAAAGGAGCAATTATTATTAAAAAAAATACATGAATGGGCTTTTGGAGTATGAGAAGCTACTTGGATCAACTTCTCCCAAAAGCTCCATTATTTCCATAAGCCCAGCCAACTCAAAAGCTTTCTCAAACACCCCAAATGAGCTTTTGGTAATCAGATGGGCTTTTTTTGTAGCCAAAAGCTTTCCCAAACAGACCCTTATAAACTACTTATAAGCCATTCAAACACACAACCGCCTGAGAGATCTGCGTTTAGCCTTGATTCTTTGCACAGTAAGTATTCGCTCACAGCCATGAGGTGCTCCTTTTTCACAATCGTCAATCGAGCCAAATGTATCAGCGCTCAGATCGGGCTCCATAATAATCATGAGATCGCTAATAGTGATTTTTTTTTTTTTGATAGAACGCTAATAGTGATTTAAGTGTGGAACATCCGGCTAAAATAATCAACTTGCTTATATATATATATATATATATATATATTTGGTGTAATAAATTTGGCAAATAATATATTGTTTAAGTTTTTTTATTTGATCAAGGCTTTTTATTAAGGGAGTATCCCTGAAAAATTAAGAAATAATAAATCAGTCATTTTCTAAAAAAAAGTTGAGAATTTCTTATCATATTTCAATATTTTCTAATCAACTTTTGGTAAAAAAAACTTATTTGTCATTTTCTAAATTTTAAATTCTTTTTTCAGGATTCTCCCTTTTATTATTTATGTTTGAAAAATGACAATTGAAAATCTTGTGGAGGCAATTAATAACAATTGATGGCTTCTATTCTAGATTAATTAAAATGTTATGGAAGGAAAATGGTCTTTACTTGCAATTTAAAAGCAAATAACTTTACGAAATTACTTTTATTGTCAAAGCAAACGTATATTTAGGAATAAAAACTAATGCAGTAACTAAAAACATTCCCCTTGTATTAGGGATAAGGAATTTACCATATTCAAGACACAACATTTTTTTTTGGGTAAGATTATCAAATTTATATTTACTCAATACTTAATTTTGGTTTGGTTAAAGATAAACGTGAGAGATTTTGCCGATTTTTTAAAAAAAAATCGAAAAGTGTGGTGGAGAAATTTTAATTAATTTTTTTAAAATTTTTTTAACATATTTTCTATACTAAAATTTTATATCTTTATTTGTTTATTTTTCAAAATAAAACTCATTAAAATATCTTTTCATCTCCATCCAAATATAAATGGGAGGGATGTGTTTGCATAGTAAATGAGTGTTTAAGAAGCAGGCAAAAAAAAAAAAAAAGAGTGTTTAAGAAACTATAAAATTTTAGTTTTAGAAGTCATTTTCTACATGCTAAAATAAAATTTCTCTCACATATTTAACTCGTCAAAAAATAATCCAAATTGGCTATAAAGCCACAATCCAGAAGGACTCATCCCAGCTATTTTTAATGTTTTAACTTTCTGATGCCAAAAAAAAAAAAAATGTTTTAACTTTCAAACCAGTATGGTCCAAAAAACAAAATTGAAGCCAGTGAGAATTAATTTTCTTATAAGTATATTAATTAGGTCATTGATGACACGTGTCATTTAGCGAAAGAGCCAGGAGGCAATAAGATCTGAAGGTATAGTGACGTGGAGGTCCATTCGAAACCAGTCTGGTTTTTCTTCCCTTCTCTGATCTCACAGGACTCATCGTTCCCAGTCTCACTTCCACATTGCTCGTTTACCCTCGAAACCCTCACCTTCACGGTACTCTTCTACATCTCCAACTCAGTGTTAATGGCTCCTCTCTTTGTTCATTATCAGCTATTCAACTAGCAATCCTCGCCTTGCCTCTCTTTCCCTTCCATACCACATCTAAGCTTCTATACTTTCCCGCCTTTCCTCTCCGTCTTCCGAGGAAATTGTATTTCTTTCAACTGCCTTGTTTTAGGTATGATAAGTTATATCTTGAGCTTTCGTTCTTGAAGGGGTTTGATAAGTTAGTATTACGTTAGTTTCAATGCCAAGCTACAATCCTTGTTCTTTAATTAGAAATTTTGAGCGTGCCTTTATTTTTAGTTCAGGAGCACCGGTGCGATGCCTGTGGAATGAATTTTGAGAGTAATCTAATCTGTTCCAGGTGTGAGGCTAAATTTTTGAAATGTGACGTGTTGAGTAAGTTTATATATTTAATTGTCACACCGTAGTGTGATTTTTTTAAGGCAGCATATAATCTAGTAGCGTTGTGAATTCCATGTAAAGTGGTCTAAGAAAGGATGAACGACCTCAAGAATGTTGTCTTCTGTCCAACTATGTGTTATACTAAATTAATTGTGAATGTAGAGCTGTGAAGCACGCTATTGAAGGCAATATGGCTTTCTTTCTTGTTTTTATCTGGTAACTCTCAAATAATATTCTCATTATACAATCTGAAGTTTTGTTTCTTTTCCGCAAAATGATCTCTTGTTGAATGGCGTTAACTACAGTAATACTCACATCTTGTAAAATCCAATACTTCCGTGTATAATGTATGTCATTATTCTCTTCTTTTGCTGTTTTGCCTGTACGGAGTTGAGAACTTGAGATACGTAAAGTGCATTGAAGCCTAAGCCTATCTCTTTCTTACCTTGATTTCAGATGGCACTTACTGCAAACAAGATTCCTAGGAATTCTTTTCTGACTCATCAGACAAACCTTTTAAGATATCATGAGAAGCAGAATCTTTCGTTATCAATGATAAACAAAATACAGCTTTCAAGAAATGGAATGGGACATGGTCTTCTAGCAGAAGGAACAACCTTATTTAATGAGGGATTTCACTGCTTATATGGAAAAACGTTTAGATTTATCTCTAAGAAACCTTTTTTCTTGTGCAATTCGTCAAGAGCAAATAATATTGCAGAGAAAGGATGTGATACAACTTGTCATGATGTTGTAGATATTACTGGGTAACAAGAATATATGCAATTCATCTCCCAAATCAATTTTGAATCTTCTGCATTTTTCATCTTAATTGCATTCTGTCTTCACTTTTATTGTTTTTCAAACCAGCCGTGATCTCATCTTTTGTATGATGGTGTTTAATCGATTAAATTCTCATAAGTATTAGATTCAAACTAATATATCAAAGGTCCTATCCATGTACGCAGTTCACTTACTAAAGCTGAGAAGGAAACCACATTCTTTCTGGTCAGCGCTTGGCTGGAGCTAGTAGATTGGCTCATGAAGATGCAAAGTTTTTGAATGAACGGGCTTGTAGTGACATCTCCTTTCTCTCCTGGTATTTTCCCAGTAACTCTGTGGGTCTATGTTTTTATTTGGAATTCACTTCCCCTGTCCCACTTGACTTTAATTAATTTTTTATTCACCTATACAACAAATGTCCAGTTCTAATTGAAATGCCTTAGAGTGCGCACTGGAAAAGAAGCCTTTCATTGAAGCATCCTTTGGTAACTACAATAAGAGGAATTAATCATCTTGTGGCTTAGGAATTACATAATGGAATGTGTCTTTGCTGACCTAAATATGAGTTTATCTAAATATTGGTTCTTTCCTTATTGGCTACCCATTTCATACTATTTTGATTTGTTCTTATTTAAAATTTTTTAAACATTAAATGCATCTTACTTTTAAATAGCAGCAAGAGATTCCATGTTTAGATACCTGGATAGAACTGAAATTATTTGTTTCCTCAGTGGCATGATGACTTTGGAAGCCCATGCGTGGCAAGATGCTGCTTTTCTTGGGACAGAATTTCTCAAGCTTGATGGTTATAGCTCATTTACCTTGTTCTAATCATGTGCTATTTATGCTAGTTAAGCTTCCAAACATATATTTCATGTCACAGGAATAGCCCTTTTGTCTGGTGTGGTAATAGTTGAAATGTGCACCCAAGATTTGATTTCTTCATGAGTGTTCACACACACACACACACACAAAAATGGAATATGTATCTTGATAGGAATATTTTGGAGGGTAACATCCCAAAAGCTTCCTACTCTTGCCTCCATTCTTTTGTTGAACAATCCGCAACCCCACCTCAAAAGCTAGAGTATAATGTTGGGGAGCCTAAGCTCTCTGTAAGCCCCACATCAGAATCCCATACTCCTGACGTGGGACTCAAGTTCCCATACCTTGCAATGCATCCTTTCTTGCGGTTATTTTTGGGTCATTGGGTGAATATCATCAGAATTAGAATAAAACTACATAATTCCACTACTGGAATGACTTTTTTTGTAATGCCGACTTTTACCTTTTTCATTTTTTGGAGGACGGGGGATTAAGACTTGAGAGCAGCATCTTCCTCCTCTTCACTCCAGAACTATGGGGAATCCTTTTTTTTTCTTATGGTTAATTATAGGGAATCATTTTATTTGCAGGTAATGCAATGCCCTCATGTTTCCCCTAATGTTATTATTGTCTGCTTAAGGTTTTATTTTTATTACTGTGTAGCTCAGGTTAGAGAGGATACTCAGAAAATTGGTTGTAAAGTCAAGGAAAGGCTAAGGCTCCTTCATCACCTTGCTACTTTCTGTATCAGTTAGAATCTTCAACCTTCAGTTGTAGAGGTAAAAAGGAATGCCATAGTGTTAGGTTTCATGCTGTTTTTTCCCCCTTTTTACGCATGCTCTGCAGATCTTGAAGGACAAAGCTCAGTCCAGGTTGAATAGTGCTGCTGATGAGCATTGGAGTGATGGACCCTTGAAGGTACATCCGTTATTCTCAGCTCATACCTGCATATTTGTCTACTACTTATGTCACAAAATGGATTTTTCCCCTCTCATTTGAGAAGGGACATTTTGAAATAAGTTTGGATAACACTATTTTTTATATTGTTGCCAATCTCCCCGTCAGTATGTGTATTCACAGTTATTAGATATCTTGCAGTCTCTTGAAATAAGAAAAGATCAAACTAAACTGTTCTATAAATAGACTTAGTTTTTCTCTCCCATTTCTGGTTGTGTGATGTTTCTTCTAATTGTAGCATCCCTCTTTTGTCATTTCACATAACACATATCCCTGTGGATTTGAATGTTGCATTTTTGTTTTCATCAGCCTTAATTAGCAAAACATATTTTTTTCCTATTACAGTTCCTTATAGTAGGTAATCCTGCTCCACAATTTCATATAGATCTAAATTTGGGTAATAAGCTAGGAGCAGAGGACCATCCTTCATAAAGAATGTGAGGTATTTGAAATGGAAGGCAACAACCAGAGAATATATGACTCCTCTTGACACAAATCTCTAACTTTCAGGCTGATTCACATCTTGCCGACTTCCGTGCTAAACAACGTGCAATGGAAGATGGCCTTTGAGGTGATCTAATGTTTTCAGAAAAAGCATTTACAATTAAACAAAGCCTTTCTGTCTTCTTTTTATTTTTTACTTTATGAGGCATTATACTTCTGATATTAAGGATTCATTGCATATCTTAAATGAGACTCTCATGTATATTTTTTGGTTTAAAGCTCCAAAGGAAGAAACCTTACTTATTATGTGAATATGCAGTTTGCTAAAAACATCCATGACATGATGGTGAACCGGATGTATGAATTTTAAGTAAAGCGAGTTTACATGATTGCTTATTCATCTTTTTATGTTATCTCTGATCATGTTGGTATACTGTCCTCTACAAAGAAATAAAAGTTCTCTGCCAGCAAATAATGTGGGAGGTTGTATAACACATCAGAAGAATAAAGAAACCATTGATTTCTTTCCCATGGATGTGTCTACTGACCGAACAGCAGCTATTCAGGTCTTTTTCCTCATTTATTTTAGTTTTTCTTTGTGATCTTTATAAACCAGTTTGAATCTGTGGAAAATTGTAACATGAAATTTTGAAGTGGACAGGAAGCTTACTGTAGTATGCAATCAGCACTTTCTGAAGATGATGGTATTGATTACACTGATCCAGAAGAGGTTTGATTACATATATTTGTCATTTTGTTTTGGCTACTGTTTGTGCATTGATGTAATTTATTTACTTACCCTTTTCTACCACAAGCAGCTTGAGTTGTTGATTACTGCCCTTATAGACCTTGATGCAATGGATGGGAAACAAAGTGTATCCTTGTTGGCAGAGTGTGCAAGTTCTCCTGACGTCAGTACACGGTAAACTTACTCTAATAGAAAAGTGTTTGAGGAATTATGTTTGCATCATCTACATGTGTCAAGTTAGAAATGAAGAAACATGTTTTCTTTTTATACCAATCTGATTTTGATATAAAAGCCTATAGCAAGAGTGTAGTAACTAAGTGTGTATATTAGTAGTGATATTGCTGTATGCCATGATGAGCTTAAGCCTAACTGGCACCACATTTGTAACATGCACTCTTTTTTAAGCATATTTTCATCCTTTTGTTCCAAATTATTACATTTGCTACTGCTATTGGCAGAACTAGATACGACCTATTGGTAGAACTCCCCAGATACTATGTTGTGCAATATTTGATGATATAAAGCTTCTATTGGCCAATACTCCCCAGATATTGTTGTAACATGATTGTAGCTTATCAACTTTGGCATACTTTGATGTGTTCTTCCTATCTGTTAATTCTCTCTCTCTCTCTCTCTGTGTGGTGCCCTTGTGGATGCATGTGTTTGTAGACAAGCATTAACAAATGCATTGGTGAAAGCCCCATCCACTTGGGCTTTAGGAAATGCGGGCATGGGAGCATTGCAGGTAAAATGATATATAGACATATTTTTGCAGGAATTGTAGTGTTAGCTAGTTGCTCAGCATATGGTGTAATTTATGGCTGTGGCTATATTTCCAGAGGCTGGCAGAAGATAGCAGCCCAGCAATTTCTTCTGCAGCATCCAGAGCTATTTATGAATTGAATAAACAATGGGAAATAGAGGGTTACACCAAAGGGAAAACAAAGCAGCAGAGAATCTGACAGTGAATAAGATACCTACTGTGATATACTTGAAACCTCAAACACTAGGAGCCTAACTTGTATTTGGTTGAACTCACTTGATCTCCAGAAGGTGATTGCTGCTGCTGTAAGGAACATGCCATACATAACTCAGGGCAAGCTTTCATTGTGTATACAGAAATTGGGCAGATTGTTTCTCTGTCAGCATATATTCATTTATGGGGTTTTCAAGTGGCGACATCTGCATAATTGTGGCAGGGTAAATTCATGCAATAGTATAATTTATATTCCTGAATGTTGGATCATTTGAAGATGTTGGCCGAAATGTTTCTGCGAACAAGATGAAAATGACACATCATTTTGCCTCTCCTTTTTGTTTCCTTTATTCTCTTGGGTGATGTGAATATTGTCTCGTACCCAATGCTGCCTTTCGGGGGAGAGCCCTTACTTCATTTTAAAACCTCTACTTTAAACTATTGTACTTTATAATAGGAATCATAACATTGGACTAGGAAAGAACTGGTCTCGCTGCTTTACCCTACTGATGCCTAAATTATTGTTGGCCCATGATGCCTAAATTATTCAAGTAATCTTTTTGCATAATTATGCTTAAGAATCTATTTTCTTTTAAAATGATAGTTGTGTATGACTTGTAATATGCTTTCGGCGCAGAGAAACAAGGGCATTTACAACAAATGGTATTCGAGGATTCTCCTGAATTAGAGAATCAGTGTCTCAGCTCTTCAAATGATTGTTGGATATCATAATGTTCTCCTGAATTAGACTGTGTTATTTTTTTTTGAAAATCTTAATAACGCTAGATGCTCTAAAGTTAAATTCTTCAGTATCTATGCTATACCTTTGTGTGCGATATGACACTGAAATGGTACCATACCAGTAAGCTCACCACTGTTCAGCTTAGAATGTACAAAAACAAGGCAGTATGCATGTTTGGGTTTATGCTAAAAACTTTGGCTTTGATGGAAGTTGATGGTTATTTGCTTTTAAGAAAACTATGAATTTTAAACTTTGGTTGATCACATTCTGACAGTTAGACTCAACCCTGTTGGTGATTTTAGCGGATTTTAACTCAAAATCAAACACACACTAAGATGTTTTGTTTAAATTAAATGGTATAACTATTTGATAAGACATTCAAGTGAATTGATTTTTTAATCAAAATAATTAAGGTGAGAGTGTTCCACTATGCTTGAAATGCTCATCGGACTTCATTCTAAATAGATAATTTGCAGGCTCCCTGTATGTGAAAAAGTTGAGGGTACTCAAAAAGCAAAAGAGTCAATTCCATTACTAGTTATAAGTAAACATCCTTTTTTGAGAGAAAAATAATAAATAAACATGCTTTTAATTTCTCAATGTAAAGTCGTAAGCTGGGATTCTTCTGAAAGAATACTCAATGTTCAATAATTAATATCCAAACTATATGTCCTTAGATGGAGGAAAATGTTGAATGGCTTTAGGTGCATGTGGGACCCCAATTGTTGTTATTCTATGTCATTAGTTAGGAGAAAGGGGGAAAAAAACTAATTATCCTCCCTACTTGATTAACTTTGTCTTAATTGACTTGTTTTAATTTCATTACTTAAGCCTTTAGAGTTTGGTGAGGTTTGATTAGATTCTGTAATCAGGGCAAATTGTTGGCAGCTTACATGCAGGAATGAACGAGGACTTTTACTTTTCAAAAAGTTATAAAGAAAGCAGAGAGAGACCTAAAAAAAGCTAAAGGTGAAGCAGAGAATGAAGACCATGATACCCTCTCGTTGCATTGTCTTTCAACTTTAAACAAAAAAGCCCTCAAATCACTATCACAGTCCCCTACCATTTGATCCACACCATCATGCCTCCCACTCTAAATATCCTTCTTTCTTCATCATTCCCTTCCCTTATTGTTTTTTCTTTAAATTATAAAAATATTTTTAAAACTTTAATGAAGTAATAATCAATATTAATATAAAATGTAAAATGGATAGGGGAGCCACACTACCCAACTTATCTTCTTGGATCCATGCAAAAACAAAAGGTTTAATACAATAGTTAATTTTAAAAATAAGTTACTACTCCCGTCCTAATTATAAGAATTGGTTAGAAGGTTGGTCTTTGTGTTAAATATAATACCTCTCTATATTTTATCTCTAATATTTATAATTTTTCTTCAAACTAATTTATTTAACTTATAAATTGATAGTATATAATATAATGTTATACAAAAATATTTTAGGAAATTATGTCATATTTATTATAATTAAATGATTTAACTATTTTTCTTAATCTACCTAAATTAATCAAATAGTTCTTATAGTGCAAATTGAATGAGTACTTTTAATTATTTCACCGAAATCAAGAAACATTGGTGGTATCAATAAAATTGTCTAAAAATTCCTTTAGTTTTTATATTTACCCTTAATAAATATAATAAAATTTTTAAAAATTATATTTTTCTCAAATAAATATGAGGTCATTTTTAAAATAAATCAATTAATACTCCCACAAACTTTGGCAAACTTACATTCCAGGCTATAAAAATATTCTAGCTGGTGATTTGCATAAAGGACCAAAGGGAGTATATACAATATGATTTTGAAAATAGAAAATTATCTTCTACCTTAGTCTAGACTTAAATCTTTATAAAAATATCTACTATTTAAATAATTCCTCCGGCTCTTAATATAAGACGTATTTACTTGATTTAATTAGATTAAGGAGGTTAGTTGAGTTAGTTAATTTGACATGTATTTTTCAAAATGTCCTAGTCATCTTCCTCAATTCCCTCATTCCTTCTCCTCCTTAATTATTGTTAATGGAGCATTAATAGGGGTAAATTAGGAAAAGATTGCCAAATATAAAAACTTTGTCTTATATTTAATATAAAGTTTAACCCCCAAATATGTTTTATACATTAAGGATGGGAGGGAGTATATTTTAGTTACAATAATTAAAAATAGACTAGTTATTATGTCTGTGTCATCAAAGAATTTCAAGTAACTAATAATATAAAAAATATGAGAATGCGTGGCTGATATCATGAAGGTTGGAGAGTAAATAATAATAATTTGGTTAAGATCGCCAATCCCTATGTGAAGCTTTAGCAGAAAATTCTCTCAACTAATGATAGTTTTGTGAAAGGATTAGTGATTATAATCAAGGAGGAAATAAATGCATACTTAAGATGACTTTAATTATATTATTTGCCCACAGTAGGATCACCACCACCACCACTACTAATAAAATCAAGAAAGATTAGTCCAGTTGGTAAGAAGATGTCAATAAATCCGGCTACAATGTGATAGTGGGAATTTATAAATGTCTTTTTGTAAGTGCTCTTTGAATTTAGAGATATGTAATGACTCTAATTATTTCTTAGGACCCAAATCATCAAAACTTTTGGGTATGAAAAAAATATTAATTCTTCAATTCTAAATATAAGATATAATTTACTATACAAATTAGGTCTTACACAAAATAGTAACAATTATAAAGCATGCACGGGTTCGGCATTGGTTGGAGCGTTTGTGAGTTTGTCTAATTGCAAAAAGTGCATGTGGACCCAATTACACGTTTTTATGGATGGTGGTGGGCCCACCTTGCGCGTGCTGTGGCCCAATCCAAATTCATGGATCAAAAGCAATAGTCATGTGCTTCCATGTTAATTCAGCTTAACCTCTTTTCTCTTTTTTGAATTAAAAGTTGAAAGTTAACTAATATTTCAATCACAAAAAATTGTATTTTTATTAATTTAATTTATTTAAAAATAATCATATTTAATTTATAATTTTTTAAATTATAAAAAAATATAATTCAATTAGTTTGATTAACCAATAATTTTGAACTGCTTTTTTTTTTTTTTTTTTTTATATTTCTTCACCTGTTTCCAATACTATTATGAACTTACTAGTCTGATCATGGGTTAAGTTAGTATGATCCCAACCAGTCTTATCAAAGCGCTTGGTAGTAGAACTAATTTTTTTTAACTTCAATTAGAATAAACCATCAGAAATTCATATTATATTCTTGAAATATAATTAAGGTCATCATTAAAATTTTAATTTTTGTTAATATCATAAACACAAAAAAATATTAAAATAATCCAAACGACTAATGAAATTGAAAAGGCTCCAAACACGACACATATGAAACCTCATTTTCATTTGTCCAGTGCATGCATTCACTTACAACACACAGATGGGAACTCATAATTCACTTTCCAAAAGTATTCATATAAACAAAGACTCTCTCTTATAATCCTGTCGCATGGCCTCAAAACAACCCCACACAAAAAGTAAATTACCGTAACGATACAACATATATTAATCAAATATATACAGTCCCTAAATTCCTCGCACGTTTCTCTGAATCCTCCTTCCTTCTTCTTCCTTCAAACAAGTCTACTTCTTTCCTTCTTCTTCTTCTATCTTTCTCTAACCCCATCAATGGCTGCCAACAAATTTGCGACCTTGCTTCACAGAAACACCAATACTGTGGTGGTGACTCTGGTTTATGCAGTGCTAGAATGGATATTGATACTTCTTCTTCTTCTGAATTCTCTGTTCAGCTATATAATCACCAAGTTTGCCAAATGGGTTGGTCTCAGGCCTCCTTGCTTGCTTTGTTCGAGACTGGATCATGTTCTGGAACCAGAGAGTTGTAAAAGCAAGGTTTTTTTACAGAGCGATGATGTTGTGTGTGAAGCTCATGCGGCTGAGATTTCCAAGATGGGTTTTTGTTCAATCCATGGGAAAATGGCTGAGACACAGAGCATGTGTGAGGATTGCCTGGTCTCCATTAGAGGCATGGCTTTCGTTTCATGGTTTAGTGAGAAATCTGAGAGATGTTCTTGCTGTGATAAGAGCTTAAGAACTAGTTTTACCAGCAAAGAGACTTTGATTGTGGAAGCTTCAGATGATGACGACGAAGACGATGAGGAAGAAGATGAAGATGGAGATAGAGAGTGTGACCATCAGATACTTTTTGATGTTGAGAGTTTTATACTTAGAGAAGTTGCAGAAGATCGTTCAAATAGTTCGGTTTCTAAGGATGCAGAGAAATTGGATGAGAAAGAAGAAGAAGAAGAAGATGATCTTCTTGTCATTATTACAGAGACAGATCAGATTAGTGAATCTCAGAATCTTGTTCATCGTTTCTCTGAATCTTGTGTTTGGGAAGAAGATAGATCGTTTGACTGCATCAGCATGCATTTTGAAACCAATGTGGATGATAACGATCAGCGAGTGATACCTGTGGAGTTAATAGACTCCTTTACCTCTGCAAATTTTGAAGCTTGTAAAAAATCAGAAGAGGGTCTTGGGAAGAAGGAGGAGGACCAAAAAATCGAAACTTTAGCCTCTGAGTTAAAAAATCATTTGGTTTTGGAGGAGGAGGAAGATGAAGAAGAGTTGAAAAATAATGGGGATAATGTTGAAGTATCAGGCATGGAAAAACAAGATGATGAGGATGATGAAGAACAAGGTACGAGGAAAGCACATGATTTAATTTATAGGAATTATGAAACCTTATATTTCTTTCTTCTTGTCGCTTATGTTGTTGTGAATTTTTCCTGATTTATTTTAATTAAAAATCAGCATTGGAATGCACCCAAGAAGATGAATCCTCATCAAGTGAGGATGATGCTGAAGTTCAAAATGCCTTTGATGAATTCATAGCTCAGAATAATATTTGCCAGTCTCAGTCTGTGTCTTGTGGTGAAGACAACAACTTAGAAACAACCCCAGAAGAAGCAGATTATACACAAGGTACAAAGAAAGTACATTTACTTATCTTGTTTTCCAGTTGGCTAGGCTAGTTCACTGGTTAGAGAGATCCATAATTCAGTTACTTCTGTTATTTTTGACATCATTGATGAAAAGAAGTGCCTTTTCACACAGAGAATCTGCCTCAATCTGAAGAACCCTCGTGTTCTTGTGAATGCATAGAAGACGACGAATCCTTAACAAGTGACGATGATGCTGAGGTTCCTGATGCCTTTGATGAATTCATTGCTCAGAATAACCTTGGTATGTCTCACTCTCACTCTTTTATTTTATTTTTTGGGTTAAGTTGCTAACAGCACCCCAGCACCCTAACCTGTGTTTTTCAGTAGCATTCAGCATCTTAAAGTAATTTTTAATACAATTTTGCCCTTGAAGTATTTTCCTTAGTAACAATGAGCACCCTAAACTTAGGATACTGGGTGCTACTGGAAAACTAATTTAGAATGCTAGATGTACTAAAACTTTAGGAAATAGAGTGCTACTAGAAAAACACTTTAGGTTGATGGATGCATGAAAAATTAGTTTAGGATACTAAGTGCTACCGGAAAAATACTTCAGGGTGCTAAATGTCACTTAAACTTACTTTTTTTTTATATCTTCTCGGATTGCTAAGTAAATGACTCTAAGAAAAGCGGGGGATCTTAATCTGGGATTGTTTCCAATATATATAATTGAACCATAAATAAGCAGGTCTAGTTGAAACTGGGGTAAATGCTAATGAGGATGCTGAACCAAGTTTAGTTGAGGAAAATCAAGAAGAAACAAGCCATAATCATCCATCAAAATCCTCTGAGGAGGAGGAGGAGGAGGAGGAGGAAGACAAACTTCCTGAAACCCCAACTTCTGCTGATGGCCTGCATTACCTGCAGAGGAAACTGATGCTTTATGAGAAAACAGAATCTGGGGTGGCAGAAGACTCTGTGGATGGAAGTGAGATAGAAAATGGCGATTCATTATCGACGATTGAACATCTAAAAACAGCCCTAAAATCAGAGAGAAAGACATTAAGTGCTCTATACCAAGAGCTAGAAGAAGAAAGAAGCGCCTCAGCAATTGCAGCAAACCAGACAATGGCCATGATCACTAGGCTGCAAGAAGAGAAAGCAGCAATGCAGATGGAGGCATTGCAATACCAGAGAATGATGGAAGAACAAGCAGAGTATGATCAAGAAGCCTTGCAGCTATTGAATGATCTTATGGTGAAGAGAGAGAGAGAGAAGAAAGAGCTAGAGAAGGAGCTGGAAGAGTACAAGCAGAAGGTAATGGATTATGAAGCCAAAGAGAAACTAAGAGTCTTGAGAAGAATGAAGAATAATAATAATGGAAGTGACGGAAGAAGTAGAGAATCTTCTTCTTCTGCTCCTCCTTCTTTGGGTGAAGAAGAAGAAGAAGACACTGAGAAGCAATCCATTGATCTGAACTGTGAACCAAGGGAAGAAGAAGAGGAAGAGGAAGAAGAAGATAACAATAACATGAACACGATTACTTCCATCGATACAGTTTCAAGCTTGGAGGAAATGACAATGGACTGCGTGAAGCACATGAATGCACTTGATAGTTCATTAGCAGAATTTGAGGAAGAGAAACTGTCAATCTTAGACCAGCTGAAAGCATTAGAGGAAAAGCTCATAACTTTGGGTGATAAAGAGCAGCTTCCTGATGACTTGAATCAGAACTGTTTTTTTAGCAATCCAGAGGAGGAGGAAGAAGAAGAAAATCAATGTCAGTACTCTCCAAGAATGCCAATGGCTTCTCTGGCAATGCGGCTGCTTCCATTTTTAAATGCTGAAGAAGTTGAGACAGAAGAAGAAGAATCGTATCCATGTGTGGATCCCACCTATGAGAGTACAAATATGAAGATCTCCATGGAAGAAGAGGTTGATCATGTTTATGAGAAGCTACAAGCTCTTGAGAATGACACAGATTTTCTAAGCAACTGTATGGGATCTTCTACAGAGGAGGGAGATCAGAAAGGAATGGATATTCTTCAGGATATATTGAAGCATCTTCGTGATCTTAAGACTGTGGAACTTAGATTGAATCAGTTGGGTGATGATGATCCATTGAGGTGAATACAAGTTGTTGGATTAATCTAAGAAAGGTTTGGAAGGCACAAGGTGTGTATTTTTGTTTTTTTGTTTTTCCTTTGTTCCAAACAAGAGTTAGTGAGTAAATTAAGTCACTTGTTTGCTATTTTCAGGATCTTTAATATGGAGAGAAATTTTTTTTTTGGTTACTTGAAACCATATTATTGATTCTTTTACATGTTATAATTATTATATGGAAGAGTTTTATAATGTAAGCTACATTAATATGTTGAAAAGGGGGTGAGATTCACATTGTATGAAATTGAAATGAGAAGAATATATAAGGGGGGAAAAATAATCAAGTTGAGAAGTGTTACAACTTTTTTCAAAGTCAACCAAAAAAATTACAGCTAAAATTTTTGTCGGTATAGTTAAAACTTTTAAATTTATCGTTTATTTCTTTCTTCTTATTTTGTAAAATCATCGTTAATTACTCCAAGAAATGAAAGAATCTGTCTTTCTTCAGCAAAAAATAAACTTGTTTAATTATTTTAGCTGTTTAAATAACATTTTATTGGTTTTATCTTAAAAATTATTCAGAACAAATGATTTATTAACTTGAACCCTCCAACTCTATATCCACATCTCACTCCATCCTAATCACCTAACATGAGGATATCATACGATTGTTTGGCCCCAAAAACCATGAGGATATAATTTTAAATCTACCTACTAAATAAATAAATAAAATGTTGATAAAATCAAACGGTTCGAATTTAAGAGTTCCCTTTATGGTCATTTTAGAATATATGAGTAAAAGGATAAATCCAAGAATCGTTTACTTACACTTTCAGAGAGGATAGTTTAATTGAAATTATTATATATGCACCTGACCAATTGGAAAAAAATAAATTACGCTAACATTTGCTCTCTCGGGAAAAAAAAAAACTTTACATGATTTACCTGGTCAATTGAACAAAATAAATCATATTACCGATAAAACAAGGAGAACATAATGGAAGATGGCAGCTATTAATAGGTGGCTTGAATCTAACAAACAAAAACTATGATTAAGTAATTACATACAAGATCTCACTGTCCAACCCAAATTCAACCAAACCCAGTTGACTGAAAATAAGATGCTAACTCTCTTAACAGCTGAAAATCGTCAAACTGGGATTAGGAAATGAAGAGCATATAAACAAAAGACTAATAACTCATATTCACAATATGTTTGTTGTTTCATTTTAATCTCCTTTTTGCTTTGCATATATTCTTCCATTTATCCTTCAGATCTTGTGGCCTACGCTCACTTAGAAAAACACGAGAACCATGTTCCCATATTTGCTTCCATGGCATTCTTTGCTGGTCACTCACTCCAAACTTCTCCACTCCTTCCTGCACATAACCCATTATTTAGAATGTTGGACAACACAGCATGCAGCTCACAACACAGCGCATTACAGCACGGCTTGCATGTGCTTATAACAGTTAAAAACATTAAATTAGTCATAAAATTTAAGTGACTTTTAATATTATCCTTAAGGATTACACCAAATTCCAACATCATGTAAATTTCTACTCTCCCACTTCTCTTACTAAACATGGGCATATACGGAAAAAAGACCAAGAATACCTTTTAAAAGACGCCCTATACTAGGGAATAGAGGGCGTAGTTGGTTAGAATTCTAACCAACTCATCAAATAGCCATTTAATATGAGAAGGAATCAGTCTTGACAGTTGATGAAATATTTGGAAAAAAAAAAAAAATCCAAACTCTACAACTTCATAATGGATACGAAGTTCAAAATCATAAATTTCTAGCCCAAAATATAATTCAGATAGAAATAAAGAGCAATTAGGTTACTAAGGTTAGAGCTGTTATTTATATAGAAAGCAATGAAAAGCGAAGAATTAATACCATTAGTATGGTTTCCTCCTCAGCTGTCCATGGAACTTTCTTTCGTTTTCTTAGCAGAGGGATTATGAGTGGCTTGCTGCAAGTCATATTAAACAAACATGTCATTGTTAACACACAAAAATATATCAATCGTATTAAAATGATCATAAACTGAATTAGCCACCCCATCTTTCAAAGTCCTGAAAACCAGTCTGGACTCTAGAACAAAAATATTACCATTAAAATTAAAATACATGCTTTAGTAAAGCATATGACATGACCAAATAAGCAGAACTAATCGACATCTCAATTGGAAAGAAGTGCAGCCATCAAAAGTATTGAATCTTACCATTGCGTTTTATACTTTCGGGATCTCATGGAGTATCTAGAATTTATATGCTGTTCACTGCCATCTTCAGAAAAGTTCTCTTCATTATTATGTGCACAGGCCGGCTCTTCTGTCCGATCAGCACTGTGTACTTCATTCAGTTCCTGCTGATTTTCTTCTCCCGTAGTGTTTTGCTTAACAGAGGGAACACAGCGAAATAAGCTATCACCAACAGTTACGTGGTCTGCTGCCTCTTGGCTTTCTTCAACACGTAAAACATTTGGATTCTTCATGTTACCTGTTTCTTCTCCTCCATTTAAAACTGTATCTATCCCATTGTTTACAATTCCCTCATTTCTGCATGACAGGGGAACATTATCACATGGTGTTGGAGTCTCTGCCTGCTGCTGATTTCTTTCAAACTGAAGATTATTGACTTCATTTGTATGTCCTTGATTGTCTTCTCTAGCTGTTCCTAATAACTGGTCATTTCCATTGTCTTTGACAAGAATAGTTTCACACTTATACTTTATTGAAGGGTTATTTTCCTTTCTATAGACTTCAAGGAGTTCCATTGCCCGATCCTCTATACCCTTACCAAGGAAGATACAGAGTTCTTCCCTTGCCACAAAAACCTTCTTCTTTGCTTCAAGATATTCTGAAACAGCGCAAGAATATGCACAGAATGGGCACAAAAAGTTGCCCTCTCCATCAAATTGAGCAGACTTACTCAAACAGCTTTCATGAACCTTCAATTGGCAAGTAGTTGTTTTACAAACCAGTAATTGACCGCCTTCATTACACTTCATACAAAGATTTTGGTCTCTCCACTCAGTATTTGCTGAGAAATGATGACTAGATAGGTAGTGAGAGCTAAGGAATTCAAGCCTTTCAACTGCAAAATCAATCATTTCAGGGTGCTCATCACCAGGGCCATTAAAAGAATCAACAATATCTTCATCACAAGAAGCCAACTGCCGTGTGGGGTTTGGATTTGCAGCATTGGGTTCTGTCAGTTGAACATCTATTTCATGTTCAGATTGAGACTTGCTACCCTCATGTTGAGCTTTATCAGGATCTTCAATACTTGCTGGAACAGGCACAATATGATGTTCATTATCACTTAGTTTCAAGCAAAAACGTGGTTTGGCAACTCTTATCATTCTTAAACTCAATATTAGGCGGACAACATTTATTTTTATTCTCATTTCTTAGACAATCGTCACATTCATCTACATAAACCTGCTTCTCATGCAAGTATGGCATATCATGCTTATTAAATAAGTAATCCCTATTTCTCTTAAAGGTTGAAAAATTCTTACTGTGTGAATGTTCTTTTGATGATGATTTCTGTTTAGCTCCCATGTCACTCTCATTATCAGTTTTAGAAAGATCATTGCATTTGCCATCATTTGCAGGCAATTGGTAATCCTGGCTCTGAAGTGTCAGTCCACTCCTTTCGTTTAAGAGATCAGCACATGGACGAGTACCTTCAATGACTGATTCTTTCAGCTACTCAGAAAAAAGGAATTAGGGGAGAAGGATAATTAAATAATGTAAATAAAAAATGGATTCATTGTAGAAGCAGAGAGGGAAAAGAAAATAATTTTCATATCTCTAGACAGTGACTCTTACCACCTGCTCCAATTCCAATTTCACAGAGCTAGCTCTTTTGTGCGTCATAAATGGGTATACATCCCGTTCCAAAATCTCTACTCCAGCTATTTCCGGACTTGACAATGGTATCTGGTTAAAATCATCAAAAGAATATATATCTCACTTAATAATAGACAATGGTATCTGATTAAAATCATCTAAAGCATATATATCTCACTTAATAATAGACAATGGTATCTGATTTAAATCATCAAAAGCATATATATCTCACTTAATAATAAAGTTCCCATCATCAAGCTCTTCGATGAACTAACTAATTAAATGAGTAATCAAATTGGTCCAGTTTCTGACGTGCAATAAAAACAGTGACACTTCAAACATCAATTGAACAAAATTACCTCATAGAATGTTTGATGGAGGACATCTTCACAACTTCTTGAAACGCCAGACACAAGTCTTGGATCCAGGCTAGAGGAAGCATCAAAGTTCAATCCACCAGCAGAACGAAACAAGCCCTCCAAAGATCTCCTAGAAACCAACTCCCTTGTGTTTTCCCCAAAATCACTAGGCACTACAGGGGCTACATCAATTAAGCCTAGGAGAGAGAGAACAAATTTTAAAAAAAAATTATCGCCATGAATTATGTTTCAGTGTTTTTATAAGAAGCAGCTTCTTAAATTTATCCAACAATTCATGCATACCTTGTAAAGTAGAGTTGTCCATTTTCACACAGCTTGCTAGGGCTTCAACCACCCAGAGCCATGGACGAGTTGATGAAGATTCAGATGTGTTGTCCATGGGCAACCCAATAGTTTTCAACTTCAAGAAAATACAAAACTATTTTATCTTTTTCTTTTATGTGCGGCAGCAATTGTTCTGCACAGTAACTTGAATTTGAGAGTAGGAATTATTCGCACACAACATGAGAATCAAGCTCATTCTCTTACACAGGGTAGAAAATCATGCAACGATGGCCCAAAAAGTATACAACCAATGAACAATGAAGCTACATAAATCACACAGCACAAATAGCAGACTTCAGTGGGGGAAGAATTTTATTAAAGATGTTTGGCACATAAATTTATAACTGCGGATGCAAATATGTGCTGAAATAAGGAACATTCTTCAAACATAAGTACAGCGCCCCTAAACCTAATTATCGTCAGACATATGGTGATGTTACCCAACCTAATGAAACAGTAAACCAACCGCTTGAGACAGTATGAAGCAGCCCTAATTTCGTGATGTGCCCGTGCAAGCTCATATGCACACGTGTGGAAAGAGAGGAGCAAATTAACAAATTTAACAATGACAAATATGAAGTTAACTTACTCTTCTTGCATATATGGAGTCAACACCACAGTTCACACTCTCTAAAATTTAAAAATTTCTATCATGTTTCTATTAATTTTTAAAACCAATGCACGGAGGAGTTCACCAAGATGGAGAAAGATACAGACCCCAACGGTTCAATTTGTTACAGCGAAAGAGAAAGGAACCTTGAATGTGATGGCCAATCCATAAAGAAATAAAGTTTATATTTTTCCTCAGCACAAATCTTAACAAAAAAGAACAATGGAAATCTCAGCAATATTACAATTAGTAAACAGAGGAAAAAAAAACAAGACTCAAAAAATTTAATGGAATCAGAGATGATCATGAACTGGTGCGACGTGCAATGAAACAAAACCATCTACGGTTGGGGGAAAATATATCCCGGTGCGAACGAGCGATAAAGGGGTTGGGGTTTATTTAAGTGGGAGACGAAGAGAAAGGATTTGCGTCCTACTTAGAACTCAAGATACTTCGGTGCGTTTGAAGGTGAAACGAGTTAGGTAGGCTTATATATTCTAACCAGGATACATTAATTATGTGGAATTTTACACCTTTCAAATGACGACAACCAGTACAGTCGTCCAGAATCTAAGAATTAATGGATAGCGATCACAAATTCTTAGGGTTCCACACACGCAGAAGATTCCAAAAATGTTCGAAATTCAAGAGTTATTCAATAATGATTATAGAACTCTTACCTTTCAGATCATTATGCGTTTAGCATCTGAAGCTTCCATGGAGTATCGGGAAGAGAAAAGCAGAGGTGGGGTGTATGGCTTCTCTTCCTCCGTTCTTCAACGGTGGCGCGGGCTTCCAACGGCGACGAGGGACTGAAATGTAAGGGGAAAATTAGCTTTTTATCCTTGTTTATCGCCCTAATTTTTAAACTAGTTAGTTCTATATGCTCATAAACCATGAAATCCTGTCAACGGAACGAAGCTTCTGGGAGAAGAAACAGGAGTTTCATCTGGAAGCAATACTCTCATTTTCCCCCTTCCTCCTTTTCATTTCAATGTCTCATCTCCCATGGAAAAACTCAAAAACACATGATTATGATTTAATATTTTTTTAAATCATTATTATTTATAAATGAATTTTTTATTCCATCTGTAATTATGCAATGTGTAAATCAGATTTTAACTATTTAAATTTATGTATTTATATTTATGATAGTAATTTTATAAAACATAAAATTTGAACTATCCATTTTTTTAGGGAAAATCCCTGAAAAAGAACTTCAATATAGTGAAAAAACAAAAAAGTGATATGAATTTGTATATTTCTATACAAGTGTTAGGGCCTGAACTGGAATATTACAATTTGAAATTAAATTACGTAAGTAACCCTGACAACTTTTAAAACGAAAAACGTTGAGGGAGGTGTCATAGGCCGGTATTGCGCAAAAACACAATCGGGACTCTTCATCTCCTTATGCTGTCGTGAGGCGTCGTTGGTTGGTCGACCTTGGTTCCCTGCCAATAAGAGAGGATAGTGGCAGCGAAGTTAGTGTGGTCGATTTTGAGGAGGAGGGACAATCCGAATACTCTAGCACTCAAATTGTCTGAGTCTTGACCCAATCACTCTCTGGGTACCCGCCAGTGATGCAGAGCACTTGAGTTCTTCAAGGGTAACTCGAGTGGAGCGATGGAAATAAATCACTAACTCACTCGAGTGTGTTCCTTGAGCACTTGAGTTATGTAAGGCTTCACCCAATCACTCTTTGGTTACCCTCCAGTGATGCGGAGCACTCGAGTGCTTCATAGGCAACTTGAGAGGAGTTTGTCATTTTTTCTACACTCTATCCTTGGACAATGAGGGTAGTCACTCGAGTTTTGAAGAGTTCAACTCGAGTGATGTTTCTTACTCACTCATTCAACTTGAGTGACGAGTTGTTGGGGGTGTGGCGTCGGACTTGTTACCACTGATTGGCTTTTTACCGTTACCTGTGCATTTATTCCTTCTCTTCTCTGTCTTTTCTCTTCTAATTGTTGAGATCCTTACTCGACTGTTATCTTTTCGCAACATCTAAGATTCGACGATTTCACAAAAATCTCTTCTCCCAGATGGACCTTCTTCTTACTTCTATTCATCGCATCTATTTTCTCCAATGTCGGCGCCGGAGTCACTAACTCTATACTCTGTTCACGTTCGTTCATCGTTTATTCCTCACTAGAAATGCTAATCTCTATTTCGAACAAAGAAAACAGGGGAGAACAGGGACCTCGGACATACACGTCCAACTACATGAGGGAAGGCTTGCGTTTGTCATCCTCGTCTTCTTCTTCTTCGCCATCACCCCCAACAACTTGTCATCTTCTTCTTCATCGTTATCACTGACATGTGCTTCATCATCGAGATAAGTCTCGATTTTCATCATCGACATGAGTCCCAAATTGATATTAGGCTTTATCAATACAGTGTTACATTTTCTCAATCTCATATAAGATTTTCACAAGTTCAATCACTCGAGTTCCACATTTATCACTCAAGTGATGAAGCATAAACAGTGCATCACTAGAGGGTAACCGGAAAGTGACACATTGTTCATGCATATTACTCAAGTGATAGATGTGCAACTCGAGTTATTGAACCTGTGAAAGTGTCATAAGATATTGTGAAAATGTAACACTATATTGATAAAACCTAATCTCGATTTGGGACTCAAGTGATGGGAGATTTTTAAAGATCACCATCAGGTATTCATTTAATCACTCGAGTGACATGTTCAGGACTCGAGTGATTCTTTATCTTTTACTTCCTCACTTTCCAGTTACCCTTTAGTGCTCAGGATCTTTAAAAATCTCCCGTCACTCGAGTCCCAAATCGAGATTAGGCTTTATCAATACAGTATTACATTTTTTCAATATCCTATGAGACTTTCACAAGTTCAATCACTCGAGTGATATGATGAACAGTGTGTCACTTGCTGGTTACCCTCTAGTGATGCACTGTTCATGCTTCATCACTCGAGTGATAGATGTAGAACTCGAGTGATTGAACCTGTGAAAGTCCTATATGACATTAAGAAAATGTAACGCTGTATTGATAAAGCCTAATCTCGAGTTGGGACTCATGTCGATGATGAAAATTAAGACTCATCTCGATGATGAAGCACATGTCGGTGATAATGATGAAGAAGAAGATGACGAGTATTTAAGGGTGATGACGTCAAAGTTATTAGCAATGATGGTGAAGAAGGAGAAGACGAGAACGATAAACGCAAGCCCTCCCTCACATACCTAGAAGTGCACGTCCGAGGTCCCTATTCTCCCCTGTTTTCCTTGTCCAAAGCAGAGCTTAGTATTTCTAGTGAGGAATAAATTATGAACGAAAGTGAACGTGATTGAGAGCCATATATGGTGGTAGAGATCGAAGATCTAAAGCCCGCCGTCATTGGAGAAAGAGCCGCCGTTACTGGAGGAGGCCACTGTCGCCATTATTGGAGAAGAAGATGATTTTGTCGAAGGATGGAGAAGATGATTTCAAGGGCAGTGGTGTAATTTTCTTTTGATTTCAAAAATGATAAATCAAGTACCAACACCTTTGTGAGAATATGCAAATTGAGATCACCTTTTTGTCTTTTTCCTATTTTAAAGTTCTTTTTCAGGGATTTTCCCTTTTTTATTTAAGAGTAGATATAAAATTGAGAGAGAGAAACAGAAAAAGAACTTTGAAATTGCAAAATTTTAAATTAGCTATTTTCCAAAAAATGAGTTATGAATTGCTTATTATCAAACCCCTTAACATTTTGATTTTTCGTACAGTAATAAATGTATAGTTTAGAGGGCATACAGAAATAGCGGAAATATACTGATAATTAGTGCTGGTTTACATTACAGGGGATCCTTATAGAGTTTGAAAAATATATACAGAGTCCAAAAGAAATAAAATTACAATTAATTATAATCAACTGCACTCCCGCTTGAACCAGATCCTCAGTTGCCGGTAATTATAATTTTGCCCTTAGAGCCGCTACTTTCTGTTGGAATATTTTTAAATATTGAAAAAAGATGAGATTCGAGCGAATCTCAGTAGTAACATATAATCAATCATATAAAATGAGAAAGATAAATATGTTATGCACCATGTAATGCAATATAATAATAACACAAACTATACGATATATGCACATAAGTTGGGTCTACTTCCCCACTATCCGTAAACCTCAGTTGGGTTATTGCTCACAACCAGGTAAATGTGCCTCCTCGCACAATTGCCCTACTTGGCAAAACAGTGTTCATCATACATATCACATAACATAGCTTAAACAAAGCATACAAACATTCATATAATGTATGAAAGATAGAGTTACTACCTGAATCCTTTTTCAGTTCCAATATTCGTCCTATACTCTTGTTTCGTCACGGGCTATTTCTAATTCCTATAAAAATTAAAGTTACAAGTAAATAATTATTACTTGTACTATTTCTGCCTTTAAATCAAATTCTGTTGGTTATCTATCACAATTCCAACAATTTCTACACAGTGCAATTTCACAGTTTTCCAGAAACTGACAGAGTTTCAATCAACTTTGAAAATTTATAACTAATTCTAGAAAATTATAAATTGACTGATTCTAAAGCCTAAGCAAAGCTCTTTAAGTGTATTTTTATAGAAAAATACTTAAGTCTGCCTAGTTTAACTACATTGTTCCCAGAAATTCGTCAGTCTTTCACTGTTCTAGATTGCATTCCAGAAACAGAGCTCAACTTCAAAAATCCATATCTTTTAATCTACTAGTCCAAAAATTATGTTCTACCCATAAAATTAAAGCTCTAAATGTCTACTTTAAATCTGAAAATTTTCATAATATTTTTGTCAAGATTTAGTTTTCCAAAATTTTGTCACAACCAATCTGACTTCTAGAAACATAATCTAACAGCAACTAAACTTCAAAAATTCATATATCTTAATATAATAATATAAATAACACCTATTATATATCAAATTAAAGCTTATCATGTATACTTTTGTTTTGAAAAGTTTCATGGTCATTGAATAAGATTATATTATTAAAAAACATAACACAACCAAACTGCCAAAACCTGGACGTCCAGAATTTCCCCTGTTTCTGACTTAACTTTCAAAAATCATAACTTTCTCTACATAAATCCAAATGATGCATTCTTGGACTCATTTTAAAGCTATGGATGTCTAATATATTCTTGTAAAATTTCATAAATATTGAATAAGTTTTGTCTAGTCAAAACTTAACACAAAGTTAACTGTCTTTCAAAAACATCAGTTTTAACAGTCTGACTTCAAAGATAAAGAACTCATTCATTTTCACTTCAAATTGTACTATTCTTGATTCTATCATCAACTACACATCCTAAACTATCTATATAAAAAGACCCAGTTAAAAACTCCATCTATAGCTTTGTTTAAGCTTCTGAAACTTTCCGATAGATACTCTGTTTTTCGACTAGCAAAACAGGGTGAAGAAAACTATCATGCAATCATGAATTTATAATCTAAACCTCACTAATTTTAACTTCATACTCTCCTACACTAATGTCTTGAGGTTAATGATCAAATTTCAGAACCAAAGAACCTCAAAATTCGCCCCAAGATCGTTACACAATCCCTGGCTTAAAACTTTTTGGTTGACAGAATTTTTTTCTGGCAACTTTTCTCTTAACTCCAACCAAAACCACCACAGAAAACCACTCAAATCCAACATAAAAACAAAGATAAATATGTAGGAGACTCACTTATATCAAAATATGGGGTTGTATGTGTGATTTGGAGCTTCCTTATTCCTCTTCTCCAACGTCTCTCTTTTCTCTATTCTGTTTTCTTTCTATGTGTTTCTGTTTCTTTTGCTCCCTCTTCTCTAGCTACTTGGTCGAAATGAAGAGCTGAAGGTGTTGGGTTTTTGGTTAAATAAAGAGTGCATAAAGTGTGGGATTAAGTGGCCAAATGAGAGAAGGATAGGTGTTCAGTTTTTTTTTCTACGTGAGGTGTTGTAAATGGAGCATGAGTTCTCTAATGATGGTAGCAACATATATTCAATGTGGGGCTATGGATGTGCTCTTGTAAAATGCCAAGTATGATGTGTGTAGGTGTCTGGGTGTGTGTTTATATATATATATATATATATTTTATCCTATTAATTACACACTATAGATCCTAATTTTTCCCTTTATCTAATTTAAGATTCTTTAAATTTCGTAGGTTTCATAATTTTATTTATTATCTAATTATTATCCCTTTTTTTCCCCCAAAAAATAGGCCTTTTACTAAATTTTGGGATATTACACTTATCAAGTTTCGTCATTCTCTTATCAACTCTTAGTAACAAACTTAATTTGGGATTTTACAAATTTAAAGTTCTTTTTTGGGAAAATCCCATATAAATACCACTTGAAATTGTTTAACCCCAAAAAGTCTATTATAACATGCAAAAGACAGATAAGGGTTGAGGGGGGAATCTGGGTTATTGAAGTTTTATCAAAAGACCAAAATGCTCCTTTTGTAAATTCGTTTGACATACCCTCCAAATACTCTTTTTTGAATCAACGGGGACTCGATTTTTAGCTGCAAGGTGAGCGCGAGGGGCAACTGAACTGAGCTACAGCTGCTGGCCTCTACATTCTCTGATTCACTATTCATGTTGCTATGTCATTAAGCCATTTCACCATTTGAATTTGATTTCATTCGAAGGGGAGTGTACTGTTCAGACTCACAGATCAAGAGGTATCCTCCTCTCACTTCTAGGGTTTTTGTGTATTGTTGTTTAGATATGCCTCTATAATTAGTTAATCATTATTAGAGTTCACTGCGCCTTCTCTAAAGGGTTTCGACATAGCTTACAATTTTTCTTCTTCTTCTTCTTCTTCTTTTCGTTTAAATTCACTTCATTCAAAGTTTCTATCATTGCGCTATCTCATATCTGTTGCATAATTGCATTTGGTAGAACATTATATCTTTATACTCTAATTGGGGGAAAAGGAATTATATTTTTAAGATAAAAAACTTGAAGGTATTAGTTATCTATTTTCCAGCCACGACTCTGTTGATTTTCGAGGAGGGAAAAATGTCGTACTTGATGTTTTGTCTACATCCTTATTTTATAGACCCCTTACCTTTAGTCGTTTTCTCATGAATTTTCCAGCCATCCTTTCACGAAAACGTTAAATATTTTTATGTGCGCATTGTGCCATGGAATTAGTATTCTTTTATCAGTTTTTTATGTACTCAAATTTGATCTTCTACTTACTGCTTTTATTCGAAACTTGGTGATGAGTTTTAAAGGGCATTGGATTGGCAAAATAAAGTTGAGAATTATTACAAATGTGGTCCATTTGAAATTGATTATTATTCTGCCTTAGATGTGAAATGTTGGATTGGAAACAAGTATAGTGGAGCGCATAAATCCATGTGCTTATCTTTGAATTTTAATGGAAAAGGGGTTGAGAGGCAGGAAGACTTTAGAACGAATGAGATACCTTTGCCTTTAAGATGATGAAGAGAACTTTAAATAAGATATTCTTTTGAAGTGCTTTAATGGGGCAACTTATGCTTAGTGAGTCCATTTTTAATAAATAATCCGTTTTGCTAGATATCTGAGATATAACTGGTTCTTGCTTTATGAATGCTACCTGTTCTTGATGCCTTTTTTGCTTCTTCTCTGATTGTAATACAACCTCATAGTTCATGTGTTCTTGGTATTGTCTTTCTTAAACTAGTTTATGAATATAGATGTTGAAGGCTTTATTATGCAAGATAAACATCTCAGTTTTGACTGCATTGCTTATCCTTCAAAATTAGTATAAATATAAAGGTAGAGAGAGTTATTTTTATAGAATATGAATTGGAAGCCCATTAATCAGGAAAAAAAAAGTAGGGTAGGACTGGGGGAAACAAAAGTCAGTTTTTTCCCCTTTAGGAAATTTCATTGAGGAAGATAATTTTAGTTTACTTGTTCATTAATTAATAAAAACATAAACTTTAATTGTTCCTGAACCTAGACCCATGCACCTTATGTTGGCTGCTTCTTTGCTATCTGTGTTTTCCCTTTAAATTTATTAATTAGTAAATGGGTAATGACGTTGTTTACACTTTACAGGGTGCTGGTTGACATAGGTGCTGAATACACTACAAGGGGGTAGCTGCTGACACTCGGTGGAATTAACAGAATAAGTAACCATGTAAGTGATATAATAGCTGAATTGGTTTTCAATATATTTAACGCATCTAATACATGTGACTCCGCATGCAGGTAATGTCTCTTGTGTGTAAGATGTTAATGGCAGAAATGAAAAATGCGGGACAAGTGGGGCGACATATTTTTGCTGCGGATTTTATGGTGACTATGCTGTAATTTTACACCTGAGTTGTTGTATTGACGTTTCTATATTACGCTAACAAGTTTATTTGTCATTCAGTTACTATTGGCTAGAAAACTTATAGGATGGTCAGTTGCTGAATGGAAAGACCAACTACTTCCTCCACAAGTTGGCTACAATATTGCAGACTGTGATATGATTTTGGACCCATGTTGGTTGCTGAACACTGGTTCTGTGTGGCTCTTGAACAAAAAACGATGAACTTTTATGTGCTTGATTCAATGAAGCCACTATGTTTTACAAGCAAGAGCAAAAAGCGAAAGAAACAAAGTGCGCTTGCAAATCCCCAGTAATCCGCTCTAAATATACTTGTAAGTAAAATGTGTGACAAATTTGTTGGTCATGAGAACATAATGTGGATATAATATGCATGTGTTTTTTTTTCAGAGGGATTGATTTCATGACATCATCGCGCTTGAAAACCGGAGCATGTTGGGAAGAAGCCGATCGGTGACTTTATTTGGGCCCCCATTCCACAATAGAACAACTTGTGAGTGTTTTTGTATGTTCACTTGATTTTGGTAAGAAGATGGTTTAGTGTTAGTTTTTAATGTAACTATGCCATGCAGGCGTGACTATGGCATCCATATGCTAATTTGGCTGAACAATTGGAAGTCAGGTGTGACCTTCGACTATGGTGATGATGAGGTTGGGGTATATAGGCGAAACCTACTGTCTGTGGTGGATGGTTAACTATGAAATGAATAGCAAAAGGGAGGATGCATTGAGACTGATTAATTCATAGCAATGACTCTGACTAAGAGGATATGACTGACATTATTCTGTTATTAATGTCACTTTTTGGTTTTCCTGAAACAATTATTTTTTTAGAATTCATCATTGTTGTCAAGAGCTCAAAACCTGCTATCTAACTTAGTAAGCAAGCACTGCATTTTGGTGTGACGTAGTAAAGTTTTTATTTTGGTAACCAAGCTTGTATATTACTTCATAGCAGTGGCCTTTTGTGATGTATTGTTATTGTGTAAATAAATTTAGTAAAGCTATAGTCCATTTATTCCCACAGTTTGATAATATGCACTGTTGTTGTACAGGAAGCAAGTAAATCAAGAAATATTGTGTGTTAAGTGTTGGCCCAAAAAGGGGTGGCCTCTGACAAGTTGAATAATGGGAATGACAAGGTTTTTAATGGTTTTGACGAAAATGGTAATGGAAATGACAAATTAGTCCAACCAAACATTATGTGTGGATTGGCCAAAAGAGGTGGCCTCTGACAGGTTCAATAATGGGAATGATAAGGTGTTTAACGGTTTTGACGAGAATGGTAATGGGAATGACAAGTTTCATAATGGTTCCAAACATTATGTGGCCAAGTTTTTGCTCAGAGGGGGGACGCTGACAAATTCACTAATGAAATTAACAAAGTCTTTAATGATTTTGACAAGAATGGTAATGGGAATGACAAGTTTCATAATGGTTCCAAACATTATGTGGCCAAGTTTTTGCTCAGAGGGGGGACGCTGACAAATTCACTAATGGAATTAACAAAGTCTTTAATGATTTTGACAAGAATGGTAATGAGAATGACAAGTTTCATAATGGTTCCAAACATTATGTGGCCAAGTGTTTGCTCAGAGGGGGGACACTGACAAATTCACTAATGGAATTAACAAAGTCTTTAATGGTTTTGATGAGAATGGTAATAGGAATGACAAGTTTCATAATGGTTTCAAACATTATGTGGCCAAGTGTTTGCCCAGAGTGGGGGACGCTGTTCGCCGTTTAGCTTCCGCAAGCGCACGGGTCGCAAGTAATAAAGTAATAAGTCAAGATCGTTCCCACGAGGACTATGACAAAAGCGAGTTAACTATTATAATTATGTTCTTAACTAGGTTGAATGAAATCATTTGAAATTGAGTATATCAAGTAAGGAAATTTGCTAAAAATAATAAGGTAAAACAAAGGTGATTGTAAAATTGATTCTACTTCAAGGTTTAAAGGCTTAGGATTACTTCTTCCTTATTGTGTTTCATAAAACTATGCAATTAATTCACTTATGCTAGTTGTGTGAGTCCATATGCTAGTCAAAGATACTAAGATCATCAATCAAGCTCTCTCAAGTCAAGATTGATTTTTAATCTTCATTAACAATGTTCAATCTCTTGTCTATCATTAATGAAAATCATCTTTCCCAAAGCAATTCTTCATTAGACTATGCTAGGTTGTTAGATATATCTCTATTCTAATAACAAATCATCCATTTAATCCTTAAACTTCAAGTCTAGCATGATTTTTCTCAAGTTCTACAACCAAAATAGCTCTCTCAAGCATTATTCAATTGAACCAAACTAGTCATGTGGTGATCAAGCACAAGATAGTACTTAAGCATGGAGAAAAATCAACATATATTCTCAACAACTAGCAAAGGCAAGAAAATATAGTAGTTTTAATCCATACAATGAATAGAAGTAATCCTAAATGAGAGTTTTAGCCACTCATAGTCAATACAAACTAGTAACTCAACATAAAACTCAAAACCATATCAGCAAATGGGAAGAGAAAAGGGGAAAACCAGAAAAAGAGAAAAAAAAATCTTGAATTTCTCCAAGAATCTCCTCCAAGAAGCCCCAAAATCCTCCTCAAGCTCTCCAAGAAGCCTCCTTGTGGTTCTTGAGCTCTTCCTTGTGCAGAATCCCTTAATTTCGGCGCCCCCATTAGGTTAAAAAGGCAGCTGAAGCATCAGTTTTTCAAAACGCACAGTTGCAGTATCGGGACTTTGCTTTTGCTTCGCTATAGCTAACCCACAGCGTACGCGGTCAAAAGGGCCTATTTTTGATGTGTTTTCGCTTTTGCTTCGCTGTGGCATAGCAAAAGCAATCGGGGACACCTTCAAGCTACTTTGATCTTCCTTTTTGGCTTTTGTTCTTCTTTTCTCCATCTCCAAGGATCCATGTAAGCTTCCATTTCTTGTCATCATCCTCCTACAAAGAGAAGGATTTTATGATCTTTCCAAATTTTCTTCAATTTAATCTAGAACCCTATAAATCTAGCTCAAAATTTTCACTTTTTCAAATATTTTCAACACATCACATTTTCCTTCATATGTATAACAGACACTGATAAATTCACTAATGGAATTAACAAAGTCTTTAATGGTTTTAACGAGAATGACAAATTTCATAATGGTAAAGATAAGTTCTGATGACATTCACAAAAACCACCAATATTTATCACAGTAAATACCAAGTAAAGGGTTCAAATGACAATTTAACATTACTCATTCCATCTACACCCAATGCATACAAGCCATAAACCCAGAAGAAGGAGTTCCTTCAACTATAATTAAATGGTTGGAAGCTATCATCATTAACAACTGTTTCAATGGAAATGACAAGTACAGTAATGGAATTTACAAAACACCATATTCTTACTGACAGCACCTACCAAAAACATTGTCAACAAAAACTTTAACATTACTCATTCCACCTACCCCAATGCATAGAAGTCATTAACCAAAAAGAAGGTGTTCCTTCATGTGCACTTTAATTACATCACCTGTCACCATTAACAACTGTTTCAATGGAAATAATAAGTGTCACGCCCTTATCTCATTTTAACCTTTTCCAGAGTATTTGTGGAAAACGATATGCGGTTTAGTGGGCAACACAGGAATAGCATGAATATACTGATAATAAGTGCATGATTACATAAATTCCCTGTAAAGGTTTGCACATAATAATTACAAACCTTGTATCTGCACAGGGATACTTGAGTGTCTAAACTCGTCCCAGTGAAACGAAGACTTCTTCCCGTCTTCGTTACACTACTGTAATCTCCTCCTACGGTACTATACATTGTTGTTTACATAGCTTCTGTCATCTCCTATCTAAATTGTTGGTAGGGGAGGGTGAGATTCGAGAGAATCTCAGTAGGAAAACAATACCAATATGCATGTACGATAAAAATATTTAATGCATGACATGCTTGCATCACATAACTCATGCTCGCACAATGACAAATCTGTAAACTCAATGCTTCGAACAATATACTTATGGCCATAACATCAATGGAAACATAGCTTCAAATCATTCATACATGTTTCACATAATCAAGCAAAGCATTAACATGCATCTACAAACTAACACAAATCAAATACATGCAGGAGAGGTAAGTTCCCTACCTTAACCCTTTTTCGCCTTGAGACGTATGCCTCGTAAAGCGTGCCAACAACTCAAGCTCCATATTTGATCCTACAATGCCAAGGGTACCATTCAAACACTTCCAAAGTGTTTCTAGGGGTTATATGAGCCTATTATGAAAAATTACTAAAATGCCCCTAGGGACCCGGCCCGGCCCTACTTACCCGGTCCAGCTGTACTTTTCTCGAAATTCTATCCTGGGCTATCCTGATATATTTTTGCCCAAGGAATCTATTTCCAGACTCAGAATTACCAAATTCACTACCAAAAGATGATATTGCCCTTGACAGCCCTTATTTCAATGTTTCAAGGGCGTTTTCGTAATTATGCTTTCCCGGCCTTTTCCGAAAAAGTGCCCAACTGTAACCCCACCTAATTTTCGTTTCTGAACTCAATGGAACCATCAAATCATTGAAAATCCAACTCTAAGACCCATTTACAGCCCTGGCCGAATTATATGGGTTTTCTAGGGAAAATCGGGGTTTTTTGGTTTCGGCTCCGTAAACACGTTCCTTCCTACTCCTAACCACCTTATTAACTATTCCATTAGGTTAAAAATACCATTTAGTACCAATTTGGGCAGCATAACTCCTAAGAAAACCCATTTTCTATTTTTACAACCAAGGACAATCCGGCGAAATTTCACCGATTAAATTGTGCACAACAGCCAGAATAGTCAATATACAAAGGTTTGAAAGTTACCTCAAGCTCCCACAAGCTTTTCCTTCTTGTGGTTGAAAACCCTAACTTTAAAACACCAAAATTTGTTCTTCAAATACCTTACATCACATAGAAGAGAAGCTTATGAGAAGGATTATACACGTTAGGTACGAATTCACCGAAGAAATCGACCTATCTCATAAGTTTTCTCCTCTCCTTCTCTCTCTAAAACTCTCAAACTTTCTCTCTCTCCTTGGCTGCTATTTCACGTCAGGTATGAGGCTGAAGGAGAGGATGATGATTTTAATAAGATATCCCAATTTAATTAATTAATTTTCCCAATTTCGGATTTTTTACAAAATTTTGGCAGATTTCTGCCCAAATTTTGAAAAATCATAACTAATTCTAGAAAAATCAAATTGGAGTGATTCTAAAGCCTATAGAACCCTTATTGAGTCTAGTTTCAATAAAAAAATATAGAATTTTTCTGGATGGAATCACAAAATTCCCAGAATTTCAATCTTTGCATACTGTTCCAGAAACTTCACAGTTTTTCTGTGCTGACTTCAAAAATTCATATCTTTTTGTATATAGCTCTAATTGAGTCGTATGACCTATCAAATTAAAGCTTAGGATGTCTAATTTCATCCTGTAAAATGTCATAATTTTTTCTCATCATATGGTCATTCAAAATCACATGATAAGCCCACTACCTCATAGGCGATTTTACCATAAGCATAATCACTTTCTTCAAAATTAACCATTTTATTTTCTTTAATGCCCCAAAGATATAAAGAACATTAGATAATAGATTTGGGACATCTACTAAATCAGGGCTTAGTAGTCTACTCAATTTAGGCTTATTCCCAAGCTTCCAATCCCAAAATTCGGGGTATTACAACAAGTACAGTAATGGAATTTACGAAACACCAGATTCTTACTGACAGCAACTACCAAATACATTGTCCAATGACAAGTGAACATTACGATTCCACCAGCATCTAATGTTTTCTTGTCATTCCCAGGGTATAATGTATTGTTTTAACAAAAAACAATACTTACATAAAGCACATCATATATGTCATAACCCTTTTAACCAAAATATCTGAAGGGATCTAAATCATTGTACATAAACCAAAAGATGACTTGCAAAATAGCTACTCCCAGATCTGCACACCCAGGCTTAAGTTCAGCTTTCTGGAGCCCCTCTCCGACAGAACCGAAATGAACGACAGAGGAGTGATTCAGTTTTCTGGAGCCCTTCTGTGACAGAACTGAAAGGAACGACAGGGAGTGATTCAATTTTCTGGAGGTGAGTGTGAGTAAATGAGTTTAGGGGCATTTTGGTCTTTAGCCTTAAACTTCAGTAACCCATATTGGTCCTTGATCACCTATATGTCTTTTTCAAGTTATAAGAGACTTTTGTGGGTTTTGACAATTGAAATGGTATTTATATGGGATTTTCCCTTCTTTTTTTATCTTTTTCTTTGTAAAATTCTAAAAAGAAATCGAAAAAACGAAGATGAGAACCAAGCCTATTACATATAAAAGGATGACCTCTAGAGTCTAGGCTGTATGATCTAACGTTTGCTTTTATTCGTGATTTTTTTTCACATTATGAGGTTAAAATTATTTATCTCCATTTTAATGCTACTTTTGTCACTGAAGGCATCCATTCAAAAGTGTGTTACTCACTCCTCTTCTTATTGGATGAATTTTGGATTTACACTTGGGCTTCTAACTAAGTGCCTGTTTGTGAACGCTTTTTCTGGCCCCCAAACCTTCTATCATTTGGTAAAAGCATAGTGAAGAATTTTTTCCCGTTTCGAAAAACGTTTTGTTGATATGACTTTGATCTGTAAAGGGACTTTTTTTTAGAAGCCACTCACCCCCCATGTTCTTGAACCCGAATCGGACCAGTCGGTCCGGCTCAAAAATCGGTGAATCGGCCAGTGAACCGATCCGGTCCAGGTTCCAATTAAAAAACAAATTATTTTTTCTTTAGAATTTCATACTAATAACCTAAAATCTTCAATTTTTCACCGGTTTAGCCCCAGTTTAACTTCGGTTTGATCCCAGTCTGACCCACTGACCTTTAACCCAGTACCCCAACTGGTTCAATACCCGATCCGGATTTTAATGCCTTGCTCACCCCTTACTTTTACGGTGAGTTAAGCACAGGGGGTGAAATTTGTCATGAGTCTCACAAACACTTCCCTTATTGTCCGATCTTATCCAAAAAGTATTAGGTTTGATATTAAAAAAATGAATTTTAATTTTAGTCATATAGGAGTAGTATTTAGTTAAAAGTTTAATATTGTTATCCTTTATATAATATATATTTTTATGCCAAAATTTATAATATATATACATATTAAATATATCTATCAAGGTATTTTCAAATTTTCCCAATATGTTAAATATTTTCATATTTATTATAATTAAGCATTTTAGTATCTTCAAGTTTTTTCCAAATAATAATTAACTATTTTTATTTTTAATAATTATAATTATAATTTTTTCTTAAAATTGTAAGAATATATACGATAACTTCCAATTTTTAATAGATTTGAGATATATTTTTGATATATTTGAGAAGTTATCAATGCTAAATTAAATAGATTTTCTTGAGATTTTATGATATATCAATTGAGTACATCATTTGTAGGATTTCAAATCAGAATAAAAGTTTTTAAACTCAAGAAAGAAGTAATAATATATAATAATGGGAAGTTTTCTCAAATAAAGAAAATAAAAAGAGACTCAGTTTCATCATCATCATTATTTCCTTTTTTTTCATTGATAGGAATGACACTATTTTTGGAAGTCTTGGGAGAAGGCAATATATGCCTATATATACACGAGGCGTAGAGAGAAGACAGTTTATTCTATTTTTTGGTTGGTGACAGTAATATAAGAGCTCAAAATTTTAATGGAGGGAGATTAAAGCTTAGAGATGCAAAAGATCTATCGCATATATGAAAATTCTGTATTGAGTTTTTGTTTATCTTTTCCTTTCTCTTCTTTCCTTGTCTTTTTGTGTTTTCTTTGGTTAGCTATTATTTTGTTCATGACAATGTTCAATTTATGTAACTAAACCTTCGTTTTAGACTATTTAGTTTGATTATGGACTAGTGAATGATGATTTCTTCTTCTTAATTGCTATAATGTTATGTTTATTGGTTTAGTTGTGCTCTTAATTGTTCTAAAAGATGAAAAATTTGATTGAAACATTATTTGGTATTCTAAAGGAACCTAGAAATAGGGAATTTAGACTAGACTTTCAATTGAATCGTGTAGAATTAAATATTTAAACTTAATTTACTTGTAGGATAGGCATATATCTACCTGTCCTATATAGTCTTCTTAGGCTTGCACTTAAATTGATCCAATTAATTACTAATCGCCTAAGAAATTAGGGATTAACATAACTGGGATGCCTTTTAGTGGATCGAACGACACTCTTAGGTAAATAAGAGTCATAGACTAACAAATACAACCTTAAATACAATTAAGGGGAGAAATTAGACATTAAAAACTAATAAAGGCTACAATAATCCAAATCACCGCTTAAAATCTAGAATCACCCTTATCTTTAGCCTTAGTTAGATTTGATTTTTTTTTTTGTTAATTTTTATTCATATTTTTAATTCAAATTGTGTTGAATCAACTTAAGTAAAAGTGTTTGGCAAAAAAAAAAAAACTTGAGCAAAAGTATAAAATTATTGCTTAACTGAATTGTTAGTACAAAGTCCTCATTGAAATAATACTTTTCTCATCAATTTATTACTTGGTACGGTTTGTACATTTGCGGAGTCATAAGCTATAATTTTTCCCCTATCAATATGCATATAATATATATGTATTGTTTAATAAGATTCATGTCACTGTCAGTAATTTTTCATCTAAACTTATTTTTTAGATAACCATTTAAACAAGTTTCAGTTTGAAAAATAAAACCACTTCTACCATCGTTAATCCAAATATAAATTACATTTATATTCTAACTTTTATCCTATCTTAAATTTGCAAAAGTCATATTAAAAAAAAAACACTTCTGTCACCGCTAATCCAAATAGGCCCTAATAAAGCACTTCTTAGTTTATTTCAATTAATAAAGTGTGTTCATTTCTTTTGGAACATTTAGCTTATTTTGCAAACACTAAGCAAATAAAAGGTGATGTGGCATGGTTTGTTAGAATCAGCTAACACCCAAGAGGAGGGTGAATTGAGTGTAAAATAACAACTTTTAAAAATATTTTTGTATTCTAATGAAAGTAGTAAATATGAAAGTAACGAATCATAACTGCACAATCAAATAACTGAATTGGTTATGCTAGAAATATAAGGGATTAGGGAAGAGAAGTTGCAAACAGTGATTTATCCTGATTCGATCTGATCCACGATAACCTACGTCCAATCCCCAAGCTCCTCTTGAGACTTCCAATCCACTTTCTCCTTCAAGTTTAAACCGCAAACTTGAGAGCTACCACAAAGCCACAAGTTCGATCCAGCCACTTGTGAGGCCACTATAACTCTCTCATCGAATTACTCTCCTTACACGCTGTAAGGATACAACTATAATAATAAAGAATTACAATCAATGATCTTCTCTATAAAAAATGAATTATGATAATCACTTAAGCACAATCTAATAATCTCTCTCTAAAGTAGATGATATATGAACTAAGGTACAGAGAGTATATAAGATGGAGTTGGATTCAATGTTTCGCCATTTTGATCTTGTAGGCAGTAGCTCTATCATTCTTCTATTTTAAATTCCCTTTCTATTTATATTTGATCATGGGCATTTGATCGTTGAGCTTTTCTTCCCATTGTACATTGTAGAATATGATCGTTTGAGACTTTCACATAAAAGTTGCTTTTTAGCCGTTAAGATTTAATCCAAGTTTAATCATCTGTAATCTTCATATAAACTTGATTAGTAATTATTAAGAACAATATCATCAAGGTTTATATGAGTTTTAAGGAGAATCAACAAATCTGAAATGGTGATTAAAACTATGAAGACTCATCATTGGAAGTGATGTTTTTTAAAGCTATGTATCACTGCAAGTAATAAGCTAGTGATGCCCAAGTAACAGTATCACTCAAGGAGTCACTCGAGTGATCTTCATTAAATTTCAAAAATTCATAGTATATCACTTTTTAGTGGAGTCTAGTGACTTGGGAACACTTAAGTGCTCACTCAAGTGATCAAGACTTAGTGGCAAAAATGAATAGTATATCACTGCAAGTAATATGACAATCATGACCAGTGATGATAACAAAACTTCATCACTCATCACTCAAGTGCTCACATGAGTGATCTGCATAATTTAACTCCTAATTTGGTAATTGACCTATCTTCAAAAAACTCTTTAAGTCTACTTTTCAATACAACAAAAATTAGTCTAAACTTCGTTGTCTTCAGAAAGTTATGATTCGAAGAGAGTAACTGCTATTTTGAAACATGTGAAATCCAAGCATCAAATTTTGAAATTCATATATCTTTCATCTATAATGCTTTAAGCTTGATATTGATGTTATTGAATTGCATTTTAAGTCTAGTTTCATATTAAATAAGTTTAACCTCAATCGGATTTATGGTTTGTAAGATATGTTCAAAGTACAAAACCCCTGTCAATCTGGATGAATAATAGAGCTAAACAGAGTATGCTGAGATTGAACATCACTCGAGTGAACTATCAAAAATTCATCTCCAGAGGTGCAACTCGAGTGATCACTCGAGTGAAGTTAATATAACTTCTATATAAGGCATTTTAACTTCGGATTGAGCCACCTATTTCCAATTGAGTATAAAGACCTCCAATATCAAATCTAAGAACTTAAATCTTGATATTCCCATTAGATCTTGGAAATCCTTCTTTCTTCAATCTCTCTATGTCTTTTTTATCATTATTCATAATCCAATTAGATTGCTTCTTCTTCTTCTTCTTCATTCTTAATAATCCAACTCAATATCTTCTTTCTTTTCTTGACTTCTTCTCCCCTTATTGGATAACTTCTTTCTTCAATATCCTCTTATTCTTCTTCTTGATCATTCTCCATAACCCAATTTGATATCTTCTTTCTTTTCTTTGACTAATATATAAGATATTTCACATTAAATATAATAGTTAGTTAAAGTATAAGATAAATACATGATATAAACTTTTTGCTCTTTAAACATTTGACATCATAAAACTAATCATATCTAACATGGTTGAGTCAGCTAATCCTTTATAGCATAGTGAGTTAAGTTTTTGAATCCCTTTAAAAAAGATGTTCACATTTAGTGCTTGATAATGTCCTAAATAGATGTATTTAATACTTATAGACATGTCACCAATAAAATTTTTTTATCAACAACAAAATTTAAATCCACAAACTTTTGATACAAGTAATATTTTTACCAATTGGATTAACATTTGTTGCCTATGGTGTAATGCCAACAAAAATTGGTACACGTGATGAAGGGGTTGACTCAACTATAAAGTTGTGAGTTCAAATCCCACTTAATGTGAGAATATTGTTGTTGATCAATATGTAAGTATCTCTATAAGTGCTTTTTGAACACAGAGACATGTACTAACCCTAGTGAATTCTAGATCCAACTCATCTAAACTGTTATTTTAAAAAAAAAATATTACCTATAGTATATTATTGATTTGATCAAGATTGTCACACATAAGATGGGGATAAAGAATCTCAATTGAAAGAGACCAAATCAAATAACATTCAAACAAAGAAGGGCCCAAAACAAAAGGGGTTTCAACGAAGAATTAGGTCACGTAAAACAATCTAAACTCAGGGTCAGCCCATCATTTTATTCTACAAAAAATACGGGTTTAGGACAAACATATTTATGATGGTTTTGATTAATAAAATAATAATTAATCATGTACTTATTAGTAGGCAACAATAAATTATGGGTTAAGGTGTAAAAATACCTATTTTAATATCTCAAAAGAGCTGCTAGTACCATATTAAAACCTTGGGTGCACAAATGCTTATGAGGACTTAAAAAGGGTACAAAAAATGCAACTTTCGTCCAATAGACCAAATGTTCGTTAAGTTGCTTGTGTGGGACCTATTTTTTGTCCAGCTGCAATATTCTACCTTTCTTGACCATCTACATGGCAATTAAGATATTAATGGGTTTGGTGAAGAAGGTTATTAAACCCGACACCCACCTTTGAGTTAATCGACACCAGACGTGACCACCCATATGTGATCACCAACTTGGTTAAATCGACACCAGATACGAGCTTACAAGGAGTTTTCAGTAGAGAAGAAGGGACCTGGTTTGATTGATTCAGACACGAGCCCATATGGCACCATCCTCAAGCTTGACCTTATCGCCATTAAGAAGAAGGGTGGCATTGATAAGGACACCTAGACACGATGTCAATTATGAAGATATAAGGAGGTACTACTATTGTCGGTTGATTGCTTCACGGTGGACATCATGGACAAAATGCAACCCAAGATGTAGGTTTTATGGATGCCTAAAGTATAACCAAGTAAGAATTTTAATTTTGGAACCAATTTTTATAATACGTGGGTGATCGAACATTGGTAATGAACTTAACAGGATAGTGGATGGGGATACTTTGAGAATTATCATCCCTATTTGATCTATTTGACGCCATCTCTGTCACAAAGAAAAGAAAAATCAATCAAGGGCTTCGATGACATTTCACTGTACAAAACCACAATAGAACAATTATTAGGTCCCATTAGATGCTTACCCGTGCTTTCGTTCTTGTCCCTTTTTGTGCAGGTTTATACCCTTAGCAGATCTAGTCACATGCGCTTAAAGATTCCCAAATACAAGCCCCCACTCTCAATTTCTCACTTAATCTGTAAGAATCCTTGAGATTCTTGCACTAATCGCCCTTAATTCCCTTTATCATGCCACAGTTCTCACTTTCTCAACTCAGGTTCCGCACTTTCTCGATTTTTATCATTCTCCACCTCCGATTATTTATTTCTAGGTTTTAGTGTGAGAGAGTTCACACCCTTCGCACAATGACTTACATCATAATTTTTCACAATTGAATGCCACGCTAGGAATCTTTATTGCCATTTCACTGATTTTTAATCAAAAGTTTCATTAAAATGGTCAACATTGGTCTATTGGATGAAAGTTGCATTTTTGTACTCTTTTGAGACCCTTATAGGCATTTCTACACCTAAGATTTTAATATGGTGCCAACAGATCTTTTGAGATACTAATATGGGTTTTCTTGCCCTTTAACCCATAAATTATTTATCTATCCAAGCATTTTAATAAGTGAAAAAAGAGCCACTCTAAGGGTAGCACATGAAGCCTACCCTATCACTGTTAGACCATATCAACACCCATTTTCATTTCGATAATCGAAGAGTAATAAATATAAAGTTATGTGGGCATACAGAAAAGTACATATATACTGATAAAAGTATTCGTTTACAATCAAAGGTTGTCCATTGACAAAATACAGAATACTACAATATTTCCAATATTTACAAGATTTTCCAAAATATCTTAAGCATAAACTAACTATAACCACAAACTTTAACCCTACCTCGAGACACGTGCCAATCACTTCTCGGCATTTACGCCTTTGTCTTTTGATCCATTGGCACCCGTTGAGATTTTTGTTTAGAAAAAGGGGCAAGATTCCAGAGAATCCCAGTAGAAACATGCTATTGTTTATATAAAATGTGAAAAGTAAATATGATATGCGCCATCTTTACACCAATTAATGAATAATATAAACACATCATCGTCATGTATACATGTGTAGGGCCCATCCCTACTAATCATACACCGATTGGATTCTCACCAACTCTCAGTGCAAGTGCACCTCTAGCACTAACTACCCCTCTCTAGGCAAACCATGTTGATTAATAAAGTACATTTACAAACAATGGCATCCACACAAGCATATAACTATGGCATGATATATGAAGGATAATTTTCCTACCTCAAAGTTCTTTCAACCCCTTTTTAGTATGCCTCGTAAAACGTGTCGCTTCCAGCTTCCGACTTAGTCCTAAAATATTAAATGTACAAGAAATAGGTCATAACCTATCCAAGTATCATTTTAGACTCTTCCATATTGTTTCTTGTGGTTATATTAGTCTATGGTGAAAATTTACTAAAATGCCCCCAGGACCCTTGCCCGACCTTGCCTTACCCGGCCTGAAAGCACATTTTTCCAAAATTTTGACTAGGGCTATCCTGACATATTTTTACCCAAGGAATCCATTTCCGGGCTCAAAATTACCAAATTCAATATCAAATTATGAAATTGCCCTTGACAACCCGTTTTAGGGTTTTATGGGTGTTTTCGTAATTATGTTTTTTCAGGCTTTTCTGAAAAAGTGACCAATTGTAACCCCACCTATTTTTACCTCATAAATCCAATGGAACCATAAGATCATTGAAAATCCAACTCCTTCCCCCATATCTATGCTAGGCAGAAACTTCCTCTAAGAAAAGGGAAAATTTGGAGTTTTGTGTTTTAACTTCCAAAGCTTGTGCTTTTTCACTTCTAATCCCTTATTAAGATATTCAAGTATTCCAGCTTGTATATGGCGAGTCATGCCTTCATTTCATCTGGACATTGTACCATATTAAAGATTTTGTCCAAACGAGCCAGCTAGTCTTCAGCTTGTTAAGGATCAAACTTCCCCTTAAACATGGGCGGTTGTTGTTTACTGAATCTACTAAGCCATGCTTGAATATCCACCTCAGGCTCCTATGGTAAATTCACTAGTGGAGGTTCCTCATGTATCTCTTCGTAATTCCCCCACATGAACTCATCCATGCGGTTCTCCAGGTGGTCTTGTCTCTGCTGTAGTCCCTGAAGATCAGTTCTTATCTCGTTCATGGTTTGTTGTTGTTGCTCTAGCATTTCCAGTATTCGCTATTGGATAAGGTCAAGCCTCGGCTCACCCTCGTTGTCACCCTGTCTACCGCGCCCTCGGCCTCGACCCCTACCTCAGCCTTTACTGCGGCCCCTATCACCTTCCTCGGGTTGTATCATTTCCATAATTCACTTTACATAAAATTTAAAGAAGAGTAAATTGTGATACACAAGTAAGGGCATTGTTGTCATTTCATAAAAAAAAATCAGGGTACAAATATGTCATACAATATATCATAACTATTCACAGTAGTACAGAGAAATGGAAACATCACATGTCCTAAATACTACCGTACATGACATATTGTTTGATACATAACCAAAATATTAATTTATAGCTTCCTCTGTACCCTTCCCAAAATACTTCTTCCAGCTAAAATTCCTTCTGTCTGTAGGTATCCTATGACTGCCCTAGCCCTAAAATACGTGTTGTACCTCCCGGTCACACAAAATATAGGTCGGTCCCACATCACTACTCCCAGTCCAGGCACTCCCTCGTGTACGTGTCAATGTGGTCCCGAGATACAGGAAATTCGCTGTTAGGTCCCTCCTCAACAATGCTGATCTTCTTCCAATTCCAAAAAGTGGTATCCGGAAAGAAGCTCATAGTAGTGCGAATCCAAGTCGGGTCCGGTAAGTTGAAACCCAGCAGACGTTGTTAGTTGTACAGCAACTCAACAGAACCCAAATAATACAAGTAGTAATCCTCTGGGTCAGACCACACTCATCTCGCCTGCCTCAGCTTGACCCACAAGAAATCAGTTAGCTCCTTAGTTGGCTGCATGTTGTACGGGACATAAACTACCTCTATCCTTGAGAAGCCCTCACTCGGATCCAGCTCGACGGGGTCCTCCTCTGAGTCATATTCTAAAGGATGCCTCGACTCCCCACCTCCGATCTAGGTGGAGTCTCAGGCCTCGACTACGGTATGTGGACAAGCAGCATTGGCACACTCTTCCGTGCCATATATCGTAACTTCGTACCGCCGGTACCAAAATAATCAATCCTTGGTCCTCTCAGTCCGTCCATGATATCCTATCGACATGTAAACAAAATCTTATCAATATACACTTCTGATAATGCCAGAACCGCTTATTAGCTCTGATATCAAAAATGTCAACACCCGTTTCCATTTTGATAATCGAAGAGTAATAAAGACAGAATTCAATGGGCATACAGAAAAGTACAATTATACTGATAAAAATATTTGTTTACAATCCCAACATCGTTTGTCAATGGAAAACAGAAAATACAGTAGAAACTTAATATTTACAAATTTCACCCAAATATCACAAAATAGACTAATTATGACCACGATCTTATCCTTGCCTTGAGACACGTGCCGTTCACTTTCCGACGTCTACATCCTTTCCCTTTGCCCCACTGGTACCCGCTGAGGTATTTGTTTAAAAATAGGGTAAGATTCCGAAGAATCCCCATAGAGGCATAATATCGTTCATAGAGAATGCGAAAAGTAAATATGACATGCGCCAAGGTATGCACAAATTAATGAACAATATAAACACATTATCGTCATTTATACATGAGTAGGGCCCAGCCCCACAATCTACACCGGTTAGACTTCTGTCAACTCCCAGTGTAAGTGCACCTCTGGCACTAACTGCCTCTCTCTAGGCAAATCATGTTGATTAATAAAGTACATTTACAAAACAATGGCATCCACACAATCACATAACTTATGGGATAGTGTATAAAGGATAATGCCCCTACCTCAAAGCTTTATAATCCTCTATTTAATAGTGTCTCGTAAAGCGTGTTGTCCCGGCGTTCGACTCGATCCTAAAATATTAAATGTACCAGAAATAGGTCAAAACCTATCCAAGTATCATTTTAGACTGTTCCATAGTTTTTATTGTGGTTATATTAGTCTATGGTGAAAATTTACTAAAATGCCCCAGGACCCCGGCCCGGCCCTCCGTACCCGGCTCGATGGCACGTTTTTTCCAAAATTTTGACCAAACCTATTTTGACTTATTTTCACCCAAGGAATCCATTTCTGGGCTCGAAATCACCAAATTCAGTGTCAAATTACGAAAATGCCATTGACAGCCCCTATTTAGGGATTTCAGTGGCGTTTTCGCAATTATGCCTTTTCGGCTTCTACCGAAAAAGTGCCCAATTATAACCCCACTTATTTTTTCCCATTGAGTCCAATAGAACCATGTATTTCATGAAAATCCAAATCCTACTACCAGTTCTGGTCTGGCCAAAAATATGAAGAAAAATAGAAAAATGGAGCTTTGTGTTTTAGCTTCCAAAACTTATACTTTTCCACTTCTAATCCTTGGTTAACTCATTTAAACACTTCTTAATCATGATTTAAAGGATTTTGGGCAGCATAAACTCTTAGGGTTATGGATTTTCTAATTTTACAACTCAACCCAAAAATCATAAAAACCAACCAACAATTATTAACAACAACTCAAGAAGGTAAGTTCATGAAGTTACCCTCTTTGTCTTCTTGGTTTCCTCTTACTCTAGGCTCCTCCTCCCTCTCTTCTTGATCTCAAAGTGTGTCTTCACCACCATAGATTCATGAGAAACAAGAGTTTAGAGAAGAATCTAAAGAAATGCCATAAGAAAAAACTAAAGAAACCACATTACCTTGACCTCTTCTTCTTCCTTCTCTCTAACACTTTGAAATTCTCCAAGTTCACTCTCTCTCTCTCTCTCTCTCTCTCTCTTTTCTTTTGCTTTAGCCGAATGTGACTTGGAAAGAGGACGGAGTATGTTTTATTATTTTGTCTCTTGTTGCCTCTTATCCCTTGATTTAATCAATGGTCAAGATTACACCACCTATCATGTACCATTTCTCTTCCCATACCTCCTTCCTATTCACCCATGATTACTCCATTTAAGTCAATATACAAATTTTCCTCTCTTGGCTAGGAAAAATCCGTCCCTACTTCCCCTTTTTCTCCAATTAGTCTGTACTTCTTTAGCTATATTCACACTTACACTCTTCCATTTAATTAAGTCAAATGTCTTCTTTTGCTTGTCCCACAATTTCCGTCCCTCTCCTCTCCTCTTACAAGACAAACAATCTCCTTCCCATATAATCATGTGTGTCATCTTCCAAGCACTCAAGTAGTCCACTCCTTCACTCAAGCTTCTCCTCCCATTCTTACACTTAACCATAGTCATCATTTCCTTCTTCTTGTGACATGTGATCATGTGTTTTAATATTTTCCCCTTTAACTTCATGCTTTGGACGAAAATTAAAAAGAGGAAGAGGAGGAAAATTTGCACTTCATCAATCTCATAATTCACATAATTGAATTATGTATAATCCCCCTTAATTTCTCAATTCTTGATTTATTTCACAAAGAATAATCCCATTATGCATTTTTCTTTATTTTCCTTGATTAATTGAAATTAAATCCAATTAATTGGAAAATAATTAATCTTAGGCTAAATTGGCAAAATCATGATTTTGCTATCCCCTTTTGTAATTTAATTCAATTTTTAAATTAATTTGCCTATTTCCTTATGAATATGAATATTTCAAAATTGACAAGATCCAAATTCATGAATATTCATCATTTTATTGAATTTCTTAAATAATTACAATATACTTTTTATGAATAAAATTTGGGGTGTTACAAAAAAAAAAATCAACTTAATTAATTTTTTAAATTAGTTATCTTACGCTTAATGTGATGCAGCTATCTTAGAACTCTAGTCCAAAACATATATGCAATTAAAGATCCATGGTGCCCTTAATCCATGGACAATTTCGTATTTCATGATAGAAAGAACACAATTACGAGGTTCATGTCCTATCAAACCATGAGATCCACACTTCGTGCAGTTCAGGTACACAACCTTAACCAGACGGTCTACATATACTAATGTACATTACATCACATTTATGCAACATACGACCATTAAGGTAGTGCTTAATATAAAATATAATATATAGTGTAAATTATATTATAGGAAAAAGACACTTAAATATCACTTGAACTATAAAATCTTAAATAAGTGATTTTTTTTTTTAAATCTGAGTCGTCAACTATTATACTCTTTTTGTCAATCACATTACTCTTATTATTAACAAAAATAATTTAAAATTTTGCAATTCAAATGATATTTTCTTTTATATTATCAACTAGAGATTATATTAAAGGCCGGAGGTAGTGCCCTATATACATGTAATTTATCTCATATCATCTCAATCATGTTTAGTTGCTCATTCTTTTTTTGGTTCAAAATAGTTACTCATTCTAATCCCAATCTTCCCTCAAACCTTTTGACAAATACCTTATATGCATAAATTATTTTTAGACAAAACTTAAGTTGGTTTGCTTATATCCATCAAGCCCAATCATCTAATTGAATTTTAACACATAGATCTTATTTTTCTAACAACAAAATTCATATGGATAAAATTTTAAATTCCACAATTAAAGTGTAATTAATAATAAAAGCTACAGCATGATAAAATTTGATTGACGAATTGGACCTAATATTTATAAGCATATTGACATAAGTTCCAGGATTCTACCTTTTATTTACATCACGTTTTGAATCAATACATCAATTAAGCTCCTTAATTCTCAAATCACGAACCAAACAAACTACCTAAAACAAACAAAAAAAATCAGTAAATATTCAATATCAATTTCCTTTCCTGGACTCCGCTATACCACAATTTGCTAATGTGGTTTTATTTAGAAAATTAAAAGAAAAAAGACCCTAAATCCAATTTTTCATTAAACTACAAACTAACACTATTACAGAAAATGCTTTTTTTTTTTTTTTATAATAAAAGATATTCTATAAATACATCAGAAGTTATCCTCCTGAGTCAACATGAAAATTCATCCTGTTTACATCGTTAATTAAAAGGGCTGTAATAGCATCAGGGGGCGAATATGTGATATGAAGATCAATCGCCATCTTCCAAGCTTCTTTTGCTATAGCGTCTGTAACCGTGTTAAACTCCCGAATGCAATGTGAAATTTCCACATCCCAATCTCTATCCAGCAGCGTTTGAACCTCCACAATAAGCTGAAAATCAGGGTGTTCCCGAGAAACGTTACCCTGAATTATATCGATTACTTCACTACAATCAGACTCAATCATGATTTTTCTACATCCTCTATCCCATGCAACTTTTAGTCCCCACAAAACACCCCAAGCTTCCACAGATACTACCGTTCTTTGCCCAATCTGATACATAAACCCCATCAGAAATTCACCATTGTGATCTCTCAACACACCTCCACACGTGCAAGTCCCTAAGTTGTCATTCTTAGATCCATCGATATTAATCTTCACCCACCCAAGCGGTGGTGGCATCCATTGTTGTTGATTCCTTTCTGCACTCTTATTTTGAACCAAACTTGTATTTCCCCATGTTAAGCAGGCACAAGCACGGGCTAATATGGCATGACTACTCCAAGTGTTGTTATTAAAACATCTGTCATTTCGAGCTAACCAGATATGTCGGCATAGTACCGAAAACCAAATACGAAACTTGAATCCCTGTATAACTTCTTTTCTCCCCGCCCACCATGTAAGCCAGTCATTTCTCTCAAAAGAGCCAAAGAATTGATCACGCCAATCCAGAGGTAAGAATCCTTTCCATAATTCAGAAGTGAATGGACAATCCCGCAAAACGTGGAGTACAGACTCGCTTGAGTTATGGCATATATCACAAAAACCCGTTAGATGACTACCTCGCTGATAACGCATTAAGTTTGTCATTAGACGACCATGAAAGCACAACCATAAGAAAAAACGGTACCTTTGAGGGACTTTCAATTTCCAAACACATCTCCTCCAGTTATTACTGTGTGGTTGTGGGGTGCCTACTAGATATTTGTAGGCTGATCTGATGTTGAACATTCCATCTGAAGACCATCTCCATACCGGAAAATCCTCCCCATTACGCTGATTAATATTAACACGTGCAATAGCTGTACATACATGACTTGGAAGTAGGTGCTGAAACTTTCTCATATCCCACTGTCCGGATGAAGTGATACAATCAGCTACTCTCCATTCAGTAGCATCTCTAGGCAATTCTCTGATTACCAAACTCTGAAGCTTATCAAAATGCGGGACCTAAATGTCATTCCAGAAAGAAGTGTTCTCTCCATTGGTAACTCTCCATGTTAAGCTATCTTTGATCTTGTTCCAACAGTTAAGAATACCCCTCCACGTATTAGACTCAGACCGGCGCTTCTCAACTTTAGGAATAATATCATTCCCGGCTTTATATTTTTCACGCAAAATCCTAACCCAGAGCGAATCTCTTCTGTTAATCATATTCCATCCAAGCTTCATCATGAAAGCCTGGTTCTGGTACCGAGCCAACCTAAGACCAAGGCCTCCATTCTCCTTACGTGCACACACACTATCCCATGAGACTAGATGAGGTTTTCTGCTTGCTGAGCTACTACCCCAGAGGAAGTTACGACAACATTTATCAATTTCATCATAAAGTCCCAAAGGAAGAGGCACTGTATGCATAGCATAAGTTGGCATAGCCGACATAACAGACGACACAAGAGTATGCCTGGCAGCCATCGATAACATGTTAGACTTCCAATTGGCCAGGCGAGCATCCATCTTATCTAGAAGAAAACTGTACGTAGCCTTTGAACTTTGTTTATGTAAAATTGGCATTCCCATATATTTCCCCAGATTTGACGTCGGGGTAAAATTCAGAAATTCACTGATTTCTCTGCTTTTTACATGATTTACATTCTTTGAGAAGTAAACTCTTGATTTTCCAGCATTTACTTTCTGTCCCAAAATGTCACAGAAGTCATCCAAGATAGCCTTAATAACCCCTGCGTTATCTAGATATGCTTCTGCAAACAAAATGAGATCATCAGCAAAAAAAATATGAGAGACAGGAGTACCTCGTTTGGAAAGCCTAAACGGTTGCCAAACACCTTCTTCAACTGTCGTTTGTATAAGATGCCCCAATCTTTCCATCATGATAACAAAAAGATACGGCAATATTGGGTCACCTTGTCTAACCCCTCTAGAAGGGCAAAACATATTAGTAGCTTCACCATTCCAAAGCAATTGCAAATGAGACGTCGACATACAAGCTTGAATAACTTTGCTCAGATATTCAGGAATCTTGAGTTCTTTTAGACAGTCGTAGACAAAATTCCATCTCACCCGATCATAAGCCTTCTCTAAATCAATCTTGATGGCCATGAAACCTTTTTTCTTTTTAAAGACTTCATAGAGTGAATGATCTCCTGCACAAGTATAACATTATCTGAACTCTGACGCCCTTTAACAAAACTACACTGATTCGGGGCTATCACCAAAGGCATAATTGCCTTGAGTCTGTTTGATATAACCTTCGTAACAATCTTGTACACAATATTGCAAAGACTTATAGGACGAAAATCACGAAACGTCTCTGGATGTTCCACCTTCGAAATGAGAACAATCTGAGTTCCATTGATTTGTCGTATCCACATCGGATCATTGAAAACTCTTTTCACTAATTCAATCACCGACGGTCTTACAGTTTCCCATTGGCTTTGGTAAAATAGCGGATTGAAACCGTCTGGCCCTGGTGCTTTCAACGGCCCCATATCAAACAAAGCTCTTTTAATCTCTTGCTCTTCAACCGATCTCCCCAGAATATGCAAATCTGCATCGTCAATCTCAGGATAAGTGCATCCGAATGCCAAAGATCCATTATAGTTATGGGTTTCTGTATACAAAGTTTCGAAGAATTGGCTTCCCAATCTCATAATTTCCGCTGCATTATAAGTCCATTCCCCAGATTCAAGCTTTAAAGCTTCAATTTTATTCCTTCTTCGTCTGCCATTAGTCACAGAATGGAAGTATCTAGTATTACGATCTCCATCCACGTACCAATTAACCCGAGAGTATTAAATCCACATGACTTCTTCTCGTGCCAAAAGTTTTTCAAGCTCCCCTCGTAACTTCTCAAGGTGCTCCGAGATACCTACCGAAGCCATCTTAACATTAATCCCATCTAATCTTCGATATAATCTGTCTTTCATATAGGATATATTGCCGAAAACCTGTTTATTCCATAACCTCAAATCCTCAATAAATTATTTAACAGATCCGTACCAGTCATCCTCCACCCCCAGTGTGAATGAACAAAATTATTGAAATCATCATGCATAACCCAGGGAGCGAAAAATCTAAAAGGCCTTCGATTCTTTGCCGTAAGAACATGAGATTCAGTATCAACCAACACCGGACAATGATCGGATTTATATTTTGGCAAATGTGTCACTGTGGCATTAGGATTATTTCTAAACCAGCAGTTATTAACCAAGGCTCTGTCTATTCTGCTCTGGCTATTCAGATTCCCCCAAGTAAATTGAGGTCCATTAAAACCAATATCAAGTAACTCGCTACTCAGAAGCCAATTTCAAAAAGACCTATCAATACCATTAGTCTTCCTGTGATTCTTACTCCAGCGCTCCTCGGGATGAGAAACAGCATTAAAATTACCAATCACAACCCAGCCTCCCATAGTCAATTGCCGAATACCCTCAAGAGTCTGCCACAGTTGACGTCTAATAACCATATTTGGGTTCCCATACACCACAGTTAGAGACCACTCATCCCTGGTACCTTTATTAACCACCCCATGAACAAATTGATCCCTTGAAGAAGTAACAGAGAAATTTAAAGTAGAATCCCAAAACAACCACATACCTCCACTAAAACCACGAGCTTCAATCACGTGCATATTCATCCATCCCAACTTCCTAGCAATGAGCTTAGCTTTAACCCCTAGCTGTCTAGGCTCCAACAGGGCAAATAAATTAACTCCATGTCTGGTAACAACATCACTAAGTAACCTTCGAAAGGAGGCACCACCGGCACCTCGAGTATTCCAAGTCATAATAATCATTAAAAAATTAATAAAATAAGAGAAGAACACAAACAACCCAGGCATTATTGAGACAAATGTCCCTCCTAAACATCTTCAATCCCATGCATCACCACATCATCAACACCTCCAAGTGGACTAATTCGAGGTATAACGGTCTCTTCTCCTTTTGCACCTGGGTCAATAGGATTGGAGGCTTCTAGACGAATAGCGGAGGAATTAGAATCTAATTTTATAACATTATTCTTTCTTCCTAACCCCACTTCCCCACTTAAATTACAAGACGTTCCAGCTTCTTGTGTTTTCTCCATACTCAATATTTCTTAGCAAACTCCCTCCTCAATCCCTTTCTTTTTAGCTACTTGGATCCCACGTGCTTTATTCAACTTATTAAAATGCTCAACATGATTGACAGTATCACCACTAATCTCCTTTTTTCTTACATTTGAAATATCCGATCTATTTTTACCCTTTCTCCCTTTATTTAGAACAGGTAGATGACCAGTTTTTTCTTTCGTATCCCGCGACCTATCTTCTGGCTTTGAACTAACACGAATCTTCCCCTGATATGAGTTATCACCAGAACCGCCATCAATAATTGTCATGTCTTCAACATTTAGAGCCTCAAACTGAGATCCTTCTCCCATATTTCTAGAAGGTAAATCACGCCTAGGCTCACGACTATAATTACCATTCCTTGCATTCGAGTTCCATTGCCCCCTTCTCCGACTTGGCGCCACCATCCACTCACCATACATTCCAGCAGTTATTTCGGAGGATGTGGACGATGGTGTTATAGCTGTAGAATTCGACGTGTTATCCGTGCATGCTGACTTTGACGTATTTTTTACTTGATTATTTGGGCAATGTTCAGTATCATGACCATACCGCCCACATGAGAAGCAAATCAAATGCAGACCCTCATAAACAATCTTCTTTTCTTTCCCATTAATCATCATGGATGGAAGCAAAGGTGCATTCAAAACAATCTCAACACATATACGGGCAAAACGCCCTTTGGTTTGCCTAAGGGTATTATTATCCACTTTTAGAACCCTTCCAATTTGGTTACCCACCACATATAAAAATACCCTTATCATAAAAATCAACAGGGAACTTAGGAATTCTTACCCATACTGCAATTTTGGAAACCTCACCAGAATCGGGATCAAACTCTGACTTCCATGGCTGCACTGCTAGGTAATGATCCATATATAACCAAGGACCTCCTGTTAACGCAAAATCATAGTCCTCCTTATTGCTCATATGAACCAGAAAATACCCAGAGCCTATCTCAATAGTTTCAACCTGCCCTCTACGCCCCCATAACTGTTGCAGTTTTTGACCCAATTGATCCTCCCATACCATTCTGCCAAGTAATCTAACGAATAACGACATAGACCATTTTCGAGCTAGTTTCATTATAAACTCCGGAGACACAATGATATTTGGACCCTTCTTTGTTATCTCCACCTCAATTCTGGACTTCCATCCGTCTCCTTTCCACCATTCTTCTTCTTCATCTGAACATTCCTCCCTTGTCTGATCTTCGACACATGCCTCCTTATATGATCTTTTTGGTGCTTCTGGTATAATTGTTTCCTCTTCAATATCCTCATCCCTCATCCAGTCCTCAACCCGTGGGGCTAATGATTGCTTACCTGTGAACTCTTCATCATCATCTCGAATTTTCTTTGAATTACGCTCCAATGCATCACTCTTCTTCATCATTGGCACCGAAACCATTCTTTCAGGACTACGATCCCTCTCACGTTCAATCATGTCTAGCAGCTCCAAAGCCGTCCAGACGATGAAAAAATACAATCTTGCACAAATATTTTAAAAAAAAAACCAAAAAAGAAAGAAAGAAAGAAAATCGGATAAAAAAAACCAAAAGAGAAAAAAAATAAAAATAAAAAATCCTTTTCTTACCTCAACGGAAACTGCACAGTGAGAAAAGAACCGACTGGAATTAACAGATCCGTCGAAGCAATGTACTGAAGAATCAGATCTGAAAGTTTCTGCAGTTTTCCTGAGAAACACTTGAGCACAGCATCGCTCGCATCGTTTTCTTCTTTTTGGGAATTGCAGCTTTACTATAAATTGCCGCTTTACATATCTACGCCAATCACGACGGACAAATCAGCCCCAACAACAATACGGGTTCTGCCGAGCACTCTCACGCTATCACTTCGTGCGCTGTGCAACTGATGATCGTGAGTCTGCTCTCTCGTCCTCAGCATGAAAACACTCTTCTGTGCAACTTTCAAATTCGGTCACTGTTCTCTCCGTAGGCTTTCGGACTTGCAGCTGCTATTCAACGAATATAGTGGTTATTATATGTCATATATAACAATTCTGAACAGTTATATATGCGGGCCCTTTAGATACTCGACGTGAGATACATAACGGTTTTGAAACGTAATATATTGAGGGCATATATAACAGTTATTTATTAATAACTATAATGTGTTGCTTTTATTTTTTTATTATATATAGTTATTTTTTATTATTTATTTTCATTTAGTTTTAGTGTTAATATTTATTATATAAAATACAATACAATCATTAATAATAATAAGATAATAATATTAAATAAATAATTTTATTTATAGTATTCAAAATTTAATACATTATAGATAACATCATACAATTTAAAGAGAAAATAATCCCTCAAACACTCTAAAACATTATCTTATAATTTTTTAAATTCTAAAAGAAAATCTATTAAAACAATTCTACTATATTCTCCAATACCTTTGCTATAGATTGTGATCACGTATCAGTACTCTAGAGTTCCAGTCATACATCTTTTAACTGCAAAAGGATAATATAAATATGAAAATCAGAATATATATAATAAAAAATGAAAAATATTAAAACTTAAGCAAATCTCGGATCTGATTCAACAAATTTGATTTTAACCTACCTTCTAAAGTTAAGGAACGTGAGAAGGCAAACATTTAAGGAAATCGTGATCCAACAAGCTGTTAAAAATTAGGAGAAAAATTGTATTGATTTTAGTCTATATAAACTAGAGTAATTAGAATTATTTTCACTAAAGTAAAACAATAATAAAAAAATTCAGCATTTTACCTTATCAAAAATTATATATCATTTTTTGTCTGTGATTCTTCTTTTTAGATAATTCGACGATCTCTAGCCTCAACTAGTGAGCTCTTATTATATAAAAAAAATAAAATAAAACTAAAAAAAACTTTTAATTAAAAAAATGAAAGCTTACCTGAGGAAGAATCATCACGAGAGGAAGAAGCTGTAGAGTGAAGATCTATGTTAATAGTGGAGGATAGAACCTGCAACGACAGAGTAAAACTCATGGAAAGAAAAGTATGAGACCCACTGGGGAAGTTCAAAAACATCTAAGAAAGAGTTGCGTCAAATAATTTTTTTCTTCTTCAAAATTTCACCGATATTTGATATTTTTCAGAATCGTACCTTTTTAAATGAAAAAATACTTAACAGTTCTTTGTGAAGAACCGTAATATATCGTCCATAATATTAATTAAAATATTAGTAAAGAATATACTAATATGTTGTTAGATTACTTAACAATTTTTTGTGAAGAACCGTAATGTAATGTTAAATAATTTTTTTTTTCATAATCCTACTCTTTTATGTTAAATAATACTTAATAGTTTTCTGTGAATAATCATAATATATTGTCAAATAGCATTTTTATAGAATTCCGCCTCTTTATATTTGACAGTTTTTAAAATCTCACCTTCTTGTATATAACGATTATAATTTTTAACCATTAAATTATCTTAAAGAATACATAACGGTTTTTTGTGAATAATGGTCAAATATTGTGAAATAATTTTTTTTAGAATTATGCCTTCTTATATATAACAGTTTTCATTGATAACCGTTAAACATTCTTAAAGAATACATAATGGTCTTTTATGAAGAAGTGTCAAGTATTGTCAAATAATTTTTTTTCAGAATCTCGCCTTTGCTGCCTGCTTAAGATATTAATAGATATTATATATTAGATTAATATCTTAACATATTACATTTATTTTAAAAGCATAAATTTAAGATATTATTAGATATAATTATATCTTTTGGGAATGCCAGTTCTCAAACCCATACCTAGTAGTAAGTGTGTGTTTGGATATCCTCCAAACCATGGTTTCAAACCATGGTTTACGAAACCCGAGACAAAACTCCTCTCACACACTTACCTCGTAAGTCGTAAAAGCTATTAAAAAAAGCTAATCCAAACACACACTAAAGTATGGCTTTAAACAGCAAAGGCATGAGGTAGCTAGCAATTGCATAATTATATCTTAACATATTGTATTTATTTTAGAAGTATGAATATGAGATATTATTAGATATTAATTGTTATAATGGTTATGTATTTGTTTTTATTGATATAATATTGGAAGACGAATTCTTTACAAGTGTTACATGGTTGTTTTGTAAGAACCGTTATATTTGTCACTAAATAAATTACGATTATTAACTACAACCATTATTTTTATGTTTTCATGAATTCCGTCTCTCAATGTATAATGGTGCGCATATTTAATTGTTATGTTTTTGTGTTATATATTCTTGCGCAACTTTCGACTTGATATACATGATGTTTATTCATTGTAAGTATTATTTATTAAATATTATATATGTCCGAATATGTAGTAGTGCAAGTAGAAAGCTTATGGTAAAGAGTGAGGATGAGAGTTACCGGAAAAAAGAAAAAAGAAACCGTTGTTCTCAACTCCGCATTGGTTGCATTTCCTGCCAAGGTTGTAATTGATAAAAGTATAGGGACTCTTTGCTTCACTTAGTATATAAGCTCGTTTGGAATAGCTTATTTTTGGGTAATAAATGTTTATAAATCGTGATTCATGGTATACGAGGTAAGTATGTGAGAGGAGTTTTATCTTGGCTTGCGTAATAAGAACTTATTGTTCAAAAATAAGCCCAACCAAACACATACTATGTATTCTTAATTTGAACTTATTTATTCATTTTATTCCTTGTGCAATAAAATTTTATTTCCCATTACGGCCTCCATAATGGTATTTATCGAGATAATTTTTATTTCTAAAAGTCTTTAACAAGTGTAGATTTTGGATATCATATGTGTGTGTATATGTGTATATATATTTCCTAGGGCCACTGGTTCATTCCCTGTTAAACTCGAATATAAAATGATGAGTTTTGGGAATCGACTAAGATGTACCTAAGGATAAATCCAAATATTATCGTAGTTGAGTGAGTAGTTAGAGATAGAACTAAGATATAAATGTTGTGTAACATGTTTATGATAAAATAAGTGATTACGACTTATAGTATTATGCCAAAAACATCACATTGTAAATTTTCCGTATTATTCTCTCCGGTCTTAAATATAAAATAAAATTAATTTTTTTTAGAGAAATTAAGGAAGCTAATTAAATTACTTTAGAGTATTTATATTTATATTTTTTTTCTTTAAACTAATCAATTTGACTAATAAATTAATATATAATATGATTAAATAACTTATTTAGTTTCCTTAATTTCTCTAAAAAAAATCAATTTTATTTTATAATTATAACCGATGTAATAATAAAATTACCGTGTGAAGGTGAAGTTGATCCTTTGACTAACTCATGCCCCCTCAAATACATCCTTTTGCGTGGTGATTGGTTGGAGGAATTGACTTGGGAAAGTGCGAGGGATTTTGGAGAAAGGGATATAATTTTGTTGTCTTGCGACTCATAGGCCCATGTTATATTTTAGTAATAATCTAAAAATGCCCTCTTTCGAATAACATCCAAATCATACGGTTTTGCACCTAGAAAGCTAAGTACTAACCGTTGGAGTGGGATTAAAATTGTAATTTTCTATTTATTATAAAGCTCTAAGCCTTAAAAGGGATCAAAACTCTTGATCAAATTTTTTTTTTAAAAAAAAACTTTTATAATACTATACCATATAATGTCGTTGGCCTAATCCATTTTTCTGCCTTTTATTTATATTATATCTATCTCAAATCAATAATTCAATGATTCATACTAAAATGTGTTGCCATTAGTATATTATTAAATAGTTAATAAATTATATAATACGCAATTACACATAACTAATTTGAAATGTTAATATTTTTAGGATATATTTTAAAACTTTTTCCTGATATACTCCCCTCCTCCACATCGCATGTGACTGAAGGCGGAAAGGAGTTCGCTCTCCCTTGTGTTGTGTTCCAGTAATGTATGGCTGCCAGCCAGTCACTTCATCCTCTTGTTTTTTTTTTCTCTCACAATTAAAAAAATATTCATAATCCTCCAGTCCTAAGGTATAGTTAATTTTTTTTTAGAGATTAAGAATACTAAATAAATTAATTAATCATAATATATGTGATATATTATTTGATTATATATCAGTTTATAAAGCAGACAAATTAATTTAGTATAAAAAAAGATAAATATTAATACTTTAAAATAATTTATTTAACTTTATTAATCTTTTTAAAATAATCAACTATATTTTATATTAAGAATTGAAGAAGTATATTATGACTATTTATTAGTTTATGTAATATACTCCTATATTACGATTAATTGTTTCAGGTTCTAATTACATCTATATATTATAATTATTTATAAATTTAGGATTAGCTATAATTTTCTTAAAAGTGACTAAAAATTTAACTCTCATCATGCTCTCAAGTAGTATATTTTTTTAAAGTGAAATTAATATATATATATATATATATATATTTATATTAAATATTTATATAATAAACAATTTTAACAAGGAAATAGAGTACATATGTCCATATATAACTTTTTTTCCTCACCTATCTTTACAAACAAGGTGGCATTAAGATCACTCTCATTCAACTAATACAGAGTTGGTCCAGTAGAATAAGATCCTGCTAAGTGTCTCAAGTTTAGTTTTCCTGTTATGCTGAGAGAAGCAACCATAGACCCTCTAACCGGATTAGTTGGTTGTTTTCTTTTATTTGATTAGTTAGTTGTTTGAATACATGATAATAATATGGGAAAAAGACAGAAAAATATCACTTGAACTTCAAAATCCTAAATTAGTCCTTTGACAAAGATTTACGTTGTCAATCTCATTACCATTCTTGTCAACGGGATTTTGAAGTTTAAATAGTATTTTTCTGTTTTTTTCCCTAATAACATTTTTAAAAAAACGTCAGATACTGGATAGTAGTAATAGTTTGGATCTGCTTTTTGCACCTTAGAATTAAATGAATTATTTTTATTACCTATAACATTCTTGTTCAATATCCTACAAAGAAAATTCAAGAAAATCTTATAAGAAATTGTAACAGAATAGTTCTAAGTAAAATAGAAAATATATTTCAACGAAAAAATAAATAAATATAAATCAAATTTATTTTTAACTTTTAAGTTAAATTTTTGATATTAAATAAAGGATATTAATCCCGAAATTCATTATAAAAAACTTATTTATGTCGATCTTTATAGTAATTTTTTTTTAAAAAAAACTGTTGATTAGGTTATAAATGCCCAAAACAAGTAGACCGGTTCTTGTTCTCTTTTTGTAATTGGTTGAGAAATGAATAGTTCCTGTCCCCCCACGTAAAAAAAAACCGACTTTTCACCTAAATCCTCATCCAAAACAAATGGAGAACACTTTACCCAACCCAAAAAAAAAAAAAAACAATAAATAAATGGAGGATAACATGCCAATTTCAAAATCTCGCCACGTCACCGATCCAAGTGACACCCCCACACAAGAAATCGCATACCGTTAGATTATCTCCCATTCCATAATTCCCAGCCGTAGATTATTCCCTCAAAAAGATGAATGAGGAGAGTGAAAAAGAGCATGGAGCTGCTTTTCCTTTCTTTCCTTTTTTTGCTTTTTCTAATCCCTCTCTCCCTCTTTATGGTTTTTAAAAAATTTACTTATTCTCTCTTTAAATCCATCCTCTGATCGATGCTGGTGCCAACTAAATTTAAACAGTTCCTTTTCTGAAAATATTTCTCTCAGCCCCCTCTTCTCTTTCGGCTCTTTAAAAGTTTCAGTTTCAATTTTTGAGCTTCATTTGGGTTCTGAATCTCGCGCTTCTCTGCTTCACGAGCTTCGTTCAAAAATGGCGACTGAACCTCCTCCTTCACTTCCTCCTTACCCAGAGGTAACCTTCTTTCTTTGCTCTTACAGTCATTCTGATCTGAGTTTTGCTATCAGTTTTCGGTGTTCTAAAATTAATTAAACAGAAACAGATCCAGTGTTTTTAGAGCAAGATAGTTACAGTCTCTGTGTTTCACATGCATGAGTTGTTGATTGTAGATGATAATGAAAGCTCTGGAAGCTCTGAACGAACCGAATGGTTCGAGCAAGTCGTCGATCGTGAAGCACATAGTGGCCACCTACGGCGAGTTACCGGTGAGTCAGTCGACGTTGCTTGCTCACCACCTGAACAAGATGAAGGAGACAGGGGAGCTTGTGTTCGCGAAGAACAACTACATGAAGCCCGACCCGAATGCCCCACCCAAGAGAGGTCGGGGCAGGCCACCCAAGCCCAAGGCCCCTGTGCCTCCGGGTACTGTCCTTTCTCCCCCAAGGCCCAGAGGCCGTCCCCCTAAGGACCCAAATTCCTCATCCAAGGCAAAAACCTCAACCGGCAGTGGCAGGCCCAGAGGAAGGCCCAAGAAGGCGGCCCGGACTTCGGAGGAGAGTGTGCCTGTTGTGAGTAGGGGAAGAGGCCGGCCACCGAAGGAGAAGCCCGCATTGACTGAAGTGAGCGTTGAACAATAGGTTTACGAATTTAGGGGTAGTGAATCTTTCTTCTTCTTTCTCATTATGTGGTGAAGTGGATCTTGTGGTGGTAGTTTGTGTTGATGTAATTGTGTTGTAAAATTTGTGTAGCTTGTAGTGTAGCTTTTTAGTGGAAGTTTCTCTGAGGCCTTCTTGTTGGTTTTCTCTAATTATCATAGACGACAATGACTTGATTTAATGATCATTCTGGGTTCTAAATTCTAATTAACTCTGTTTTCTAATTTGAAATCTCTGTTCTTTTCTGGTAATTTTTCAATTTCAATGGTTCATAGCAATTTCTTTTGTTTTTTGTTTTTTTTAATGATTGTTGATGGCAATTTTAACAATGGGCAAATCTGTTGGTGGGGGTAATACGTAAACCGAAGGGAGCGGCGGATCTGAATAAACTATTTCAATGGTTAATTAGTGTCTTTGCGGTTTTTATTGACCAAATCTCACTTCCCAAGAAACTTTTAAAAATTAAAACTGATTTAATTAGTACGCGTGATATAATATCATCAAAGCATTAATGTTTATTCCAACAAATAATTGTTTATTGTAAGATTCAATAAATGAGATGAAAACGTATTCAACTACTTAATTAGTGCAAACTTTAAGAATATTCGGATCGTTAATCAGGTTTACAAATAAGAATGCTGGATTCCATTTTTCCTTCGCAATAATACTTCTATTGTTTCATTAGTTTTGACTTCGAGTGTTGAGATTAGTAAGGAACATTCTCTCAACATATTTTTCTTTTCTTGCCTGTTAAGTTTGAACATTTTAGTGTTATTTAGTTTTTAGGGTAAGTATAACTTTTGACCTCTAAATTTGATCTGATTTTGATTCGGGTTTTTTAAATTTGAAATCGGTGGTTTTGATTTTTTTTATTCCATTTTTCACTGTCAGTTTTTTAAGTTTGAAAAGGACTTGGTGATGCCTTTGACAGCTTTAATTCGTTCAATGTGACACTAACGTCGTTAAAATAGCTTAGGGTTAATACAATCTTTGTTTTTTAAAGGTTTGACCCGATTTTGGTTTTAATCCCTCAAGTTTATTTAGTTTATAACTTTTGGTCCTTCAAGTTTTGAAAGGATTTGGTGGCACCTTTGATCATGTTAATTTGTTCGACGTGACGCTAACACTGTTAAAATAGCTTAGGGTTAATACAACTATTAATCCATGAAATTTGACCCGATTTTGATTTTGGTTCTTAAAGTTTGAAAAGGACTTAGTGACGCCTTTTACGGCATTAATTCATTCGATGTGGCAATAACGCCGTTAAAATAGCTTATGTGTTATGGTTTTTATGACAGCTGATATAACAAATATAATATAATTTTATATTGTGCTAAAAGAAGAAGAAGAAAAGGGCATCAAAATGAAACACACGAGTTAGAAATAGCTTATGTGTCATACCTATAATATAATATATTATATTGTGCTTAAAAAAAGGGAAAAAAGCAGGGTTATGAAAACCGGACCGGACCGGCCGGTCCGGCCCGGTAACCGGCGAACCGGCCGGTTGGCCGGTCCGGTTCCCGGTCCGGTTCCCTTTTTTAAAAAAAAAAAATTTTTTTTTTTTTTACTTTTTCCTTTAGAATTTCATACTATAAGTCTAAAATTTTCAATTTCTCACCGGTTTGGTCCCGGTCTGACCCACTGACCCTTAACCCAGTACCCCGACCGGTTCACTACCCGGTCTGGGTTTTAATACCTTGGAAAAAAGCAAGGTATTAAAATCCGGACCGGGTATTGAACCGGTCGGGGTACTGGGTTAAGGGTCAGTGGGTCAGACCGGGGCCAAACCGGAGCTAAACCGAGACCAAACCGGTGAAAAATTGAAAATTTTAGACTTATAGTATGAAATTCTAAAGGAAAAATTAAAGAAATTTTTTTTTAAAAAAATAGGTAACCCGGACCGGACCGGGAACCGGATCGGTTTACCGGCCGGTTGGCCGGTTTCTGGGCCGGATCGGCCGGTCCGGTCCGGGTTTCATTACCCTGGAAAAAAGGCATAAAAAAGAAACTTATGGTTAAAAATAAATTATGTGTTATTCCTTTTAGACTCGTGTGTTTCATTTTGATGCCTTTTTTCCCTTTTTTTTCCAGCAAATATAATATATTATAAAATATTTGTCATATCAGCTGTCCAAAAAGACATGACACATAAGCTATTTTAACGGTGTTAGCGTCGCATCAGAAGAATTAGCGTCGTCAAATGTGCCACCAAGCAAGGTAATTAAACCTGGATCGGTCATTGAACCAGCCGGGGTATTGAGTTAAGGGTTAATGAGTCAGATTGGAGTAAAGTCGGAGTTAAATCGGGACCAATCCGGTGAGAAAGTGAAGATTTCAGGGTTATTAATATGAAATTATAAAGAAAATAAAAAAAATAAATTTAAAAAAAAACTAAACCAGGTAAATTCCCGAACCAAACCAATTTATCCGGGTTTCCGAACCGAACCGAACTAAACCAAATTGACTGATCCAATCCGGGTTTCATAACTTGGCCATCAAATCTTTTTCAAACTTGAGGGACCAACAGTTATAAATGGAGTAAACTTGAGGGATTAAAACCACCTATTTTAAACTTGAGGGAACAAAACTAAAATCGGGTCAAACTTCATGGACTAAAGGTTGTATTAACCTTAAGCTATTTTAACGGCGTTAGCGCCAAGTCGGACAAATTAACACCATCAAATGCGCCAACAAGTCATTTTCAAACTTGGGGGATTAACAGTGATAAACGGAGTAAACTTGAGGGATCAAAACTACCGATTTCAAACTTGAGGGACTAAAACCAAAATCATGTTAAACTTTAGGAACTAAAAATTATATTACCCTAGTTTTTAAGTTTGACATATTGTTATTTGGCAAAAGTATGCCGGAGCTCGGGAGGAATGATTATTGGCAAAGTAACAAGATTAGTTAAGGAATTTACGATATTGTATTAGATTTTAATAACTTTCGTTTACTAAATAACAAATCTACACTACTAGATTTTCACATGTTTTGTTAATGAATTCATGACATTTTATCAGGTTTTGACAGCTTTCGATTACCAAATAATAAATATACACTATCAGGTTTTTTTTACGAGTTTTGTTAAGGAATTCATGACATTTCATTAGGTTTTAACAACTTTTACAATGAGAGAAGAGACTAGGTTTACTAAGTTTGGATTTGAAAATACTAAGTTCGGATATAAAAACGACAATTATTCATTTAAAATTGACCAATTGTGAATATGAGAAGATATGCATGTATTAATTCTTATATTCGATATGGGCTTGTAAAGTTTGCATTTGAAAATACCAAGTTTTGATATGGAAATGACAACTACTAATTTAAAATTAACCACTTGTGAATGAGAAGACATGCATGTATTAATTCCTAGATTTGATATGTGATTGTTAAGTTTGCATTTGAAAATACCAAGTTTTGATATGAAAATGACAACTATCAATTTAAAATTGACCATTTGTGAATGAGAAGATATACATGTATTGATTTTTAGACTCGATATGAGTTTATTAAGTTTCGATGTAAAAATACTAAGTTCGGACGTCGAAATGACAATTATCAATATAAAATTGGCTGCTTGTGAATGAGAAGACATGCATGTATTAATTTCTAAACTCGAACAAGAGGGGTGAAGATAACGAAAAGATTAGAGGGAGTGGAGTATTTAAAGGGAACAAACAAGCGAAGAGTGAGAAAAAAATGAGCAGACGAAATTCCCAATTTTCTTTGCTGTCACTAGATAAACCATCTTTGGAGAAGAGAAAAGGGAAGATTTTGTCCCCCCGCACTCTCTCTCTCTCTCTCTGTGTATATATATATATATATATATATGAGGTATTTGTGTCATTTACTTTTAATTTCAAAAAGCACAAATCAGATAGTAACATCTTACTAGTATGGGAGAATTGCTAAAAAAGACTCTATTGGCAACTTATTTGCCAAATAAAACTTGGGAAGATATTTGCACACAGAGGGCAAATTTTTACATACGTAGGGAAGATTTTTGCACACGTAGGGAATAATTTTGCACACATACAGGGAAGAATTTTGCACACAGGGAATATCAGCTGCAAACTAGGGAAGATATTCTGCACACGCAGAAGATAATCTGCACGCGAAGATTCTATTTGATAAATAAGTTGCCAATGAGAGATTTTTTGACAATCTTTCCTATTAATATTATGAATATTCAAAACATCATTTTATCTTTTATTATTTTTAAAGTTCCTTTTTTTTACTATTTTGCCTAAAAAATTTCCCCTACCTCAAATCTCTCGTACAAAATGGACCCGGAGTATTCTCTATTTGAGAATTTTTGAGATAGGACCGGGGTGTCTTGCCCGCGCCTTGTCCCAAGATATTATCTTTTTATTTTTGTTTTATTAATTTACTTTTAAACAACTTATTTTTTTCTTTGAAGGGTACTTAGATATTCATACTATAAGTATATTTCATTTCAAAATTATATCCCATTCCCACTTTGCACCAAACATATTTTAAATCCTTTTTCCATTTTTTTTATCAAGAAGTCTCTTTTCCATCTTTACTTCCATTTCCACCTTCACTTTCATTTTATCTTTAATAAAAACTTTTTTATTTTGCTAATCAGGGCATAATTTCACTCTCACTTCTCCAATCGTTGTCTCTACTCCAATTGGCATTGCCTCGCCTCTCACACTCATCTTTCTATTACGTTCGGTTTTTTTTTTAATACAAAACGGCTAAGGCGAAAGCTTGGAATTAGAAATTCTTCTCTAGGCTACATGACCACCTGCCATATCATCCTGCATGTACCCCATACACCACGGATGCACCAGAGGTAACACTACTAGACCACCAACTAGCTGGTGAGCATCCCTGGCCAAAAAATCGACGCATCTAATTGCCTCTCTGGAAGTATAATGCAACCGTGCATCCCAACCTGAGAAGAGCAGTTTCTGAGCTTCCTGGATCTCCCCTGTAAGTGGATGAAGAGAATGACCTCTGACATCATATACAATCCACTGATAAACCTGTAACAAATCTGTATAAGCCAGCACCTTCTGAAGACCTAACTGTTTGCAGAGATTGAGCCCCGTCACTATCCCCAATAATTCAGCTCCTGCGGTCGGAACAACACCTAAATGACGCTGGAAGCCAACCACCCATTTGCCATGTTCATCCCGAATCACCCCTCCACAGGACGCCCACCCTGCTCCGTCAACAGAGGCGTCAGTATCTAAGCAGACGTACCCAGGCATCGGTGGGTGCCATCTGGGATTCAACACACGATCTGACTGGAACAAACTGTTGTTGAAAGCCGCAAACATACTGCTATCCATCAAAGAAAAAAAATCCCCTGATGAACAACATCCTGTGCATGCATGCGAGTTTCCTCCATCACTCTTTTACATCTGTTCTTCCATAAGAGCCAGCAAATAAGATTGAAAATCTTAAACCAAGGCCATCTCCTGAAGCGCTCAACTCCCATATGGTGGGAAATATTCATCCTAAGCCAACCCTGCAAGTCAGTTTGAAAAAAAACAAAAACGAGAATTAGGGTGAACAAAATATAACCACACATTTTTGGCTAGCTCACAATCACGAAGCATATGAAGTGTATTTTCCACTCTCTGACAATGAAAAGGACACTCGTCGCTTTGGGTCAACCCTCTCTTAGCTCTGAGATAGTTTGTAGGAAGTCGATCATGAATCACTTGCCAGAGGAAAAATTTCACTTTTTTCGGTATTGGGAGTTTCCACACCTTTTGCCACTGGAATTGAACTTTTTGATCACGTTGTGTGGAAATAAATTCATAAGCAGCACGAACACTAAAATTTCCATCAGAAGATGTTCTCCAGTAAAAAGTATCAGCTACATGCCCCCTCGGGGGAGGAATATGGGCTATAATATCAATCACCCACTTCGGGAGAAACTGCCTCCACAACTGGAAATTCCAACTACCATCCGATAACACAAAATCCCGAACTTTGGCGCATGGGTTTATTTCCTATATATTCCGGTCCACCAAGTGAATAAGAGGCACAGCAACTGGGGTCCATAGGTCCCACCAAGCATTGCTAGACCTACCATCATTTAGTTTTCTACCAACCCCTGTATAAAATCTCCCCCAAATCAATGAAATACCACGCCACACTCTGGAGGTATTATGTCTGGTATACACCATCGGATATATTCCATCCTGACATCCATATTTCACCTTGAGACACCTGACCCATAAGGCGTCGGATTTTGTTAACAACCCCCAGCAAAGTTTCATAATAAAAGCCACATTTTGGTTGTACAAATCCTTAATTCCCAACCCGCCCTTCTCTTTATCTTGCTTAATTTGGTCCCAAACATTGAGATGCATCTTCTTTCCATCATTACCCTGATTCCAAAGAAATGAACGGCTAATCTTTTCCAATTCTTGTAAGACACTTTTAGGAAGTAGGGTAGTTTGCATTTGGTAAGCCGGCAATGCTGACAGGACGGCCTTAATGAGGACCGACCGACTTGCCATATTAAGAAACTTGGTCTTCCACCCCGCCAACCTCTTCCTGACTTTCTGGATGATAGGGAAGTATATAAGCTTCATAGCACGCTCATGGAGCAATGGCACTCCCAAATACTTCCCCAGATTCCCAGTCATACCTATTCCCAAATCAGTACTGAGTTCGAGGGCCCGATGAAAATTCACATTTTTAGAAAAGAAAGCTTTCGATTTTGCTAAGTTGACTCGATGTCCTGAGACCCCGCAAAAATCTTTCATAACTTGCTTCATCACTCTTATTTGACTTGCCGATGCTTCTCCAAAAAGAAGCAGATCATCTACAAAGAACAAATGAGATAATACAGGGGAATTTTGACTGAATTTAAATCCAGACCACTGACCATTGTTAACTGCTCGCTAGATTTGGTGACCCAACCTTTCCATACATAGCACAAACAAATAAGGGCTTAGAGGATCACCCTGTCTAAGTCCCCGAGACGGCAAGAAAGAAGCAGATTCAACCCCATTCCAAAGTACCTTCATGGAAACCGTCAAGATACAGTGCATGATGATATTAAAAATATTGCCTCGTAATCCAAGGCCAAGAAGGCTCGATCTCAAGAAATCCCAATCAAGGCGGTCGTACACTTTTTCCATATCGACCTTCACCACCATATACCCTTTCTTCCTGCGTCTCTGACGCATTGTATGGATGACCTCCTGTGCTATGATGACATTATCAGAGCTATGTCTACCTTCAATAAAGCTACACTGTTGAGGATCAATCAAATAAGTCATGGTATTCTTCAAGCGACCAGCGATAATCTTCGTGATTATCTTGAAAACCACATTGCACAGGGAAATAGGCCGAAAATCACGCACAGATTGTGGATTATCGCTCTTTGGGATAAGCACAATATTCGTTTGATTAATATCCTTAACCAGTGTAGGGTTTTGCCAAATAGATTTGACATAATTATACACCTTCATGCCTACCCGCTCCCATTGAGATTGAAAGAAATGAGCGTTCAGACCATCAGGGCCTGGTGCTTTGAACGCACCAATCGTGAACGCCGCATTCTTAATCTCAAGGTCTTCAACATCTTTATGAATTAAAATATCATCCTGACTTGATAAGGGAGGAAAATCCAAAGGCCAATCTGAAGAAGGCATGAGGAGATCATCCTTAGTATACAAGTCCTGGAAAAAACTACCAACCATGTACCTCAGCTCTTCTTGATCAGTAATCCAATGACCAGCGTCATTCTGTAGGGCTTGAACCTGATTTCTTTTTCGCTGTATAACCGTGGAGGCATGAAAAAATCTGGTATTTTTATCCCCCCAAGCCAGCCATTTGCTCCTAGACTGCTAGACTGCTGGTACCAGATTAATTCCTCTTGATCACTTAATTTACTGTACTCCTGCCAAATAGCTCACTCTAATTTATACAAACCATTAGAAGTACTATGCGCTCGTGCTTTATCAATGCCCTCCGACCTTCTAATAATGTTCTGTCTTTTTTTGGGGATACTGCCAATCACCTCAGCGTTTCAGGTTTTAGCCTCCTGAACAAATTTAGTTACTCCTCCGCACCAATCATCATTTTCCCAGGATTTAGTAACTATAGCCGGAAACGTCTCCTCCAAGGCCCATACCGGTTGGTATTTGAAAGGATAATGACCCCTACTTTGAATTGGATGGGACTCATCAGAAACTACCAAACTACGATGATCCGATTTAAACCGAAGGCAGTGGAAGACTTTACTTTGAGGATGTCTCATCTCCCAAAAAGTATTACTAAACCCCCAGTCTAATCTCTCTTTCACCCCTTGCTTCTCCCATGTAAACCGTTCCCCAACATAGGGAATTTCCATAAGTTGAGTGGCCCTCACACATTCTGAAAATTGTTCCATTGCCCGCACAGAAGGTTCAGAACCACCTAATTTATCCGTAGGTTCGAGAAATGAGTTAAAATCCCCTATTACCAACCACGGATCAACCATATTAAAAGCAATATTCTCAAGGTCTCTCCATAAAGCCACTCTTCTATTAGCTATCGGCTCCCCATACACAAAAGTGGCCATAAAAACATCATTATTCATTTTATCAACAAGCTTACAGTGCATAAACTGAGTACTAGAACAAAAATATTCCACTGAGGTTTTTCTGTCATCCCACAAAATCCAAATACTTCCAGCAAAATCGAAGGCCTCTAGGCGAAGCCAATTACTAAAACCAAGATTGCAAGCCACCCTATCCGCCCTAGTACCACTTACCCTAGTTTCAATCAAACACAGAATATCAACATTGTACTTTTTGACTATTTGCTTAACAGTGCTAGGAAAAATTCTATTCCCCGCACCCCTATAATTCCATGAAGCGATAATCATTGATATACCAAAAGGGAGAAAAATACAAGCACTTACTAATCACGTAGGTGATCTTGAACTTGCAACTCTTGATGACTCCCTAAATCACAAGCCCCCTCCTGCTGTTCGGCCTGCATGAAATCATCCCCAATATCATCTTCTAAATATGGCACCGTGGATGTATCCATAACACTATCTATGCTATGCTCAAATTTCTCCTTCAAAAAGGCATCGGGTTCACTAGTAGGATTATGTGGGCCTTCTAATAATAAACATCCATTAATGGTTAAATTCTCATCATGAGTAGATTGTAAAGGGATTGAGCCCATTTGATTGACATTGCCTCCCACCACATTATGCACTCAGCGGCCCACATTGAGATGAGAAGATCCCACCACATTTTTTCAGCCCGTCCTTGAACCATGCTCCATAATATGCTGGCCATTGAATTTTGTTTGGGCCTTGTCTGACCGATCCAGCTGCTTTGGCCCACTAATAGAATGAGTTTGCTTTGAGCCTTGTTTGAATTTTCCCTTCTTGGTGGGACCCACCTCCACTCTCTCCTCCTTTGATATAGCCTGTACCGATTCTGCCATCACCATACTCCTACTCTGCTTCGCCATCATCACGTTGTTCTCGCTTAACGAGCTCGACTGGCTCAGTGTCGCCTTCACTCCGACCGGCACCCAGGCCTACCGCTGGATCTCCGGCTCCGCCATCTCCTCCTCCTCATCGATCTCAGTGAGAACACTAAACCGAGAGTGCAAGTTCCCCTTCATCGCCCCTCTATTGCTCTTCAAACCCATGCTTTGTTCAGCCCCACGCTACCGAATTTGCTGGCTTCTCGAGGATTGCTGATTGCTGGATCTATTCACTATCATCCAAGCTCCAAAATTTTCCTCCGCTCCCGGTTCTTTTCTCACCGGCGGTGCCTGTGAGCTACTTGGCTGTTGTGAGTTTTGGTGATTTCCACTTCCATGGCCCTCATTCGCGTACATCCACGAGCAAGCCTCCTTCCGGTACCTATACCTTCCATAGGCGAAGCAGATAAGATTCAAGCCCTCATATTCAACTTGATAAGCCGAATTAGCAGCGATCACCCGTGACACCAGTCTCTTGCGTAGATCAAGTTCCACACAAATGCGTACGTACCTCCCTCGTTCAACCTTAGTTGATTCGGAAGGTAACTCTGACGGGGTAAAGAGATCAACTTTGACTGTTTTCCCAATCCTATTTCCCAATCGTGTGATGAAAGTCTTGTTATAACATTGCATTGGGATATTGGGAATCCTCACCCAAGTCACCACTCGACCCAACTGTGTGTTGCTGAATCACCCATGGACCGTCATACAGCACATTATGGTATCGCTGTGCCTAGCCTTCCTTCTGTATGAACCGAATGATGAAATAATTGTTTGCTAGATCAATTATATCAAAATCGGAAGTCTTCCAGAGTCTTCTCAGATGGGTCTTTAGACTATAAATATTAAATTTCTTACCGAGTACTGTAAGGATTAAAGCCCCATTCCAAGGTTTACACCAATCACTATACTCTTCAGCTGTAATCGGGACTACTGGATGAATGTCCATAAGCTTTTGAATTTCCTCTGTGAGCTCAGGCATATCCCATTCTCTATTAAGAATATCTGACGACAAAGCCTCGTCCTCCAAACATTCCCCTGAGTTTTCAATCCCATTGAACCCCAGAAGGGAGTCTTTGTAAGATATATACTTCTTTGCTGGATGATCCTCCATAATGTTATCTATGTTTTCCGGTTCCATGGAGATCGTCTCCTCTGATACATTCTCTGGAGAACCGTCTTCTGTCATTTGAATATCCGTTACTACTTGAGAAAAGTTTTCATTCTTCTTCTTCTTATTACTTCCACAAGCTAGTAGATCAGAAGGTCGATCTGGTGGTAGTTTCCGGAGGTTATGAATGTCTCCCATGCCGAATTAAAGAACCAGGCGAGTTTTCCAAGAGAGAGCAACTTCTTTTTTTGATTTCAAGATGGATCATTACGTTTGGTTTTAAATAGAAAATTTAGTTGTTTTTTCAGAGAGAGATTAATGAAACTAAATAAATTATTTAATCATATCATATGTTATTGATTAAATTATATATTAGTTTATAAGTCGGTTAAATTAGTTTGAAAAAAATTATAAATATAAAACTCTAAAATAATTTAATTAACTTCTTTAATTTTCTAAAAAAAATCAATTGGATCTTATATTTTGTTAATTTTTTTTTATCATTTTGATCATTAAGCCCAATTATTTTATTTTTTTTAAATGAAGCATGTGTAAAGAAGCAAAGAAGGAATAAAAAACAAAGAAAGAAAGAACGGGAGAAGGGAGAAAAGACAAAAAAAAAAAAAAAAAAAAACCTTCAGCGACGTCGTCCTCAATCCTCATCTCTCGACCGAAATTGCTCGGAAGCTGCTCCTCAGATTCGCCAGTCTCGACCCCTCAGGCCCTAATCGTTCATCCTCTTCCTCGGTGGCCGGGTTTTGTACCCCTCACTGCCTTGTACCCTGTTCTTTGCCTCTCTCGTTTCGCTGTGTGCGTCAACGCTTGTTCTCTCCTCTCCTTTCGTGGTCTATATATCCGGTGGGTTATCTTATTTCTGTCTTATCAATTTCACTTCAATCATATGTTATGACATTATTTTCTGTCTTAATTTTTGTTATGTTCTGGGTAATATTCAAACATGTTTGATCCCATCGATATAATTCAGGCAAGCTCTTGGAATAAAGTACTTGTTCATTGGATAGTGTTTCAAGTATCATCAATTCCCAGTCCAGGGTTTCATTTTCCAGAAATTGAAGCCCTAGAAAAATTTAATTTTTTTGGATTCGAGTATTCTGGAGCTCAGCGGCATAGTGGATGTTCTTTGAAGTATTCAGGATAAAAAAATTGACATGAAAATGCAAAATGTCTTATTTGGTTCAAGACAGAGAACGTTTCATAGGATATTCAATTTCCTTTGTTCTGTGGTTTTGTTTTTCTTCTTTTACAACCGGGAAGATGTTATTCGTAACCCTCTTCTTAGGCAATCTGCATATTTGGGACACCATCATTTGCCGCCAAGAGCGGTGATTCACCGGCGAATGGTTGAAAATGGCCCGAACTCATCAAGTTTAGCTGTTGAGTCTCATCAGAATAATTTGACTGTAAATAGTGCTGAACTTTGTGCCGGATTATTCCACCATGATGGTTATTCTAGCACGTGTGAATACTTGAAGGCAAATCCAGAGTGTAATTCAGAAGGAATTTTTGATCACCTAAGATTTTTATACTGTACGTGTCAAAATTTTCGAGGGCTGGGCTACCTAATATTGGGTGTATGGCTAGCTGCATTGTTCTACCTACTGGGGAACACAGCTGCAGACTTTTTCTGTCCATCTCTTGAGTTTCTCTCAAGGCTATTGAAATTTCCTCCCACTGTTGCTGGGGTTGTGCTCCTTCCACTTGGAAATGGTGCACCTGATGTGTTTTCCAGTATTGCTTCCTTTGTTGGCACGGATGCAGGGGAAGTGGGACTTAATAGCGTGTTAGGTGGTGCTCTGTTTGTTACCTGTGTTGTTGTTGGAACTGTTTCTCTTTGTGTGTCCGGTAAAGGAATTCAAATTGATAGAGGATGCTTTATAAGGGATGTTAGCTTCTTTCTATTCACTCTTTTGTCACTTTTGCTGATTCTGGTTGTGGGTAAGGTGGGAGTTGGGGCAGCCATTGCTTTCGTATCAATTTACATTGTATATGCATTTTTTGTTGCTGCAAATGAGCTATTTTGGAAACATGCACGAAGGTTAAAATTGGATGCTGTCACACCAATGCTTCCTGTCCGTGGAGGTATGTTCTCCCTTGGGTCTGAAGAAGAATCTTCTGTATATAGCCCTTTGCTCGACATAGACATGGACGATGATCCTCCCCATCTCCCTCATTCCTTGCCTCAGTGGATGTGGTCTTCAAACGTGGCAATCTATTCAAACCAGGCTAATAAAGTTAATATGATGGATGAAAGCCCTCCTTGGGGATGGAGTGATGGGAGTGAAGCAAACAACGCTCCGACCTTCACTGTAGCAAAACTATTTTTACTGATGGAGTTGCCACTGATGATTCCTAGACGGCTAACAATTCCCTTGGTCCATGAGGAAGTTTGGTCAAAAAAATATGCTGTGGCTAGTGCTTCACTGGCCCCAATTCTCCTGGCCATTTTGTGGAACACTCAAGACAATGTGGGTCATCTGAGTTCTGTACTTTCCTATTGCATTGGTGGTGTCATTGGATGCACACTTGGTGTTCTTGCATATAAATACACTTTACCTGATTATCCACCGCACAGGTTTTTGGTTGCTTGGGTTCTTGGAGGGTTTGTCATGAGCATAGTGTGGTTCTACATAATAGCAAATGAGCTTGTTGCTGTATTGGTGTCATTCGGTGTAATTTTAGGAGTCAATCCATCTATCCTGGGATTAACTGTATTAGCATGGGGTAATTCAATGGGGGATTTGATGTCAAATGTTGCATTGGCAATAAATGGAGAAGATGGAGTTCAGATTGCTTTCTCTGGATGCTACGCAGGGCCCATGTTCAACACACTCGTTGGTTTGGGGATCTCGATGCTGCTAGGGGCCTGGTCGGCGAAACCTGAATCATATTTGGTTCCTGATGACCGAAGCTTATTTTACACTATGGGATTTCTTATCTCAGCACTGACCTGGGCCCTTGTTGTTTTACCTCGCAACGACATGCATCCTGACAAAAAACTAGGGGTGGGCCTCATCACCCTTTATATCATATTTCTCTCTTTCAGGTTGTCCGCTGCCGTGGGGCTCATACCAGTGGCTGGCTTAGCTTGACATTTGAGAAGTTGCGTTGTGATCAAACTGAACATGGGTTCTATATCTATTTGGAGCACAAGTTCATCGGCTGTATGGTTTTTAGAGTAGAGAAATTCCTTGTTCTGAAGTAGCTGTTAGTTGTTGTATCAGCAAAAATGTTTGTAGTTGTATATCTAGACAACATTACATGTAGTAGTTTGATCTAATAATATTGTCTTCTTATGCTTCTGTTCTGCCTTTTTAGCATTGTTTTGAGCCTTCTGTTATTCATCTAGGCTGTATCCATTCTTGTGCTTGAAATGTTGAATCAAGAAGTTAAGCAGCAAGTGGTCTTGCTACACGAACACAACTCAGCGAACCAAACTGAAGAATAATAACTCTTTTGTTTTAACAGGCAATTGTGCTAGGTTTCTTGTCTTATATTTGGATATTCATAACTTGGAATATTATATGTTTAGTGAGAATTACAGGTAGTCAATAATCCGACCTTAATGGACCTTAATAAAAATTAGCTCGTTTCTATTACTTAATATATATATATGCAGGAGAAATTTTTTTTTGAAAAATTAATGCCAGATGATTCAAACTTGCACATCTTGATCCAATAAATTCATAAAACTCAGAATGTCCATGGCAGGTAATTTAAACTTAAATTTTATGAATCAGAGTTAAAATAGAAAATAATTAGAACAGAAAATTGAAGATCGGTGGAAAATTGGAGATCCGGCAAGTTCATAAACCAAAGCTAATCTTAATTGTGATATCATTTCATTAGAAGTGGATTGGGAGCAAGATTATGAAGTACTTATGCTGTGAATATATATCTGCTTGTTGATACAATGATACTTAACGGTCATGGTAGAGAGTGGTGAATGGCCTGGATGATTTTTGGATGGCTAATTGTGGTCTTGTGGTTTTTGTTTCTGGGAATTTAGTCTTGGCATGTTGTCTCTGATGATTTGAGTGGCAGGATGATTTGGCAAAAGTAAGAAGCAGGAGGAAGCTAAGTTTTGCTTTGAGTTGGTGTATTTTGATAGTGAATCAGTGAATGGCTTGGTTTTGCACTATCGTCGTATGCTTTGATATTTTGGAGGTTTTGTAAAGACGTGCAAAAGATTTCCTCTCTAACAAAATATATTTAGGTTGTGTTTGGATTAGAGAAAGGTTACGTTTCAACTTTAAAAGCATCTTTGAGCTTGTTTTTATGCTTTTCAATATGTTTGGATTGACTCTCTTGATAATGCGTTTTGAAGCTTAAATTAAATGCTTGTTTTAGTGCTCGTTTGGAATAGTTAATAAATGCTTATAAATCATGATTCACGGTATACGAGGTAAGTATGTGAGATGAGTTTTATCTCGGCTTGCGTAATAAGAACTTATTATTCAAATATAAGTGATACCAAACACATGCTTAGTTTTTTAGAAGTGTTTTTATTATTTACAAAAAAAATGTATGAGAGGATTTTTGTCTCGGCTTGTGAAAAAAACTTCTAAAACCATGATTTTGTTGTTTCTCATGCACTAACTTCTTTTTATTTTTTTGAGTGGAAAGTGGATTATATTTACAATATATACAGGATTACATAACACAATCAGCTAAGCATTAGGGTCCATGAAACAGAGTAAATCTCTAGCCTGACTGACGTGAGGAACAAGTGAGCTAGTTAACAAATAATACTCTCTGGCTGTTGTCTCTCATTTAGAAATATGTTCTTATTTCTGTTATCCCAGAGTTTCCAGGCAAGGATGCCAAAGAATAATCTCCGATGGGTACCCATAATGTGCGGGTTCAAATTACATCAAAACCATTTGTCTAGAGGCACAATTGGTGAGCAGGAATGACCTTAGACCAGCAAATGGTTGCTGAGGGACAGGGCCTAAGAATATAATCAAGATCTTTTGTATTTTCATGACATAAGGAACACATCAAGTCTTCTGCCATGCCTCTTCTCACCCTTTATGCATTTGTAAGAAGTCAATTTTTCATGGCAAGCCAGAGGAAGGTACAGACCTGTTACATTCCTGGCCAATGCCAAATCCACTTCCATATGATGTCTGTGTCATTCAGTGGAGGTATAGTGAGCTCTTTATACACTGAAGCTATAGTGAAAAGGCCGTTAAGGGTCGCATTCCAGTAGCAGGTGTCAGGTTCTTCACTAACCATGGGAGGAGTGGTTGTTGCAATTTTAGCTAAGATATTCGGTGGGAGCAGATTGCTGAAGGAAGGCCAATTCCATTCATTATTTTCATTTAGAAAACTACGGACTGGTTTGGTCCACTCACTTTTGGGGATATCAGCATAGGTGAGATATTTCAGTGGTCCCATGTCACCTACCCAATTATCACTCCAAAACTTGATAATATTCCCATTCTTCAATTGCCAGGCAAGGTTAAGTTCAGTAGTGTCCCATATTTTTGCTATGCTACGCCATGTATGGGATGCTTTGTTCACACGAAACGTGTAATTGCTTGTGCTAGACCAGCTATATTTGGATCTTATGACCTTCACCCACAGTTTATTAGGGTTGCACAAAAGTGAAGCTGCTGGCTTGGACAGAAAAGCATTATTTTGGTTAACCATATTCCTTAGTCCACTTCCCCCTCTTTGCATTGGTTGGCACATGTCACTCCAATTGACTAAGCTCAGCTTGGCTGTGTTTTCTCCAGATCCCCATACAAAGCGTCTTATAATCTTTTCAATGGCATTGGTGCAAGAAGCCGGCAACTTGGTTGTTTGCATGGCATATGAAGGGATTGTACATAAGACCGATTTCGCCAAAGCTATTCGACCTGCTAGGGAGAGTGTGTTTGCCTTCCACTTTGATAATTTTTGTTGCACTCTTTCAATTATGTAGTGGTATGTGTCCTTGGAAACTCTAGAGTGAAGGAGTGGAACCTTAAGATATTTACCTAGGTGTTTGGTGCATTGGAAGTTCAATTTTTCACAAATTTGCATTGCTTCTCTACTTGACACATTTCGTGAAAAGTGAATTCGGGTCTTGCTTTGGCTTACAACTTGTCCCAAGGTAGAGAAAAATTCATGCAAGACGTTTTGAATTAGTTTCTGCTGTATAGGAGATGTGGAACTAAATAGAACAAGATCATCTGCGAAGAAAAGATGGGAACGAGGATGACCCCTACACCTGAGCTTGATCGTTTCCCAATTCCTTTGTTCACCTCTTTCGATATGGCTTGCGATAATCTCTCCATACATAGAATAAAGATGTACGGGGATAAGGGGTCACATTGCCTAATGCCTCGAGATGGGGTGAATGGTTGGGAAAGGACACCATTCCAAAATACTTGCATTTTAGGCGTGGTGATACAGTGCATGATGAGATGTATTGTCCGGGGTGGTCATCCAACATCCTCTAACATGTCTTCAATGAAGGACCAATTCAATTTGTCAAAGGCTTTTTCCAAATCCACTTTAATGGCTAACCACCCTTTTGCACGCTTCTTGTTTCTCATAGAGTGAATAGCCTCTTGTGCAATTATAATATTGTCTGTGATATTCCCCCCTTTAATGAAACTTGATTGATATGGGAGGATAAGGTGGGGCATAAGATGTTGGAGTCTTGCTGCTATTAGCTTAGTGAGGAGCTTGTAAGCCATCGAGCACAAACTTATTGGATGAAACTCCTTAACTACAGTAGGCCTCTCCACCTTAAGCACTAAGGCAATTAACATGTCATTTAGTCCTTCTGCCAAATGGCTTCCATTGAGTAGCCTATTGACCATGTCATATAGACTTACAGTAACTATGTCCTATTGGATTGATAGAACAAGGCATGTATCCCATCTGGACCTCGTGCCTACTAACTTCTTTTTTTAAAGCAACTTTTTGTTGCTTGTTCACTATGCCCATGGTTTGTTAAACTAACTTTTTCATATAGCCCATCTAAATGTATATCACATCAAACATTAATTGACTTTTATAATTTAAATTTTAATTTGTAAAAATCAGTTAAAATAAAAGTTGCACTTACCAATGTCCATCCACACAATTCCTTAATATTTATCTTTTTTTTTTTTTGTGATCCTTAATATTTATCTATCCTTACTATTAATATCTCGCATCAATATCATTAATATGATTATCAATCAGTATCAATTTATACTAATCATAGATATGAGTGCACTTTAGGGCTTGTTTGATTTTGTTTCTTAAAATAGTCTTTTTGTTTTTAAAATAAAAAAAAAATTGTTTTTAAAAACTAAAAATCAAAAATAGTTTTTAATTGTTTTCTTATTTTTGTTTTTTTGTTTTTCATTTTTTGAGGCTACTACCTATTCATTATCGACACCAAACTTGTGGTGACGAACCCCACCACAACACTCCTAGCATGGCTGATGCCATGTCACTGCAAAATCATATTATTTTTTAAAATAACTATCTAAACGCATTTTTTTTTATTTTTTTGTTTTCAAAAATAGTTTTATAAAAACGTTTTGAGATTAAAAAATTAGAGAATATAATCAAATAAGTCCTTATTTTCCAAATTTTGTGCATATGATAAGTAAATCATAATATAGATCCGATATGCTTTTTATAAAAATATGAGATTTTTACTCATAAAAAATAGGAGATCTTTTAGAAAGAATTACAAATGGAATTTATAAATATGTACCATATAAAAAATTAAGGGAAAATTACACTCAAGTCCCAAAAAATAAAAAAAATAAAAAAACGATCCCTTAAGATTGCAAAAATAAAAAAAAATGATCTTATGAAATTGTCAATGCTCGCTCCTGAAGTTGTTAATGACCCGCTTATGAAATTGTCAAAGGACCATTTTTTCATTTCCCTTTTTCTTTAGGACTTGAGTGTAATTTTTCTAAAAATTAATTATTTTTGTAATCCAATTGATATGCCAAGTCCTTATATTTGTAGATAATCTACCAGTATTTATATATAAAACAGTCCTGACATTTTTATAAAATTTTTTTGAGAATAAAAATATAGACAATAGAATCAAACCAGACCTTATTTTCTTAATTTTGTGCATATGATAAGTAAATCAAAATATAGATCCAATATGCTTTTTATAAAAATATGAGATTTTTTAGAAAAAATTACCCATGGAATTTACAAATATGTACCATATAAAAAATTAATTATTTTTGTAATCCTATTGATATGTCAAGTTTTGACATTTGCAGATAATCTACGGGTGCTTACATCTAAAATAGTTTGAGATAAATTATTAGATTAAACCCAATTGACACTTAACTGGGTTCTTTAAAAATCTAGTTAGGGGTTGATACCTGACAGTGTATTTAGAGAGTGTCTCATAATTAGCACTAAAACCCCTTCAAAAAATCTACAGTATGAGAGGATTAGCGGTGATTACCCTGACCCTACCAAAAATAGTTTGAGATAAGTCATCATTTATGAATAATCTGATTTTTACTGATATAAAATAGGTTATTATTATATAAAATTAATATAGAAGTTCCCGTTGAGATTTTTAGGCGTGTTGGTGTGTTTCGTGGAGGGAGGGCCATATCCAAAACGCGCAACGCAACGCGGCAACTTAGGAAAAGCGAAAAGACATAAAAGCCCTTCTCATTCTCAGCGTTTAAATTCCGCCAAGGAGAAGGTATCGACGAAAAAACGGAGACTTTTCTCAGAAACCCTAGAACGCCTCTGAACTGAAAAAGCATGGTTAGATCTTTCGTCTCTGCTCACTACGAAACCCCCACTCGCTCACTCTTCTTCTTATAGCTTTGCTCCTGATTTCGCTCAATCCCTCCCCGTTCTCTCTCAAATCTGCTATTTCCGATTCTTGGTTGACTAGTACACCTTCCTTCGCATTGATCGTGCGATTTTGTTGCAATCTCTAGGTATTTTTTCTGTCGGCTTTTTACGTTTTATGCTCTGTGATGATATAATTCTCGGCGTTTCTTTTTTAGGGTTTTATAATGGGTTTTGAATAAAATGACTTCTTTGATAAACTAAAACTAAACTTGAATGACGAACTTAGTGGAGTAGAATCCTGCTATAATTATGGACCTCTTGAAAAATGAACTTTGGTTCCAAGTTGCTTGATCTAGCACTTCTTGTCATTGTGGTCACCTGTTGGAAGTTGGGCTATTTTTGGTGCCCTTTTGATGTTTATGGCCTTTATTTTAGGTTCTCTTTTTTGTGCAATTTCCCGCCAATATACTTTGATCTAGATAAAAGTACTAAAATGAGGCAATGCTTGGAATGGATTTAAGGGCATGCTTTTCACATGGACCGTGCAATTTGTGATAATCAAAAGAACTTGATAATATAGTCATTGAAAATTTCTCTTAAGAGTAGATTTGCTTTTTTGAGATGCTAAAGTCGCGGAAGGGACTCTTAAAGCAGTATTCCCTGTTCCTTGTTGAAGTTTGGCAGGTTGTGGACTTGTGGTCCGGGAGTCTTTGTAAGGGGGTGCAGCCTCAATTAGGTTGAGGTTTCAAACTATTTTGCGCTGTTGATTGTCTGAATTAGGCTATATGTGACTGCCAAGAAGTTGTGTTCCTTTTTCACCATGGAATGAACATATTAACTATCATGATGTGCCCCTTTTATCAGACTGGCGGTTAAGAGTGTGTTTTGATTTGAGTTAGCCAAAACTTGGTTTGGGTTGAATTTGATTTTGCTATAACTTTGATTCATGGTTGGATGCTCTATTTTCAAAGTTGATTTTTCTTAGCATAAATTCAACTATGAACATTCTTTTCCATAACCTAGTTTTTGATGTCATCCACGGTTTGAAAAAGTGAGGTATTGTTTCGTTTCTAACATGAGGAAAACTGGGTTTTGGCTTCGCGACCCATCCTGCTGTTTCTTCAATATCTTTATGTTTAGGTGGTCGATGTTGAAAGGAGCTTCTAGAGTCTAGCAGACTAGAATTCCACCGCCTAGAGGCAATAAGGAATTAAGATGAAGTATAATGCAAGTCATAATGGTTCAAGTTTGTTAACCAATAAATAGAGCAGCCTTGCAATCCTCAAAGAAACATCAGATGCAGTTGTATTGTATAGGATTTATAATTTACTTTTCTCTATCTTTTTGGTTCTCACTTTTAAGTGTCTTTGACTGCTAAGAATATGTTAGATGATATATATGTGTGTGTATTGGCATATATTTGTATTTATGCCAATTTGCTTGTATTACTATTCAGTAGCCATGTCAGCTATTCGAATGTTCATTGAACTCATAGCTTGCATTGCACAGTTTTATACTTTAGAATATGGGGGTGAGTGTGGTGGACATAGATTTTATTTGCTACTCCTATGTATGTTGAAAAATGAAAGAAAGCAACTGGTAGTGGGTTCACTTAAAATTAATTCAGAACCTCAATAGTGGTGTTCTGTAATGCATTGCAAAATACAGATAGTTCTTTCAAATATGAAAGGTTAATGCATGTCTCAGTTGGAGTGGTGTTAGAGGTGTATGCCTTGCTGAAGGTTCCATGCCTGAATCCTTAGAGGCTTCTTCAACTTAGTGCATTATACATGTTCATTTGTTACCTTTAACTGCACTGCTACATGTTATCTAATATATTTCTATTTTGTTACAATGTTTTAACTGAACTGTATTGTTTTCTTTCTGCATGTTTGGCAGGTCTTCATTAGTAGCATTTCCTGAAGAATATAACTGTCATATTGCACGTGTAATGGCTACTTCCTTGGATATGTCACTTGATGATAGAATAAAAACCAGAAGTAACAGGGAGAGGGGGAGAGGGCGTGGCAGAGCCCCCCGTGGCCGTGGAGCAGGTCAGAATCTTGGTGGTGGAAGGATGCCTCGTGCAGCACGTAGAGCTCCTCTTGGAATTATTTCTCGGCCATCTGCTTATGCCATTGCCAAGGCAAGCTAAATAAATGGATGCTTATGCATGTGATTGAGAATCTGATATGCTATAAAATTCCCAATTATGAGAGGATATCTTATTCAGCGCTGTAGGAACTGAAAAGCAAGAGCAATTCATTAATATTTGTTCCACGGAGAAGCTCAATTATTGCCTGATCATTTTGCGCCCTCGATGCCTATGTTATAGAGTTCCATTTGCAATTAACATGCATTTGCTTTTGTTTTTGGGGGCTTCGCTACAGAACTCTGAAATTTGGTGGCTTCTGGCATATAACATGAAGGAACTTCGTTAGATGTATTTCAAAACAGAGCTCTTACCAGGAGCACAAAAATCATATAGCTATAAGATGGGTTAAATGCTCTAAACCATGCTAATTCATTTGATTTAGATGAGGTGGCTTTTAGTGTTTGATGATTGGTTGTGTGGACCAGCATTTTAATGGATCCTCTTGCTAAGTTGGTTCTACGGTGCAAGATTTGAGTTAACTTCCCTAGTTCATGGTATTTTGCAAAGGAGCTTCCTTCACGTAACTTCAGAACTGGAGCTCTCACTTGTAGCATAGCACCTGTTTATGTGCAGTGGGTTGAATTCTTACTCCTGTTTCCCACCATTCGCCTAAAATAATGATTTTTGAGTATGGAATTTCTTAAATGTTTTGCTATGGCCAGATCTACTTCATTAACGGTTTTATTTTTTGTGGAGATTTGCCTGATCTCTAACTAATCTTGAAGAATGGTGAAATATCTTCTTACGTGTGTTCTTTGCCACTGGGATGTGTTCTGTTTGCTCTTGCCAGTCCTTTCGCAGAACCAGGCGTTTTCCATGGCAGCATGATTTATTTGAAGATAGCCTAAAAGCTGCTGGGATACAAGGTGTAGAAGTAGGCACAAAGTTGTATGTTTCCAACTTGGACCATGGAGTAACCAATGAAGATATAAGGGTACAGATCATGTTTTATTCTTTCAAACACAATCAATGTTCCTAACCAATCTCTCTTGAGGATCTGTTGAAACTTGGATTTGCAATTCAGGAACTGTTTGCGGAGATTGGAGACTTGAAGCGTTATGCTGTTCACTATGACAGAAATGGACGTCCTAGTGTATGTATTGGTCTTTCAATTACTACATTTTCTTTTATCATAATTTTTCTTTTATTAGTCTTTATATTGGTTCAAGTTGGTGCACTAGCCGTCTTTAGTGATTCTGTTCTTTTTATCCCTTTGTCTGTTACTTGTACTGTTTTAATTGAATAACTCTAGGTTTGTCTGGTTTATATGATACGTCCTACCTGATATTCAGTATTCAGGGAGACTCTACGTCTCATGTAGGTTAGAAATTTGCCACCTTATTACATTACTTTCTCAGTATTGCAGTGCTGCCATACATACCTCTATTTTCTTGAAAATTAAATCCTGAAGATATTAAGACTACAGCATGATATTGTTAAAAGATTGAGCTGCTGGCTAGTGAATACCAAATAGTATTTTTAGGTGGGTCTGTTATTGGTGAAACTTTGCTAGATATATGTGCAGTTGTGCAAAGTATAGTGGGCTCTTGGCGAGGATAATGTGTATTGTTATGCTTTGTTTAGTCATTTTAACTAGCGAACTTTCAATATTTGCAATATTATTTGGTCATTTTATTGCTTTCATTGGTTACAGGGTTCAGCTGAAGTTGTCTATACTAGAAGGAGTGATGCATTTGCAGCTCTTAAACGATACAACAATGTGCTTTTGGATGGAAAGCCCATGAAGATTGAGGTTGTTGGTGCCAATGCAGAATTGCCTATATCGGCTCGTGTGAATGTTTCTGGGATAAATGGGCAGAGGAAGAGGACAGTTGTCATGACGTATGTCATTGTTAATTATGTATCAACTTTATTTTCCCTTTTTGTCTAAATATGATATTGTCTGTCTCTATGCTTATATGCTGCGTAATTAATGCATGATTTCTCGTTATACAAAAATAATTAGTCCAGACTAAATACCAAAAATATTTTTCCTTCCGCTTGCTTTCCTTGTCATTCATCTCTTTAACTTCTCTATAGGAGAAACAGAACTTGTTTTTAATGTTCACTGAGGTTAGAGATTTTGCAGGCCTGGAGGTCGACCTGGAGCTAGAGCTGGAGGTCCTGCTAATCGTGGTGCAGGGTAAGTGTTTTCATCAGCAGATGTGGAATGTCTGTTGTTATCTGGTATTCTACTAAAATGTTTTCTGAGAGAAGTTCATATAAATGGATGAATTTTCAATTTTGTTTTGATGAGTTCTGCTAGAGGATTTTCTTTGGTTCCAAGATATTTCATGGTCTATTATCTCTAAGTATTCTATTACACCTGCCAAAAATGTCTTGTCTTCTTTGTCTATATGGGGTAGCAGGATGATCTTGGTGTAGTATCAATTGTTATTTTACGAATGTTTGCCATTTGGAAATTGGATTTTCATTGCCAAGTATTATTTGCACAGTTGGGTAAGGCGTGGTGGTGGAAGGGGCGGCGGTGGGGGTATGCGTGGTCGAGGAGGTGGTGGACGAGGTAGGGGTAGGGGTCGGGGTCGAGGACGTGGGAAGAAGGAAGCAGTTGACAAGTCTGCTGAGGAACTTGACAAGGAACTGGAGACTTATCATGCTGAGGCCATGCACATCTCTTGATTTCTAAAGCACAGCAGTACTATAAATATTAGCCAATGCTTACTATTGGCACCTGTACAAAAGTGGTTTTCCTGCCCTTCTGAACCCGTTACATCAGTGTGTTAGATTTGCATTCTATTTAGCCTTTTTTACGCGAAATGAATGAAGTTGGATGATTCTGGGAGTTATCTCTCAGATATTAGAGTTTGGGTGCTAATTTTTGGTTGACTCTATATCCCAATTGCTGGCGTAAACTTGAACTTTCAGTCTTTCATCTCATCTGGAGTCTGGTCTTTAACTTTTGAGAGAGATTGTATAAATCCAATCGGGTTGATTGGATTGATCTCAAGATCCTTCTGACTCTGCTCCACGAGGCTCATACTGATTCTCATCTAGTTGGGTTTTATGTTATTTTAGTTTTGCATAGTATTTTGATGTTCTTGTTATGATGTTATTTCAGTTTTTAAATTCGTTATGGTGAAAAGATCTCGTTCTATTCTACTCCCTTTGTTAGTTTTTATAAGATACTAATAATCGAACTTGGAATTTGAGTTGTTGGATGGGGTAGTGAAAAATAGTTTGGATCAATAAATAAGTATAAAATGAAATTGTTTCCCAAAAATGCCTTTATTTATGTGGATGAGAGAGAGTATGTTATACTGAATTCTTTGGTCAGACATAGGAACTAAATGTAATTGTGCACCAGTAATTTTTGTAGTTGAGGGTAAAATGGAGAGTTAATGAGAAATTCGTCAGACATCTCCAAACAGTATTTTAGAAAAAGAAATAAGATATGGTCAAGACCGATATCATATAAAAAGGGGAGGGAGTAAATGTATTAATTTAAATTAATCGATGGCTTATTTTGACAAGAATATATTTCGTGTTTACGATGTTCTATTTTGAGCACAGCCAGTCACTCAAAGGAGCGCAAGATCTAGATTCATCTTTACTGTTTCGGCAAATAAAAGTTGAACACGAGCATGCCATGAGTTACAAATAAGGGATCATGAATAGTTTCGTTGAACCTCATCCTGTCTGATAACTGGAAGAGAACTATTGGACAAACCAACAAAAGCTATTGCCAAGGTGGTAAGTGATTTCATCCTACAAGGAGGGGGAACACAATATGTTAATTTCGAATCCGGGAAATACATTTGTTAGGAGGGTTTTGCATTCCATACTTTGAAAGGGAATACCCTTATCAAATCCAAAAAAGAGAGGGATATTGGATGCTTTAAAAAAATCTGAAAGCAAATGATTTTCATTTCTTTTGAAAAGGAATAGTACATATGGCTCATAAATGAGCATCAAGTTCAAAAAAAAAAAAAAATTCAGGACCAACGCATTTTGACACACTAGATTGCTGCCATCTATAACACTCAACTTTTTACATGATAAATGTACAACAAGGCAATGAAGATCGTAAAACAAGAAGAACAAGAATGAACCAAAATATATTTAATCTAAAGATCTGACATAACAACAAATGTTATTTTGGGACACTTGTCTCTGTTGTACTTGTAGCCTTTTTGAGAAGCAGATCACCTGAATCACTCTTATTGAAGAGTTTTTCAACGACTTCATCCCAATTCACCTGTTCAGCACTTGACTCCGATTTGCTACTTCTGCAATATTTGCCCTTATTATTGTTGGAAGGTTCTCCCTCTCCTTCCTCCTTCTTCCTATCAGAGGCTTCATCCTCTGCCTCTTCCACTGCATGAGGCACATTTAAGCTCACAGCTCTTTCCAAAGCATCCTTGTGTTCTTTCTCAATTGTCTGCAACCTCTGCATTTTCTGCACAGTTGGAGGAGCCATCACGTTCTCTGGGCTTCTGTCTTTCATCGTCTAAAAGTAAAAACAGCAAATCTGAGTCATTGTGCAGAAGAGGTGAAGTACTTGCTAATAGAAAATAAGGCTTGGAGAAAACAGGACTCAGAGATAACAAATTATAAGGACAGGCTTCAAAATGAACAGATAATTTCTAATCATGTCAATGAAGCAACCATAAGCAGGTTCTTCTGTTTTGACCAGCTAACCATAAGCAGATAGAGATATGAAGAATTTTTAGGAAGTGCCACATGGTAAAAATCTCCCAAATTGAGAACCATTCAGGTCATGCACTTGTGGATTATTTTCCCATGGAGACAAGGTCAAGCACGAAAATGAAGGAGAAGATCTTCCTAGAAGTAGTTTAAGGTTTAGAGTAAAGGAACAGGAAAAATAATTAATGGCAAGGACGTAAAGCTGGGAGGCACTCCGAGCATAAACCTTTGGGAATCCCATTCATAATGGTATATCAAAATTAGACTGTTAGTTTTAACTTAGACATGAGAATTCAAACCCCGGAACCAAAAAGATAGGTAGAAATCCTGTCAGCATAACTAACTGCCCACCTGCCCACTTATGAAGGCTTTTAATTGGATGACTCAAAAAGTCACCCAGCATCTCATGAAACAAAGGGCAATAATGTCTGATTCCCTCTAGCATAAAACAGTGAAAAATAATGAGGAAAATAAAAAATCTTACTCCCTTCGGTCTTTTTTATAAGCAACTTTTTTCCTGATTGCGTAAAACGAATTGGCAGTTAAGATTAGTTAAAAACAATAAATATGTAAAAAATGTTATATTGCTTCCAAATATGCCCCTATTTTTTAAAAGAGCATAGAAGAGAGAGAATGAGTAAAAAATATGAGAGAGAATGGGTAATAAATGATTAAATGAAAGAAAATTAGTGGTGAGTGAGGGATAATTAATATAAAGATATGTATTTAATAGGGGTAGAAAATGAAAAAACAGTTTAGATTTTGAGATACAAGAAAAAAGTTACTTATATTAAAGAGCAGCCCAAAGAGAAAGAAAGTTATTTATAAAAAGGACTGATGGGAGTAATATCTAACTGCCCAACCGTGACTCTGCTGGCAATACGGAATCTTTTATTAAAGCAGTTGTGTTTGGGGGGGGGGGGGATATTGTGATTTTCCTCCCAGATGCAGCATATTCTGTTGTTATTGGTGGTTGCTAAATAATTCTGGAGAAAAGCAGAACATATACTAAATGGTAGATAGATTTTCTATCCTAATTCCTCTTACATTGAAAGCCTTCTCTGCTTCTCTTTCAATCCAAATAATTCCATGATCTGCAGTTGCATTACAAGACAAAACAATATGCTCAAATCTCCCATCAACTGGAATAGCGGTCCTCACTTCTGGAGGGAACCTCCCACATCTGCGTTCACCAAACCAAGCAAGGAGGAACTTCATAATGACACAATGAAGTACTGGTAGACATAGTTCAGGACAAGATTTAGCAATGCATATGATACATCAGACTTCAAACTGTATTGAAAGAATTTCATTTTTAAACCTAATGCAAGTCAAAGAAAATGCTTGAACTGGTGAAATAATACCCTATAAGCCTTTCAAGACGCCCAAACAAAAAAAGGACCGGGGGAACATTGGAACTAGCCGAGTCCAGTCAGATATAAGAAAGTGTTTTCCATTAAGAAGCATAGGCATTACAGCTCCAAAAAAAGTCAAACCCGACACCTCTCAGATAAGACAAATAAGAACCTGGGCTTGTAGGAGTGGATGGCTTGGGATCATTTGGGAAGAGGTCTTAGGTAAGAGAAGATAAAATAGATATTCATTTTCTTATCAAGCAAAATATAGAAAAATGGCCTTTATAAGTTTTATGAGAACAGAGATGTTTCAGGCATCGGAAGTTGATTCCTTAGGCATCTAAAGAACAGAAAAAAGGGACAGTTTCAAGAATCAAGCCCTCAGCCATCATCTATATCAAGCTAGACTGTTTAGCTCTATGAATTGAAATTATGAAGATGCGAGAGCTTTATATCTGAAAATGAAGCAATTCAATACTTGTCATATATAGCCACTATTTAAAAGTGTAAAGACTCGGGCACTAATTTATGTTGAAATCAAATTAACGTACAGGAGTTTACTATGGACGAAAATCACTCAAAATCAATACCTGCAAAACTTTCTTTCTACGATATGGTACATTCGTCCGGGTGCATAAAGTCTTCTTGGATCTCTAAGCTTTCTCCCTTCCGGTATGAAGGTGTCCCTCAAGCAAACCAAGAATAATAAGCAGGGCAAGCTGTTTAAACCATCAAGCCCTGGTTGGTTTAAGAGACCATAATAGTAATTTACTCCACTAAATTAACAAAGTGAATGTCCGATATATTATGTGCATTTTAAACTTTATGCACATGGGCACAAAGACACGAGACCAGAACACTAACCAGAAGATTGACTTGAATACATCTTCCAATGGCGTAGGAGTTCTGGGTAAGAAATCATCCTACACAATGGAAAGAAGATAATGGATGCCAGCACCATCAGTGTAGTTTAATACAAATCTAATAACATAAGAATGAAAAACTAAAGCAAAGAGAGTCCAACCAAAAAAAGAAAAGAAAAGAAAAGGAAAGAGGGAGAGGGAAGAGACGACAAAAGCTGTCCAATGACACGAATAAAAGATATCAGAGCTTAATAAATTCAGAATCGTCATTTGCCCAAAATAAAAGGGGCAGTGCTTGCCCACTAAAAAAAAAAAAAAAAAGAGTGCAGTGCATGCATGGGATGTAATTTAGTTCAACCGTCTGAATGATATTAAACCCACAACACAATGACAACTATCAAGATAACCCAAAAAAAAAAAACCCGCAGAAACGCATAATTAGTTCAGTCAACAGTCAAAAGGAAGAAAGTTGATCACCTGCAACACTATAGAATGTATGACATCCGCGTATTTGACCGCCAAATTCAGCGACATGCACCTCGCAGGTGCAATCGCGTAACATTGAATCTTTTCCCTAGGAATTCCTCCAAATTGGTCCCTATGATTGACAACCATTATCGTCAACAACGAAACCACACCAGAACCCAAAGAATGCCCAGCAAAAACCATTTTATAATCGGACCCACTGTCAATCCACAACTGCTTCAGAGTCTCCGATTCCTGTTTGAGCAGCCAGAGAGCAGATTTCATCAGACCGTGATGGCAATAGCCACCATCGAACTTCTGCATACCCAATCGATTATCCAAAAGCAGCTTGTAATCGCTCTCCACGATGAGATTCAGTCCCCGAACGGCTAGCACAATCTCGCGGTGGTCGTGATCAGTGTAAATCAGATAAGGCGGCGTGTTGCCCCCTGTCTGCTCATAGGTGACACGCTTGACCACCCAATCGGGGTTGAGACGGAACCCACCGGCCGGTTGGTAATGTGGATTACGGAGATCAGGCTCGTAAATTGCGAGGATTAATCGGCAGGCCCGAGGAACGGGTTCAAACTCGTCGGGGGTGGCGGAAGGCCAGGTGCCGCTGTCGTAAGAGCCGATATAGGTGCATCGCTTCCACATCCAGCGACTAAAGCCAAGTATGAAGACACACTCGACTCCGCAAGCTACAGACATGTCGGCGAAATATAGATTGTGGGCGAGAGAGAACGGCGGAGATTTGCAGGATTGGACAGAGAAAATGCGAATATTTGGGTTCTCCGACAACGAAGGGAGCTAGATTTGCGTTGAGAGGTATGGCCGGTGAAGCGTATTCGGTGGTGGCAGAGTGTTTATCTGGCACTGTAAAGCTCAATGCTCTTTGAACACATGCGATGCTCACATGGAAATCGAAGATTCGCGTCTGGAACTACGAGCCGGAGAGGGGGCGAGAGAGAGAGAGAGAGATTTATGGTTTTTATACATGTCCCACGAGAAGAATACGGGTCTGAATCTGATCGCTTATGATATGCTTGTCTTTATGCTTAAGACATTGTTTTTATTTTTTTTTGTTTCAGCTACAATTACACATTTGCTCCTTGTAATTTATCTTAAATTTCATCCGGTCTCTACAATTTTGTTTTTTTCCAATATATAGCCATTTCATTATCACTATGGTCAATCCATCTGAGTTGGACATCCCAGTTCCTGTTTGAGTTTGACTACTCCATATGAACTACTCATTTTGCCCCAATGTTGAGACTTTTCAATGACCTCTCAAAGATAGAATCGATGAATTACATGGAGGAAATGCAATTTTATTGAGCTCTATTTTTGGTTTTCATATATTATCTGAAATGCAGTTCTTATGTAGTGTTGATTCAATTGTAACTCTGTCCATGAAATTCATCGATGTGCATTTCCTCCATGTAATTCATCAGTTGTATCTCTGTCCATGCAATTTTATTGAGCTCTATTTTTTGTTTTCATATATTTTTGGTTTTCAGTTGTAACTCTATTTCATGTGCATTACTTTTAAGGATCACTAGGACTTCAACTAACTTGATCAACTTAATTCTTGTTTAACCTATCTTGATATGGCATTAGTGAGGAAGAAAGTAGGAGAGTGAGTGAGGGTATATTATTATGAAATTATAAATGCTAGTTTTTAAAATCAAATGATTATTGTCTTAGTGGTAATGTCACCCACCATGCTTGGATGAGATCTTAAGTTTGGGTCCGACGTTTGTGTATTTAATTACATTAAATGGTAAAAGTTCTAGTTCTTGAAGTTTGAAAAGTGTGGGGATAGATTTTTTTAATATATATATATATATACATACAAGGACCATATCAAAAAAATTTAAAAAAATATGACTAAATGAAACAGATATTTTCATTTTTCCATAATAAAACAATTCTTGTCGATCCACTCTTTATTAAATAAAAATTATCCCTTTTATTATTAAATATTAAATTAAATCCAATATTTTTTTGGCTTTGCCTCTTGATTTTCGTCACACATGATGACAAATATATTTATAATAAAGTTAGGAGGTACCCATAAACTTTTTCCAACAATACACCTAGCACTAAAAAATTTATTTGAGGGCAAAAATGCCTATATATTGGAGTTGAAGTGAGAGAGAGGGGAGAGGGGGATGGTTCAGAGGAGGGAGGGGAGAGGATACTCTCATTGTCCTCTTTCTCATTATCTTCTCATTATCTCATCTCTACTCTTAGATCATATGATGAATGATTTAGATTTAATATTTTATAAAATTATTATTATAATATTTTATGAATTAAAATTTATTTATTTGTTATGGATTGCAATTATGGATAGTATAGATTAGATTTTAAAAGTTTAAATTTATTTAGGAAAAATCCCATATAAAGCTACCTAAAATAGAAAATTTCTAAATTAAGTTGGTAAATTTAACAAATCATTAATTGAGTCATTAACCTAATTTGTAATTTCAAAATGTGGGTATAATAACTTTAATATCCTCTACTCTCTTCTCTCTCCTCTTAAGAGTTTTATTGCTCTATGACTTTATTGTTTTTATAAATCAACATTAATATATAATAAAATAAAATATGATTAGCTAAATCAAAGGAATTTTTTATATTCTGAAAGGATAATCAATAATAATTCAAGAAAAGAACTGAATAATTCAACAAATTAAGTGGAGAGAAAATGAGGAGAGAAGTTAGTAGAGACACAATTTTCCCATAGTGAACACATGTCATGATAGTATCACTGATATCAATTTAGTGTTTTATTAGTTGAAAATCAATCAATTGATATTATTGATAAAAAAAAATAAGTATGAGCTTTTTTAAAAAATAATTTATTTATTTTGATCAAGCGAGACAAAAATAAAAAAAAAACAAAGGAAAGCATAACTCATGCCAATTTCAATTTGCAAAAATCAATTGAAATAAAACTAACTTATCCAACGTTAATTTAAACAAAATCTGAATAATTTTTCTTAACACATAAATATTTTTTAAAATATATTATTAATATTAATAATTTATTTTTTATCATAGGCATGTAAATTTGATTTCCTTCTAAGAATATTTTAGATGAAAATATAGTAAATGTACCTAAAATGTCATAAAATGCTTTACATATGAAATATAGAACTTTCCACAAACAGTATATATGAAACAAATGTATTAAAATTTATACTCAATATATTTATTAATAAAATTGCTCATGTTAATAAAATGAACTCTTGTTTAAAACTATCATACGTTTTTGTTGTTACGGTGATAGTTAATATATTTTTTTATCAGAAAATGATGGCTAATATATTTAAATTATAAATGAATTAAATTTTGTTTAATTGTGTATCAAAAATAATTTTTTTTTTATTAAATACTAATATTAACATATAAATATATATATATATATATTATATAAAACATAAGTTATAGAGTAATGAAATTCTTTAAAGAGGATAGAAGAAAGGACATTAAAGTCATTTTACCCATATTTTAAAATCCTAAATTGGGTTAATGACTTAATTAGGGATTTTTTGAATTTATCATCCTGATTTAGGATTTTCCTATTTTAAGTAGCTTTATATGAGATTTTCCCATTTATTTATTTATGTTTATAGAAATAATTTTATAAAAGATTGAATCTAGACCATATATTATTTTAATCTAACAATAGATATCAGATGATGAGAAGAAAATAAAAAAGAGAACAATGAGAAAAACCCAACTCGAAGGGGGGGGGGGAGAGAAGTGCGGAGAGTTTTTTTTAATTAAATAATCATTTAAAATTATGTTGTGGTGCCCACATAATGAAAATTTGTTCAAATAATAGTTGTGGTATTTTTGCCCCATTTTGAGAAGTTCAAAAGAATTTTTGCCTCTAGGTAAAGCTTATGGTGCCAAGTGCACTTTTGAAAAAAGTTTATAGGCATTTTTGTCTCTAGGAATTTTTCCCTGTAAATGTTGTTATATATATTCAAACTAGACATATTTTCTATACTTTGTTAAAGAATAAGATTTTGTTTTTTATATTTGTCAATCTTTTACTAATTTATTTTTATTGATTTTCTCTTAACAATTATCAAAGAATAAGAGGAAATGAAGGAATTAAGGAAGATGACTATATGTTTTAAAAAATACATGTTATGTTAACTAACTTAATTAACTTCTGTAATATAATCAAATTAAGTAAATATGTCTTTTTATCAAGGATCATAAAAAGTATATATAATTATATATTAGACATATTTATTTCATCTTTGTATTGAATTTGAAAAATGAGTTGTAATATTTATAATTTTAAATTAATATAAACTACTCCCTCCTGTTCTTTTTATAAGTAACATTTTTCTTATGTCTCAAAATATAAACTACCTTTATTTTTTTTTACCCATATGAAATACATATATTTATATTAATTATCCTTTACCACTAATTATCATTCATTTAATCATTTATTACTTATTCTTTTTCATATTTTATACTCATTTTCTCTCCTATACCCTTTTCATAAATAGAGATATATCTGAAAGAAACATGATATTTTTGAAACATTTATTGTTTTTAATTAATCTTAACCATCAGTTCATTTTGTACAATTAAAAAAAAATTGTTTATAAAAAGGACTGAAGGGAGTATAATTTATGATAAATTTTATATTGTATATTGGTTGATGCTTTTAGTTATTGAAAATTAATTTATTTTTTCAAAAATGTTCTAGGCTGTTTTACAATTTCAAATGTTGGATTATTCTTTGTAGTTTACGCGGAATCAAGTGTGTCAGCTTATCAAGCAGGTTTGTTTGTTATCTTTTGGACGATGCGTGGACCATGTAAAGCAGGCTTGTTTGACACATATTTATGTTTTAATGCGAAATTTGAAGTTTCATTAAAAAAATAATTTGATCTGAAATTTTGATGTATATTACTCCCTCCGGTCCTAATTATAGGACAATATTTGGAAGTTGATCTTAGTCCTAATTATAAGACAAAATTTTAATTTTTTGTCAATTTGTTCCCAAAATACCCCCATTGCTTTAGATAATGGTTAGATTGCCTCATGGTAGACTCATGTAATATTCCTAAATCACCCCTATTAAATAAGGGCATTTTTGGAAAATCAATAAAATTAACTAATTTAACTACTATCCTTAATTTCTCCAAAATTAGGTAAATATGTCATATAATTAGAACCGGAGGGAGTATATATTTTTAAAAGAAACTCGCCGAACTCGTGGCTTGAATTTTTTCTTGGAAGGTGTTCCTCCATTCACTTCTCATGGTCGCGAGTTAATCCAAGCCGTGAATTAAAAATGGGATGAATATCGAAAATAAAGAAAGGGAGAATGATTTTAGAAAAAAGGAAAAAAGATAAAAAAAGAATTTTGAAATTATAAAATTTTAAATTTGGTATTTTTCAAAAAATAAGTTATGAATTTCTTATAATGTTTTGTCATTTCTTTATTAACTCTCTAAAAAAAACCTGATTTAGAATTTTACAATTTTAAAATTTTTTTTTTGTTTCCCCCCTAAAAAAACATTTAAAATTGTAAAATTCTAAATAAATATTTCTTTTAAATTGAAATGTGAATTTTCTATTAACTCTTGTTGTTACTTTATTAATTTTTAATAACAAATTTGATTTGAGATTTTATGATTTCATTTTTTTTCTGTCATTTTCCTATAATAAAAACTCATTTTGAATTAAAATGTTCGGTTAAAACTACCTGGATTTAACCCTAAAAAGAGAAGCGCATAACTTTTTATTTTATTTTTTTTTTGAGAGAAACAAAAATAAGATTTTGAATGAACGATAGGAAAATTTAAAAAAAAAAATTACCTTCAAAATATTAAAGTCACAAATCAACTTTGTTTCCTACATAGATGAGGCATTATATACATATGGTTAGCAATTCATAACTCATTTTAGTAGGAAATCTTGAATTTCATATTTTCAAATTTTGAAGGTTTTTTTTTTTTTGAAATTTCTCTATGACAAATATAAATTATTTCTTAAATTATAGTAAGAAATTAGTATCATGAACTCATGGAAAAATCATATTTAAATCCATTTAAAATACCTAAATCCAAATTTAGGCCTACACTTTTGCCAAATCCTTAAGTAGGCCAAGAAGCCTTATTAGAAATTTCTGAATCTGTTAATTTTACTAATATGTCCTGCAATTTTCTCAATCTCTTCTCTTTTTGTAAGATCCTCTGTATCAAATCTCAATCTCATGAACTCCTCCCCTCCCCTCTCCTCATCCCAAGATTTCTTCGGCCGATTTACCTATATTCGAAATGGATTCAGGTCTTAATTCCTTCTTTGAGTCTAAATTTGGATTTCAATAGCAACTCAGGTGATAAGCTTCTGGATCATGAAGATCATTCAAGTCTAATTCCATTTCATATTGTCACCCGTGTATCTGGACTTTCTGTTGAATTCCTCAAACCCTCACCTTATGAGCAACTCGTCATTGGTTTCGAATGTGAGGGCGTCAACCTGTGTCACCCTATGGCTCTATATGTATTAGTAAGGTTATATTAAGGATATGTTATAATCAAATCATTTTCTTTGATGCTTTTAGGACGATTTCCCCAAACCTGCAGAACGCATTTTACTGAATGTGTCGAGGCTTTCAATCATTCCATCATGTGGCACTAACTATACTCTAAATATTAGGGTTAAAGAAATAGTGCCAGAATGGCCGAGATCACTCTATTTCTTCTCTTCTTTAATTCTCTAGTTCTATCCTCAAAAACTCTAGTTCATCTTACCATGTCTATTTTTTGGATGATTCATAATATGATAGGATACTCAATCATCATTTTTATTAGAGGGGCATTATGGTCTTTTAAAAAAATTCAAATATCCCTAATGAGACCACTTGATCTGATTAGATATTTGTTTAAAATGCAGGTCTAAATCTGAATTTAGGTATTTTAAATGGATTTAAATAGAATCTTAATCCATCATGGATATAATAAATTATTTCTTAAATTTTGTGTCCACTTATTAAATGGTTGAGGGTATCTATCTCAATGACACGTCTAAATCTCACAACTCATGTGATATGGACGGCTTGGATTAACTATCAATTCGGTCTGTTTGGGAATCTGTTTGGAGGCTAAAAAAGTCCATTTGGGGGTTAAAAGCCTCAAAAGCTCATTTGGTGTGTTTGGGAAAGCGTTGGTGATGGATGGGCTTCTGCAGAAAATGTAACTTTTATCAAATGGAGATCAAAGCTACTTTTACTCAGATGGAGATAAAAAAAAGTCACTTCTATCACCGCCAATCCAAACACAAATCACATCTACAGTTTGACTTTTTTCCTATATGACTTTTTTAAAAACTTATCTGCAAAAAAGCTCCTACTCCACCACAAATTCAAACAGACACTAATTTGTTCTGTATTTTCTGCCATCACCAATGCTGAAAGTGGGAGTTACTTGGCGGTTAATTTTAGTCATAAAGATAAAGCTTCAATTAAATTTATCTAATGAGCATATTTAATGTTTTTTTCACAAACTACTGATATATTAACACTCTGTCAACAATAAATAAATATAATACTAAATTATTTTATAAATAAATATAATGATAATTAATTGCATGACGAACTTTTACCGTGTAGTTGCTTGAAAATATATCCTTATATTTCTTATAATGTAGGACAAGAATTTCTTCTTGAGGAGTATTATAACGGGTAATCAGAATAAAAATTAGGAGTTAGTTTGGTGTTAATTGAGAACTAAACATTAGAAAAATGAGAAGAGATTAAAGCATACCTAAGTAACTATCCTATTTCCTAAAGCGGATGTAAACTCACTTGTAATTCCCAAATTTAATATGATATATGGATTAATATGATTGTTCAATTTCTTTTTTTCTTCTTCCCTTCTCTATTTCTCTTTGACTCGCTTTTCTATATCTCCTTGTTGTCCCTTTCTTTTTCTCTATTATCTCTTTCTCTCCCGTACATAATTATGATTCTGCAATTAGGAAGAATTATCCAAAAATATTTTGGAGGTAAATTAATTACTGATTACTAACAAATGTGTAGGCGATATTTCGTTTTGTGCAAGCTATCTTCCATGTGTGCAAAAAATCTTTCATATAAATGTGCAAACAATTTTCCGTTGTGTGTAAAATATCTTTCGTTATGTGCAACAGATCTTTCATGGTAGCAATCAGCAATTAATTTACCTCTAAGGTATTTTTGGGCAATTCTCCCTAATTAAAATGAATCTATGTATTTTTTTTTTTTGGTCAAAGAATAGGTAAAATATCAATCTCACTCTTATTTTCTTCGCCAAGAAAACAATCTTCCATTTATGTTTTACCTAATTGGATACGAATAAACTTTTACTTAATAGAAAAATAAATTCATCTATGGGGAAAATTAAAAAGAATTAAAAAAAGTTACATATTAAAATTTTATTTTAAATCTATAAAGTTACACCCATAACAGTAAAGTTCTTCAAGCATATTCATTTGCTAGACCAATTTCTTCACCGTTTAAATCCAAGCTCATGGGTATTGAGTCCAACAATATTGAATTGAGTGCAAGTTAGAAGCATATAGCTTAAACTTCAAGAAATATTTTAGGGATTACTATAAATTAATTTATTTATTCAAATTAAATAAGAAAGATCTTACAGGTTAGATAAAATATTTAGACTGTATTGGCATTTGAAAAATAAGTTTCAAGAAAAGGAAAAAATTCGTGAAAAAATGTTTTTGTTTTGTTTTTTCATTAATGTTGAAATGACTTTTAAAAAACTGAGATACTACTTCCGATCCTAAATATAAGAAATAGTTGACTTTTTTTTGTAAAGATTAAGAAAATTAAATAAATTGCTTTAAAGTATTTATATTTATTATTTTTCATTCAAACTAATTTGCGTGACTTATAAATTAATATATAATTTAATAATACACAACATATATTATAATTAAATAATTTATTAATCTTTTAAAAAAATCAAATATATCTTATATTAAGGACTAGAAGGAGTAACTTACTTGTATTCTTATTCTTGTTTTATACTTACTATGGTATTAGTTTCAGTAAATTTAATCAAAATTTATTGGGAAAATCTCATAAAAATATATTTGAAGTAAGGAAAAGGCAAATCAAGGAGTCTAATATCAAAAATTCCAAATCAGACTTGTGGGAGGAATTTGGAATTTGTAAATATTTTCAAATGACTAGTTTACCCCTGACAGCATTTAAGAGGTTCAAGTTGTCAATATGTATACTGAAGTTATATACACTGAAGTTATTAATTGCAATGCATAATCAACTTAAGAATCATAATTAACATCTTCAGTATACATATTGACAATTTAAGCTTCCCAAATACTAGGTTTCTCCCACAGATCAAACTTAGGATTTATGATATTAAACTTCCTGATTTGTCTTTTTTATATTTTAAACGTATTTTTTTAGAATTTTCATAAAGTTATTTTCACTTTTTTTTTCTTTTCCTAAATCAAAATGTGGTATTGTATAAACCAAAACCAAGACCCAAAACACACTTTTTGACAATGTCTCCCACCCGAAAGTTCCATGGAACCAATCGCTTTTCTTATTTCTCAATTAATGATTGCTCTTCTTTGAGGCAAAAAAAAAAAAACAATAATGATTTCTCTTCTTGTTTCCATGACTCATCTTCATTTTTTAAAGTATTCCTTCTTATTCTCTTGTTCCCCCTAAAAAACAGCTTTTCTAGATTGGTCCGCTCTGTTCTCGGGAATATCATAAACATTTAACGTTTCTTAGTTGAATTCAACTATTATTTTAATTAAATTAATGGATCATTATTGTTAGAATTGAGAAGAGTTAATTTAATTAACAAAAGTTGGTCTAATTTTTTTTCCAACAAAAGTTGGTCTAATTGATAAATAGTTAGCCCATATTTAGAGAGGACATAGATTCAAATTACACTATGATTATTAAAAAAAAATTGTTAATGAATCATTTTTTTTGCTAGACAAGTGTCTTATTATTTGAGACAATCATGTTTGAGATCAATTTTAATGTGAAGTGAAGCGCGCATGGTGACTTACATAATAGTAATAACTTGGCAAATTATGAATTTTAAAAAGGGTAAATTTAATTAGGCAAATTATGAAATTTAAGGCGTTTCATAATGTACGTATAGTAGTAATAACTTGGTAAACGGTATTTATAGCATTTTCAATGAGTAGGGAGAATTCAAGGAGATACACTTTTAACTACAAGTGTTTTCCCTCATCTATCTATTGGGTCATTGCAAAGATGTCCAAATAAAGGTATCTTGATGGACATCCCCTTTTGCCATTTAATTTCTTATTTAGATCTAGTTGTATTTAATTCTACTCATTCTATATTTTATAAATTTTCTAGTTTTTACTCATCCTTGTTACTATATTAATAATATGACTTTTTATTTTTATTAATATTATTTGATCTTTTTCAAAAGAAAAAACTTGGTAAACGGGAGACTCTACGCGATTACTTGTGATGTAGGAGTACTTCATTTTTGAACGTTGAGATTGAATTTTCCCCTTGAGGATTTTGAAGTCAAAAAAAAAAAAAAACCAAAAGAAAAGGAACATTCTTTCCAGCTCATTTATTCTGAATTTTCAAGGAAAGGAAGATTCCTTCGCTTTATCAAACTTTCTTGTTCCTTAAGGAATTTCATTATTTGCAAGTCTATTTCCGACCAGAATTCCGCACAACGTAATGGTACTGTGTATGATAAAAATAAAATAAATTGTTGTATTTTAATTAGTCATAATATAGATGAGGTGATATTCTTAGAATATATAAGTATTTCTCATATTCAAGCGATATACAATTCAAAATGGCTATATTCAGCAATAACCAATATTTCTAATTTTTAAACAAATAACAAAAAGACATCATTCAATTACACATCGGGTAGAATTTCTTCCTTTGAACCAAATGTAGAATCAAATCTTTCATATTTTAAAAACTTATTCACCAAAATGTTTTATATCCTCACCCCATGTCTTCCCCAAGGTTAATATTTGATTCTGATTGGGGGAAAAAATACTCTCCTCACTTTTAATTATTGATGTATGAACTAGATAACTAATTTATATAAAAAAAGGCAAAAAAAAAAAAGGATGACTAATTTATAAAAAGACTAAAAAAATTACTCCCTCTAGTCCTATTTATAAGCAACTTTCTCTCTCATGAGGCTGATTCTTTTTATAAGCAACTTTCACTTTTTGTCTAAAAATATAAACTTCTTTTTCTTATTTTACCCTTCTTAAATATATAATCTATAATTAATTATCACACACACCAAGAGTTATATTAAAAATTGTGAGAAGTCATTTTTGTGAATAACTAGGACATTTTACCTTGTGCACTGCACGGGTGGTATATATAATCGGACGAGAAATTCCAATAATTCAAATGTAAATGACACTACTTCACAGCTAAGATATGTGTTGTTGCATTCTTCTTCCCCTTATATTCCAAGAAAAGTTCATTGATCCTCCAGAAAAACAAATCACTTGTTACTATATATACTTTTAAAAATAGATTTTTTTTTTGTAAAAAAAAAAAGAATTTTTTTTTGAAAAATTAATCTTTTGGTCCTTATGGTTTTGACTTAATTGTAACTCAGTTTCTACACCTTGATTTAGTGAAACACAATTCCTATAATTTTGACTCGATTGTAATTCAGTTCCTCAACTTTGACTCACTACAACTCAGTCCTTATAGTTTTAAGTATTTTATAAATTAGTCACTGACCTTTATATTCTAAAACATAAGAACTAAATTATAAAATTGTTAAACTATGGGGACTGAATAACAATGAGTTAAAATTAAGGGATAAAGTTATAACTGAGTCAAAACTATAAAGACTGAGTTACACAGGGTTAAAGTATAGAGACAAGGTTATAATTAAGTCAAAACTATACGGACTAAAAGATTAATTTTCCCATATTTTTTATATGAGAATTCCATGGGCTTTGTATTAATTTAGCTAATCAAAGTTACGGCCCCAATCTTCTGGATTATTTCCTCTAAAGTAAACCATTTGTCTAACTTCTATATTTTAAATCAGAGCGCGTAAGATATAAAATTTTTTTTGGATGCAAATAAATTTTTTAATATTAAGCTAACAAATGAACAAGTTTCTCACCAAATATAATGCTTGCTTCCTGGCCACTTTGGATCCATTTCCAACGTCGTTTTAAATAGAAGTCAGAAATATATATATAATGTTTTTACTCTGTTTTTCACCAAATGCAAGGCTTGCTTTCTCTATCTTCAAAGAATCAAAAAAGCCTCCACAAAGTGTTTCACCTAAGAAAACGAAAAAGGTCTTCAACAAGTGGCAGAAAATTACTATTTTAATAAAACCCAATGTTTGGCTGACGTGCTGAAAATTCTTGGAGGGTCAAATCTACTTTTGAGGAATCTAGAGATTTACGTACAGACGGAATGGTTGGTGTAACAATCTTGAATGCAATGTTCATATCAGTGTATCAATGGGCTAGTGCTAGTTTCCTTGATCAGCTCACTTTACTGTCCCTCTAATTAACAAACACAACGTCAATAAACTAAATTCACTATTTTGGTAAAAAAAAAAAAAAAATTGTGATGTTCCGTTGCATCAGACTACAACGGAAACATGAGGGTGGCTCAACCACTACGAGGAAGTAGCAGAACTAACGACCAGAGCCAACAACAACTACGAAAAGTTTATGGTTTTAACATGAACAAATTAAATAATGAAAAGCCCATTTATAACTAGTCTTGATTCACTCATCAAGAATCTTTGTGGGTTAGAAAAGTTGCACCTAATAAGAGCAAACTTGGAGAACTAGCCATAAATGAGACTGCTATAAAATGGTGAATTTGAAGGGAGAGGGTGGAGAAGAAGATGAAGATGGACATTATTGCAGGACTGTGTTTCACAGTGTTGGTGTTATCATCATCATCAAGAAGCATGGTGGCTATGGCGGAGATAGAGACGTATGTGTTTGGGGATTCATTAACAGATGTGGGGAACAATAACTATTTGCAGTATTCTCTGGCAAGGTCAAACTATCCCTGGTATGGCGTTGACTATTCTGGTGGCCAACCTACTGGAAGATTCTCTAATGGCAGAACTATTGGTGATATCATCTGTACGCTTCTGTTTCTGTCTTTTTACAATCCAAGTATTTATACATAGTGCTACTAGATACTCCCTCTATGATATACTCATTGTTTGTAGAGTCTGAGTTGAGTCACACTATTTATAACCTATATAAGCAATGCTATTTTCAGTAGATTTTATAAATGTGTATGCGCGCGCGCACATATCTCATTTTTCTTATTCTCTTTTCTTTACTTCATCTTCTTTTCCTTTTCTTTTTATTTTCAAAGAATCGGAGCCAGTATTAGAATATACTCCCTTTTCTTGAATTAAAAGGTAGGCACTAACGGCCTAAGGTTACAATCTAGATTGAACTCGTGATCTCCCACTTAAAAAGAAATTCTCATGGCATTAGGTGATAAGGCTATTGGCAGAATATACTTTTTCTGATCCCTATTATAAGATGTCTTCTAGAAGGCTATTAGAATATACTCCTTCTTATCTTTTATTCTTGATACTTTTTACAAGGCATTTTCTAGTTTGGAGGAGTATTTTAATGATAAGGGTAGTGAGAGAGAAAGAGAGAGTTCTTACAAAAAGGAATAACTCTATAGCTACGGTTAGGGTTAGGTTTGGAGCTCTAAAAGGAAGAAGACAAGGCAATTATAAAATGCATGTTCATTATAATTTTCCTTGACATGTAATTTTCATAACTAATCTAAATGATTTATTTTGGAAGCATAGTAATTTTTTTTGGTAAGCCCTTTTGGTGATGGTAAGCCTTTTTTAATGGAATATTTGCAGCAGAAAAGCTGGGAATCCAATCCCCACCACCATATTTGTCATTGTCTCCAAATGATGATGCTTTCCTTAAAGGGATCAACTTTGCTTCTGGAGGAGCTGGCATTCTCAATGATACTGGCCTTTATTTCGTACACCCTCTTGTTAACTCAAAAATCAATAATCAAACTTATTACAGATTTATTGCCTCTGTAAGTAAACCATTAATTATATAATAATCGTTTTCCAGATTCAGAGGCTGTCTTTTGACGACCAGATCAATAGTTTCAACAAAACCAAACAAATCATGAAGGCAAAAGTTGGCCAAGAAGCCGCCAACAAGCTTTGCAATGAAGCCTTGTACTTTGTTGGGATTGGTAGTACACTTGCTTCACCTCCAAACACTGCTTTCCATTATTTTGAACAAGAAACCATATTTTCAATTGTTTCTTTCTTTTTTCTTTTTGCAGGGAGCAATGACTATGTGAACAATTTCTTGCAGCCATTTCTACCAGATGGTCAACAATACACTCATGATGAGTTTGTTGAGCTTTTGATATCAACCTTAGATCAACAACTAACTGTATGAATCTCTCTCTCTCTCTCTCTCACACACACACACATTTAGTTTTCTGATGGAATTGAAACTATATGTGTATGGATGTATCAGAGACTGTATCAGCTGGGAGCAAGAAAAATAGTGTTCCATGGACTTGGTCCTCTGGGATGCATTCCTTCTCAGAGGGTGAAATCAAGGAAAGGCGAATGCTTGAAGCGAGTCAATGAATGGGTCTCATTGTTCAACACCAGAGTACAGAATCTAATACACACACTCAATCGTCGCCTTCCGAATGCAAAACTTGCATTCGGAGACACCTACCCTTTGGTTCTGGATTTGATCAATAACCCCACAACATACGGTAATGTGTTCGTATATCTGCTTGATCAATGTATACAAGAGGACAAACTAGGAAGGATGATGGTGGTGATTATGACAGAGACATATGTGCTTGCTTGTTCACGTGTGTTTTTGCAGGTTTTAAGGTTTCAAATACTTCTTGTTGCAATGTGGACACAAGCATAGGAGGATTATGCCTGCAAAATTCCAAGTTATGCCGCAACAGAAGAGACTATGTGTTTTGGGACGCATTTCATCCTTCAGATGCAGCAAATGTTGTCCTTGCTGACAAGTTTTTCTCATCTTTATTTCCATCTGGTCCCTCGGCAGCACCAGCACCGGCACCCACCCATTAAGATTTCTTATGATCCAAGAAACATAGTTCAGTACATTGAGAATCCCATTTGTCCCCATCTTTAAGATGGACCGGATATATGTATATCTTAATTAACTACAGCATATAAAATTGCTTCTCTTATCGAGTCATTTGAGTTTTCTGAGGTGAGATTAAATTTTAACTTTTTCAACCAACAGGGATGAGTCAAGAGATGAGGGGGGAAATCATGAATCAAGAATTCTTCATTGGAAAAAATAATAAACTTTTGGTGAAATGAATCTCACTTTTGTGTGGCTGCTCAAAAACCTTTACCACTAGCTTGGAAAAACAAATAATGATATCATAGTTCAAATTGAAGCCTAATTTCAATGCAACCCCTTAGGCTGTTTTTCCTTCTTTGTACAAAACTAAAGGGACCAATTTCGTCAACGCTACCAAAACAAATAAGTAGCCGCATCTACCACAAAATTTTGAAGGAAGTAGCAGATGTTGTGGTGACCATCTAACGAAATTTACAAAACCAGCCCCCATACTAAGAATCCTATCACCATTAAAATGCTTCTGATTCTCATCAGTTCAGAGCCGTGGAAATCGCTGGCAGAAGAATCTGCACTTGTGGAATTCATTGATGGTGCTGTTATGTTTGACAAGGTGCCATTTTTTCCAAGGCTGCACATAATCACAACAATCAATCACTATTGGCCACAACAGAGCTCAATGATATTACTACAGAGCTTTGTGATATATGAAGCAAAAGATATTCAAATCTCACTTACCTTCCTGGAAATATACACGAACCATGACCTGCAATCATTAAAATGGACTCATGAGCAGTATTACAACAGTAAAATACCACCATTTGACTCTGATTTTTCAAACAAAAGCATTAATATGCAAAAGCTAAAGCTTATTTAGGGACTAGAATAGTTAGGGTAAATTCAATGAGCATAAGGTAGACTAGATTAGTTATGAAAAGACGCATAAGCATGACAGGGATCATTTTATCTCAACTTTCAACATGCTTACATAATCTTTTCATGATTAGTTTTGGCCTACAAAGATTTCTGTATACTAAGGAATCTCTGGATACTAAGAATCTCATATGGAAGGTAGATATTACTTGGATCTGTGGTGGAGACAGTAGCCACTCCATTGAAATCACATGCCTCAGGAGACTTCCCCATCTTAGTATAGTACGCGTGGAAAGCATAAGTCGCATGAGCAAGCACGTTGTCCGGTTCATAACAAGGCTGTCCCTGAAGCAAGTCAGAGCAATCCACTTTCCCAGGTCCACATGCCCAATCTAGCGCAGCCTGCACCATCTTAGGGTCAGCACCATCTTTTGCAATGCAAAAAGTTTGATTAGTGGTATCATTAGCCAAAACTGCTCCTGATCCAGTCAAGTGCAAAATATAAATAGGTTCCCCATTTGCATCAAACAATCCCCAATTCTTCTCTGACACCGGCCCGGACTTGGTATCCTCATTGTACAGCTCATAGATGTATGTACTAACAGCAATCCCAGGATGTTTGGGAGTTCCAGTTTTGTTCAGCACATGCTTGATCAAATTACTGTTATAAGTATTAGCATTGTCAACCGTAGCATCAGGCTCATTCGAATCACCCTTTGAGGGCCAACCCGACTCTGTCACCACCACAGGAATGTTAGTGTAGTTCAGAAAGGACATGGCGAAGTACGCTGCATCAACCACTGCATCAAAGACATTGGAGTAGTGAAGGAGAGTGTTGGAGTCCACAGCTTCTTTGTTTGGAGGGAGAGGCTTGAAGAGTGCATATTCTAGTGGAATCACTCCATTGGACTTCATGTAATCATAGTAAGGATACACGTTAAGCGTGAGGAAAGAGTCGGTGGATTGCAAGAAATCAAGAAATGGGACCAAAATAGAGTTCATGGATCGATTGAAAAAGGCCTGGGAAGGAGGGAATGAATCAAGGATGATGGTGGAAGGAAGTGGGGTTGTGACTTTGATTTGGCGATCAAGGTTTGTTGCCACGAGGGCCGAATGAATGTACTTAATGGCATTGACAAGGACTTTGGCTGCATTGGGGAGGGTGGTCAAGACCTCAGAGCCAACACAAATGGCCGTGATGTTGGTGGCCGGGTAATGTGCCACCACATTGCGCGAAACCCAGTTAGCAGCCGTAGAGTTCGATTGGCCTATTGCCAGAAGCTCTTCATTAGGGACAGATACAACAACTTCAATGCCTGACTTGGCAAGGGCAATAAGCATAGCTTGATCAGCATCATACAACCGAACATGCCGGATTTGCTGGGCTTTAAGTAGTGCTACAACTTGTGTTGGGTGTGGCATGTCTGAGAGATCTGTCCCAATGTTCACACCAATAAATGGTCCTGCAAGAAACAAAAAATGAAGAGCCTTTAACCATATAAGTCACAAGCCTTTCAAGTCCTCATTGATCAACCAAAATGTGGGTCAAAAGCACAGTTTCTTTTTTTCCTCGAGTACTTGTTTCTATAGTATGAATCTGGATTTTCCTTTAAAGGAAACTTTTTTCTCAGGTGATGCAAAAAATCAGGTGTAGGGCTGAAACACATTGAGTGACTCAATGAAAGGGAGACCTACCAGCATTTGATCAGTCTGAATCCTAACAGGGGACCATATTCAAGAAGTTAAACTACTAAACGATTGACCCATATGCTTTTTCCATGTTATTTCAAGTTAATGCTATTAATATTGATGAAACTAATAGCATCTGAGAAGGAGCAGCTTGTGACGAAAATATACATGCTCTCAGTAAAAACATGCACAGCAAGACTAGGGTTTATGAACACTAAGGGTGTTCCTTGGTAGGGTTTGGACTCTGAAAATGGAAGGGTTGAGACAGTGCAAAGGTAGGTTCACTCCCAGTAAGCAAACCCTTAAACTCAATGAGACCTCTAACAGTAAGGAATCAGATAAATGGTGGTTTCTTCAGTGAAAACTAAACATCAAACAGAGAAATACTCATAACGCAGAACTTTCACAGTGAAAAAACCTGGATCTCAGCAAACAGAACTCAAACACAGAGAGAGAGAGAGAGAGAGAGAGAGCAAAGAAGTAAAAAGAAACAAGATCACTTTACCATCATCAGCAGTAGCAGCACCAAGAAGTGTTGTTAGAAGCAGCAGAAGCAAATGCAAAGCCATAGATTCAAAGTTCCAAACCTCCCTCAGAAGAAGAAGAAAAAAAGAAAGACCTACGAAAGAAATCTGGAGAAAACTGAGGAATGTTTCAGAAAGAGAGAATAAATGTGAGAAAATGAAGCAAGTAAAGTTGGGTTAAGCTTTGAAAGAATAAATAAGAGAGAGAGAGAGAGAGAGAGAGGGGATTCACACGTGGAAGAGAGAATGGTCAGAAACTCAAACAAGAAAGGTTATGTATGAATGGTGGTAGATGGGTTTTTCTTTCTTTCTTTCACTGTAACCAAGCCAGTAGCTAGAGGTAGAAGAAGCGAAAATCAAGGAGTTCTAATTCAAGGGGGGACACACCTTTTTTTTTTCTTCACTCTGTTTTTAGGAAAAATGATTTTAATTGGGGTATTATTCTTACTTATTTATTTACAGGCTGGTATAACACAGATGTAGGGCACACATAGCCGTTAAAGTATCAGATTTCGTTTCTTTTTAGAAGGACAGTTTTGTTTTTCTGTGGTGACATGGAGCTGCATAACAGGCCTTTCTTGACGACAATTTAAGAGGTGGGCCCGACCTCTGTGCCAATTAAACAATGCTTGAAGGACTGACACCTTCCCTTACGTTTCCGGCCAACTGAAAAAAAAATAAAAGGAGCTGCAGCATCCTTGAATGCATCGAAAAGATCCAAGTAGTCGCAACAACGGTCATATTTACCCGCCAAATCTAATCTAAAGCCTATATACTATTTGCTTACAGTTACAGATAGTGATTATGAGAATATTATTCTTGGCTAAAAAAAAAAAAAGAAGAGAATATTATTGAATAAAACAACATTTACTTAATTACTTGTGTTCCTCCTGTCACTTTAACTAATGTTACGAGGAATAGGAAGGGATAATTAACTCATTAAATATATGATAAACTAAAAAAAATTCACTTTTATTTTTATGGGAAATGTGTTTGAAAATTTAATAAATAGATAAATTGGAAATAAATATTAATTAAATGGATAAAATTGAAAAATAAGCATTAATTATCTTACAAATAACTTATATTTCAGACCAAAACATTTTGGGAGATTTACACTTAGGTCCCATGCAAGGAAAAAAATGAAAAAATGGTCCCTATAGATTGCAAAATGAAAAAATGGTCCCATGGAGTTGTCAATACAGGCTCCTGGAGTTGTCATTGACAACTCCAGGAGCCTGTATTGACAACTCCAGGAGCCTGTATTGACAACTCCATGGGATCATTTTTTCATTTTGCAATCTATAGGGACCATTTCTTCATTTCTCCTCTTCCTTAGGAGTTCACTGTCATTCTCCCAAACATTTTTCTAAAAACGCTCTTTATTGTGGATTAGAGGGAGTACTTCTCCTATACACCAAAGAGGAAGTACTTCTCCTATATCTACAATATCAGTCAAGTTAATGGTATAACTTTTTTTGTTTTTTTGTTTTTTTTGCATGAAAAATTGTATCCCTTCTAATTTTAATTATAAGATAAAGTTGACTTTTTTTGAAGAAATTAAGGAAGCTAATTAAATTATCATTAAATATTTATATTCATATTTGTTTCAAACTAATTAGTTTAACTAGTAAATTAATATATAATCTAAGGATACATAGCATATGATATGATTAAGTAACTTATTTAGCTTCCTTAATTTCTCCAAAAAAATTCAACTTTATCTTATATTTAGGACTGAATGTAGTATATCATAACTCATAACAGGAGTTACAAAGCTATATCTATGACAAAAACAAAGAAAACCTATCACAACATTAGAGATCCCTCATCAATCACCCCCTCTACTTAATGGGGAGGTGGTGGTTGATCAATAATGCAATGATTTCCTTCCAAGCTATGAGCAAGTTTAGCTAGCCTATCATATATACTTATCTCATCCTTAGGAACAAGATAAACAACAACATCTCAATGTTTATGAATTAAGGCTCGAGCTTCATCAATGATATCTTTGTAAGGGTGGTACACCAAACCCCCCATAAGTATCAAGTTGATCGCTTCAGTGCAGTCTGAAACCACTCTTATTCTCTTAAGATCACGAGCCCAACACAAGTATAGGCCATGTATAAACCCCAAAAGTTCAGCTATGGCCGGTGGGACAGATGTAAGTTTGCAAATGAAACTACCTAGTCACTCATCTTGTGCTCCTATGATAGCTCCTCCACATCCACTTCTTCCCAGCGTTTAGAATTGAGGCATCTGTTTCCAGTTTGACAGAACTTATTGTGTCAATAATATCCTCATGTCCTTCCTATTTAGGATGGTAGGAATTGCACTTGGATGAGGTCTTGATCCGGTATAGCTTTCTTTTACTACCTCATGTGCCAGTTGTCTTTGTTTTTTATGGATAATTGAAGCTAAATAAGTAACATTAAATGTTTTTATTTATTATTTTTCTTCAAACTCATTTACCTGACTTATAAACTGATATATAATATAATGATATACAACATATGCTATAATTAAGTAATTTATTTAGTTTCCTTAATCTCTCTAAAAAAATCAATTAACTCTTATACTAAAGACACAATGGAGTGTATATTTTAATTATATATACCTTCTGTTTAATAGTAACTATTTTGATCACTGGCAAAAAAAAAAAAAAAAAACCATTTTGGTCATTGTCTATATTTTATTATTTTTTGAATTATAGTTAATAAGATTTTAATGAGTAAGGAACAGTGGGACTTTTACCGTTAGTTTAGTAACTGATTATCACAGGTAAGGTGAGCTTTTGATGGGACCCCTTTTCCACATTTATCAGATTCAACCATTTAATCATTGGACTTCGTTACAATTTAGAATCTTTAACATGAACTAGCCAGTTTTATGGCGCTGCTGCCTCGCGTCTTGAAAATTCAAACACTGATTGTTTTTTCATTATTCTTTCTTTCTTTATCGTGCCCCCAGCGTGAAAGATCCTCGACCTAAAACAAGTAAACAGTTTGCAGGCACAAGTGCCATGATACGGTTCCGAAAAACAGAGTGCCCTCGTATTATATATTCATATATTGGAGAATATATGACATGACAATTCCTTTTTTAATTAGCAATCCAATCTCAAACGGTCTCAAGTAGAAACGGAATGGAATCCACGGTATCTTTGTAATGATTACAAGTTTAAAGGAAGATCCAATCCTAAAAGACTAATTTATTATGGGAAAGAGTCCCTTAAAGTTATAAACGTCACTCTATTTAGTGGGATTCCTCTATATAGAACTCATGACATTATCACTCCGTTAAGAGCCGATGTCCTCAATAATTCCATGCTACAGCACTTTACTCGGTCACTTGCTGGTTAGTCCCCGGTTAGAACCCTTTATGGATAACATTTTTCGTAAACATCGAGCTTTTAAAGAAAAGGTCAATTTACTGATTATAAGCTTAAAGGGAGGGTTCAACCCAAAAGACTAATATTTTAAGAGAAAGAGTCCCTTAAATTTATAAAGCCCACTCTAATTAATAAGATTTCTCAATATGGGACTCGTTACACTATCACTTATAAGAAAGTTTTAACATCACTAAGTTACAACAAGCCTCTTGGTGGTGAGATGACAATTCTAAAACTTTATATAGACTATTAGTATAAAACAAGATTATGGCAAAAAAAAAAAAAAATTAATGTTCCCTCTTATCCTTAATATAAGATATATCTACCTAATTTAATTAAATTGAGGAAGTTAGTTAATATGACATATATTTTCTAAAATACCTTTATCATCTTTCTTAATCTCTCATTCCCTCTCCTCATTAATTATTATTGAGGGAGTAATAATATGAGTAAATTAGAAAAAAATTGATAAATATAAAAAATAGATTTTATATTTATGATTAAGATCAGCTCTCTAAATAGGTCCTATGTTAAACATCGGAGGGAGTATAAAACAAGGACCTTATTACAATTTAAATTTTCAATTTGTATCATGCAAACTTCCATTTTTGACCATTTTTCACAACTTTTTTGACCAATTAAAAAACTTTTCACAAATGAAGTGTCCTTATGTGGCATTACATTTTTAACAAGGCCCTGAATTGTCATTTTATATCCCATCCTTTTGGATTTAGGAGAGATATTTGTGTCTGGTCACTGAAGATCTCAGGGGATTAAGTGAGGCATGTGGGCTCCTTTGGGTAGAAAGGGAATCAGATTTGAGAACTGACTGATGGGCCAACCCCATGAACACATGGGCCTGCTGTGAACACTGTTCAAGAACTACTGGGCAAGTCTTGGAGATTGGTGGACGCTTATGAAGCCCATATCCTTACAGGCCTATATTTTTGGGCTTTTTCATAATTGGGCCTATCCCAAGGCTCGGGTCTGAGAGAACAGAAAGAAACATAGTACAAGATGGGCTGACTTCTGTTTGGGGGCATCACTAGCCCAATAAAAAGTGCAGGAGATGTGTGATGGAGTTCTTGAACAATCCATTTGAATTTGGACAGATGGTTTATGATGTAATAGCTTTTAATTTTAATTCTTTTAACTCCATTTGTCTGTTGGTCTCCCAAAAAAAATAAGATAAATAAGATTAGGTGAATTAAACATTGAAATGTATTAAAGTGAATTTAATAGCTGAAAGAATACTTGTGTAAAATTTAGAAATTATTCAGTAACAAAATCATTACACCAATATATAGAAGCATTCAAATCACATTTTGTGAGTGAAATCCTTATCAACATAATTGGACATGTCACATAAAATTTTGGCTTTAAACCAACTTTGATTAAGTAGAGGATAAGAGATTTGATTTCATTGAGTAGGATTGGGGTTCATTGTTAAAAAAAAAAATGTCACATTGGATAAGGTACCTCCAATGAAGCCTAATAATTAACACTTATTAGATTTGATGCCAACAGGAAAAAAAAAAAAAAAACAAAGGATGTACTCCCTTTAGTCTGTGTTATAAGTTATCTCCAACTATGTCATTAGAGCCAGGAGAATGTAATTAACTCATCAACTTCTGCCTAAAAATGTATCATTTTTTCAACTTTTCCCATATTTAATAATTATAAGAAACATTATATCGCAATTCAATTATTCTCCTAATAAATTGTAATACAAATTGTGGTTGGAAAAAATATAAGAGTTAAGGTGCAAATTTATCATGAAAGTATTCGTTGAAGTGTAATATTGCTCCGGAAGTTATTTTAAGTTTAATGTCACCTGGAAGTTTCACAACATAATAATCTTGTTTCATACTATTAAAAAACTAACGTTGACCGTTAACTTTTTAATAACAAAGGAAAATATTGCTCCATTTTAATACTTCCAGGGTAACACTGAACCTAAAAAAATTTTCAAACCAAGACCGCTCTTCAGTGAAAATTTTTAGCATAAATTTGAACCTTAACCCAAAAATCAATGACCCACCAAGCTGGTAAGCAACTTATATTACAGATAAAAAATTTCTTATACAATGTGGAAAAAAAACTCGGGGGTTGAAGAAATAGTTGGTGGTGGTGAGATTTAATTATATATTTGACCCAATTAGGGATAAAGTTGAATTAACTTTCTGAAGGCAATGATGAGGTTAGATGCTGAATCATCAGAAAACGTGGAAGGTTCTGGAATTTGCGATCACTCTCTCCTTCCAAAGTGCTTTTCCCTAAACACAGAACACAGAATAAAGGAGGCGAAGCCACTTTCCAATCCAACCAATCACTCTCTCTCTCTCTCTCTGCCAACTCATTCAAAACCTCTTAGCTTATGTGTTGACACTTCATTTTCTCTTTTGCTCCCACGCTATAATACTCGCTCGATCACATCTAACGCTCTATCCCTCAGTAGTCAATACCCACACAATATATACTTACACTTAATATAAAGTCAGCTTCTGAGTGATTATATTTATAATGCTTCTTCACACTTGTATTTCTTCAACCCATCCACCTCACTCTCTCTCTCTCTCTCCAAACCCTAATCTCTCTCTCTCTCTCTCTCTGTCATATTTTAATGCTCTCTGCGATGTTGGACCCCATCAGAAACCACCACGCCTGGGAACATTCAAGAAGACAAGAACATTGGAGAAACTATACTACGTGGCTCCACAAGATAAGCTTATATATATATATATATATCCTTAAATATATACACACACTGAGATCAATGGTATTACCGTGTAACAGAATAATCATGAGATACCCATATTAAAAAACCCTACATACAACAGAAAGTCTCTCTCTCTCTCTCTCTCTATGGAGTTGTGTATATATATATATATATATATGGACCCCATCACCACCACCACCTTTCATTCCTTTTTACTATTCTCTGTATTTCTCCACGTATTCATGAGTAACAACAGCTTTCACATGCAAACCAAATTAAAAACTAAAGCAGTATATATATTGATATGTTATTATTGCGTCAAGCTAGAATGTGGCTCAAGTCACACTGATCGAAGTGGGGTTGAAATGTTTTGCAGACTTCTCTTGAACTGTGTGTGAATGATGAAAGCATTACTATTCAACAGGCCAAGTGTGCACATATGATTGTGTTACGAGTCTCATGTCAGAAGCTGAAGTGTAATTTATAAATTTAAAGGCTCTCCCTTTTAATAATATATAAGCTTGTCTTTAGTTAAGAGCATCTGATGACCTCGATTCAAGAGGACTATTTTCAGCCTAACAAACAAGAATTTGAGTGAAGTACTGTAGTATGAAGTTGATGGGGCCAAAATAGACAATCCCAACCCCCCCCCACCCACAGGTAAGTCTTAAAAAAAACAACATTAACCTCTTGTTTTAAACTGATGTTCATAACAAATTGGTCGGATACCAACTATATCTATATAACAAAGTGAAAAATAATTACATTACGAGATCTTATATTAAAAAAGTCTCTAAAAAGACGGAGTGAAGAAAATTGGAAGTGGAAGTAGAGTAATGATCGGAGCATTGAGTCTTGGTGATCATAATGAAATGCCAGGCAGATGGTGAACAATTTGAATTCTTTTGAGTTTTATCAAACACTTTGAAGTGGGAAGACATTGTTTGTGGAACATGGGACCCAAAGTGCCACTAAATCCTTCAATAGAATTCATGCGCGTTTGGATTTTCAATTTTATTTTATTTTTTATATATGAACGATCGGTATCAAATATTTTATGACTGTGGATAAATTTCAGAGGAACTTTTCAGCTTTTCTGGCAGATGGATAATATATAATTATAGAAGTGACCGCCAAATTAATATTATCCTGTGAGTCTTCTTCCTCATTTCTATGTTTCAGAAACTTTTGACATGTATTTACATTTGTTTGAGCTATCCCTGCCGACTTCTTCATTAATTATATTCCTCTGTTGCTCCTTTTATCTTTCCGTCATGAAAAAGGAAACGAGAAACAATTTGGGAAAATTATACTTGTATCCCAAGAAAGAAGGGAAATAAGAAAATAATCCCTTAAAATTGTAAAATGAAAAAACGGTCTCATAAAATTGTTAAGGAGTTGTCAATGTGACAATTTTTTCATTTTATAATTTTAAGGAACCATTTTTTTATTTTTTTATTTTTTTATACTTGAGTGTAATTTTCCCAAACAATTTTGGCGTATGAAATGGGCATGGCTTGTTTAGCTTTCTGTGCGTGTATATTAAAATTATTAAATGTAGTGTGTATGCAGTGGAAGACACAAACATTACAGACAAAGTACAATATTTTATTTATTTTATTCTTTTGTGCCAGTGACTCGCCTGTGACTCTGTAACTCTGTTGCTGTTGCCTCCTTTATCATCTTCTGTTGCACCGTCAAAAACCCACCAAACCGAATCCAATAAAGTTTGATTCATCAATTTTCAATTTTAAACAGTTATCTTTTCCTATTTCTTTTCTATAAGAGTTCAAAAAAGTTGTCTAGAGTATTAATGAGTTTTTTTTTTTCATTTATACCCCTTATTAATTATATATTGCATTATTTAAAAAATTGATGATACTCATATTTACTTTATTTCTCTTTTTTACTTATTCCTCATAAAAAGAGTATATTCGAAAAAAATTATTTCAGACATACTTATTTTTTAACTAATTTTAACCACTTTCTTAAATCGTCTAATTCAATTATTGAGCTCTTATAAATAGGATCGGATGGAATATTTTTTTTTAATGGGTCACTCTATTTTTGTTATAATAATAAAGAGAGGCCTTAGCTCAAAACAAATTGCTCAAATATGGAGAGAAGAAAGATCCCAATACGTTCCCCTAATGGGAATGTGGCACCAAAAAATGGAAAAGATCTTTGTCACATTAATGAGTCTGTGAATGTTTAATTCATTAAACTTTATATTACTTTCTGTGAATGTATTGACAGTTTTTGTTAATGAAATTAATAGTGTTAAGGTTATGGGACTAAACAAATATTTTAAATGATTAAAGAATCAAAATAAAAACTTGTGTGAAATTAAAGGATCAAAAGTGCATTTTTGTCAAGACAAAATGTCAAAAATTTAGCTTAAATTCCCCGATCACAACTTTAATATATGTTTCTCATGCGCACGCGCAAATCTAGCTTATCTTTACATTTGTATTATATACTATATAGGAGGTCCATCCCCGAAAATGGAGATTAATATACTAATTTATTAACTTTATATAATAATGACCCATGAATAGTGATAGTGATCACAAACACAGGGGTGCTCATAAGCTTTGTAGCTTTGCCTTTACTCTTTACAATTTTGATGGATTTCTTTCCTGATTTTTACATAATACACATTAATTATACTTTATTTTTTTCGAAAATTTTCAATTTTTTAGTTTATTCTTTTTGAGTAATTATCTCCTAAAGTTATTTATATATCCTTGCAAAAAAAAACTAGCTGCACATAAATATTAGTTTGATGGCAAATTAAGTGAATTCTCTGCAATATTGTCCAGATGAAACCATAAAACATATAATGTCGATATAGACTTCTTTTTAACTGTTAATATATAAATATCCTCAATACGAAATATATAACATGGGTAGGAAGAAATATTATGCACAAACCATAAATAGTACGGCTTCTTTTGCACTATATAATGTAATTATATGTCTTTAATATTTCTCTCTATATTTTGTTGGGTTTTAAGCGTGTAAATTTTTATAATTTTTTGTACACTTCAATAGGAATTAAATGTTAGAAATTACAATTTATAGAAACATTTTTAAATTATTATGTATGCAGGGGTGAATTTACCCCTGCAGTGTTGAGTCCATCAACCGAAGGGTTTATGGGTGGAGGTGCTAACGTGGAAGTACAATGCAGGGGTGAATTTTGTCAATGAGGTATGTATTCAAAACTATGACTCTAGTGTGTAGACGGATATTGTGTCGGTCTGGCAATACTTGAAATGGAATGTATAGTGTGAGGTTAGGGATGGGAGCAATGTAGATTTTTGGGAGGATGAGTGGCTGAAACCTGAGTTAGTTTTAAAATCAAGTATTGTGTAGCAAATTCCTGATGTATGGAAGGAATGGAAAATTAGGGAGGCTGTGAATAATAAAGGGCAGTGGAGAGTGGAGCATTGGAGATCCATATTACCTAGCTAGTGAGATTATTATGAAAATAAGAGGCAACTTACACCTGAGGATGTGGATGGGAAGGATAGGTTGTTATAGAAAGGAGGAGAGTTGGGGGAGTACACTGTTAAGAGTGGGTACAAGCTATTAATGAAAGAAAAGTGGGGATAAAAATCGAGTAGATGGTCCTTAGTATGGCGGTGGCTGGGTCCAGAAAGAATTCGTGTGTTTCTCTAGCTTTTAATGCAGGATTGTCTGTGTAATGTCCCAAATTTTGATTAAGGGCTAATAACAATTATTGAGAATGATTGGTGAATTAAATCTGAATTATTATGTGTTTTATGGCAATTTCGGTAAATGTGCCAAAATCTGGGAAAATTTGAAAGAATGGGAAATTGTTGGTTAATTAGTTAGTGATTAATGAGGAAATTAATTACTAACTAAGAAGAAATGAGATGTGTAACTAAATGACTAATAAAGTGGTTAGAGTAACTAATTAGTTACTTATTTGAGGAGAGCTAATGGGATTGTGACATGTGGCAAGTTGGTGAAGAGAGAGGAGTATGAGAAAATTCATTTATCTATCTTTCCCTCCCTTGGTTTTCGCTGGGCAAGCATGGGAGGGGGTATCATCATCATCATTTCTTCATCTTTCTCCACACTCTCATCTCCCCCCCCCCATTTGGCGCCATTGTTGAAGAAAAGGGAAGGAGAAAAGCTTGGAAAAAGGTAAGGAGAATGACCTCTAATGGAAAAAATCATTTCTTTAATGTTGTTCCTTAGATTAAGAGCTTTAATTCTATGTTATAGATTGTTTATTGGTGTTGATTTGAGCTCTCAAGAAAGTTTAGAGGTTGGAGAATCAAGAAACCTCTTTGGCAAAGTTATAGATGTTAGTAAGAGAAACACTTCTATATAAGTCTTGTGGCATTTGATTTAACTTTGAATTTTTGAAATTTTGGCCTTGATTTCAAAATAAGGGTCATTGGGTATTTGACATGTCGTTGGTATGGAAATAAGTGTTTTGGTATGTGTTTTGGATAGATAGATTGATTTGAGATTGGAATGGTATGTTTAGAGATTTTGGAATTTTGGTGTTGAATGTAGCCTAAAACCAAAGCATGATAATGGAATAGAAATTGATGCTTCCATGTGATTCCTTGGGTGAAATTATGTGGGGATAGCTTTGGTTGAGGCTTTGGGATCATTGGAAACACTTGGGTAAAATCTGGAAGTGCTGTTAGTTTTTCTGCGTTTTCTGGATTATGATATGGCTTACTCAAGTGACATGGGGTCTCACTCGAGTGAAGCATGATACTTTCATTTTTCCTTTAGTGTTTCTGTTGTGCTTGCATGTTCAAAATCCAAAAGTGTATTCTCATTTGTGAGTGTCGCGAGTTATTACTCGGGTGAGCCTTGTCTCACTCGAGTGAAGGTGTATCTGACATTATGAACTCGCGTCTCGGGTTGTCACTCACGGTTGAGTTTCAACAGTGAGTCTTAGCACTCGTGGGTGTTAAGTTATCACTCGAGTGAATTGAGTTATGCTCAAGTGCAGCGATCAATTTTGGTTTCTGTCATTTCTTTCTGCTCTCGGGTGATCACTTTTGGTGCTTTACCTTCTAGGACTCGGGTGAGAGTCAAGATGTCACTCGAGTGTTGAGTCCATCACCCGAGTACAATGATCAGTTTCTTGTCTCTGTCTGTGCTTTCTGTCAAGCACTCGCATGAGTGTGCTTCCGTTCCCGAGTGCAAGTCCATCATCACTCAAGTGAGGCCTTCTTCACTCAAGTGAAACAGTGAAAATTCTGTTTTTGTGCTTCTAAAAGGTGATCTTTGGGATAGTTCTTCCAACCCTTTAGGGCTTTTGTTAGAAGCATTTGTAGCTTCTTAAAGGACATTGATGATAACCAATTTAAGTGATTTGAAGTCATTTAAGTATTGGAAAAGAATATAACACTTCGTCCTTAATTATGAATTATATGATTCAACATTTACCCTACTAGGGAGAGACCAGTGCCAGAACACGCACTGAAGGACCAAAGTAGTAACTTTTCTCTCGTGTTATGGATGATGCTTGGTATGCATGACTTATCATTGTTTTGTTGAGAAAATCTTTGGCATGAGGCCATTATGAACATGTGTATGTGTTATCGGCTGTAGGGCATTACAACATGAGCAGTCGTATGGGGTGATGGTTATCACACCTACCCCTGCTATTATATATGCTATTGTAATTGCTGAGGCTGCGTTGTGGAATCGTGGATTCCTGTTTGATTATTCGGCTAGTATGGCTGTGCATATGTGAAATATTTTATATGGATCCCAGTTGCAGTGATATGTGATATGCACATGTGAATGTGCAATACAGCGTGAGCAAACGTAAGGGTGATGCAAGTCATACCTTGCCTTGCCGCTGTAACTGCTGTTGTAGTTGTTATGTGTGTGTGATGATTTGCTTTCATGCTTTGTGGTTGTGCATACTATGAGTGATTTGTTACTACGGGGATTCCTTATAATCTCACTCTCCCAAAAATAATTTTTAGACAGGGCTAAAGGATCTAAAGGAAAGCAGGTGATGAAGAGTGGATGAAGCTTCGGGCTAGGAGTTATTTTGGTTTTTGGTTATCATTTTGGATATTGGATAGTTTTGTGTAATTCCCTAGTTAAGGGAAAACGATTTATGGGCATTTATGCCTTGTAAACCTTTTAGTGGTTGAATAAAACCCGAGTGTGTTGGGAATTCACCTTGTACTCTGATATTTATGAATGGAATCAAATTGTACAGATAATTTGTATATTTGAAATGTGAATATGAGATCGTGTTAAACCGGCTTTGGAAAAGTTTTATAAACCCTGTTTTTGGGAAGTTTCATCTTAAATAAGTCCCAAATCATCTTACTGTCTTTAATTCCACATAATCATGTATTTATGAACTTAATCTCGGCCTTGATGATGAAGGGGGTTACAGTCTGCATACTAATCTGTTAAGAAATTAAAGATGGGGGGCTGCTTCAGCATGTATAAAGTGTAGGGAAGAAGAATCAGCTTTACATGTAGTGAGAGCTGTGTGGTTACAAATGAAGTATGGAAGAAACTGGTTCCGGAGGAAAGAAGAAGCTGTTTCTTTATACTTTTTTTGAATGATTGGCTTGAAATAAATTTATGTAATAGCCAAGGCAAGGAAGGACGAGTGTAGTGGAGGGTAATATTTGCGGTTGTATGCTGGCTGCTGTGGAAAGAGCGAAATAAGAGGCAGTTTGTGTCTGGGGCTAGTGAATCTTCAGCCCAGGAGTTATGCAGAAATATGCTTTAGTTTGCAGTTGTTGTGAATGTGGCTTCACGTAACAAGGAGATGACTGGGGGTATGAAAAAAAATAAGGGGTCTTATTGGGTGGAAACCCCCTCCATGTGGCTGGTTTAAGCTAAATATTGATGGGGCTAGTTATGGGAACTCGAGCCAAGTGGTTACGGTGGTCTATGTAAAGATCATCTCGGTAGGTGGTTGTGTGGATTCTCGAAGAAAGTGGGCATTTATATAGCGTTAGAGGCAGAGGTGTGGGTGTGCTGGAAGGTTTAGAGGTGTGTTGACAGGCAAGGGTTAGGAAGCTAGTTGTGGAAGTAGATTCAAGGGTACTTGAAGCTCAACTTAGAAGAGGTTTAAAGGGTATAAGGAATAAAGGAAGTCGTTTACTGGAAAAAGTTTGGCGGTGGTTTGGCCGTGACTGGCAGTTAGTGGTGGTACATGTGCCAAGAGAGGGGAATTGGCGTGCTGATACACTAGCTAATTTGTGTTTTAAGCAGCGAGATGGTTTGCACATTTGGGGTAGAGTTTGTAAGGAAGTGCAGTTAGATTTTGTTGTAGATTGTATGGGTCTGGTTTTTGATAGGGGTAGTTAAGCTTTTTATGGTTGCTATGTAGTTTTTCTGGGCTTTTATGGCTCCTCAATTACCCAAAAAAAAAAAAAAAAGAATTCCTCCACTGACCAATTAGTAGTGGGTTTTTTTTAATGATGATAGACACACACACACACATATGTATATAGAGTACTAACTAAATTTCCAAAAAATTCCACTATATGATGAAATTGGGTATCCATATATGAGGTTAGTGCTACATATAGGAGTGAAAAAAGGTCAAACTTGTAATTATGGATATGTACACACACGTGTGTGTGTGCATGCTCGCGTGTGGGCGTGCGCATGCGTGTGTGTGTGTGACACACACATATGTATATAGAGTACAAACTGAATTTCCAAAAAATTCCACTATATGATGAAATTGGGTATCCATATATGATGTTAGTGCTACATATAGGAGTGAAAAAAGGTCAAACTTGTAATTATGGATATGTAGTCAAGGGGTATTCAAATATGTTAGACTAAAACCATGTTAAGGAGAGATCAAGAGTGTGATGAACTTATAATCAAATATTAATTGCTTTTGATGAAATGACAAAATTAGTTCCATACCTCGTACCAAACGCATGACTTAATTGCCTAGGTGCGCCAATGATTTTGCTCCGACAAATTACTGTGTAACCTTGATCATTTGTGAATGTGAACTCTAAATATTCAACCTTTTTAATTAGTAGCCCCAGTTAGGTTGTCCTTATATTCAAAAAAATACAATACTGTTCTTTGTAAGAATATTATTTTCATCTTTCTAAAGGGCATAGTTAATTACGATAGGGACGTGTATGAAGACGACATATGAAGCCCATAGTTTTACATAAGGTTATTAAAACTGGACCGATTACTAAATCGGTCGAGTTACTGACCAAAGGATTAGTGGATCAGATTGGAGTCAAGCTGGAGCTAAACCAGTGAGAAAGTGAAGGTTTAATTTCAAGTTTATTAATATGAAATTATAAAAAAATTAAAAAAATTGATTTTTTTTTTAAAAGTTAACTGGTTTGCTTCCCAGATTGGACCGGTTCACCGGTTTCCGGTCCGAACTAACGGATCCGATCCAAATTTAATAACTATGGTTTTACATCGTTTGAAACTCAAAAATCAGGTTGGTCTTTAATTTATGTTATGTAACATTGCATAGATGGGACAATCTAACAATTATCTAGGAAGGAAAATACTCAAAATTAAAGAAAAATTAACCAAATTTTTAACAAAAGCCCGGTATGATTTTTATCTCTCTAACATTTTTAATTCCAACATTAAATGGCTGAAGGCCTTATAAAAAAAAAATATGAGGAGTTAGTATGAAACTACAAGATTTGGTAAAAGTCAGAAATTATCAAATGAAGGCTAGAGATCCATGTACATATAGAATGATTATTGGAAAAGTTTCAAATAAATACTATTTGAACTTGAAAAACTCTAAAAAGTCTGTTAACACATAGAAATGACAAATAGATTTCAAAAGACTATTTTGAAATGTTTTGCTTTTATCAAAATGCTCCTCAAGTTTTTTTTAAAAAAAAGAAAAACCCTCGGTGCTGCCAGTGCCCCTGCGGCCGTCACCACCTCGCCGGCGAGACTCTAGAGGCTGGAGCTCCGGTGACAACTTAAGTAATATGATTAACTATTTGTGCTTCTTAAACCCTATCAAGCGTCAATAACAAGTTGAATAAAAGTAATGACAACTTTAGTATTGGCGATGACAGTATTAGTATAGCCATTAATAACCTTAGGAGCGCAATTTGTCAATCGTTATACTCAAGTTGTCGCCGGAGCTCCAGCCGTTGGAGTCTTGCCGGCAAGGGTTTTTCTTTTTAAAAAAATTGAGGGGCATTTTGATAAAAACATAATATTTCAACATTTCAGAATAGTCCCTTGAGACCTATTTGTCATTTTTATATGTTAACAAACTTTTTGGGGTTTTCTAAGTTCAAATGGTATTTATTTAGAATTTTCCCTGATTATTTTGGTTAAAACGTGTGTTTCTCCATAGATTGACAAAATTAAAAAATTGAAAAAATAGGGGGAAAAAATAAAAAAGCAGCCGGACCAACGAAATAGCAGAATAGTGATGATTTGTGTGATTTTTACATTCGAGTCGTCCTTTCAAGCTTCAAGGGATGGGATGGAACCCAGATTTGAGAATGATGTGCACGATGGTGATCACTCCTTAGTTAGTACTCGCCGGGTTGAAAATATATCTATCTAAAAGAAATTACTATTAGTTAATAATACCAGCTACTAAAGAATTATTATTATAAATTTTCTAATTTTACCTGTATTATTGATACTTTGATAGTACATATTAGAAATAAAGAAATAGGGGTAAAGAAAAATTTTTTAATTTAAAACATATTTAATGGGTTAACTGTTATTAAATGTGATTTGTATTTTAAATCAAATGGAGTATTATAAATGTATTCAACTATGTGTGCGTATGTATTCCCTCCACTCTTTATTCTAAGGCAATTCTTAGAAGAGACGAGTTGTCCTTACTATATAAGTCACCATGTGGGATATTAATTAATTTTTTTTAAAAAAATTGTACCTAGTTAAAGTTTGATACAATTTCAATAAAAAAAAAAATGCAATTTTTCTTTTTTCACTTTTTAAGATGTAATTCATTATTTTAAATATAAGGTAAACTTGGATTTGTTTTTTGACTTCACACCTCATCTTAATTATGGTGAAGTGGTTAAAAGTGTCTTATAATTAATAAGGATAAAAAGGAGCATACTCTATTCGATTCTTGATATAAGATATATTTATCTGATTTGATTAGATTAAGGAAGTTAGTTAAGTTAGTTAATATAATATGTGTTTTTTTTTAACTACCCTAGCCATCTTCTTTAATTCCATCATTCCCTCTCCTCCTTAATTATTATTGAGAGAACATCAATAGGGATAAATTATGAAAAGATTGACAAATATGAAAAATATATCTTATATTTATGACTAAAATCAACTCTCCAAATATATGTCATATATCTTAAGGGCACGAGGTAGGGAGTATGTCCAATTAATTTGTTAGTAGCTATAGAATTGCTTTGTTATTATTATTAGCATTGATCTTTAACATTACAACAATAATGAACATATTTTGATGCCCACGTTTTACTTTTCTTTCAAAAAGGATATTAACATATGTGTATAATAATTGGCTAAATATCTAATGTTCTCTTAAACTTTGAAGTTTGAACCATATACAAATAATATTTTTAATCTTTAAAACTTAAAAAGAAAAAAAAAAACTTCCTAATTAAACTCTTAAATTCCTCACAAGTACCTCCCTATGATTAGTTTGTTTGTTTTCATTAAAAAGCACAATATGATCCCAATGGGTTATCTGTATATAACTTAAAATATAAGAGAGTTATTTACACGTAACTCCAAGCTTGCTTTTGAAAACGATGTCTAAAACATAACAAACGAAATTTGATGACCTTAAATTCTACAATTAGTAGTGGAGCAGACGCGGCATGTAAGTATATTTATAATTTTCATACGTGACCATAAGAGATCTATGAAAGATGACTATATATATATATATATATGAGAGAAAATAGAATTAAAAGTATATATGGAATCTTGGAAGTATATATAGAAAATAAGCAATTTGAAGAGACAGAAAGAAAAAATGAGTGTGACTGCCAGCAATTTCTGGGAGCTGAGTTTCAACATTTGAGCAATTCAAATAGAATGTAAAAGAGTTGCACTAAGTCATGATCTTTGAATGATTTGGCACTCATTTCACTGTCAATTTATTATGGATAATCTTTTTTTCCAAATCTGGGAACTATTTTGGATATTAAAATTCCTTACGCGTTTTTGAATTGATTTTTTTTGTTTTCGATTGTATATTTCGCGTGCCAGTTGTGATCGATTATATATTATTGCCTTTTGTTCTATTTAGTTGTGATGATCAATCATTATTAAATTGGCTTCCAACTAAGTAATCAGCAAAGTTATGAATTTGAGGAAAAAACCTTAGTTCTCGTGGTCATCATCAGTAGAATATTTTTACCATTTCTCAGTTTACTGAAATGCTTTAGTGGTCTTATTTACATACAAGGCACTTCTAGTTTTATACAAATTAAAAAAACCTTAAGCTTCATTAACTTTATCATAAAGTTCAACAATTTTCCGACTCTATCCCCATCTAATATAAGTATATTATGTCATATAAGAACAAAGTTAACACAATAATAAATGAAAGACACAAATACATGTTTATGTGAAAAATTTAATGAGGTGCCTTATAAATATGACACAAAGTTTCTTTGCTTTTTACCCTATAAATAGGACCAGACGAGTATATATCATCAGTAGAATATTTGAATCCTCTCAATTTCATGAAAAAATTTGAGTTCACATTGTTCAAATTTTATTTTTCATTTTTTTACTTTCTTATATAAATGTTTAAAGGATTATACTTATATCAAGTTTTTTATATTCATTACATCAAGTTCTCCAATCACACATAATCATATGTCTTTTTTTTTGGCATTTAGATTTATAGTTAATGTTAATAATTTAAAAACAGGATATACTATCATATGTGATTGAAGAACTTAATGAAATGGATAAAAAAAACTTGATGCAAGTATTTTCCACGTTTAAATTTACATTGTTGAAATTTTACTTTTTTAACTTAGTTTTTGTTCCAAAAAGAATAGTTGCGTAATTTGAATTTTGAACATCTCTTGCAAAAAATAATTTTATTTATAATTATTTTTTATTGAAATAAGATTATTAATTAGTGTATAGTAATTGAAGTCAATTCGCACCAAGATATTAGCCTTGTCATTATTTAGGCAACAACCTTGGGTATGATTCGCCTAATTGATTTTGGTGCTACTTGTAATTTAAGCTTAACGAAAAGACAAATGTTTAAAAGTCAAAAGTCAGATTGGGACCAGTCTCCTTTAGCTGGGAGAGGGAAGCAGATTTTGATCGTTTGGATATGATTTTGGGTGGTTTACATTTGAGTTTTTTTTAAAATGATGATTTTTTAAATAAAAAAATGATTTTTGAAAAAATAATAGTTAAGAGATTATTTTTTTAATTCTAAACCCACTAAAATATGTTTTTTTGAAAAAAATATAGATTTTCAAAAACTCATATCTACATCGTCCAAATTAAATCTGACTATCTAGACCTGCTTAGCTTTCCCTATTAAGCAATATGTTAATTTTTAATAAACTTAATTTTTTTTTGTATGGCTGATAAACTTAAAATGGTCGTCAATAATTTTCATCCAAAAAAAAGCGGACTCCAATGACAAATCACAAAATTTCATAAAACTTGTTCACAACGGCAAAATTTTAAAAAAAAAATCATAAAACTTAGCGATGCTAATATTTTTTTAAAAACATAAAACCTTCTTAAGGTTAAACCAATATACACATAACTTTCCTAATTAAAACTTAATAATATAAACCCCCATTAAACTTTAATTTAATTCTATGCAACTAGTTCTGAATTATCAATTTATACACCCTTAAACTTTTTTATGGATATAACCCCCTTGAACTTTGAGTTATATGCAAATAAATCCCTTAAACTTGAAACCAAATGTAGATAAATAATGAACAGAATTAATAATATAAGAAATATATGCTTAAATGTAAACAGAGAGATTTATTTTTAAGTATTAAAAGTTAGAAAGATTATTTATAGCACTACTATGTATTTGTGCATTTATAACACTTAATATATAAGGGTTGCTGCTAATAAACGTCATGTATGTTAAGACGGAGGTTGCACAAGAATATATAACACTTAAAAGTAACAGTTAGTTATGCGCACTATCATGTATTGCGAGGCCGAATTTGATAAAACATGAAATTGACGGTTGTAGTTAATAACTGTTATTTATTTAGTGAAAAATGACGGTTCTTTCGAAACAATTGTCATGTAACACTTACAAATAATTCATCTTCCAACCTTACATCAGCGAAAACACAAACATAACGGTTATATATATTGACCGTAAAGTATGAACAACAAAAACGACATTTCATAATAAGCAACCATCATGTAATGAACAAATCTAAAAAGCACCTTTTGAAAACCTCTTTTGGTCTGACACCAAGTACTAGTTCTCCTAAATTAAATATACTTTAGAGTGAAGTATTCAACTCTATTTATATGGACTTATTCCTTTTGTTCTTAGTATTTTTCTAAAAAACACCTTTTCATAACTTCGTCCTTCTCTCCCTCATCATGGTTAGATATGATGCCAGAAAGTTCTTTCCATATGCCCTCTTCCTCCTCCACATGCTCGCTCTTAACGATAGAAAAAAGGAATGATCAAATTCTATTGAGCTGACTCATAGTGATCATTTATCAAAGAATGACTCTGGTTATCAAATGATTGAACAACCGGGAGCAATTTACTTACAATACTTAGTTGGCATTTATAAAAAGTATCTAATGAATTATGAGTTCAATACATCCTGTTTAGTAGAAAGACGGATATTCCTTGCTTATTATCAGACAATCACTTATTCACAAACCCTGTGTGGGGCTAATAGTTTTCATTTCCTATCTCATGGAAAACCCTTTTCGCTTCATATAGCCTTATCCCCCTAGGGGTATTTTAGTGATAGGTTCTATAGGAACTGGACGATCCTATCCTCCTTGCCCCTCCTCCACCTCCACCACCTCCACCACCTCCACAAGCTCCCCCTCCTCCACCACCACCACCTCTTCTGCCTCCTCCTCAAATGAAGGCTCTGCTATAGATGTTAGTCAGCCTTGACTGCTCCACAAGGTGTCTCGTTAGACACGCCCACAGTCTAAATAGGAAGTTGGACCTCATTCTTCATCACAATTAGGTTGTATATTATCACTTCCGGTCAAACCATCATCTCCTTCCTTAGACGTCGATGATCTACCGAGCGAGGGGGAGGGGCAGGAGAAGGAGGAGGACAACAGTAGTGGTGATAACTAAAAACCACTACTGCTTTTTTTTTAATATTAAAAATAATTAATCGTTAGGGAAATGTAGCCTAAAGACATTTTTTGAAAAAACAATTGTGTCTTCACGGTTATTATAGTAAACAATTGTTACTAATTTAAGGGATGTTCACGATTATTAGTAAACAACCGTTACTTATATTAACCGTTGCAATGTATATTGACATGTTTGGCTCTATAACGTAACCCTTTCCATTCCAAAGGACATGATATGTTGGATAACTCGCGAAACATATTTAGTCATACACTTCTATTCTAACTTCTGACATTTGTTCTTTATTGATTACATGGAAGAGGAAGGACGCGTGTACAAGAGAAATAAGGGGGAACTGACCTCTCTCGTCTGCACTCTCATTTTCTTTTTTTAATTTTTTTATTATACTATTGGGTCGAATAGTCAACTTTAAAAGTTATTAAAAAAAGTCAAATAATTTATGGTTATTATGTAAAACTTGTCACTTTTCATAATACCTGTCAAATACTTAACGGCTATTAAGAAATCATTGTCACCGTTTACAAAACCTAACAATTGTGATGTTAAAATTGTAAACTTTCGTTCAAAGGTTCATTACGGTTGTAAATTAAGAACCCTAAAAAAATGCCACCTTTTATAACGATTTCAAACTTATAACCATGAGCAAATTTCATCAAGTATTTTAAAAAACGTACTTGCTATCTTCACCTCTTCACTTTCCCTAGTTATTACACTTAACACGTTTGTCTTTGGTCGAACGTTACTCACCATCCTTAAAACCCCATAACTTCGGTTAACTTTTTAGGCCGTCAACAGTTGTATCTAGGCAAACCACATCTGTACTAGTTTCTTTGAACTTTGGTTCGACAGACGCATGAGTCGCTTTGATTGCCCTAACTCGCTTTTTTGTTTCGGAGTCCTAGCTAGGTCGTATTCCTTCGCGTGCTCTATTCTTCTTATTTTAAGCTATGATTTCTCTTTTGCATTCACATTCTTCATTCCGCATTCCGCATTCTCCTTATTTTTCACTTCGTCTTGCCTAGGTAGGTTTTGACCTTAGTCGTGCATCATGTCTTTCTAGAAAACTCATTACTCTATTCTTTGTGGCTGATTGAATGAGTTTTGTTTTCCAATTAAAATGGTCAGTTTTACTTTCTATGACATTGATAGTGCCCCTGGTTTTGATAGTTCCTCTAGTTCCGATAATGTTCTCATTGGTACCAATGTTGTCACTAGGCAACCTAGAAATAAGACCCCACAACAGGTGTTAGAATGAGTGCTGGATATTATAAGGAGGGGCCGTTGCACCTTGACTTTTGTGAATGAAACAAAGGCTATGGGAAGAAGATTTGAGGTGACATGGAACAATGACGATCAACCTCTTCATCCGTCACACTTCATCAGCTACATCAGCTTAATGGCAATGACCAACGTTCCTATCTCAACGAGTGATTGACGTCGGGTACAAGAAGGTTACACAGAAGTTATTTCAGATAATGTTAGGATAAGGTACATAAGCCTGCTAATTACTTGCTATATACTTGTAAAAAATGTTAACTTGAATTATGTACTTTGCAGCCTACATATCATGTAGATGGAGATTACATCAGGGACTTTGTCATCAAGAAGGCTGGCCAATAACTATGCATATTTTGTCATGTATTGACAAAGGCATATTTGCAGAATTATGAAGAGGCTGATGAGACAAAATTTCCTGTAGATCTTTGGTCCACCATCAAACCAGATGATTGGAGAAATTTTATCATCTTACGTTGTGACTCCTCATTCCAGGTAATTGTTATTCGCAATTTATAAGACTTGCATGTATCTATTTAATATTAACTCGAGTGTTGTTTGATTTTGTAGGAATTAAGCCAGGTGAATAGGAGGAAGGTGAAAAACAATAAGTATCCCTATAAGGGAGGGTGAATGGGGTGTTCTCGAATTGTTAAAAAGTTGGCTGCTAAGAGTAGGAAAGGTAGTAGACCTCCCCGTTATGAACTTTGGTTGATGCCAAGGCAAAATAAATATGGCTCTTTTGACGATCATCGAGTGAAGGAGGTCGTAAAGTGTTTTGAGGCAGCCCAAGTACTAGAGGCAGCTACACATTTCCCCCATGATCTACCTAAGGGTTTAGCGGATGTTAAGTGTTTTGCTGATAGCCCTAGACACCATACAGTTGTAATGTGCCATATGTTCAACCGCCCGAAGGATAACATGCTTCATAACGAACCTATCCTTCTTAAGCATGTAAAGGTACAAATCAACATCAATATCAACCCCAGTTATATGCTCCCTATGCCCACCAAAGACACAGATACAGTAGAAGGGGCAACATGTAGCTTCGTTGTATGGCCTCACCGTCTACTTAGAATATGGAAGCTCCCCACTCAAAAGAAGTCAGCCGCTCAAAAGAAGTTAGCCACCAAGTCCAAGCTTCCCAATCAGTCTAAGCCCCCACTGCTAGGTCCAATCCCCTCACTTCAAAGACCTCTAACCAGTCCAAACCTCCCACTCAGTCTAAGAAGAGGAAGTATCCCACCCCCAATGATCAATCCAGGAAGAAATCTTCTCACAGAATAAGACAGTTGATCAATTTGTCCGGAAGTAGTGCCTTACCTCAGACCCGTGTCTAATGGTCACATTTGAGAGAGAGGTCTTTGACTACCGAAGATTTTATTTCTGAGATCCTCAATAAGGACATGCCAAGTTTAATGTCTATCAACTTCTTTATAAGGTATTTCTTCAACTATGATTGAATAGTTGGCTGCTTAGAACTTTGATTACATTTTGATATGTTGGTTTCAACATTTCAGGAACATGTACCATAATTACAATGTCCCCCGTAGCCTTTAGGGCAAGATCAAGTTCATCCGCCCTTACTAAATCAATAACTAGGGTGAAGGCATGAAGGAAGATGCCAAGCAATGACATGCGGGGTTTCTGGGGGATAAATTCCTTAGGAGGGCACTAGACAAAAGTGACACTTACTTCTTGGTGTCTTATATTCAAGGGTGGGAACATCACTAACTCTGTTTGAATTAGTTTTTATTTATTTTATAATTGTCCTGATGGTGTGATCTATTATTGTACTTAGGAACCACTAGATACTCATAGTCATAAATATAATGCGTAAAAGGATTTGGTACTACGACTCTATGAGCGGGGTTTTAGACACGAGACCATACATGCAGGAGATTTTCAACCAATAAGTTATTCATTCACAATCTTTTATAATTCAGTTCATCTTGTATGTTTCTGTATAAATAATTTTATATTGTATATTCTCAGAGTGGTCTACACTTATCGCACTCAAAATGGTCTTGAGTGCACAAAGAACAAGCTTACTGATGACACCTATAGATGCGCCTTCTAATGGCTGTGTTGAAGTTATATATACAAAATGGTCTTGAGTGCGCAAAGAACAAGCAACCGGACAACAACAATGATTGTGGGTATTGCGTGATGTAGTACATGAAGGACATTATCACCTATGGTCCTGAAAATATTGATACAACTAAGGTATAGTATATGCTCAATTTGTTCATATATACATTCGGTCAACTATATATTATAATGTCTAACTTCTATCTTGTTTCCTTTTGTGCACAGTATTTTGATGCTTCCTGCACATTGTTTAGCAACTCACAAATAGAAGAAATTGCTGAAGAGTTGGCAACATATGTGCAACATCAATAGGAAAATAAATACATATAGAATTACTGTAAATTTCTAGATACTGATGATTTGTTTGTTTTAAATTTTTTATTTTAATAGTGTATATATGTACATGAATGACTGTAAATATGTTATGATTTGTTGTATTGTTCTGTATATGAATGAATATAAATATATGATGTGATTCATTCTGTACAAATGTATATACAGGGGATATATAAAGCAGAAAACCCCCCCCCCCCATTTTTTTTAAAAGTTAACTTAGATAAATCATGGTTGTTATCTAACAACTATTATTTATGTGAACGATATATAATGGTTGTTAAAGCAGAACCGTTATGTATGATGCAAGCATTATCATATATTATGATGGTTGTTTATATGTGCCCGTTAATTATTATCATAGTAATGGGTATATGAAGGCCTCACCAAACCTCAATATATAACGATTGTTATATTATAATCGTTATAATAGGCCCAGAATAAATAATGGTTCGAAAGCGTAATGTATATGTTTCGAGCTTTTATAGCGCCCACAAAGGCAGTTAATAATCGTCATATATCACGATTTTTTTAGTAGTGTATGTGACATATGGTGCGGGGTTTTGTATAATTAAAGTTTTTCCGCCAACATCTCTTTTAACTTGGCTTAAGTAAATTAACAATTAGAATGACCTATCGTCATCAACATTTATAAGTAATACTTAGCATTGAAAAACAATTGAGAGTTTTTTTTTACCATGAAAAAACAATTGAGAGTTGACATAATATTTAAATCTTAAAGATTCTTAATGGTTTCGATCACCTTAAAATGTCATATATTCTTAAGTTGCTGTCATCTGGTCATCTCCTATTATTTATGAGTTTGAGTGATCTTATTACTGTCTCGATTTAATTTGAATATGCACCTATCAAATATACTCGTCGTAGCTATTTAATTTTATTGTAACGATTATACATAATTAATCTTTAAAACTATCCATGGCTCTTCGGAACAGCAAGGAAATATTTGCTTGATTATGAAAATTAGTGAATTATTGCATTGCGTTTTAATTACAAAAAATATATCGTCTCATTTTCTACATATTTTATCCTTTGTAATTTACTGTTTTGTTTTTTGGATCTCATGCATTAATTGAGTGCGTTTCTTTTTAATTTGTTGCTGTGCGAGCTTCACAACTTGGTTAACTAATTTTTAATTTTTAACTAGGTTACCTGATGATGGGGATATGAATTATTGAAATTTCTATCATTAATTTAAAAACAATTCAGTCATTTGGTTTTAATAAATGGTGACGTTAACTTTTCCATTAATTTAAAAAATTCTACCTTATGAATTATTAAGTATGTACATGCTAGTAATTTTTTTGCTAATTTAATAAATGGTGATAATGGCTTTGTCATTATTTATTAATCAATTACAAGTATTAATTTGTAATGAGATAATTTGAGTGCACGGTTGGACCATGCATACTCATAGTTTAAGGTAAGGTTTTGGCTTAAATTAAATGGTGAAGCAATCTTTGAAGTAATTTCCAAGATACGCATTTAATTAGTCACTATATTTATACATCAAATATGAACTATACAAACATGTCCAAACTCTAGTGGTTTTTATTAATAATAATAATAATAATAATAATAATAATAATAATAATAATAATATTGTCATTCTTATATATTAAAAACTGCTTTGAATCAACTAATAAGCTGCTGGTCAAAGTGGTAAGCTACCTTACCCTTATAAAGAAGATAATACAAGTTCGAATTTAAGGAAGCACACTTATTAGAAGAGGGAGATGCGAAAACCATTTGTACTCTAAGCCTCGAGATTAAAGGGGAAACCTTTCTATATATCATTCAATTAACCCGAAACATAATGATAAAATAATAGTTAATTATTAAATTGAGATGACATATATTATTTGAGCAAAAAATTAGTGACTTAGTGTCATGAGTATAAATTTTGATTATTTTTTATAAAACCATATAGTGCTTTCATTTTTTTTTTTACAAAATATACAAACTTTCCTTGAGATGAATAAAAGTCCTTAACAAAGAGTAAATAATAAATATGTCTTTTAAATTTTGTTAAAATTAATAAATATTTAAGAAAAAGACAAGAAAAATACCATTTGAATTTCAAAATCCCAAATAAATATTATTGCTTACAAGAGTATAGCAATTGACAACTCATTATTATAAGAAATAAATGATATAGGACTTTGAAGTTGAAGTGTTTTTGTCTCTTCCCCTAAATATTTTATATATTAAGTGTAAGCAAATATTCCTTGAACATGGAAAAATATTCTTGTAGTTGAGCAATAATTTGTGCAACATATTTATAACCAATACCTTATATATTAAACTATAGAGTCATGTTTGAATAAATATTTTTCTCCGCTTTGTTATGAGTGCAATATTCTTTAAATGAAATACACTTTTCACTAAAAAAGGGAATTTTTTTTTAAAAATAAAATAAAAATTTATTTAATCAATATACTGTAGTATATACAATTTATGCAATATCCACTACTAATAAGTAATAAGCAATGTAACTTATCTTGAACTCTATGGGGGAAAACTAGCTTATATATTGTTTTAAAAAATTTTAAGAGAATTTCCTGATTTTTTAATTAAAAAAATATTCATAAATTTTAAAAATAAATTATTTTTATAATTATCAAAAAAATATTTTAAAAAAATTTAAAATCAATATATGTTGCATAAAGTTAAAATAATGTATACTATAATCTTATTATTTATATTTACTGTTTATTAACATGATTATTTATTTTTTTAAAACTCTATAAAATTTAAAAATTAGGAGAAGATTGACAAATAAGAAAATTATGTCTTATATTTAGGATTAAGATCAATAATTCTCAAATATGTCTTATATTAGGAACCAAAGAGAGTAAAATTTATGTTTAAATTAAAAGGTAAGATAGGCTAGAATTCTTCGTTTTTTGGGGTTTATAGGAATTGACAAGCCAAGGTTAAAGATTTTTTTTTGGCAGGTACCAATCAAGTATGAAGAATTTAATTATATGGAAAATGAAATGGGAATAATAAAAATAGAAAGAAAAAATAGTACAGTTTTTTAATTCCCCTCCAAGAAGCTAGAATCTACAAATAATTTTCTAGGTTACAATGCAAGTGACATCGCTGATATTTAAAGCAGTTTAATCCATGGAATCTTATAATGAGCATAATTTTCTTATGCTTGCTTCACAATCCAATAAATAGTCAATACAAATTTCTTTGGATCACTATCTTAATAAAATAATTAATTAGCCTCTAATAATCAAAATTTATTTCTATTTCAAATCTGTTAAGACATCTCTGTCAATATTAATTATTTAACATAATTATTTTTGGTCAAATATGTCGTGGCTTTATATGTGAGAAACTAAGGGCAAAGTGAAATTTATTAAGAAGGAAGCTATTTTTATTTTTTTCTGTTTATGTTTCAAAAAATAATTACAAGTTACAAGGCTCAACTTCTTAGAGAAGTCGAAAAATAACTTTTCCGGGTAGGATACTGTAAGGGGGAAAAAAAGAACTTGTAGTGTTTTATTGACATTAACAATAAATATATTAAATAAAAAACGAATTTCAACTCTTTAAAAAATACAATTTAAGACATGCAAATTATGCAGGAACTTTTTAGAAATTAAAGTTAATTTCTTTGAAAATATGTTTATCTGAACCAAGCAATGCAAGTATTCATATATATCTCCATTTAAAAACTCTAATAGGCGGCACAATATATAACTTATTTATTTTTTTTAGGTTTTTGTACTAGATCAACACTAATTTTCTTTCTTTAAAAAATTTCATAAATCAATGAATCATTATCTTGTTCCAAACAGAACAATAATATAATAAGTGATCAAAAGTAGTTGACAAATATGTATCACAAATACCTCTCTTAGAGAAAAAAATGATAAGAAAAGTAACATTCCCATTTATATTTTCCTAATGTATCTGTATTCAACTGTAGAACATATAAACAATTTGCTAGTTGTTTAAAGTCATATGATTAAATTAAATTGCATAATATCAACATTACTCATTAATCATTATAACAAATCCTGTAAGTTAATTATTTGGATTGTCGTTGCTCCAAACAGCCATACCACAGCAAGTTATATTAAGCTAATGAGGTTTACAACTTCAAAAGGATATGTTATCCAATACTCATATATCCAAGGGCCACTTGTTTGTCCACGTAAAAACTTTGAATAAAATACCAACCAGTATTAGTCGTAATTGAAGTCAGGGGTTTTAGCCATTTAAACACGAGATTTTAAGTATCAGTTCGTTGTTCGTGTCAACTTCAAAAAAAGTTATTGAAAAATATGTACTTTCAATAAGGCCTGATAATACTTGAATCAAACTTCGTTAGTTTACTATATTTTTAAAAAATTAAACTATTATTTGAAATGATAATTTATTGTAAAACATAATCATAAAAAGCAAACTGTGCAGCTATTGTAAAGAACTATTATGTGAAATGATAATTTATTATTATTTTAAATAAAAAAATAGTAATATAAAACATAATCATAAAAAGCAAAGCTATTGTAAATAACTTTGTTTGAAATAATAATTTATTATTATTTTAATGAATAAAATGATAATATAAAACATAATCATAAAAAGCAAACTGTGCCGCTATTGTAATATGACCACTACAGAGTAGTTCAATGTCTTTTCACAATCATTTACAAATATAATGTTTCTCTCATAAAATGAAAACAAAAAAAATAAAAATAAAATGGATTTCCTCTCACTGATGGATAATTTAGTCTTTGTTTTTTTTTTTATTATTAATTTCTGATAACAACGTTTTATTCTTTGTAACAACTTACATAGGAAACAATACAAGTAAACCTATACTAAGAGTAAAATAAGCCAAAATCAAAACAACCCATATGCCCAAGATTCTTGATCCATGACCATTCTTGGACATGGTTTGAGAGCAGAATCAAAATCTGCCATCTTCCTGTATACAACATCGTCATGATCATTCAAAAGCAAATCCCAACAGCTCATCAAATCATTATCACCATCCCACAATCCCGTAATACTGTTGTTGTTGTTGCTGCTGCTGCTGTTATCGTCTCTGTAATTACAAGCCCACTCGAATTCTAGGGGCTCCAGGTCTACGAGGAAGTTGGAAGAATTTGAATAAGAAGAAGAAGAGGACGATGAAGAAGACGAAGGGGTTGGACCAGAGGGCATTAGAATCTCATCAGGTTCAATTAATGGAACCTCATCAGTACAGAAACTGTTCATGATATCGTCAAATGGTGGAGTTTCAACCTTTTCCTTCTCTTTCGATTCAGTTAAGGTCGATGATGACTCGTTCGAGGTCTCTACCTTGTCTGTTCCTCCATTTTGATCAATCATGAAGCTAGTTGACACAGGTTGCTGATTCTGTTGTTGTATCTGAACTTGATTAATCTGTGATGGTGGATTATTCTGGTTTTGTTGTTGTTGATGATCAGAGAGAGGCTTGTGAGTAGCAGGGTCAATCCCCATTTTCTTGAGCTTCTTCTTGATGTGTGTGTTCCAATGGTTCTTGATCTCATTATCAGTTCTTCCAGGAAGATGAGACGCAATCTTAGACCATCTGCACAATAATTAATAAAATAAAGGAAAGAACCAAAAATTTAAAATTATAGAATTTAGTAATATATATTTATTTTTAAAGTGGGGTCAACGAGAGACAATAATGCAGAGCAAAAAAACAGAGCAGAAACAGAGGGAAAAAAAAGAAAAGGAATTACCTGTTGCCAAGTTGAGCGTGGAGATCAATCACCATTTTCTCTTCATATTCAGAAAGAAGACCCCTCTTCAAGTCTGGTCTGAGGTAATTGGTCCATCTCAGCCTGCAACTTTTCCCACATCTCAAGAGCCCTGCAAAAACAATAATTTGTCAGCCCTCTTGATCACACAGAGGAATTGATGAAGAAATAACAGAACCCAATGACCCAAAAACGAAGACAGATTTAGAGAATGTGTTGTAGGTGTTTGAGAAAAGGACTGAGAGACAGAGAGATAAAAAGGGGACCTGCAAGCTTAGGGACAGTCCTCCAGCAACATTGGCCATTGGTGAGGATGAAGTTAATGAGTTTCTTGTCTTCATCAGCAGCCCAAGGACCTTTCTTCAATCCAACTTTGTCACAGCAAGGTTGCCTTCCCATTTTCAGACCAAATATTGGGATTGAAGAGTGGTGAGAGATCGAAGAGAGAGAGAGAGAGAGAGAGTCTGTAAAAAGCGTCGGAGAAGAGGAAATGGCAGAGAGAAGAATGGGATCACCTACTTATATATACTAATCAATCTCACTACCAACCCTCCTCCTTCCCCACACCCAGTTTCTCTATATCTTGCTCTATTATTTTATTACAAGGCTTAATCACCCTCATTTCTCCTTTATTTTTATTTGGGTTAATATAATTTTTAGTCCCTGAAGTTTAATCCAATTTTGGTTTTGGTCCCTTAAGTTTGAAATCCGTGGTTTTGGTCGCTGAAGTTTCACCCAATTTTGGTTTTGGTCCCTCAAGTTTAAAATCGGTGGTTTTGGTCCCTGAAGTTTCATCCGATTTTGGTTTTGGTCCCCTAAATTTGAAAAGGATTTGATTTTTTTTCCGGGTTGAGTCGGGATTCAAAAACGGGTCGCCAAGTCCTTTTCAAACTTGTGGACCAAAACCAAAATCAGGTGAAACTTCAGGGACCAAAACCATTGATTTCAAACTTGAGGGACTAAAACCAAAATTGGGTGAAACTTCAGGGACCAAAACCACTGATTTCAAACTTGAGGGACCAAAACCAAAATTGGATCAAACTTCAGGGACTAAAAGTTATATTAACCTTTTTTATTTTTATTCTTCCTTTTCTTTTATTATTTTTTGTTTTGTCATACAACCCTCAAAAGACTTTTTTTTTTTTTTAAAAAAAAATCTTATTTTCTTACTTTTAAAGTATACAAATATAAAACATATTTAAGCTCAAAAGACTTTTCTTCTTAAGTTGCGGATGTGGGCCGCCCTGCAGATTAAATGGCGAACCCACCAATTTTAGCCGTATTACAGGCTCTTGGTATGCATGATATGATGTAGGACCATTCTTTTCTTTTGACCAAAAAAAACAAAAACAAAAAACAAATCTAGGACCACTTTGTATTTATTTATCAGTTACTTATACCCCATTCTCATAAATTAAGAAAAATATTAAATGAATAAATTATTTCATATTTATCCTTATTTATAAAAGAATATATATTTTCTCTCACATTCGTTTATCGCTATGTATTTACACCCCTCTCTCTTTCTCTTTCCCACGTGCCCAAACAATTGTAAATAAAGGTAAAATTGACAAAACATTATTTATTATCTTATAATTGACTTATATTTTGAGCAAAACCTTTTGAGTACAAATAACTTATAAAAAGATACATAACGGTAAAACTAAAACAAAAATTGTCCCATACAAATTAGAAAGTAAGTTGTCTAAGACTAGCTAATGTGCAATTTATAACCTAATGACATGAAAATTCCTTTATATGTGAAAGTTGAGAGGTTGTGAATTCAATCATGCTTGTAACTCTAAGTTAACAATGCTTTGCCCTTTAGGTTTTTTTTTTTTTTTAAAAGGTCAGATAAGGACGAAATGGAGTGCAACTAGAGTTTAAGAGTTCAAATTAAACCTCCTAGTGTATAAAAAGTATTATAAAGTATAAACATATATACAATAGTGTGCATTTATATATTAATTCTTGGGAAAATGCCAAAAAACTACACTCAAATTACACAAAGGACAAATCAGTACAACGAAATTCCAAAATGACAAATCAGGCGGGTGTCAGAAAAAAAAGGAATCTGTCCTTTTGAAATTTCGGCCAAATTACGAAAATGCCCTTCCGCCCTCAGTCGCAATAACAACATGATCATCGGAATTAACACCTTCGGATTCGGTATTAACACTTCACAAGTTTCAGGGCCAATAACAACACTCACCTCGCCATTAACACCTCATGATTCGCCATTAACAACTCCGATGTTGTTATTGCGACTGAGGGCTGAAGGGCATTTTCGTAATTTGGCCGAAATTTCAAAAGGACAGATTCCTTTTTTTTCTGACACCCGACTGATTTGTCATTTCGGAATTTCGTTGTACTGATTTGTCCTTTGTGTAATTTGAGTGTAGTTTTTTGGAATTTTCCCTTAATTCTTTGGCCCATAACATGTATTTATATTTTTTTAAAAAATAAAATTGTTTGTATTGATTGGGGAATAAATATTTATCCAAGGTAACTTATTTTGATGAAAAGAGAATTAAAAGAGTGAAATCGTTAGATGAATGAAGAGAAGCGACACGTGCCACATCATAGTCGGAAAGTGCCACTTCATCCACCGTCCTTTGCTTGAGATTGAAGCGTGAGATTCTCCCCTTTTTCTTCCTCTGAGCAAAGTCTTGCTATAAAGTGGATCATTTCATCGGACAGTCGAATAGGGAAACCCTATTACTTTATATTTTCTTTTCTTTTTTTCGAAAATTTTATAAAATGATAGAGTTAAACGAAATTTTGCATAATTTTAACAAATTTTACGACAAGTGCATGTAATTTTTTTTATTTTCATGAGAGATTTCTCTTAATTTTAAAAGGGTTAATATGCAAGAATATTTTAAAATATTTTTTAAGTAGTACTCAATATCCTAAACTAATTTGTGGTTAATTCAACAATATAAAATAGTTTTTAAATAGCACAAAGTAATATTTTTTGTGTACTTTTATCCCTAAAGTATTTTTCTTAACATCTTAGATTTAGGATACTGAGTGTTATTAAAAAAAAAAGCTTTACGGCGCAAGATGCACTTAAAATTATTTAAGAAAAATACTTTAGAATACTAAGTGTTATTATAAAAGTACTTTATGATGTTGGATGAATTACAAATTAGTTTCGGATATTGAACGCTACTTGAAAAATACTTCAAAGTATTTGATACAACTTAACCCAATTTAAAATAAAATATATATAATATTAAAATTCAAGAAAATATAAAATATATTTGTATGAGTTCAATATTTTTGAAAAAAAATATTTAATGCACTCAATAATTATTACATTACCTAATGTCAATGATAATTGGGTGAAGTAGAAAATACTATGAATATAATTTAATAGAATTAAATATTTTATAATTACATAAAAATAATGATTTAAATTGAATTAAATATATAGAAATGAAAAGATGGTATAATTTTGTGGCCCAAGCGGTTAGAAGAAAAAGAGGGGTGACTGAAAAGAGAAAAAGAAAGAGTGTAAGCCATCTTTGCATGCGCATGAATTCTTTATGTGTTTTGCCCACCAAAGAAGCATTATTTAGAAATATATTATGCCCCTCAAGCTTTAGCAACTTCGTATCCATAAACCAGAATAAAAAAACATTTAAACAAACATTTTTTAGAGACGTGACTAACATGAAAATGTTATGCAATCATTTAATTATATTGCAACTCTGTGTCTTCTAGTCGGAGCTCATTTTGTGCTCATAAAAAATATTATTATCTTCATTTGTACCATTCATATTAATTTTTGGATGGTTTAGTTTGAATTTAAATAATTTTTATTTTGATAGATACAGAATTTAAAATAAAGATAATATTATAACTAACACTTTTTTTGTTTTTAAAAAAAGTAAATTTATCATAAAAATTGTAAACTGTAAACTGTAAATTTAAATAGTTCAAATAAGATTTTCAAGTGTCCATATTTTATGGCAGCGATAAGCAGAAGAAGCACTCAAACCATTCGTATTCTAACTCTTAATTTAGAGGCCCGAAATGGACACAATTATAAGAAAATCTCTTATAATTCATTAAATGATTCGATGAATGCTGCAACAATATATTATATATATAATTAATAATTAACATTCATGGTAGTCAAAATTTAGAAGTCTTCGTAGAATTTGATTTGAATTATTGGTTTTTGGATACGTATACAGCATTTGCACAAAGTCTCTTATCTTCCATATTTATCGTATATAGGGTCGGTAATAATTGGCAGGAGACTAGGAGCTATCATTTTCTCCCGTTTTCTTTTTTGGAAAATATTTTTTTGAGACTGAATAAGCCAATAAGGAGGAAAAAAAATTATATTTTCGGGATAATTGAAGTTTTTTGCTCTTTTTTAATTTTATGAACAAGTTTTTTTTCACTCTATCACTGGCGTGCATAAGAAAGCCAGTTAATAAAATGTTCTTGTTACCGACATAAAGTTGGTCTAATAATGTAAGACCCTGTTAGATCTTTCTAAGGCTTAAATTCGAGTTCTAGAAGAAACACTTATATTATAAGGGGAAGCCATGAACCTTGAAGCTAAAGACCGGTTTTAAGTATAAAAATAAAATGTTCTTGTTCAAATATAATATTGAAGATCTTAACAATTATCCTGAAAATATTTTTCATTAAATACTTTTTTTTTTAAAATTTATTCGATTGACATTTTCAATTTTTGTGTGCGTGTGTCGTATGTGAGACTATAATTAGTAGCCTGCATACACGTACGAAAAAAGAAATGAAGTTAGAAAATACACAGGCATCACAGGATGGCCCCCCATTACTCTGTTGTTTTACCTTTCAAGCAAAAATATGACAACATTAACTCCTACGTAAGTACGTACGAAAGCTTATATTATATGTGTGTGTGTAGGTATGTATATGTAATACACACACATCCATGTGTGGGTATATACATATATGCTTTAATATTTTAATTATTTATTTTACCGTGATGACTTGATGTAAAGACTAAGCATGTTCCACAAATTTACCAAGAATATAGTCACATATAATTAACTTTATACGTGTTTCCTTCTTTACTCTTGTTTCTCATTATTATAGTTAATTTTTTCATGACCTTTCTTTCAAATGCAGGATATTTTTCTTGATATTGTTATTCACTACAAAATAAAACACACATGGATTGTAGGAATTAAATTGACTCGATCTAAAATTCGTTAAATTTAAAAAACTAATGCGATGTTTTCATATATAGAGTCGCAATACAAAGCTTTAGTAAATTGTATGAATTGTTATAAATTTTATTTTATGAAAAATAATTGTTATAAATTTTATTGTGTACCAATATTGTGCTATTTACAGAGAGAGATAATGCTAGATATGAATGTATAATTTTACTTTCATTTATTATTGTGCAAATTTTATTCTCATATGTTACAATATTATTATTACATAGGGGTAAAGTGGTAAAGTTGTTAAATTTTAAGGAAAAATTAATAAATTTTAAGATTTTTCTTAGTTTCAATGAAATATGTTAGAAGAGACTTATAAACAGGACTAGAGAAGTATATACTCTACCCATTTTAAATGTATGAGCTATATATAATTAATTTATAGAGATTAAAAAAGGGTTAGGGTGCATTCAGTACCTTGAAATATTTTTTTTATGTGTATCCAGCGTCCTAAAGAATTTTATGATGCATTTAGCATTCTAAAGTATTTTTTCAGAGCATCCATCACCATAAAGTATTTTTTGTGCATTTTGCACTTGACAGTTTAGATAATTTAGGGTATTGGATACACCTAAAAAATAATTTAGGATATTGGATTCACCAAAAAAGTTGTCATAATAATAAATGAAAAGTGAAATTGTACATTTATTATATAAAAAGTTTAATGATATGACCTATAAATAAAAAAAAAAAACTCCTTTTTACATTATAAATAAGATCAGATGAGTAAATATTAATTACTGTTTAAATGACAACGGACTAGAATATTCTTCCAAAAGTGACTCAAACCGGAAAAGAAGGAAGTATATTGATTCCCGCCATTAAATTCATCCAATATATATAAATATATATATATATTTATATTAAGAGAAAAGAGTCAAAATATACCTTTATATCTTTTTTTGCCAGCAAATATGCCTTATATTTGGTTCAACAAATTAAATTTAATATATGTATATCTACATTGGATTTAATTACTTGTAATTGATTGTGCAAGAGGAAGATGGAGATTGGCAAACCAAAAAAAGGAAGATGTAGAAATTTACCTGCAGAAATAAATAAAATAGATATGGGAATCATTAATTAATTAACTAATTTAAGAACATGGGGATGGAGGATTGTATTGTCGATCATCTCATCCTTTTCTTCTTTAAAATTCCAGCTACCTATCACTTCCATCACCATTAAATTATATTCCTTCCCTCATTGGGACTCCTTTAATTAATTCTTACATTTAATACACACGATCCTATATATTCATATAAATATAAATATATATGTACATGTATATTATATTATTTAATTTTTTTTTCCCGTCTCTCATTACGAGTGATTCATGACTTGATTAAACAACTTTATACTATACTTTGGTTGAGTGAGTAACATTAATTGCTAAATAATAATGTATGACGAAACTTAATGTGGGCCAAAAAAAAAAAAAAAGACTAATAAACTTAATGACTAACGTTAACGGGTTAAACACTAGCATTACTTAAAGTATAATTTAAATTTAAGACAATTTACAATTATAATACTATATAAAATAATATACTAATTCAAGAATCATTTGTTGTTCAATACTCAATAGTATTATGTTCGGTTCATGATCACTTCAGTTCGTGTGGTTCCCTTGTTCGATCACATCAAGGAGGGAACATATTATAAATAAATCAGAATATTATCCAAGATCCACGAAAAATTGAAGAAGAATGTACATGTTGTCCTTAATTATTACCCCCTCCACTCCTATATGCAGGCTATAGATAACCGAATTACATAGACAAAAAAAAAGGGTTAATATTTGTTAAATGCAATAAATGGGCAAAATATGTAATTTTTCAAAATATACCCTTATTTATAAAGAAAATGAATTTGAGCATAGTGAAGAAAAAAATGACAAAGATATGTAATTAATTGGGATTAAAATGAAAAAAAGTGAATTAAAGTTTTAAATGAGCACAAAGTGTAACTTATAAAAATGGCTAGTTGTATTCAAAAAGAGGGAGTATATATATATATGACTTGTAATTTACCAAAAAAATATTATTATGACTAGTAAATATGATGAATTTTATATATTTTTTAGCCAATATGGGGGGTTTTTTTTTTTTTAATTAGAGGTAGTTATGTTTGAGGTGGGATGAGGTACTAGTATTAAATATTGACAACTTGTTTGGCATAGATAAGGATTAGAACTTTCGGACTCAACTTCTGTTGGTCGAATTTTATTTTTATAATAATACTATCAATATTAATTTATATTAATACCAACAGGGAAATACATGTTTTTAATAAGAAATTAATCACTTAAAATTTATAGTGATAGTCACTTATAAGTAATTATTAAATACATAAATTTGACTCGTACATGAAATAGAGAACACAATGTTCATAGTTATGAAAACTTAGTTTCATGCTCGTGATATTAATATATGGCATGTATAAAAATTTTAAAAAACACATTATATTTACATAAGTTCATGGATAGATGCACCCTAATTTTCTTAGTGCCTGTTTAAGTTGGCAGTAGAAGCTACTTTTCTGACGTAATTTATGGCGTACAAGGTAAGTATGTGAGAAGAGTTTTATCTCGGTTTACGTGAACGTGCTTCTCCAACATTAACCCAAACAGGCCCTACTCAATCACATATTCCATTTGAAAAATTAAGATTGTATAAAAATTGATTTTTCTCTCCGCATTATTTTTCTGACTTTAAGGTATGCCCTGAAAGGTGATAGCATCAATCAGGCTAAAATACAATAATGTTGTCCCTTAATTAATTACTTTGGTAACATATTACAAATGAGTAAGAAATTAAAGATTCCAATTAGTCGTGTGCGTGTATCACGAAACTTAGACGAGAATAATTAATCCAAAAAGAAATTCAAAATTGTATTACTATGGGCTGTTATATTCCACAACCCAATCAATTATTTGAAGAACAATTATTATATATGTACCCTCTCCATAGGATTTCAAAGTTTTTAACCTACCCCAGTATTAATTATTCTCTCCCTTTTAAAATTATTTTTTTGGGTGAGTAAATTGACCAATCCTTGTCAAATTTAATCATCATCCGATTGTACAGAACGGAATCCATTGACCTGTTTTATTTTTCACTAACTTGACTCTTCTATTTTTCCTTATATATATATATATATATATATATATATTCCCCTTGTGATCCTAAATGTAATACCTAATTATCTAATTTGATTAGATTAAGAAAGTTAGTTAATAAGACATTTTTTTTTTCTAAAACACCCTAATTATCTTCCTTAATTTTTTCCATCACTTTGTTTCTAATTAATTATTATTAAGGGAGTATAAATACGGGCAATTTTGAAAAACATTTACAAATAAACGAAATAAGGCTTAGATTAAGGATCAAGATCAACTCTTCAATTTAGTCATACATTAAACATCGGATAAGTATACTCCAATCAAAATTAAGGACAAACCTAATTTCTCACAATAATAACAAGAAAACTTGATAAATAAACTGAATTATTGAGAATTGTGTTATGCAACGAATAATGGCAGTTAGGTCGAGTAAAAGATATTCGATTTCTTTTAAGCAACGTTGAAAAATGAATAAATAGAAAAAAAAATGTTTTGTGATAGTCATCTCATCAGTCTTCACATATAATACTAACAATACTCGGTCGTATCCAATAATACCAAATCATAAATAGATATATCAAGAAAATAATCAAGAAAAAAAGATAAGAAAATATCAAATTTCAAAATCCTAAATAAATTTTGTTATCTACAAGAGTATATCTCCTTTTGTGTAGCAATTGCCAACTCATTTTAGTAGGAAATCATTGATTTGGAATTTTATAGTTTAAGTGGTATTTTTTTTTTATTTCTCTCTCTTAAGAATGAAGGTCAATTCCTTAAAAAGAAAAATAATCAAGGCTCGAAACGTTGAAAAACATTTGTTATCCTAATTACGGGACAAAACATTATTTTTGATTGGAATAATGGGAACAAATGATTGTTGAATGACTAAAAGGAATTTTATATTATCACCTCCTTGAGGATGATTTTATATAGTCACCTTCATATCTGATCTTATTGATCGAACAATCCCATTATTAATAACAATAAAACACAACATGCTCCTTTACTCTTATTTATAAGGTACTTTCAACATATTTTATACATAAAAAAAATTAAATTTCATTAATTATATTGTGCCTTAAAAGTAATCAACTTTTCAACTTTATCCCTATTTAACTACACATTTTCTAAGAAAATAATAATTTTCACAAAAATAAATGAAGGATAAAATTGTATATTTATGTAAAATTTAATGACATGCCTTATAAATAAAACAAAAAAATTCACTCTCTTTATCCTATAAATACGATCAGAGGTGTATACATTTACACATTATTTGAGGCTTCCAAGGTATATTCATTAATTGCAATAACTGTTCCATTTATTTTCCATGCATGCATGAACTTGGGGGGGGGGGGGGGGGGGGGGGGTAAAATAGTCAAATTATATATCCAATTCCTTTAAATTTTAAGCTGCACACGCTATTTTATTCGATATAAAATAGTGCAGTTGAATAATGTAATTCCGATTCCAAATCTTTTGGTTGCCTTTAGGAGGAAGAATCTGATGGGTTGGAGGGGAAAATTTTTAATTTAATATATAATTGCAATTAAGAACTAAAGTAATAAAGAAGATGTATGCGTGTGTCATGTATAGCTCATATATAAAATTATGAGTCCTTCAGGGTTGATTCAAATAGGGGACATATGGGAGAATCATTATCCTCAACCCTACAATAATTATGAGTCATTAAGGAATAATTAATTAACAACTGGTTGTACATTGTGCTCATTTGAAATAGTGATTGAAATGCTTAAAAACAGCTTTTCAATCATGATTTACGGTATACGAGGTAAGTATATGAGAGAAATTTTGTCTCGATTTACATAAAAAAACAGCTTATAAGTAATCTCAACGCTAATCCAACTATGACAAATGTGTATAACGTTTGTGAGATAAACTGCGTACTAATTTGGTTTTTCACTTACAAGAAACTGATGATAGTGGTATTGTAAGAAGTTTATGGGCACGTAGATTCTGATAATGGATTCAGGTGAGCATAAAGTCAAAGTATATAATTAGAAGATCATATTAGGTTAATAATTAGTTTTATTTATTCATTTTGTGTGTGTGAGTGTGAAGGATTAGGAATTAGGATCACAACAACTTGACAAGGGAAACTTCATCTTAATATATATATGTGTATTAGTTGCAGAATTAATTAACACCGTAAGGTACAACTAATGACATTAATTTACCTCTTTCTTTTAAGAGAGATTGAGATTGATGATCAACAATAATATATATTATGATTTTAAATTAAAAAAATAACATTTCCTTAACCAAGATTCTGGTATGGTCAGAGTTTTTAAATCACAGGTGTGACAAATATTTATCTATATCATCAACACAGGCTAGTGTATATAGCGTTATCATCATAGCTAGCAACAGTGCATTCAAGTTGGCAAAAATATAAAAAAAAAATAGTGCATTCAAGTTCAACTATTCAAGGTCAACAAAAAGATAATCAGAAACACACACACACACTAATTTTAGTTAACCTTGTTCGACATTACATTAATTATTCTTCTTGTTTTTAGCGTGTTTGTGTGCCTATATTTTTATATATGATATGTTTAAGTTTAAACTATAACTAAGATATTTATTATGCTCATTTATTAATAAAACTCACCATGTTTTTATTTTTCTAGATGCACTAATATAGAAGAAAGATATTACTACCTCAAAGGACATTCCCTTTTAAAAAAAGAGAAGTAAAAAACAAAAGCGGTGGTATTTTATAAATATGGATACGCAGTGGAAACTGCAAATTTGGGACACCTAAAACTTATTTTTGGCATCCCAAATTTGATTTGGGACGCTTAAAGTTTAGTTTAGGCATCCCAAGTCAAATTTGGGACACCTAAAATTCATCCAAGCGCTCAAACTCCCACCTAAACCTGACTTTAGGCATCCCAAAAATTATTTGGGGCGCCTAAAGTACTTTAGGCATCCCTATTTTGGTTTGGGACGCTTAAACCCATGCCCAATGCATGTCAGTCAAGGCTGACATGCCTTGACTATCATCACTTCTCTGTTCTTTCTCCATCTCTCATCACTTCTCTCTTTCTCTGTCATCGTCTCTCATTCTCTCTTCACTCATCAACTCTCACATTCTCTTCTTTTTCTGTCTCTCCTTCTCCGACCGACACCACTCCAACATTTGCAAGAGGAATAGAGCCTAGCTTGCCTACTCTCACGCTTACCCACGAAGGAGAAGAGCTCTTGATCACTATCATTATCTTTCTTTCACCGTTGTTTCTCTCTCACTCTTACCACCGTCGTCCTCCCTCTCACCACCGTGGGTTGTCTTTGTCTACACCATCGGTCACAGGTAACTTGGAATATTTCAATTATTTTTCCTTTCAAGTTTTCGGTAGTTAATTTTCACTTGAGTTTGGTTCTACCCTGATTTTATTCCCTCCCTAAAATCAAGAGTTTGATTGTTATGAAATGGATTATGGCCTTAGATATGGTGTTTAAGCTTGGAGATGTAGTCTTTGGAAGTGGAAAGCTTGAAAATTAAGTGTTTGTTGTAATTTGGGGAACTCCTTGTCATAAAGGGACGTTCTGCCTAATTTTTTATAAAAGTTATGTTTAGATAGATAAGGGTTTTAACGAAGAGAACATGGTTTTTTAAGAAGTTAGAAAGCGCATTAATCTATTACTTTGGAAGTGGAAAGCTTGAAAAAATTATGTGTTGTTGTAATTTGGGGAACTCCTTTTCATAAAAGGGAAGTTCTGCCCAAATTTTTATAAAAGTTATGTTTGGATAGATAAGGATTTTAACGAAGAGAACATGGTTTTTTTAGAAGTTAGAAAGCATTAAACTGTCACTTTGTTAAGAATTACAAAAGAATTTATATACCCTAATTTTTAATGGTTGATCAAAATAAACACTACTAAAAAAAAGCAAAGTTGTGGCGCTTATAATTACATTAGTTGTAGCGCTAGAGAAGTGCCACATATCTGGATGCTACAAAAAGAAACTGTGGAGCTTGGAAGCGCCACATCATTTAAATTTTTTTTAAAAAAAATACCCTCCTGTAGCGCTTGTTGGAGGAAGTGCTACAGTCAGCAAGCGCCACAGGAGACCCTTCTCCTGTGGCACTTCCTCCAACAAGCGCCACAGGAGGGTATTTTTTTTAAAAAAAAAATTTAAATCCTCCAACAAACCTTATACCTCTTATATACCCATAAATTAAATTTCAGGTCACATATTCTGTATTATTATATGCCAACAATAAATTATGCATTTCATAATAATACTTTTCTTTTGCTAGGTATAAATATCCTCCTACTAAAGATCATCCTTGAGGCAATGTCAGGCAATTTAATTTCATACCTTATCATATAAGAATATTAGAAATAGGATATATATATATATATAACACGCACACACGTCTGCATAATATTTACTATTAATTTGAAATAAAAAATTATAGAAATTATATGTCAATTAAATAAAAAAGAATAAGAAGCACGTTGAACTTACAGCTTAATGGATTAGTGTAGTGGAGTGGGGGACCACGTTGCCCGTTGGTGACAGTTGGAACAAAACAAAGCAGTAGATTTGATGATGAAGACGTATGTGCGTGTGGGTGTGTTTTTAAGTGGGAAGATGACAGGAAATGGAGGGAGGGGGCGACGTCCACGGCAAGAAGATGAGAAAGGGAAAGTGAGAGAGGAGGGAATAATTAGAATGGGAGTCAAAATAAAAGAAAAGGAGTGGCCACATGCGGGAAAGGGAAAAAAAGATAAGGGTGGAGGTGGGGGCAATTGTGATTGGTGGGGAGTGGATTACACTATCCACTTAAGAGGTTAAAATTTTTTTTTAATACAAGAACCAGCTGTGGCGCCTGGTTGGTCAGGCGCCACAACTGGTGTTAAATTTTTTTTTATTATTATAAAACCAGCTGGTCATGTGGTGGTCAGCTGGTGAATTTTTTTTTTAATATATAACTAGCTGTGGTGGCCCCTGGTTTCCTAGGCGCCACAGCTAGTTAAATTTTTTTAAATAATATAACTAGTTGTGGCGCCTGGGAAACCAAGCGCCACAACTAGTGTAATTTGTTTTTATAATAGCTCCCAAGTGTGGCGCCTATCTTGGCAGGCGCCACACTTGAGCCAACCAGCTGTGGCCCCTGGTCCACCAGGCACCACAGCTGGTACCCAAAATAAAAAAAAATAGAAAAGAAAAAAAAAGGCAGCTGTGACACTTCTTTAAAGAAGGGCTACAAAATGTGCGTCATCTTTCGACCTTTTTATAGTAGTGAAAGAAAAAATAAACTAAATGAACTAAGTAAATTATATATACATATGTGATATGAGTAAGAATATATTGTAATTAATTTTTTTAAGATATTTGAAAAATTGGGGAAAAGTCCCAATTGAAAACTTTATTAGTAAACAGAACCTAAATCAAAGTATTTATGCTCTGTATGTACAAAATTTACAGAATGCATATACATTTTGCATATAGCTGTATACACATATTAATTTATTAATTTTGATATTTTTAATTTATTTTATATTGTAACATGACGATATTGAAACTTAGGCTGGATCTACCTTTATATACCGAGTGAGTATATTCAGCTATGTAATGAAAGTTAGCCATAAAATATATTACATTTTATTCTTTTAATGAAATTGTTGGATTAAATTGCCAAAATTGTTCTGAATTGCCTCAATTAGTTTAGTTTTATTTAAATTAAGTTGAAATAGTTTGTTATTTGGATTTTGGGATGTCTGACTTTTAAGGAGAATTATTGCTATTTTTTAAAAAACAAAATTAGTAAAAAAACAAAAAATATTAGTAAAAGGCAATCCCATTGTTGACAATTATTCTAAACTTGAGTGTTATTGAGAATGACTTAGGTGGTAATAAAATGGATCATAGTTGGATGAATGCTTTGAGAACTAGTGAAGAATATGAGAATGAGGTTGAAGAGTTTATTGAATTCGCTAGAAGAAACGCTCCATCCAAAAATAGGATGTATTTTTGTCCTTGTGTCAATTGTTTAAATGAGAGTCGATGGGATGTTGAATTGATAAGGGATCACCTATTTTGTGATGGAATAAATCTTCAATACACAAGGTGGATATAACATGGTAAGGAAGTAACTGATTGTTTGTTGCACAAGAAGGAAGATGTGGATGTCATATATGAAGATATAAAGGAGAAAATAATTCACGATGTTGAGGTAGAATCCTTTACGCGATCGCATGAGTATGACAATCTGCGGAGTGATGCAGAGACACCGTTATACCCTGGGAGTAAGTACGCATGGCTGACAGAAACATTACATTTGGTTAACTTAAAGGCAACTTGTGGGTAAACCAATAGTAGTTTCACATTGTTGCTTGAATTGTTGTGTGATATGTTTCTAGACGATAATGCACTTTCAAATGATATGTATGAGGCCAAAAAATTCCTGTCTATGATGGGTATGGAGTATTAAAAAAATACGCGCTTGCCCTAATGATTGCGTACTATACAGAAAGGAGTATTAAGGTCTTAGTGAGTGTCCTAAGTGTAAAACTACACGATACAAAGTGAAGAAAAATGGTGGTTGTAGCTATAGGACAACTAAAAAGCAATCTTTAAAGGTTTTGTGGTATATTATAATAATACCGCGTTTTAAGTGTTTGTTTGCGACTACAACAAAAGCGAAGAAGTTGAGATGACATTCTGATGAGAGAATATTTGACAAAAAATATCTTTGGCACCTGTCTGACTCTCCATAATGGAAGAAAATAGATGAAATGTTCCTTCAATTTTGCCAGCAAGCTGAGAAACTTTCGGGTTACGCTTTGTACAGATGGTATTAATCTGTACGGAACTCTTACTAGCACACATAGTGTTCTCCTTATAATATACAACTTGCTTTCCTGGCTATGTATGAAACATAAGTATATGATGCTTTCTATGATGATTTCTAGACCAAAACAGCTAGGAAACGATATTGAAATCTACTTGGCGCCTTTGATTGAGGACTTGAAGAAGTTGTGGGAGGAAGGCATGGATAGGTTTGATGCATATAAGGAGTCCTTTAAGCTACATGTGATGATTTTCACCACGATAAACAACTTTCCTACGTACAAAAACTTGTCAGGGTACAGTGTAAAGGGGTATAAAGCATGTCCAATTTATGAAGCAGACACACACTTCCATCAACTAAAGCATGGAAGAAAAATGGTCTACCTTGGCCATAAGAGGTTTATTCATCGGTTCCACCCGTATCGTAGTAAAGAAAGCGTTTTAACGGCTTACCTGAGCATGGAATGGCTCCAAAGGCATTAACCAGAGAGGAAGTTTACAATCGGGTGAAATATATCAATGTCACATTCGGTAAGAATCAAATGACTACAGGTGAGAAGAATATAGGAAGAAGAGTTCAATTTTCTTTGATCTTCCATATTGGTGTAGTCTTGATGTAAGACACAATATTGATGTGATGCATGTGGAGAAAAACGTTTGTGATAGTCTTGTCAGTATACTTTTGCACATACCAAGGAATATTAAGGATGAAATTAGTATGAGACTAGACCTTGTTGATATGGGAATAAGAGAATCGTTATATCCACAACTAAGAGATGATGGTAAGAGGGCATACATGGAGCCAACAGTGCATACACTATCAAAAGCAGAGAAAAGAAGTTTGTGTGGGTGTTTGCATGAAATTAAGGTGCCACAAGGGTATTCTTCTAATGTCAGAAGGTGTCTCTCAATGGATGATTTAAAGTTAGTGAGAATGAGTCCCATAATTTTCATATGTTGATACAACAACTATTACTAGTAGCTATTAGAGGCGTCATGAAAGATGAAGTGCTAACCTTTTTTTTTGCCAAATGATGAAGTGCTAACCACTGTAACAAGATTGTGCATTTTCTTTAATGCGATATGTAACAAAGTCATTGACACTGAAAAGTTGGATGAACTAGAAAATGAGATTTATATCATTATATTCTTTTGTCCCAACTAGAGATGCTTTTTCCTCCTTCATTGCTTGATATAATGGTATTTTTGATAGTTCATTTGGTAAGAGAGGTAAGACTCTGTGGTCCAGTTTACCTGAGGTGGATATATCCTTTTGAACGATACATGAAGATATTAAAAGGGTATTCTAAAAATTCATATCGACCTGAAGACTCAATAGCTGAAAGATATGTAGTTGAAGAAACTATGGAGTTTTGCAAAGATTATCTGTCAGGGAAGAAGAAACAATCTCGGCATGAAGAGGGGATAATTAAGGGAACACGAGAACTGAAAGTGAAGAATATTCCTCTTGAAGAGGTGTTGCAAGCATACTTGTATATCTTAAATAATATAGAAGAAGTTCAATCATACATAGATGAACACAGAAATAGTTTGAAGAACATGAATCCAAGGAAGAATGACATGCATATTACTATTGAGCAAAACAAAACATTCATAGAGTGGTTCAAGGAAAAGGTTTCGCACGAGACCAGTGTGTCTGAGACAATCGAGTGGCTAACTTTGGGGCCTTCATTTCAGGTCATTACTTGGGACATTTTATGATATAAACGAGTATTCTTTCTAATCAAAAGACCAAGATGACAAAAGTACTATGCAAAAGAGTGGGGTGATGGTAGAAGCTGAAGCCATGCACTTTTCCAGTTCGAAAGACAAAAGCCACATATTAGCATCCATGACCTATTATGGAGTTATAGAAGAAATATGGGAGATTACCTACAATAAGTTCAAAGTTGCTTTATTCAAATGTAAGTGGGTTAGCAATAATGCTGTGATAATAGATCAATAATATGGATTTATCTCAGTTGATCTTCGTAAAGTTGGTTATAGATTGAGCCCTTCATTCTAGCAAGCTAGACAAAACAAGTATTTTATGTCATAGATCTAGCGAATAAAAAAATGTCCATTATACTTCAAAGTAAAAAAACAAAAATATGGTGATCCGACCTTCAACCTTGACGACACACCATGTTTCACAACAAATCCACCTAGAACAAGTGAAGTAGAATTGGTAGATGATGAAGAATATGCTGTAAGAAATGATCATGGTGAAGGAATATAGGAAACAATATAGAGTAAGACCTTAGCTTAGAAAATAGTACTGTTTGCTTTTTGTTTAAATCATAGTTAGTTTATTCATTTAATTGCAATTTATTTACCTATCTAACGATGATTTTTGTGTTGATAGAAATATGAACAACTCTAGTGACTCACAAAGTTATGGGGATGATGTAATGGCTAAAGATGAACCCGTTGTGAGAAAGATTAGAGGTTGCATAAAGATGGGAGCATTGGTTTCACGTCATAAACATCAACAGAAGAGGCTACATGTGGAATTTGATGCCAATATGAATCCAGTTGGTCCTGAGGAAGACCATTTCATTAGCTATTTAGGCTATTTGGGTCGAAGCAAAGTTCGCATTATCTATAGTAATTGGAAGTTGGTTCCCCTAAAAATGAAAGACAAGATTTGGAAACAACTTTTGATATATAAGTTTCGATACATATGCATTTGTAGCTTTATTCCTATTGCTTCAAATATAATTATCTTATGTTTTACCTTGTAGCAAATATATGATATCCCAAACACTAGGGCGATGTACAAGCACTGGATGAGGGAGGTTTATCTAAGATGGAAAAATTTCAAGAACAATCTTACAACAAGGTACATTCAAGGGGATCTGAGGGGTTAGGATCCATGTCAAGAGCATTCGTATTTGTCTCCAGAGGACTGGAAGTTGTTTGTATCATCACGGGAAGATCCTCACTTTTTGATAAAATTTCTTTCATCATAGTATAAACCTTTTCATTTGAATATATTTGACATCATTGATTTGGGTTTCGTTATTTTCCTTTTATAGGAAGTAAGTGCAACAAATGCATAGAGGCAAGCAGAAAATAAGTATCAACATTGCATGTCTCATGGTGGTTATCAGAAGATTGAGCGACGGATGATGGAAGAAGAGTTGGAGAAAATGAAGGAAGTAGCCGAATCAGATCATAACGTTGTTGTCCAGGCCCCGACTCCTCTTCCACGTCACAAAAAATGGAAAGTAGGGAGGATTAACAGTAAGAAGTATATAAATTCGAATGTTGCTGAGATTTCCATGAGGATTGTAAGTAGTTAAAGCATAAGTACATAAAATTTTTCATATCGAGAGTTCTTATTTTTCATTTACGATAAATTATATGCTACAGAATGAATTGGAAGTTCATAGTAGCCAAGGTTCGTTCAATCCAAGTAGACGGATGAACATCTTGTCAGTGGCTATTGGGAAGGCAGATAACCCTGGTCGTGTTCGAGGGGAGACAAGGAAGTTAGTGTCACGAAGTATTTTGGATGAGCGTCACATTATTCGGCACAAGCTGAACCCAATAGGCAACTTATGGCCAAGTTTAGCAGAAGTCGAACAAGAGTTCGAGGCCAAATTTTGTGACAAGCTCCAACAAGAGCTGTTGCCGGAGCTACATCTTAAAATAACAAAGATGTTTGAATCAAAGATGGCAAGTGACAAGCATAGAACTTAGGAATCCCCAGCCTTCCCCAACACCAAAGGAAGTTATAACCAGCTGGAAGAACCACTTGGCGACCCTTCTCCCACTCCAACATTGGGAGAACCTTCCACCCTCTATTTGGATGAGCCACTGTTGCGTGTTGTTGCCAATGCTTTCATTCATACACGAGCTACCGCCCACTATCATCAGCAAATTCCATAGCATTTAAATAAGGGTGATTGTGACATATGTTCGAGAGGGGAAGAAGGTACATCCATCCCTGTTCCTGATGTAGAGGTTGCCACAATAGGTTAGGTGATAGGATCTTTCATCCTTTGACCTTAAAATCTTATTGGCTCAGGGGCAACACCTCCAATGGTAGGAAATACCTTACTATTACTTTAGATCTGTTAGCATCCTACTAACAATTTGTTATTTTATGTTCTAAAAGGATAAGCAAGATGCAGGAAAATGACCTTTCTTGGCACGACTGAAATAGCTCTACAAAGGCATTCACCAGATTGACTTGCACATGCCTCCAAGGATATTGGGCCATGTTGGAAATTATGCCATAGGGGCCAATCATTGTACTTTGAACATTATTAATTTAATGAATTTTCTCCATTATGTTATCATATTATTCACATGTCACTGTGATGACTGTATCCTTGGATAAGTCATAAAGATTGTCCTACATGTCCTTGGTCGGTCATCTATGTGGGAGTAGAGATGAAATAAAACCAGTATGACTTTGATAAGATATGAAGATACGAATCAAAGTCTTAGGCACTTGTAAGAGTACAAGGTGTTGGACCGACTCGCTATTAGAAAGTTGCATGGATCAAGTCATAGGCTTATCTCATGTATAACCACCTTATAATGCCCTTTGACCTGAGGTCATCATAAATTCCTACATAAGAGTTGTTAAGCTTTGAACTAGTTAAAAGTCACCTTTGACCGGGTGATGATAAAGGCTACGATCAAGCCTGATGGTTTTTCATGCAGAGGAATATGAATGGTCAAGATAGAATTTGTCCCTCACATTAGTAGAGAGATATTACTAGGCCCCTTGATGAGTGAGTCCAAGAAATGTATGGCCATACTACGATGGAAAGGAGTTTCCATTTCTATTATCAAACTACTTAGGAATCAAAAAAGTAGTGGTCAGGAATGGGAGGATGACATTATCCATACCTCATCCTTGACCAAAGTATCGTATGACAAAAGGGACGTGGCATGGTTGTATGACAGGTTGCATCGTGTTAACTATCCTCATATGAATTAGGTAGTCATAATGTCTTGCTAGATGCCGTTTGTGACTTGTGGGTTAGTACAGTTATTGGCCCACTGCCAACTTCATATGGGTATATAAGGTCACACACAAGAATGACCCAGCATGAGATAATGTTTAATCTAGGATAGACGAATTTTATATTTATATGTATATATAATATAAAATTCGTGGAAAAAATAAAATTAATAAAATATATATGTGTGTGTGTGTGTGTGTGTATTTTTAAAATACATATTTGTGTGTGTGTGTGTGTGTGTGTGTGTGTGTGATAATATTATTATGTTGTGTTAGTTTTGAATTTAGTTTTATTAGATAAATTAAATTTAATAACTAACATAATAGAGATATAATATCTCAGATTTAATTTATAAAGATAAATTAAATCTATTGGCTCTTTATTCGGATTAAATAAATAGGTTACATTAAAACTGTTGGACAGATTTAATTAAACTGAATTTATTTAACCAAGCTCATCAAGATAATTAAGTGTTAATTGATTTCAAAATGAATTAAGATTAATTTTGAAATTCCAATATAGCGCTCATAGGTTAAAAAACGATGGGGCAGAAGGACTAACGTACGGATGAGAATTTAGAGCCGCAAGGAAACCCTAGGAGACATTGGAGGTGCTAGCATGTAGTTTGCGTTGGAGACGCATTTGTGTGGATACCGGTAAAGGGAGCGAACCTGAGGTGTTGGCTCCTAGAGATCGAAAACAAAAAACTCATAAAAGGTATTATTCTTTTTAACTCGGTTTAAACGCTGTTGATAGATCCACGATTAGGATTAGTAAAATTTTAAAATTATTCTGCTGTGCCAGCCAGTCCCAACAGGCCTAACATTGGAGTATCCCTTTATGATTAACATGAAAGATCTTAAGAAGTTCATCAAGTTGGAGGAGATATATATAGGATGGGTTAAATTTGCAATCCAGTAAGTTTTTTTTTTTTCATTTTTTCCTTCAATTAATGCAGTGGCTTTTTGGTTTCATACATTCAATAATTCTTTCATTATTTTAATTCTATTATAGCTGCTTCCACCGCATATGCATAGACATGATTTATATGGATTCTTATGTCATACAAATACGACAAATGATACTAATACTTTGGAAGCAAGGACGAGCTATGCAGGCTACACAATGGGACAAACCAAATTTCGTTATTATTTAGCACCAATTGTTCAAGGGTACATATTTTAATTTTGTCTATTTAAGATGTTTAATAAATAATTGTCTTGTCATCTAACTTCATTTTAATCTGTACATGTTGTTATAGTTACCATTGTGTATTCTCTGTCCTCGCCTCAATGCAATCTATTGGTTTGATTCCTTGCATAAAAAGCCAAACAAAGAAATAAAATCCGTCTTCAACACGTAAGTTATTTTATTTGTATTTTATTGATACTTGAAAAAAATGAATAGTTCTAATTTCTGTTGATTTTTATTTTCATGATAGTGCGACCCAGACATATAAAATCCTTGGCGGGTCACGCGAGGGTAAAGTTCTTAGAGACCCAAAGTGGTTTTATCTGAAAGTAAATAGTTTCAATCCAAGTTCTTTCATTGACGGTCATTTTAGATATGCCTTTATTGATTTTAACAACTATTTGGTTTTGATTTATAATGCCCTCGACAACCTGGCAGTACTGAATGCGGATACTATGTTATACTTTATATGTATAACATCATTCAAAGTGGAATTACAAGTGATTTTGAACAAGTAATCACTTCTTCATTCTCAATTGATAATATTTTTGGGGTTGTAATTGAATTACTAATTAATTCATTCACTTTATTCATTTCATCTAAGCTTATTTTCTAATTTGCAGATTTTTGACAATGAAGATACCTACCTATATGAAGACATTAATTTGATCAAAGACCTTTTGACTTGACATCTTCTTTAATATATAGATCAGTAAAGTTTTTATTTACATTAGTCAGTAGTTGTGTGTCATAGACAACTTGTTGATACTGTGGTTGTTGTTGTACATAGCATTAGGTTGTATGAGTTCTTATTATACATAGTATAGGTTGCAAGAGTTAACAATTTAATTAGCTAGTGCTGGATGTTTCCTTACCATTGGTAAGGGACATTGTGGTTTATGAATCATTCTTCGATTTTATTTTTGTAGTTTTAATTTGCTGAGCAATTAAGAAAAAGGGGACGTCTAAAGTGTCGTGTAAGACTTTAGACGTCCCTTAGTGCAAACTTTAAGCATCCCTTTATTTTTAACAGTATTGCCATTATTTATTACGTCATTTATATAGATGTCCCCTTGTTTTCAAACGTTAAAAGGGACATTAAAAGCATTTTCTATAATAATAATGAAGATATGTGTTACAGATATTGAGTTTGAAACAAAAGAGTTGTACAATTTATGCTTATGATGATTAATATAGCTTTCTATAATTATAGATTATAGACACACACGTATGTTAATTTTTTAATGCACCTCTCTAGCTACATTAGCCTAAAAAAATATCCTATTGTTAATTTTCTCAATGAATTTTATTTTTTATAAAATATATATCCTTTAAAAACAAAATGATATAATTTTTATTATATAACTATTAAAAATGGAGTTATTGTATTATCTTGAAAGTTTGACATTAACTTTAACTATTGTTGCTTCAATAATGTAAAAAAATAAAATAAAGGCAACGTTTTATTATGTGTATATATACTAATATACACAACAAAAGTCCAAAATAATAAAGATAATCAAGCATAAATATATATATATATATATATATATATAAAGAAGATTATCAAATGTAATTTAGTAATTAAGTCTCCAAATATGGGGGGAAAAAGTAATTAGGTCTCCAAAAGGAGACAAGATTTATTCCTTAATTAAGATATATTATGGGAGAAGATGATCTTATGCAACTTGCTTGGCATATGAACAAAAGAGTGACCACAGCTACTTAATTAAATTATTTCCCATTAATTAGGATATTGTATAAGTTAATTAAGTAATAAAAAATAGCTGTCCAAGTTTGCCTGAGGTGGGGAAGCAATAAAAATGATTAATTAAGGAGGAATAGTATTGAGCTTAAATTCCTTTTAATTTGTTGGGAGAATTACACTGAGGTCCCAAGGAAGGAAAAAATGAAGAAATGGTCCATGTAGATTATAAAATGAAAAAATGGTCCCATTAACAACTTCAGGAGCCTATATTGACAACTTGTTTACAACTCCAGGAGCTTGTATTAACAACTCCATAAGACCATTTTTTCATTTTGTAATCTATTGGGACCATTTCTTTATTTCTCTTCTTCCTGAAGACCTTAGTGTAATTTTCCTTTGGAAAGTGAAGGAAAGCATTAATGTGTCACAAAAAAATTGAAAGCCCTGTTAGGCTTAATTGAAAGTACGTAGTTTATTTAACATGGTTTTTGTAATTCACAATATAATATTTTTTTCACATATTATAGCCCTTTATTATTTAAAAGTAGTCATAAATGAATTAATATGTTATATACAAATAAAATGAGTCAATATTGTAAATATAATATTTTTTTGTCAACTAAATTTAATATTTATTTACTATCAATATTGATCTGATTATTGATTTATTTTATATTTTTAATAATTAATGCCTTGTGATTTCAGAAATTCATAAAATTTTAAAAGATTCCAAAATCCCAGGCGTGAGAGTTCCCGATAGCTGTCATTCAAAATAATAAAAAAAAATTAAAATATCGATGGATTACTATGATATTGTCATTGTAATTAAAGTAATAAATTAATAAACAATTGAATAATAATTTTATTTTAAAATAAATTAATAAAATATAAAAATCACCGTCATTGTAAGATTATTGTACATCGTGAATTCAGATTCAAATTTACAGGTGATATATCACTATATAAAAAGCTATCACAAAAAATATATAAAAAATAAATAAATTAATGCATCATCAACATATCTTTTTAAACACACACACTACAATAATAGCGCACGATCTTCTATTATATATTATCATGTTTTAATAATTTTTTTTTTTCAATTTTGTTGGGACTATGTGTAAATGATTCGAATTTTTTAAATGTTTTGTGCATTTTCATAGTTTTCTTCTATCTTTTATTTGTTTATATGGTAATTTATCTTTGTTTTATAGACATAATTATTTTTTTATTGGAAATAATTCTGTTAAAGGAATTAGCAAACATTAAATAAAAACATCTTTCCAGTGGAAATACAAACCTTATTAGTTCACCAATGTTGCGAGGCACCAACCCCTGTTAGTTTTTATACATTGAAACACACTTTCTAACTTACTGAAATTTAAACACAGTCAAACTCAACTGAGAAAATTCTCTCAAAAATGTTTAATTTTATACATTTACTTAGAGTTGAATTTGAGACCTCCGCGGGTAAACTTTTATTTAGGTACACATAGATTTGTTATTAAATAGTTCATATTGCTGGGGAAATAATGATAAAGAAACTTATTAAATTTATTGGATTTTAAAAAGTTTTATTAATTAAAAAATTTTTATATTACTTTTTAATTAGATATACTAAATATTATATTTTAATATGAGATAATATAGAATAAAATAATATTTAATAATTACCAGTGCTTCATTTGAATATAAAACAACTAATAAAATAAAAGGTAAAGTAGCATCAAGGATGCTATTTTTTATTTACATCTAACACCTTAATTTTATTTATATTAATGTTTTTTTTTTGTGCTTTCACCACTCTAATTTTATTTATTTATAGTGCATCTAGTACTATAAACCATAAATAAGATTAATGTATTAGATGTAATTGAAAAATGATATCAAGAGTGCTAGATGCCCGTAAAAAATAGTATTAGGATATTGAATACACTATAAATAAAATTAAAGTGCTGAATGATATTGAAAAATAACATCAGTTTTAGATGCTATTTTACCCTAAATTAAATCCTAAAAGAAAATTATTTTAAAACAAAAAAAAATCACTCACACTTGAAATAAAAAAAGCATTGTGGTGATAAGGGTAAATAGTCAAACAATTAATTAACTAATGCATATACTAAAATAAATTACAGTTTTCAAACCCGTGCAGTTAAGCCATCAATAATCAAGATTTTTCTTTGACTTGAAACGAAGCAAACTTCAATCCCACCACTTTTTTTTTTTTTTTTTTTTTCACGGTCTGGGAGAACATTTCTAAACCTTAAAATATTATCTACTTCACAAATCACAGACATCATTATTGTACTCTGAGGTTTATCCTATATTATTTTATACATCATTATCTTCATCAACATTATTTCAGGAGTTTATAAAGATATTTAGGTGCTTAACTTCTTTTATATAGTTATTATTATTATTATTATTATTATTTTGGACCGAAATATATTGTCTTTATTTTTGAATATGATTACATTATACATATTAAATAGATGGCTTCATTTAAATTTAAACTATCCCATTCGAACCTTTTTCTTTCAAGTAACACTGATTATATATAAATCAAAACATTTATCTGTACTAATATATAAAGTCCGATTTGTTTAGGAAATATATGTTGTTATTAAGTACGGCTCTAGTTTTATTTTAAACACTATACTCTTTATATACAGCTGTGAATCAAGTATTATATAAATATCATGATTGTGTTTGAAAAAAAAGAAGTTAAAAGTGTTGATAAAGTGCAAACTTCATTCCATTAATCTAACTTTAATTCTTATGAAAGGAAAAAATAGGATAAGTTAAAATAAATTGTTCAAAGATATCCCTTCAAGGTTTGTGATATTATTGCTGCTAACAATATAATGCTTGCATCATAGTGACTTCATCAACATTTATAGTTAATTACATAAATTACCAAACCACTGCCGTAGTAGGATGTACGATTCATAGCACTTGAATATATATGACCAAACATATTCATATATTATATTTAATAATATGGGTATTCATGAATTAACCAGTTGGATATATGTGTATATATGCACAGGCATGATCATCAATTAGGTCAACCCAAGTATTATTAGAGAATGAGTCACTATCTGTTTATAAATTGTAAAATAGTACTTCCTTCGGTTCTTCTTGATATATGATATATTTGAGAAATTAGTTTCAGTCTTAAATATAAAACATTTTTTTTATATTTATAAGTCTTTTTTTAATTTATCCTATTAATATTTTCTCAATAATAATCAAGAATAAGAAGGAATGAGAAAATTAAAGAAGATGACTAAGGTGTTTTGAAAAATATATGTAAAAGTAACTAACTTAATTAGATTTTTTAATTTAATCAAATTAGGTAAATATATTTTATATTAAAAATCGGAAGGGGTATGATTTATTATAATTTTTTTATTTTATATCAAGGTTGATATTTATATTCATTTTTAAAAATTGATTTTTGGTCAAACTAAATTGTACTTTCTCAGTTTGTCCCATTCTAAATATAGTAGCATATTAGGGGTTTATTTTGATCGTAATTAAATGTAAGATCTTAATTTACTTTGTCCTAATTTTATAATTTTTTTATTAAAAACTCTCAATATTAATTGCATATATTAAGGATATTTCTGTTAAAATTCAAGATGTAGTACTAATACCAATGATTAAAGAAGACATTCCAAATAAACTAATGTACATTTTTTTAATAAATAGTTAACTTAACTAATTTTTTTAATTTCTATAAATTAGTTATCTAGTTTTTATATTCATGATTAAAGGAAGTATGGTATTTATTTCATTATTTCAATTTCTCTTTATGCCCAAAAAAGGGTTTACTCATGTAGGAAATGAATGTTTAAATAAAAGCATTAGAATACTTAATTATCATGTAAAGTATAAACAAATCAATCATAAATTGGAGTTGGTGATGGGTAATCGTAGTGGTAATTAATTAATTTTTGTATCCTCGTATTTGTTATGAGTGAGTGTATTAATGTTGCAGGTCTTATTTTTTTATATAAATATCGTAGGTTATATATATATATATATATAAGGACAAGACATAGTGACGTTGTGAATGTAATTTCTATAACATAGGGTGGCTTGGTTGATTTTAATAATAAGACGAAAGCTTATTATTAGCCATGGGTTGACGTCAAACACAGATGGCATTTTCTGTTTTTATGGGCCTTCTTTCTTCTTCCTCCACCACAAGCCAACCACAACTAGCAAGCACCCAAAAACTTGAACTTTGACTTTTTGTCTTCTCTTATCTCAACAATTTTCTCGTTTTTCTTTCCTTCTATATATTTAATATATTTTTTCCTTGAAATACAAGTATGAGTGATAATGAGGTCATTATAACGTAAGAATGTCGTAGGAGAAGAAATGAGGATCTTGTGTGTTAAGTCGCAGGGTGGTCCACCATGAATGAAAGTAAAGTAGAGAGCTTATTGGAAGAAAAATGGAGGCTGGTCCTAATAATCAAAATGGATTAATCAAGTCCATATGTTTATGATCCAAAATGTAGTTGGAATTTGGAAACATTGAGGCTGGTCCAATTTTGATATCACAAGTGTATGGTACTAAATGAATTTGTTTAACAAAATTTTAGCCATAAATGAGAAAATGTATAAAAGGCTGCCTAGGACATTTTGAATATGATGTTTAGCCATAAAATTGTAGCTAATTGACTGTATTTTTGTCCTATAGTTTTTGCATAGGCTGTTTTTATTAGATTGATATGATAATTGATGGAACTCCAATTAGTTGTGTCTTCACAAAGTAAAGTTAGGTTCTTCAACTTGGTTAATCTAATCCTAATTAAAGTGATTAATATTGGGGCCATATGTTTATAATCATTTGTACGGCCTGCAAGATTGAGAGGCCCTTACATGGTCCGTTTAGTTTGAGTGATCCAAAACTGCACCTAACTTGACGCTGCCTTCTTGTCCTCTTGTTAACCGTTTTAGGTTCTTAGATTCTTAGATTCAAATGATGATCCACCAAACGCATGTCTAATTCCCAAAGTGTTAGATTCCTCAATTTGGTTTTTCTTCTTGTTTTTAATTCACATTGAGTAGTGTCAATTGAGTTTTTTCGAGTAGAATTGGTGTTGGCCTTAGCATAGAAGGAATTTTGACCGCTTAAACATAAGATTTTGAGTTCGAGTATGTGTGAAAATAAAAAATGCTTTTGTGAGAGCTACCCAATTAAATACTAGTATCATTTGGTTAGGTGGTCATATTGAAAATTTATTAATAAGTTTACTTAAATTAAAGAAATTAATCAAAATTTGTTAATTTTTTTAAAAAAATAAAATTATCGTCAAATAAAATTTAATTAGTTAGAAGGTTGATTTGGGAGTATTGATGAGGCTATGAAGAAAAGTCTTATATTAAAGACCGGGTGGTAGGTTTTGTAAGACTCTGTATAATGAAAAATAAGTTCGATGTCACAGGAAAGATGAGTGGACTATACTCCGAGGCTATGAAGAATTCTAATGCTTTGGGATTGCGAGTACAACAAACTAGTCCTTGAAAGGGACTGTATCCTTTTGGTTGGGTGGTAGAACCCTTCATTCATGTTGTTTTAGGACATATTTGAGGTAGGGTCTGTTTAAAAATGGGCATGTTTTTAAGATGCACTAGATGTAGCATATTTGAATGCAAATATGAAAAACACAACCAACCGACTTGGTATTGCGGAAAGAGCTAACTTTTTATAACATGGTAAATTGATATTCGAATCCCTACTAATAGAATTGTCAACATGTAGTGTTCGATAGTATTTCGAGCATGCTACCAATAGGAGAATACTTGTGTGTGGGCGCATACATACATACATACATACATACAAGAGATAAACACAAATATTTTTTGGCCAATGAATCTGGAATACGTGTCATTTAATTATTGTGATGACTAAACAAGGGAGGATATTTTGTGGTTGAATAGTGAAAAAGACATGTCAATTAAATATGGTTCACAAGTTGATCACGCTTCATGCTTGCATCACAAACTCTTCCTCAGGAGGCATAGAAACCAAGCTGCTTAGTCAAAGTGAGAAGGAAAATGTAACAACAAAGCGTTAAAACAAAGAGAGAGGGACTGTTAGTGCTATTTTTTTTTTTTTGATACAACAAGGCCGGGATCAAACCCGGATGGGGGAGGGGGGAGAAGTGTCTTAAAGGCACTTCTATAACCATGTCGCCTAAAGGCGCTGGTTTGCTAGTGCTATTTTTACCCCTTCACTTGCTAATTACTTCCTGTTTGAAATTTGAAATTTAAATGATTGAATCATATATATTTGAATATTATGTATTATGTGTATTCAGTCGTCTTCGTCAATATTAATGACGCTCCAATCACAGCTTCAATAGGTCATTTGATTTGGAACAATTGTTGACTTAAGAGTATCCTGGTCTTGTTCTAACTTCCAAATCTTACATTGCTTGATTGTAATATTAGTACTTCATTTGGTTCTATATATAAGGTAGAGTTGACTCCATTTGGGAGAGATTAAGGAAGTTAAATAAGTTACTTAATTATATAATATGTTGTGTATCTTTAGATTATATATCAGTTTATAAATTAGGCAAAATAGTTTGGAGAAAAAATGACAAATATAGATATTTTAAAGTAATTTAATTAGGTTTCTTAATATCTCCAACAAAAAGTTAACTCTATTTTATATTTAGGACCGAAGGGAGTATTTGATAAACCAGATTAATTGGGCATTATTAATGGAAGTGCTTAAATCCTGATAGGACCCAACCACAAGTTGTTGGATTTCAACAAGTGTTAACCTCGTGCATTGCACGAGAACGTGAATTCTGATTAATAGTACATTGTAGAATTAATTTTTTATGACTGCAATGTATTTATTTGTATATTTAGAAAAATGAATTTTTAGTTCAGAAATGCATAAAGGGTTTATTATAAACATGCTTATATATTACAAACACTACTACAGAATATACATTTTACGTCCCTAAAAAACGTCCCTTTTTAAAAAAGGGACGTAAAAAATAAAGACGGTGGCATTTTTGTAATTATGGGTGAGAACTGAATAGCTTTAGACGTCCCCAATTCAAATAGGGACGTCTAAAGTGTAACTTTACATACTTTAGACGTCCCTAATTAAATTGGGGACGTCTAAAGTAAAAAAAAAAAAAATGTATAGGGACGTCTAAAGTCTGTAAAGTCACACTTTAGACGTCCCTATATATATTGGGGACGTCTAAAATTTTTAAAATTTTTTTTTTTTTTAATGAGGGACATCCTTTGGCGTCCCTCATATGTATGGGGACGTCAAAGGGCGTCCCTGTTGCGGGACGCCATTTATATATGTTAGGGACACCAAAACATACATATATGTATGTTAGGGCGTCCCTAACATACACACACACATATATATATATATATATATGTTTTGGCGTTCCAAACATATATATATATATATATATATATATATGTGTGTGTGTGTGTTACAGGGACGCCCTTTGGCGTCCCCATATATATGAGGGATGCCAAAGGGTGTCCCTCATTAAAAAAGAAAAAAAATTAAAAAAAACTTTAGACGTCCTCAATATATATAGGAACGTCTAAAGTGTAATTTTATATACTTTATACGTTCCTAATTGAATTGGGGACGTCTAAAGTAAAAAAAAAAAAGAATAACTTTAGGCGTCCCTAAATTAAATTGGGGACGTAAAAAATAATTTAAGTTTTTTCTGACAGTCTTTATTTGTCAGCTTTATATTAGTTTTACATTCATCTTTCTCTTCCCATCGCCGTAAACATAAGAAGAGCCACTACCACTACGCATTTTAATTCTTGCTTCTTCTTCTTTATATGCCCTTTTTACTCTTGTTTCTTCCTTTCTCTTTTTTTTTTCACCGCCAGATCTGCTATGCTTTCTTACCATCTTTTGTATTTTATCTTCTTTCTCTTTTTTCTTTGAGTTTCCCTTCTATTTTATCTTCTAACTTGTGTTGTTATGGCTTGTAGATCAGAACTCTGAAACATGTTTCAAGACCACGTTCCCGCTGAGAAAATGAGGTTCATCTTTCTTTCTTTTTTTTCACCACCAGATCTGCTATGCTTTCTTACCATCTTTTGTATTTTATCTTCTTTCTCTTTTTTCTTTGAGTTTCTCTTCTATTTTATCTTCTAACTTGTGTTGTTATGGCTTGTAGATCAGAACTCTGAAACAAACTTCAAGACCACGTTCCAGCTGAGAAAATGAGGTTCATCTCTCCCTGTCGCTCTTCTCTATTCATTATTACGAGAAAATAAATTTCAATAATAGAAGGAGATAAGTTTTTTGTAACTAATTCCTCTTATTATTTTCATCTTCTGCCTATAAGATTTCAGCTTTGGAGTTATTATTGTGTAGATTTTGGATTTCAGATACTAGATCTGTAATTTCATTGACGATGATATATGATTTCTGGTTTTAAATACTGTTTAGTCCAGATCTGTAATATAAACGAATTTTTTTTTTAAAAAAAACCACTTTAGACGTCCCCACTTTAAAGTGGGGACTTCTAAAGTCTCACTTTAGACGTCCCCAATTTAAAGTGGGGACGTCTAAAGTCCAGACTTTAGACGTCCTTTTTTATCTACAGATGTTATTGCCATTTTTTTACTACGTCGCTCACATAGACGTCTCCTTATTTTCAGACGTTAAAAGACCTAAAAAAGGGACGTTAAAAATGTTTTTTGTAGTAGTGAAAGGTCCTTGACTTTTGAAAAATTAGGGTTGAAATAAACTTGAATTGTATTGAAGGCATTACAGATGTCTCCATAACCTTGAATAGAAAGCATGTAATAAAAAAAAAAAAACACAAATTTATACGGAACTTAAATATGCATGTAATACTTTTGTTTTTTGTGATCCTATCAAACCGTAAGACAACTACGGTGTGCACGTCCAGATCTTTATTTGGCTCTGTCCTCAAAGGCTTTGACTGCAACCTCCCCAAATAGAGATACCTTGACACGTACTTCACTGCACATGTTGATTATATGATTATGATGATGATGAACTCAATTTAAAACAGATGTTGATCACTTGATTGATTGATGTTAAATCTAGAGAGTATAGTATTTATGATTTGCAATTGTGAAAACCAATTTTTTCTTCATGTCGAAGTCTCTCCTCATGTCAACCAAGCTCCCAAATGCTTGTACAAAGCCCATCACATCTAGATGAATTTGTCGTCCAAGTTATTATAAAAAGTTTTGAATGAAAATCACTATAGAAATATATACTAACTAATCAACTCTTCGTTTGTGGCTTCACGGCTAGTGATGTCATTGATTGGGAATTTTGAAGCCTTTCGATCATCCTGTTTGCGTCAAGTTAGATAAAATACAAAGAACACATAATTTTCATTTAGTAAATATGACAACTACATTAAATACTTGTTTGTTTGTCGGCTAATATCATATTGACTTTCTAGATAATAAGTATATATTTTATAATTACATAAGTGTAGATTTTGAGGGATAAAGAACTTTTGATTTAAACATTTTATAATTATTAAGAGTGGAAGTTGTGAGTTTTCAAATCCTCACAACTTCAACTCCTAATAATTAATTATCGGCAAATAAAAATTTTCACCTGCATATCAGGAATAAGACTTGGGTTTGGTGAGATGTGATCGTTCGAATTCATGCAGAAAGTGAAAGTACTTTACTTGTTTTGATGCATACAGTAATTCTACAATTGGATTGAATTATATTATTCTTATTTTATTTATAAATCTTTTTTAATTAATTTTTATATATTAAGGAGAGTTAGTTAACTCATTAGTTATGGACTAAATTTCTAATTTTATTCTTATCTATAATTGATTCTAAAAGTTAACATAAATAAATTCTTTTTATTTCTTACAATTAATTAGAGTTAACAAAATATAAAACGTATTTATTATTTTAAAACTGAATTTATAAATAGAATCAAATTTTTTAATAAAAGGAACTTATAAATAATATCAAAGTGACATGTTTTCATTTTGACTTTTGAGTAGCTGGAGAGAGTGGTTGTCATTTTATTATGGGATGATTAAAAAAACAACAGCGGGTAGATTCCCATATCTCCTTTTCCCTTTATTTCTGAGGATTCACCGAACCACATCATTGGTTTTTGAACATTCTTTCTTAACATAAATATATTAACGGAGACTTTACGTTAATAAGGTATTAAAGAGCGCTTTATAGTTTATATTACGGGTGAGTATGGTGTCCAGTGATTCGGTACGCCCACCTGAGTTCAATAAAAATTTGTCTAGCCTAACCCTAAAAAAATGGCAAAAAAAATTTTGGGCAGATTTAGGTGGGCTAATAACCGGGCAAGGCTGAACATTGAGCAAAGGATGCTGCTTGCCCATTTGACCCTGCCCAGAAAATTATTTTTATTTATTTAAAATATAAAACTTCATATGAATTAAACATTATTTCATATATATATATATATATATATTTAAAATATATATTGTCTATTGTATAATACTTTTTTGATCCTCTCTTTTTTCTCTTAGCCACTAAACACTATTTACAAGTGGATTTCTTCCTTTCTTCTTTACTTTGTGATGTATATTAAATTATAGTTGCTTTTTTATTTTTTTTTCCAGATGCTTAATCATTTGATCAACTTTTGGGACATTTAATTGATTCAAACTACTTTGACTTCACGGCTTTAATTACAATTATTTTTTTTCCTTATTTATAATGGATTATGGATGTTGTTTAATTTTTAAAGTATGGATATTTGGTAAGACATACATATGGTAGTTTTTAAATTTCAAGACTTAAGTTGTAGACTTATATTGAAATATCCCAAGATATGGAATCATCGAATGTATGTGAAGTTTATATTACTTAGGATGAAGTTAAGACATGTGGTATTGGTAACTACAGGAATGTTTATGAAATTTACACGAAATTATTTTTCTCATATGTGGACAAGACAAAGCGTTATCACTTAAGCAGAGAAACCCCCTGCTCAGCCCACCCTTACCCAACCCAAAATAGTTCAGGCTTTTAGCGGGTAAGACCAGACATCAGGCTATAAAATACAACCCGTTCATCCTTAAGGCTGGACATCGGACAAAAGTTTCACCCTACCCAACTCTACCCATGCCCACCCCTAGTTTATACGTTAAAAAGCTAACGACCACCAATGATCGCAAATCGCAATCATTGTTGGGGGTTTGTGCAGTGCGCCTTCCCACCACTCTCACTCTCCTTCTCCATTTGCTTCACCGGAATGTGCCCTCCCAAGCCTATCCTGATCGGAATTTTCACCGCCTTGTGATCCGGCCACTGCTACTTCTTTTCCAAGGTAATAATGAACCCACTGTACCTGTCAACTGTAAAACAACTACACTTTTTGTTTTCCAGCGATTCCTGCTTACAATACTTGACGATGCGTACACCAGCATCGTCCATATCTTTCTATACATATTAACTTATTACACTCTCCCCAAATTTCTTTAACTTCTTCCCGATGTTGCTTTTAGCGTTCCGTGTGTCTCTCTTCTTGCTTTGCTGCTACTGGTACATAAATACTTTTCTCTCGTTAGTTTTTCCGGTTATAAATGAAAATTATATTCAGATTTTTCCCCCAACAGTCTCACTGCATGTGTAGCTCAAGCTAGTTGTACAGTTACGGAATTGTTATGGTATGGTCGGAGTATGAACCAGTAGATCCGTTCAGGGGCATCAAACTAGGGTTTTAGTATGGTTTAAAGTTTGCGCGTTTTGGTTCACGTTGATGGAGAGATCTCAACTTGCTTTTGTTTTGGTTTTGATGTAGAAGGTAACGGACCCAGAAATAGGGATTACAGTGTTTGGTGGAGAATTAATATGTAGACGCGAGACCTATGCGTCTGTAATAGTAACATCTTTCGGTCGGGGTGGGCAAGAGGGTTTCAAAGATTATTTTGTTTGCTATATCGGACTATAGCTGGTCACCAAATAAGGGACCAATTACCGGCAACTTACTCTCTCTTCTAAGCTATCAAACTCGTTGCAGCATATTTATTTGTTTCTTTTAGTTCATTTTTGTCTATTTTTTCCTTGTTATGTGTCATTTTCTCATGTTACTAGCCTATGTTTACAATAGTATTATGTGCTGCTTGTTTCGGCCACTCATGACAGTAGCTTACTTCATCCTTGTCTATCTCTGTGCCTGTTCGTTGATAAAGGAGTTTTGGGTCCAAACTGTTTTTCTTTCTCAACTTGCGTTCTGGAGTTAATTGTTTCGATGTTTTAGACATCTAAAGTAGATAGGCTGAATATTTTGCAGGCGAGCAATCAAGATTGAGGTTGTGGAGGAAATTTTTGTGTCGCGTCTGTCTGGTGTGGGGTTGGAATGAGCAGTCTAAGACCAGAATCGCACGTAGCACAACAGATTCGGCGCGAGAAGTTAAGAATCCAAAATAGTTCCCAGCATTTACAAGATTTCCCCACTAACATTGAACAATTGTCACTACAACACCCAGGCTTAAACTCAGATTTTCTGCAAGTTAGGAGTGTCAGAAATTCAAACATGCTTTATGAACCTGCCTTTTATTCATCAAAAATTGCAAGTTTTTCAACACCTTCTAATACTTTGTCTCCTGAAGGCGAAGAAGTCGAACCAAGTAGACTAACGTTGCCTCACTATGCATCATTCCACCATTCATCTGCATCGGAACCACCACCGTCGTCATCAGCCGGCGACCAACCCCGAGATAACTTGGGTTATGATTGGATGGTTAACCATGGAAGTAGTTCCAGGGTTAATGAAACCAACTATTCATTTTATATTTTCGAGCTACTAATACAATTTGAAATTTGTGTCATAACCCTGAAGAGAAGGTGCAGTACCTCCTACTTTATCCACTGGAGTCAAGAAGGTATTAAAGTCCCCAATAACCATCCAAGCAACATTAGTATTATGGGCAATATCTTGCAAGGAACACCATAAATTCTCTCTTCTACTAACCCTTAGCTCCTCATAAACAAAAGTAACAAAAAAGGAATCAGTTGTTCGCTTATCCGACACCTTACAGTGAACAAGTTGGATAGTAGAGAACAGATAATCAACTTGAGTATTAATATCATCCCATAAAATCCAAATACCTCCCGCAAAACCAATGGCCTCTAACCTAATCCAATTACTAAAGCCTAATTTACGAGTAACAGCGTCAACCCTATGACCACTGATACGGGTTTTTATCAAGGACAAAATATCAATATTATTAGTTTGAATTAAATCTTTAACAATGCGGGGAAAAGTCCTAGTCCCCGCATCCCTACAATTCCAAGAGGTAATTATCATAATATTAATAATACTAGGAAACAAAATAGTGATACTTACTAATCACCAAGAACCCTGTCAACTCGTGTGAGCTGCTCTGCCAAACCCTGTTGGTTCCCTACATCAATTGTTGACTCCATAAAATCATCTCCAATGTCATCATCTAATGAAGTGGATAATGAAGGCATAAGAGCAATACTTTGTGCAACACACATGCTTTGTTCATATTTTTCCTTAGTAAATGCATCATTTGGAGTTATGTCCTTTTCATTGGGGCCTTCTAATAATAATAAAGATTGAGTGTCTGACCCATGATGATGCTGTGGTGTTATAATGGAAGTAGTAGCAACTTGGGTTAAGGAACCACCCACCAATAAATATTCTCTGTTGCCCACATGAGATTTAGGGAGCCTATCACGTTTTTTCCCCATTTCCTGGTCCATCACAGTTTTTTCTTTATAAATTTGGCCTTTACCCCTTGTCCAGGCCCATCACGTAAGGAAGGCCCCATCCCAATTTTTTTCTTTTCTTTTCCAATTCCCTTGGTCAAACGCCCATTACTCCTTTGCACAGCTTGATTGCCGCCTCCATTCCTTAGAGACTGTTGGGGATATGAAATCATGGGGCGGCCCACGTCATCATCATCATCAGCATAATCGACCTGCTCCTCTGCTCCTTATTGTCCCATCGCCATATCGTCATCTGCCTGTAGGTCGACGAGAACTTGGAATCGCGAGGTTCCTTTGTTGCCCACCGGACCTTTCTCCGATCTTGTGCCACTCTGCTTCTTCATCACACTCCCCGACTGAGGCTTCCTACTCGAAAACCAAGAATAGCTTGCATTTCCCACAAGCATTCACTCCCTAAAATGTTCATCGGTGCTAGGTTTGTTTGATGGTGGTGTGGGTGTAGTCATCGACGTTGCACTTGGTTGTGACTATCCTGAATCCGAGTGTGCCGTATCGCGATATGCCTAGGGGCATTGATCTTTACGGTGGTCTTAGCAGCCACAAGAAAATCAAATGAGACCCAGTCCTTCATATTCCACCTGATAAACTGAATGAGCTGCAATTACTCTTGAGACAAGCTTCTTCTAGAGATCGAGTTCGACACAAATCCAAGCATACTTGCCTTTCTCAATTCTCGTTGACTTAGAGGTAGTTGTAGATGGGGTAAGCATATCCACATTCATTATTCTTCCGATATAATTACCCTATCTTGTAATAAATTTCTTATTATAGCATTTTATTGGGATATTGGGTATTCTAATCCATGTGATAATTCGGCCAAGTGGATTGTTGTAAGGGTCAAAATTAGGGAACTATTTCCGTACCAAGATGGTGTGTTGCCGCACCACCCGTGGACCCCCTTATAAGACCTACTGATATAGCTGCCACCACCCCTCTTTTTGTAGAAAATGAACAAGAAGATAACTGTTGGGCATATCCACAAGATCAAAATGAGGAGTACTCCAGATACGGCTAAGGTATATACAAGTAGTTAAGCATGCACATGTGGTGCCAAGCATAAATCCTTTAGATCAAGTGAACCCTGAGTGTTTAATCCTTGGAGGGATTTTAGTTGGTCTTTTACTTCACCCAACTCTTCTTTTCATTCCTCCTTTTCAGCTGATAGGGAGGAAATGTTGAAAGTGTATGTTGAATCTGCAAATGGTTGCTCCTCCTTAGCATTTGAAATTTGAGGATTCTATTTATTCTGAGGCTTTTCTGTCATTTTTTCTTTCTTGCCATTTTTTGGTATGCTTATCTTAGCATTTTTCAATAGATCATATATTCCTGACTCTTTTTCATTATTCTAGGCAAGAAGGGCCATAGTCAAGGTGGATATCTTTCCTTCAAATCTGCCATTTGTGCCTCCATATGAGACATCCGCTAATTCATATTAGATTTGGCTTCATTTGCATTGTCTACCATCTGACAACTACGTGATTGCGTATTGTATGAATGTGCAGGGGGTAGCTGGTTAGGACCTTTAGAAGGAGCAATATTGTATCACCTATTTAAAAAGGAACAAAATATCATTAGTTTATTTGAACTCACATTTCAAGCTGGTATAGAGAGTTATCTACAATCTATTGGTATAAGGGTCTTCCAGCATAAGTATCCTCTAGCTTCCTCAGGGAATCTATTATTCCACAGGGAGAACTAGAGTTGATTATTATATAGGAGGAACCTTAAGTCTCATCTTAGCCAAGATCTTGTTATTGATGAGTGCTGAGTTGGCACATTGTCTTCCAGAGCAAGGGTCCTTTAGCCTCCTCAAAGAATCCATTATTTTATAAGAAGAACTAGAGTTGATCATTAGACAAAGGGGACCTTGAATCCCATCCTATCCCAGTATCTCGTTATTAATAATAGTGATAAGCACTAAAAAAATGATAGTAAATGGCGCAGGATATACTATTATTTGATAATATCAAAATTTAGTTATAAGCTTGAGTTCCTCTACTATTTGATTACATAAGTTGAAAAACTCAACAATCTCTGTTGATAAATTCAAAGGAATAATCATACCTTCAGCAAACTTGAATGTACTAGCAAATTCTGGGATCCTGATGTTAATAAAGTTGATTAAGTTACCACACCTCTTTACCCATTCTTTCGTCATGATCATCAATGACACAAAGAATGCTCTACCCTAATCATTTTATATTGCCATATTGACGACTCTTAAACATAATCTAATAGTCAACATCCCAACAAAATTTTTCATATCAATATCCTTTTTAATTTGCCCTAGACGTTGTGTTCCTTCCCGCTCTCGGTAAACTACCGTAGCTTCCTTCTTTTTCTTCTTCTTGTTTTTTTTTGAACAATAGCTTCCTTCTTTCCTCACAACACCAGAAGAGTCAATTTCACTTTTGACACTTACAACCTCTAAACGCAACCAGTAAGCATTTTCCATAGGCTCTTAATACGTTCCACCTGTCTCCTGCATGATTAATACTATCACGCAACATCATTTATCTTTCCCACTATTTTCAAATTCCATAAGGCAAAGTACATCTATCTTTCTAGTTTCCACTTCAAATTTTCCTTTCTCAATTTCCAAGTTCACACTTCACACCACCGCATTTGCTGACAAAAATTAGGAAGGCCCCCATTTTTGTGTGTGCTCTTCTTCAATAAAGTGAAAATGGAAAAAAAAAATCCCAAATGCCTTACAAAGACAAATACTTGCCACTTGAAGATGAGGGAATGAGGAAATTAAGGAAGATGGTTAGAATGTTTTAGAAAATATATGTTATATTAACTAACTTAATTAGCTTTTTTAATCTAATCAAATTAGGTAAATATATTTTATATTAAAAATCGGAAGGGGCATGATTTAGTATAAGTTTTTTATTTGTGATATTTATATTCTTTTTTAAAAATTGATTTTTGGTCAAACTAAATTGTACTTTCTCAGTTTCTCCCATTCTAAATATAGGAGCATATTAGGGGTTTACTTTGATCCTAATTAAATGTAAGACCTTAATTTAATTTGTCCTAAATTTATAATTTTTTTAATAAACCCTCATTATTAATTGCATATATTAAGGATATTTCTGTTAAAATTCAAAAGGTACTACTAATACAAATGATTAAAGAAGACATTCCAAATAAACTAACGTATATTTTTTTAATAAATAATTAACTTAACTAATTTTTTTAATATCTGTAAATTAGTTATCTAGTTTTTATATTCATGACTAAAGGAAGTATGGTATTTATTTCATTATTTCAATTTCTCTGTATGCCCAAAAAAGGGTTTACTCATGTAGGAAATCAATGTTTAAATAAAAGCATTAGAATACTTAGCATGTAAAGTATAAACAAATCAATCATAAATTGGAGTTGGTGATGGGTACTCCTAGTGGTAATAAATTAATTGTTGTATCCTAGCTCGTATTTGTTATGCGTGTGTGTATTAATGTTGCAGGTTTTATTTTTTTATATAAATATCGTAGGTTATATATATATATATATATATATAAGGACAAGCATAGTTAGGTTGTGAATGTAATTCCTACTACCTTCGATCCTAAATATAAGATAAAGTTGACTTTTTTTGGAGAAATTAAGGAAGCTAAATAAGTTACTTAATCATATTATATATTATGTATCCTTAGATTATATATATTAATTTATTAGTCAAACTAATTAGTTTGAAGAAAAATATAAAAATATAAATACTCTAAAGTAGTAATTTAATTAGCTTCCTTAATTTCTCCAAAAAAATCAATTTTATCTTATAATTATGATAGAGCGGAGTACAACATAGGGTGATTTGGTTGATTTTAATAATAAGACGAAGGATTATTAGCCATGGGTTGACGTCAAACACACTTGGCATTTTCTGTTTTTTATGGTCATTCTTTCTTCTTCCTCCACCACAAGCCAACCACAACTAGCAAGCACCCAAAAACTTGAAACTCTGACGTTTTGTCTTCTCTTATCTCAGCAACTTTCTCGTTTTTCTTTCCTTCTACATATTTAATATATTTTTTCCTTGAAATACAAGTATGAATGATGATGAGGTCATTACAACGTAAGAATGTCGTAGGAGAAGAAATGAGGATCTCGTGTGTTAAGTCCCAGGGTGGTCTACCATGAACGAAAGTAAAGTAGAGAGCTTATTGGAAGAAAAAAGGAGGCTGGTCCTAATAATCAAAATGGATTAATCAAGTCCATATGTTTATGATCCAAAATGTAGTTGGAATTTGGAAACATTGAGGCTGGTCCAATTTTGATATTACCAGTGTATGGTACTAAATGAATTTGTTTAACAAAATTTTAAATGCCTGATGTAAGTATTCATTTTTCTAAATTATTGTAAAGTATGGTTCGTCTAGAAATGACTACTCCGCTTGTAAGGGTAAGATTGCATATATCTTTTTTTCCTCGAACCCCACCTAGAAGCCTTGTGCACTGTGCCATCCTTTACTGTAAAGTGTCATAAATGAGAAAATGTATAAAAAGCTGCCTAGGACATTTTGAATATGATGTTTAGCCATAAAATTGTAGCTAATTGACTGTATTTTTGTCATATAGTTTTTGCATAGGCTGTTTTTGTTAGATTGATATGATAATTGATGGAACTCCAATTTTTTTGTCTTCACAAAGTGAAGTTAGGTTCTTCAACGTGGTTCATCTAATCCTAATTAAAGTGATTAATATTGGGGCCATATGTTTATGATCATTTGCACCTGCAAAGATTGAGAGGCCCTTACGTGGTCTGTTTAGTTTGAGTGATCCAAAACTGCACCTAACTCGACGCTGCCTTGTTATGTCCTCTTGTTAACCGTTTTAGGTTCTTAGATTCTTAGATTCAAATGATGATCCACATTCCCAAAGTGTTAGGTTCCTCAATTTGGTTTTTCTTCTTGTTTTTAATTCACATTGAGTAGTGTCAATTGAGTTTTTCGAGTATGCGTGAAAATAAAAAATGCCTTTGTGAGAGCTACCCAATTAAATATCAGTATCATTTGGTCAGGTGGTCATATTGAGAATTTATTAATAATTTTATTTAAATTATAGAAATTAATCAAAATTAGTCAATATTTTTTAAAATAAAATTAAAATTATCGTCAAATAAAATTTAATTAGTTAGAAGGTTGATTTGGGCGTATTGATGAGGCTATGAAGAAAAGTCTTGTAATAAAGACCGTGTGGTAGGTTTTATAAGACTCTGTATAATGAAAAATAAGTTCGATGTGCCAGGAAAGATGAGTGGACCATATACTCTGAGGCTATGTGTGTGTTCGGATTAATTTTTGGAGAATAGCTTTTACAATTTACGAGATAAGTATGTGAGAGGAGTTTTATCTCGATTTACGAAAACGGGCTTTTAAAACCATAATTTTAAAATTACACGAACACACACTATGAAGAATTCTAATGCTTGGGGATTGTGAGTACACGAAACTAGTCCTTGAAAGGGGCTGTCCTTTTGGTTGGGTCGTAGAAACCTTAATTCATGTTGTTTCAGGGCATAAGTTAGGGTTTAAGAAATATGTTTATGTAAGTTGAAATAAAAATTTCTTTCACAAACTTATCTTATATACCGTAAATCATGTTAGAAAAGCAGTTTATACCGCTAATTCAAACAAGTACTTAGACTTTGCCTCAATACACATGGAAATATATGTAGTTTTATTTTATATATATTTATATCCTCTCTTATCCAAAATATAGAGCGTATTCTAAAAAGATTCTTTATATATATATATATATATATATAATATAAGAGACATATAGAGTTACTCTCAGTCATCCTTAATATAAGACATATTTATCTTATTTGATTAAATTAAGAAATTTAGTTAAGTTAGTTAATATGATATATATATATATATATATATATTTTCTAAAACACCTTAGTATTTTCCTTAATTCCCTCTCTTTTTTTATTATTGTTGAGAGAGCAGTATGAGTAAATTAAGAAAAGGTTGACAAGTAACAAAATTATGTCTCATATTTAGGACCAAAATTTACCCTTCAAATATATTTTATATTAAGGATAGGAGGCACTATTATCATTTTCTAATTATTGGTGGTATACATCCGATATAAAGAAAGAAAAGAGATGTGACAAATTTGAATATAGAAAAAGTTGGATTTTTTTTTTTGAATTTAAGATAAATTTAATGAGTCAAATGTTCTTTCTTAATTCCTATAAAGTAATTCAAAATTACTTATATTTTAGACCAAAAGAAATATATGTATATATAAGTTATTTATATCTTTTAGTGGAGGAAGTATATGTATATATAATGATTAAAAATGGGCATGTTTTTAAGATGCACTAGATGCAGCATATTTGAATGCAAATATGAAAAACACAACCAACGGACTTTGGTACAGCGGAGAGAGCTAACCTTTCATAACATAAGGTGATAAATTGGGATTTGAATTCCTACTGATAGAGGTACCAATATGTAGTGTTCAACAGTATTTCGAGCATGCTTCAAAAAGGAGAATATTTGTGGATATAAAAAAAAAAAAAAAGAGAGATAAACACAAATATTTTTGGCCAATGAAACTGGAATACGCGTCATTTAATTATTGCGATGACAAAACAAGGAAGGATATTTTATGGTTGAATAGTGAAAAAGACATGTCAATTAAATATGGTTCACAAGTTGATCACGCTTCATGCTTGCATCACAAACTCAGCTTCGGGGGGCATAGAAATTAAGCTGCTTAGTCAAAGTGAGAATGAAAAAGTGATGGCGAAGCGTTAAAACAGAGAAAGGGACTACTAGTGCTATTTGACCCCTCCACTTGCTAATTACTTCCTGTTTGAAATTTAAATGATTGAATCATATATATTTGAATATTATGTATTATGTGTATTAAGTGTCTTCGTCAATATTAATGACGCTCCAATCACAGCTTCAATGCGTCATTTGATTTGGAACAATTGTTGACTTATCCTTGGGCTTGTTCTAACATCTAAGAGTTTGGATTAGTGGTGATAGAAGTGACCTTTTTCAATCTGACTTTTACAAACTTAAGATAGGATAAAAGTCAGATTGTAAATATGATTTAAGTTTGAATTGACGGTGACAGAAGTAGCTTTTTTTCTAAAAGCAGCTGGAGGCAGCTTTTGACAGAAGCAGCTTTTTTTTGGAAAAGCCCATATGCAAAAAAGCCTTCCCAACCAGACAATTTTGCCTCCAATTGAGCTTTTGTCCTCAAATTGGGCTTTTTTTAAGCTTTTTTTGGCTCCTAACGCTTTCCCAAACGGACCCTAAGTCTTGCATTGCTTGATTGTAATATTAGTATTCCATCCGATCCTAAATATAAAGCAGAGTTGACTTTTTTTAGAGAGATTAAGAAAGCTCAATAAGTTAATTAATCATATCATCATATGTTGTGCATCTTTAGATTATATATCAGTTTATAAGTTAGGCAAAATAGTTTGGAGAAAAAATAACAAATATAAATATTTTAAAGTAATTTAATTAGGTATATTAATATTTCCAAAAAAGTTAACTCTATTTTATATTTATGACCGAATGGAGCATTTGATAAACCAGATCAATTGGGCATTATTAATGGAAGTGCTTAAATCCTAATAAGGACCCAATCACAAGTTGTTGGATTTCAACAAGTGTAAACCCCTTGCGTTAGAACATGAATTCTAATTAATAGTACATAGTAGAATTAATTTTTTATGACTACAATGCATTTATTTGTATATCTATAAAACTGAATTTTCAGTTCAGAAATGCATAAAGGGTTTATTATAAACATGCTTATATATCACAAAGGTCCTTGAATTTTAGAAAATCTAGATTGAAATAAACTTGTGTGGCATTGAAGGCATTACATATGTCTCCATAACCTTGAACAGAAAAGCATGTAATTAAAACAAAAAAAAAACACGACTTTATACGGAACTTAAAGATACATTTAATACTTTTGTTTTTGTAATCCTATCTAACCGTAAGACAACTATCACATCTAGATCTTTCGTCCTATTGTCAAAGGCTTTAACTGCAACCTTCCCAAATAGAGATACGTTAACACGTACTTCACTACACATGTTGATCATATGATTATGATGATGATGAACTAAATTTAAAACAGATGTTAATCACTTGATTGATTGATGTTAAATCTAGAGAGTATGTTACTTATGATTTGCAATTGTGAAAACCAATTTCTTCTTCATGTCAAAGTCTCTCCTCAGGTCAACCGAGCTCCCAAATGCTTGTAGGAAACCCACCACATCTAGATGAATTTGTCATACAGGTTAGAATAAAACGTTTTGACTAAAAATCATGGTAGAAATGTATACTAATCAATCAGCTCTTCGTTTGTGGCTTCACCACTAGTGATGTCATTGATTGGGACATTTGAAGCCTCAATTCGATCACCCTATTTGCGTCAAGTTAGATGAAATACAAACAACACATAATTTTCACTTAGTGAATATGACAACTACATTAGATACTTACTTGTTTGTCGGCTAATATCATATTGACTTTCCAAAGTTCAAATGATGGGGCCTTCTTCGCCATCATCTACTTCCTAAGCATCCTAACAATAATGTTCCAGGTTTTCTTGCTATCATCGACGTCCTTGAGTAAATCATGAATAGTGTTTGCCATTGCTTGAGTTGATGCAACTAATTCTTCAAGAATTATCCTATGATGCTGTATATAAGGATGGGAGGCTTATGCTAAGATATATAATGGTACGTGTAAAATTATTGAACATGAAGGCATTTATGAATAAGCAAATTTCAATGACATGCATTGATTGAATGGTTTTAATTTAATTAGGATTGGAATATTAGATTTATTATTCCATACAATTGTGGAAGATTGCATTATAGCTATTATTTGAAATTTGAAAGGCTCACTACAAAAAAAAAAAGGTATTTTGCAGCGATGAAATTGTAGCGGTTATAATTTACCGCTACAAATAGTAAAATTTGTAGCGGTTATAAACTAAACCGTTACAAACTTGTAACGGCAAGCTACCCACCAAATGACGCGACAGATTGGCAACATTTTTTGTAACAGTTAATAAAAAAATCGCTACAAATATAGCGCGCATTTCCCACCAAAAATTGTAACGGTTACATAATAAAAGCCGCTACAAAGTTCCTGCCACTTGGCGCGACCAAGACGCACCAATAGTGTGATGGTTATTTGTAGCGGTTTTACCAATTAAACTGCTACAAAATTCCAAACGCTGCCTATATGTAGCGGTTATAAACCTCTAACCGCTACAGAATTTCAAAGGTCATGAAAATTGTAGCGGTTTTGTACAACAACCGCTACAGAACTTCAAAGGTCTTGTAATTTATAGCGGTTATTATAGAACCGCTACAAAGTTTAGCCGCCCTAGCTTATTTGTAGCGGTTAACCGCTACTAACTCCGCCAATATATAAAGCCGGCCCCCCTTCTATCTTCCCGTTTGACCATTTTGTTTCCTAAAGTTTTTCTGAGTGTTTTTTTTTTAAAATTTGAGCATTCAGATGTCTGTAGAAGAGTTTTTGCTGCAGCATTTCTCATTGTTTGTACTTGAGGTAAGGACAATACGATTTTATTTGTATTTTTATTTTTATTATATTTTTGCATAATAATGTGACTAAAATATTTTTTTTTTTGAATTTTTGTAGTTGATATGGCTTCAAGACAGGATAGGGGGAAGGAGCCTGAGGTCCCCAAACCAATTTGCGGGGTGGCAACAGTAGAGCAGGGGGCAGAGGGACGGGGTAGCTCAAAGGGAGGGCGACTGCGGCATTTCAGCCCATCCCCCCACAGCAGCTACAGGATTCAGCCCTACCACAACCACCACAGACGATCCCACAGGAGACGACCGCATCAAAGGTGACTAATTTGGGGGAGGGAGATATCAATGTTGATGACTATGACACGAACGACGATCAGAGAGATGGAGTAGTTCCTCGATGAGGAGGAGGCGCGGGAGTAGAACAACCCACGAGGGTCGTCTTCGCGGTCTACTGGGTTTGAGATGCAGGTCCAAGGTAAATAAATTTTTTTATTTAATAAATTATTTATTTAAATTTGAAATGTTAAATTTGAATTATAATTTATCTAACGTGTGGTAAATTGTGCAGATGAGCAAGGGAACGTGTCCACGAGGAGGCTGGACATGGCCGGTGATACGAGTTCAGATGATCAATTAAATAGTGCAAGTGTACACTGTCGTAATCAAGTAATATAGAAGTGAGTAGAGTATCGTTCCCACGAGGATTGAGCACTAAGTACCAAAATAGGTAATTTTAATTCTATTTAGTCGATCGATCAATTGGTCATTGAGAGTACAAAATAAAAGAAAGACAATTAAATATGAATGCAGATGATATGAAAGCAAATATGAGAAAAAGCCCTAAGGATTAGATTTCACTTAACAAATTCCGGATTGAATCACTTATCTATTCTAGCCCAATTTATTCTACATGATTAATAGTCGAGTTTCCCTAATTTAATTACTAGCCTCTTCCAAGGTCAAGCAATTCTATAATCAATTGCTAATCCAATATGCAATTAATCATGCATTAAGATTTATGGAACTCAGTAAGACTACACAACTCGTATGAATATATTCCTATTTCATATGCAAGTCATGGTTTTAAATATAGGGTCTACACACATGTATCTCCTTCCGGTCTCAACATGCATATTGAAATCATTCAAAAGATGGCCAGTCAATCAAAAGCATTAAGAATAATAATTAAAACTCAATCATGAAGGAGAAATTCAAACTAGATTTAATAAGTTAAGATTCAATCCGTCATTAGTAAGCTACATCATCACCTTAGAAAAATGAAAATTTAGCACATGATGAAATTAAAAACAAAACCAAAATAATTGACATTATATAAAGCTTGAATGAAAGCCTCAGAAATACTGCATAAACTTGAATATTAAATTCTCAAACATAAATATACAACCAAAAGATGAATGAAAGATGAAGAAATCTAGCCGTCCATTTAGGAGGTAAAACCTTCCATGTAGGCGGCATGCAAAATGTGATACAATCCTAAGCCTTCCAAGATGGAGGCATGCAAAAAGTAATACAGTCCTAAGCCTTTCAAGATGGAGGCATGCAATGCATGAAATTAAATCTAAAAAACAACACAAAGAACTCAGAAATGTTAGAGAAAGATCTCTCCCGGTCAGAGAAGGACCTCTCCCGGTCGGAGAAGGGCCTCTGCTTCTCTTCCTCTCCTCTTTCTTTGAGCTTGGCATTGATCTCTATTTATAGGGGGAAAAACGTGTGCTACAGTACTGCTACAGTGATTTGGCGGGTGCTACAGTTCCCTGGCGGCTGCTACAGTACCCGTTGACCTGCTACAGTATCCGGTGGCTGCTACAGTACTTTAATTTTTTTATACTTTTTTTATTTTTTTAAAAAAATGTTTTTTATTCCAAAAACAATATTTATTTATTAATCACACCCAAATTTATTATATTAAACGCAAATATCGTCCATAAAATCATCATATAAGGGAAAATAAATATGCAAATATTTTACTTATCAAATTCCCCCACACTTAACTCTTGGACGTCCTCGGACAAGAAGTAAACAATAAGTGCTTCCAACAAAATCAGAAGTGTCAGGTTATAAGTAAGAACACAATTGAAAAATAAAGAGATCATAGTATTAATGAATCAATGAAAATATAAAATGGTAACTTTAATTGAAAATGAATAAACTGAGTTCGTACTTGTAGCTCACTCTCTCAATCTCTCAAGTGTTCAAGGGTAAGTGTTTCGCTCAAATTCAACCGAAAAAATTGCACTACCATAGGCTTGCTAAAAATCTCAATCTCCACTACCTAATTCACATGCGTAATTCAAATCAAAAGGACTTATTAAGGGTTGTAATGGGGTTAAGGTAAAGGAATGTAAAGTATGATATGAAAGGTTAAAGAAATAGAGCAATTGAAAAATGGGCTACTTATAAATTTATCTCATCACAATAACTCACAATTCAAACACTTAACATTTTCTTTTCTTTTCTTTTCTTTTTCTTCTTCTTTTTTTTCATAATTTTTTTCTTCTCTTTTTATTATTTTTTCTTTTTTCCATTTTTTTTTGAATTGCAACTATAAAGTTGATGATAGATACACCCCTACACTTTGTCAAAAGCCCATTTCACAAAAGTTTCAAATGCTCCACTAATCTTTCAAATAAGGTAACAGCACTTGATATATCATTAAAGCATATGTTAATGGGTTGAAAACAAAGAAATAGTCAATTAGGCTCAAAGGGGCTTATCAACGGTATAATTGCAAGGTTGGCTATTTGGCTCTGGCTAAAGAAAATGAATGCCTTTATCATTTTTGAATGAGCATGTGAGATGTAATTTCAACCAGATTTAAAACAAGTTCTAGAGTGACAACTTAATAGGTGAATATCACACACAAGAGAAATAATCATTATAGGCTCAGAAGCTCACGGCTAGGAATTTTTAAACTCAGTTCATTCAATCTCAAAATTCATCACCAATTGCAACAATCAGTTGTTCATTCATGCTATAAAATCTCTAAATTCAATTGATCCATACTTAAAACTTATATACTTCTTAAGATCATTACAAAGCACTTGAAAAAGTTTTTTTTTTTTGAAAAAGATAAAAAAAATCATGCAACTACTAAAATGCAACTAATGAAATGCGTCTCAGGAGTTAAGAATAACTCCTTACTCTGCCATCTTTTTCCACACCCCATGCATCTAATAGTTTTACTAACTAACAAAAGAAAAACAAAAAAAGAAAATTTTTTTCTCCTCCCCCAACCTAAATCAGACATTGTCCCCAATGTCTTCTAGAGCTTAGAGGAGGTGGTTTTTTTAACATAAACACACAATAAAGTAAAACCAAGAGATTAAGGAAAGTTACAACCTAAGAGTGGTATCTGGGTTCTGCTTCTGACTGCTATATGAAGATGGCCCACCTATTTGCTTGACGAGTAGATCTGGTTTAGGTTCATAGGTTTGCATTTAATCGAGCAGCTGATCAGCAGTTGGTGCAGCAATTATAGAGTGGCGAGTCGCTTGGGGTATGAATCCTGTTTCCACAGCATGATCAAGAAAAGACAACAGATTATCATAAAAATCATTAACATTTAACAATCCTAATGGTTTTTTGTGATAGTTTAACTTAGCCCAATAAGCAACACTAGAAATGCCATCCAATGTCTCCAAACCACCGGGTAGAGCAATAAAAGCTTAAGCATGGTGGAACATTACTCCTATCTATTCAAGCAAGCTTGAGACCTGTAACTCTTGTCCTAAGGAAAAAACATGATCTTGCAACTCCTTCACCCTTACACTTAAACCCTTGCTTCCATTCATGGATACAGAAATGGCCATACTTCCCTTTAGGCCCTGGATGCCTCCCCCGTACACAAAGTTGATTTTTCTGGCAGCTAATGCAACTCCAAGTTCATTTGCTGCTGTTATAAATTCTCCTTTCTTGCCCAAATCAGTTTCACCAAAAATGCAAATAGATGTAAATCTACATTTTTCTGAAATATCCTTTTTCTCTTTGTTTCTCTCGGACCATGTACGCTTACAAGAGAAGGTATTCATTTTTACAAATGGAAGTGTGCATATTTACAAATGAAAGAGTTCATATATATAATACTAAAACAGCGACAACAAAATCACACAAATCACACATTTTTCAAAGAAGTTTGAAAAAATTTCCGACACAAATGACCGGTGGGCCACTGCGTGAAGAAATTAAATAAAAAGAGGAAAGAAAGTCAAAAGATACAGTAGAGTAGAAAAAAAACTGCC